>BSBM01000022.1:4955000-6155000 GCA_027924585.1 Larix kaempferi | reverse complement strand
ACATGTAGGCTCGTATTTAACCATTAGGTTAAATACCCTATTATAATTGACTGGGCCGACCCCCCCACATGGTGGGTCTAATAACCCTAGTTACCACAACCAATTCGGAGGAATAAACATCTCCGGATTCATAGTATAATCACATCGAAGGTATGGAACATCTCCGGAATAAATAATATACAAATATAATATTCTTAGAAGTTACAATATTCAACACTCCCCCTTAACGAGAAGGATATTATAACAACATCCACAGGAGCAACGAGTCATACATCATACATGATACATCTATAAATCATTGGAAGCTTTCTCAACATCATCAGTAACTCAACCAGTTACTGGAACATATTCAATACTGGAACATCAACATCTTCAGTACTGAGTCTTTATCTTCTGCAGTACTCAAACAGCTACAGGAACATCAATATCTGAATCCTTACGATCATCAGCATCGTCATCACATGATCATCAGCATCGTCATCACACGATCATCAGCATCATCATCATACGAATATCAGCATCGTCATCATACGATCAACAACATCGTCATCAGCATCATCATCACATGATCATCTGCATCGTCATCACACGATCATCAGCATCACCATCACATGATCAGCATCGTCATCACACGATCATCAGCATCGACATCACATGATCAGCATCGTCATCACATGATCATCATCATCGATCATCAGCATCATCATCACACGATCATATTACGGGATGATCAATCCTGCTCTCTTTAGGACATAGGTCCATGGATGATACAATCCAGATCAAGTTCCAGGATGATCAATCCTTATCTCTTTAAGACAAGTCTCATGTATAGGGACGATCTAATCCCAACCACAGTGCCAGTCTTTTTTCATACTGGATGTGACCTAGATCAGATCTAGGATTTACCGCCACAGAGCCAGTCCTCTTTCATACTGGATGTGTCACGTCTACAGAGCCAACCCTGTTTCATGCTGGATGTATCACATCTACAGAGCCAGCCCTGTTTCATGCTCGATGTACCACATCTACAGAGACAGCCCTGTTTCATGCTGGATGTATCGCATCTACAGAGCTAGCCCTGTTTCATGCTGTATGTATAACATCTACAGAGCCAACCCTATTTCATGCTGGATGTATCACATCTATAGAGCCAGCCCTGTTTCATGCTGGATGTATCACATCTACAGAGCCAGCCCTGTTTCATGCTGGATGTAACATATCTACAGAGCCAGCCCTGTTTCATGCTGGATGTATCACATCTACAGAGACAACCATGTTTCATGCTAGATGTAACATATCTACAGAGCCAGCCCTGTTTCATGCTGGATGTATCACATCTACAGAGCCAACCCTATTTCATGCTGGATGTAACCTAGAACAATTCTAGGATTTGTCACATACATTTTGAACCGAGGTCCAGGGACGATCTAGTCCTATCATGTACCTTTTGAACCGAAGTCCAGGGACGATCCAGTCCTATCATGTACCTTTTGAACCAAAGTCCAGGGACGATCTAGTCCTATCATGTACCTTTTGAACCGAAGTCCAGGGACGATCCAGTCCTATCATGTACGTTTTGAACCGAAGTCCAGGGACGATCTAGTCCTATCATGTACCTTTTGAACTGAAGTCCAGGGACGATCCAGTCCTATCATTCAATTCTCGGAGACCTCGTGTCTACGGCTCAATTCAAAGGACCATAGTCCGAGGACGATCCAATCCCCATACCTGTTCATTCAGGATTTAGTTCTCAGAGACATCATGTCTACGGCTCAATTCAAAGGACTAAAGTCCGAGGACGATCCAATCCCCTTACCTGTTCATTCAGGATTTTGTTCTTGGAGACATATGTCTACGACTCTCTTTAGGACTAAAGTCCAGGGATGATCTAATCCCCTCAAGTCCACCAAGGACTTCATTCTCGAAGACATACATCTACGGCTCTCTTTAGGACTGAAGTCCAGGGATGATCCAATCCCCTCAAGTCCACCAAGTACTTCATTCTCGAAGACATACGTCTACGGCTGTCTTTAGGACTGAAGTCCAGGGATGATCCAATCCCCTCGTATGTCAATCATGGGTACAAGTATCTTCATCCATACAAGTACATCAAGGCATCATGTATCCTCATCATAAAAACATGTATATCAAAACATGTATCCTCATCATCAAAACATGTATCCTCATCAATAGCATCAAATACATATATCATTAAAGGCATGTATACATCTATCATCAAAAGCATGTATTCTCACTAATACATCTATCATCAAAAGCATGTATACTCACTAATACATCTATCATCAAAAGTATGTATACATCTATCATCAAAAGCATGTATACTCACTAATACATCTATCATCAAAAGTATGTATACATCTATCATCAAAAGCATGTATTCTTACTAATACATCTATCATCAAAAGTAAAAATATAAGGGTCCTAAAAATAATTCTAAGTAACTAAGTGCAGTAAATAGGTAACCTCATCATTTATGAGACAGACTTGTTATCAGATACTATGCTACTCCCCCTTTCGAAGAGAGTTCTTTTGAACTATACCAAGCTTGTCTCGAAAGTATTCAAACTTCACTCGAGACAGAGGTTTAGTCAAGATATCAGCAATCTGATCCTCAGTGCTTATATATTCGAGCTTGATAACACCTCTTTGCACCATATCTCGTATATAGAATTATCGGATCTCTATGTGTTTTTGACTTATCATGGAATACAAGATTTTCTATCTTGATGCAGTTTTGAATGTCACACATAATCATAGTGGAATTCATTTCTAAGTCAAACACTCCATATAAAAGCTTCTGAAGCCATACTGCTTCACAGCTGGCAAAGCAGACAGCTATATATATATTCTGCTTCAGCAGTACTGAGAGCCACACTAGATTGTTCCTTGCTGAACCATGAGATCATGGTAGATTTAAGACTATAACATACACCTAATATACTCTTTTTGTCTGAGGCACTTCCTGCCCAATCAGAATCTGAGTAACCATGTAAACGGAGTTCATGACCTCCAAGATAATATAGACCAAAAGTCTAATGTACCTTTTAGGTACCTCACTACATGCTTTGTAGCTATTAAGTGCACCTTTCTAGGTTCTACTATATACTGACTTAGGGTATTTACAGCAAGGCATATATCTGGCCTAGTATTTGTTAAATACATCAATGACCCAACGATTTGTCTATATAGGGTTAGGTCCACTAAATACGATGAGTCATTAACTAATAACTTCAAGTTGGAGTCCATGGGAGTTGCCATGGATTTATACTCCAACATATCAAATCTTTTTAGAAACTTCACAACAAACTTACCTTGATTTAAAAGATTCCTTTTGGATCTTGCCATACTTCTAGACCTAAGGAATAGTGCATTAATCCAAGATCTTTCATTTTCATTTCTGCAGCCATTTTCATGACCTGTTTCTCATTCCTTGTCAGAAAGAGATCATCGTCATACAATAATGGTATGATAGGTTCATCATCCACAGCCTTAAGGTAAAGGTTAAGAACAACTTTACTTCTGGTAAAGCCCAAGCTTTGTCATGAAGCTGTCAATTGTCCATTATTCACACTCAGCATTGAGTGATCTTCTGCATATCTATCTGTGCCATCTCTCGTCGGATGGGTCTACTAAAACAAGCCTCAAAATCATTCGAACTCTATGGTGAGTTCCTTCTTGCATCCATGTCATATGTGTATAGAACCCATATTCAACCTTGTAGCAAAGGTTGAGATCCACATCACTCATGATGATCATTAAGCTCATCAATTGACTACCGATCCTGGGAACCCATACAGAACCTGATTACATTATTAAGAGAATGGTCTTATCTAGTCCCTTGGAGCAAAAAATCTCATCATGATTCTCTTCCTCTTTCTAAGAGAATCTCTTAACCACAAGCTTTCTATAGTGTGTTTGATTTGTAAATCTTTTTTTGAACATCCATCGCTTGTTCAGAGTTCTCCATTCATCGTGATCTCTCCTACAAATCAAAATTAAGTACATGATTAGTAATACTTCATAATCATCAAATCATCTTGACATGATAACCTATTATGCATACAGATATCATTTACATAGTTATGCAACTATTTTGACCAATACTTTGGCACAACACTTTCCCATATCCTGTATGCATACAGTGGCTATCTAGATGCCTTCCATCTCTACCAGAACATACTATCGAGAGTGTGCACAACTCTCAGCATGTCAGCAAAGAGGTTTCATTCTAGACAAGCAATAATGGAATGTTTGTCCAATTTACCAATCATATGCATATTAGTAGTATATTGTTTAATGCTTTATGAATGTTTATACTCAGCATGATATATTCTAGGAATACAAATATGCATACAAGCAATATCATTTACTATTTCTAATAACAACCCAAATACTTATCTTTTATGTTTGTGTGGTTGCCTCCCACTTGATCTTCTGTATGTCTTCTGAGCTTCTATTCATTCTGTACCACTGTGCATGCTCAAGTGTACACTAGTGTCATCCTCATGATCTCATACACAAACATACATTCATTAGTATATTCTCAATATTATCAAAACATTCTAATTCTAAATAATCTTGAATATGTACAGTCATGATCATTAGTATTTAGGGTTTCAAGGAAGTCTTCTTTTACTCATGCATATTCTTGTTTGATCTAGTTAGTTAAATCATCAACCAAGATAAGAGACATAATATGCATAAACCCTTGATTACTAACCAATCATACCAAGTATACTTACACAAGGTAAGATTCTAACATGACACAGGAAAACATACCTAGATTAGTATACCTGCTTAGTTATGTACAACATACCTAAACAATCTCTTCAATGATTTAGAGATCCTGAGCTAGAACCTGCATGTCTCGTAGGTTAAACATGATATAACAAAGTCATACATACCTCGTGAGTCTTTGTCTTCATGTTGTCATGGTCATGGAACTTGATTTGTCTGTTGTGATGTACCTGTGTCTTGTTAGCAGACAACATCAACCTCACACAACACCATAATGCATAAGTACAATCATATAGCCCTAATCAATGAATGTCTTCGATCATTCACATGCATTCATATTGTTACTAGGGTGATAAGACAATTAATAACATTAATCAAGATTGTACTAATAAATAACATGAAGACAAACACATTATGAACTTAATCAAGAATCAGATTTCAAGGCATACCTGAACCTCCTTAAGTCATACCTGTCGAGACTTTTTGTAGTCTTCTTATGTAAGGCCTTAGCCTCAACTCCCCCTGAAACTTGATCTGGAGCTTGATTAGGGTTTGCTAGAGAAACCCTAAAAATTCAATCTTTGACTTTCACACTTCTGAATGGATGGAAGAATGTGTCTTGCTAAGGTGATCAACCTAGCATTCTTCAATTTTGAAATCTCCAAAATTTGACCCCTCAAAATTGCCTTCGAAACTTCTGGATCTTCTGGACAGGAACCCGAACTAGGTTTTGATGAAGCCCACCCTTTTGTCCAACAAAAAGGTTTGATCCAAGGCTCTAATCTCTTATTTTTTTTAGGAGCTTCCAGCTGTGGACTCCAATTCCAAAAATTCTAACTTTCTCCGAAACCCTAAATTTCGGAAGCCATGAATAAAGGTGCTCCAAAAATAATTATGTTTTGATAGAAATATGCACCTGATTGTTTCTGCTATAACTCTGAAATTTATGCTCCACAGGGTCTGAAAACCTTTACTGCAGTAGCCTGACCTGTCATCTTTCCATCCTGACAGGTCTGACCTCAATTGGATTTTCTGAGACAGATTTATACCAAGTGTCGCAACGTGACCTGTTTATGGGATAAAACAGGAGAGAGAACTTGTACGGCGTGCCACATGTCACTGTTTGAACTTCGGACTCTGAAATTTTTTCTTGAGATAGCTTTCCCTGTTATATTTCCATCCTAACACGTCTGACCTCAATTGGACTCTCTTAGAGAGAGTTATGCCAAGTGTCGCAACGTGACCTGTTTATGGGATAAAACAGGAGAGATAACTTGTACGGCGTGCCACGAGTCACTGGTTCACCTTCGGCCTCTAAAAATGTTTTCTGAGATAGTACAGTCTGTGTACTACCTATCACTTTTGACGAAATTTCATTTGGAGCTTCCTAGCCCAAGTTATGACCTTTTTTCCAAGGTCACCTGATTTTGACTGAGATCTGGAAGAGGCAGAAACCCTAACTTGTACTGATCATAACTCATAAAGTACAACGAATCTGAGGGTGCCCTTTCGACACAAGGTACCTGGGGATGTTATATACGACCTATAAACTTTTTAGATCCTAAAACGTTGCATAAATGGATTTATAGTGAAATTTCCACGATGACTGGTTTTTGCCTTATAAAACCCTAACGTTCAAATTGTCGCAAGAGAAGCAAGTGTCATAAGTGCCATACATTGCCTTCCTTCAGGTTAGCTCTGATACCATGTTAAAATTCAATATGCTAAGACAGAAAATAGCAGCATCACATTCCATTTCACAATGATAGCATATGCAGGATCACTGAAGAAACAACAAGCATAGCATAAACACAAGAGACACAGATTTATCCTGGGAAACCCTCATGGGGTAGAAAACCCAGTAAAGCTTCCTCAATATAGATGACCAGCAATATACAAAGATGCAAAACAAAGACATGATCTCCTTATCCACCATAGCAGACCTTTCCTCCACAAGTGCGCCTCTCTTAAGTGAGTGAGTGTATCAAATGAGGAACATACCTCCTCTATTTATACACTACACTGACATGTATTTTACACAAGTACATGTAGGTTCGTATTTAACCATTAGGTTAAATACCCTATTATAATTGACTGGGCCGACCCCCACATGGTGGTTCTAATAACCCTAGTTACCACAACCAATTCGGAGGAATAAACATCTCCGGATTCATAGTATAATCACATCGGAGGTATGGAACATATCCAGAATAAATAATATACAAATATAGTATTCTTAGAAGTTACAATATTCAACAATGCATGGCAAAGAGCATACGCAGACGAGAAAGCAACAATCCGAACCCAAAAAATCTAACAGTAAAAAAAAATGATAAAATATGAGATTTTTTTTCTTTTAAAAACAGAAAATCAAAAAATGCATCATTGTAACATTATACCTTCAGATCTGATGAAATACGTGTTTCTGGAGCAACCGAGAACCGTTTTCGATCAAATGAAAACTATTTCCCAATGGAAACGATTCTCCAGACGCAATGGAACACCTCCCACAGCCTAGAAATGCACAGAAACACCAGAACTAGAAACCCTTTCGAGTTTCGGCAATAGCAGTTCAAGATCTAGATCATAACCGGAAGCGGCACTTCATAAAAGCTCTGATACCATGTCGGGTACACATGGTACTACCAAAGGACTGAACACCAAGAGTAACCACTTCACACAAACAGATCACAGATCAACACACCGATGTTTTGACGTGGTTTAAACCCTCTTGAGGGAAACACTCCACGGCCCCGGCCAAATAGCTTCTACGAGACAATTTATTTTGCAAAGAAAGAAAGTTACAAATGAGCTTCTCATAATCGATCAACTAAACAATGACCCTCCATGCTCTTTAAATAGATATTATGGACCAATCGGGTGTTAAGCCATGGATCAAGGTTAGGTTTGATCTAAGAGAAGTTGAGCCGTCGGATCACTCTATGTCGGGAACATATTGTGACCGTCAGATTAAGTATTTACAAATGCATACTAATGCATACTAAAAAAACACACTATTCCTAACGGATATATTACACAAGTTGATCTTAACTAACTCCTAAGTGTCTAAATATCCTAACAATTTTTGTCACAAGCTTTGCAAGAAATATTGAAGAGGTTTTAAAGTTTTGTTTGACATAGTTTTGTAGGAGAAGTATTATGTTAATTGACTATAGTTCCCATTGTGTAGCAAGTATGTCTAAGAAAACAATCATTTTATAGAACATTATGAAGGAGAGTCAGTATTGAATACTAGTAAAAATGTTTCCTTTATTTGGAAATGTGGATAGTAAGAACTTGTAGTTGGTGCAAAAATAAACTATTTAGTTAGATTTGTTTTTCTAACACGTTAGCTTGGTAGCCTTATTAGATTTATTTTGTAATTTTATTGTAAAAGTAATATATATATATATATATCAATAATCAGTAACATTCCATTTGCATGTGTCCAAATTTCAATTCGATTTATCTCCCTACCTTTTTTTTGTCAAGATAGAAATAGATTAGATATTATGAGTCAAAAACATATACAGGTGATGTTGGTTGTCTTGCCACTGGGGAAGCTAGACCAACCACATAGTCAAAGTTTAGAGACTAGTTTCCAAGTAGAATTGTGTTTAAAGAGTGTAAGAAAAACACTATTGCTATCATACCTATGCCCATCCACAAAAAAATTACATTTCCCAATATTCAAATTGGGGCTACCCCAGAGATTGGTGTTGACACTATGGTTCTTCTAGATCGAACTATCCTAAAAATTATAGCATATACTAACATTATTAAAATTGAAAAAAAAAGTAAGACCAATGATGAGAACTATCCCGTAAGAGAATGCATAATGCTGATTAGTTGTCATTGAAGATTGTGATGAGAGGAGCTCCCTTGATTTCACCGGCATATTTGCTTTCATCTTTTTAGGTTTCCGCTTTGGGAAATAGGAAAATTGGATGAAACAAAGCCAAATACAAGAAGATGCACAATAATAAAGGCAAGCTGAATAGGTGTGAATGCTCAATGTTTCTCATTAACCAAATGTACATATATATACAATGAGAAAGGTCCCTTAGGTTTCATATTCCGAAGTGGACTCTTGGACTCACGGGTGACTCTTAGTCTCCCTTGCACATTGATATTCCTCACACCGAGGATTAGACTCCAACAAATCCACCCTTATTTTTTCTATTTCTTGTTCTTGTTTTCAATTTAAAAAACTATTATGATATGCACATGCTAGTTTAGATTTAGTTTTAGATTTACAATTGTTTTTGCTTTAATATTTGAGACTGCTGCTACTAGTTAGCAGGTGCCCATTACACTAAGCTTGGTTGCAAAACCAAGCCAACAAATTCCAAGGAGGGTAGAAAGGAAAAAAGGAAAATGAAGTTCCCTTGCAAGCTATGCCAGGAGGACCACCTTACCCATCCATGCCCTGTAATGGAAGAATCCCATAAGCTAATCCGTGAAAAGAAACCAGTTGTCTTAAAAGACCCTTTCCCTAATTGACAGAGTTCAACTTCTAGAAGCTCTGGTGCTGGGGGCACCAATCGTGCCACCTCAACCAATCAATCATTCATTAATATGGTTAATTCAGATGCTCTTTTGCATACTTGAGCTAGAAATTATACCCCAGATCCGTAGTAGAAGGATGTTCCTGAGTCTTCTACCCCTCTCCATATCGAGAGATCTGTGGATTCATTGCTGAAGATACCTAAAGGTGTCTACAAACGGGCTATGCACAACCCCAACACGCGGGCTGCCCCCAAATACAATGTTGTGGAGGATTTAGCCCAAACCCCCTGTGCCATGTCCACTTTACAAGTACTACAAAGTCTCCCATTGCAACCCATTACACTTCTCACGGAGATTGGGAGTGTAGATTCATCCAACATGCTTGCTCGGTTTGATATGACCAATATCAAACCCCAGTTTCCATACCACGTCGCTCTCCAAATAGAGGTCATCAATGGTCCCAAGACCATTGGACAAGCTATTGTAGATGAGGAAACGTCTACATGCGTAATGTCCATTTCTTGCTGGAAATATTTTGGCGAACCTGAGTTAGCCCCCTCGAACACGGTACTTACTGCCTTTGATGGAAGATATTTCCATCCACATGAAGTGTTACCATCATTTGATGTTGAACTTGTGGGAAAACTAGTATCTGCAGAGGTTGAAGTTCTGGATGCCCCACTCGACTATAATTTGTTGTTGGGTAGGAGCTAGACATATGCCATGCAGGCAATCCCGTCAGCTGTTTTCTGAGTTTTAATGTTCCTGCATGAAGGCAAGATCATCACAGTTGATCAACTTTCATTTACTCGGAAGAACAACTAGAATTCATCAGATTCATTGATTCCGTTGGTTGATCAGTCCCACCTAGTTAATGAGAGTTTGGGAGCAGGTCTCTATGGGTCATTAATAGGCACTTTTGACCTACCTTCTCCTGTTCATTTAATTGGTTTTGAAGAATGTTCTTAGTCTGATATATTCACATTCATTCCAATGATAAATCCATGGATTCTCCCCACTGAATTAGAACCAGTTGTGCCTTTATCTGTTGCAGAGGTGGCTTACTTAGATTCACAACATGCTGCAACATAACATATCGTGACTTCGTTGGTCTCTACTAAGTCCGATATGGACTATGCTCCTGCATGGTTAGTGGACTATATCCACTCTTTTGACTGTCTAGACACTGTTTTACCCTCTGATGAGGCAATCTTGGAAGCAATGTTTGTCCTGGACCATCGTTGGGAGAGAGGTGAGTTTTCTATGAGACCCGGTGGGAATGTTGATTTGTCCACTATCCCTTATACTTCGAAAGATGTTTATGCTGAAGGGAATATGGAAAATATATCGAGAACCATTTTGATCAACATTCCATCAAACCTGGGGTCATGGAAAATATTTTCATTGGAGCAGACTGTTCTCCTGAGGAGATTATTTTGTATACCAATCTTTTTAAAGAATTACGTGACATTTTTGCTTGGTCTTACTAGGAGATGCCAGACGTTGACCCCGCCATTGTTGAGAATGTCATCACAATGTATCCCAATGTTAAACCTATGAGACAGATGCTTCGTCCAGTTAACCCTCAAAAAGCTACTGCCATCAACGCAGAGGTAGAAAAGTTGCTCAAATCCGGATTTGTCTATCTGATAACTATGACGGAATGGGTTTCAAATCCTGTTCTGGTAGACAAAAATCAAGGTACCATTAGAGTCTGCACTGACTTCTGGGACCTAAATAAAGATTGTTCGAAAGACCATTCATAGATCAGATCATTGATGCATGTGCAGGCCATGAATGTTCTCCTTCATGGACGGGTTTTTTGGATATAACCAGATACAGATCAAACCTGAAGACCAACACAAGACAATTTTTATTTGTCCTTGGAGCACCTTTTCCTATCGAAATATGTCGTTTGGTTTAAAAAATGCTGGAGCTACCTTCCAGCGAGCGATTAATTTTTCTTTTCATGACATCAAGCACGTAGTAGAACCCTACCTTGATGATCTCCCAGCGTGATCTCGCAAGAGACAAGAGCATCCAGATCATTTAAGACTTGTGTTTGAACGGTGTAGATACTACAAGATTCGATTGAATCCCAACAAATGTGTATTCTGCGTTGAATCTAGACAATTACTAGGTTTCATAATATCCAGTCGTGGCATAACGGTGGACCCATTGAAAGTTGAGGCGATTGTAAATCTAACTCCTCCTCGAACACTGAGACAACTTCAAAGTCTGCAGGGCATGTCCAACTTCCTGAGATGCTTTATCATTAACTATGCCAAAATTACAAAAGGTTTCATGAGACTGCTTAAACAAGACACCTACCTTTTGTGGGATGAGGCTGCTCAAGCATCATTTGAGGCCTTGAAAAAGGCATTACTTTCATCCCCCTTGTTAAGCCTGCCAGACTATACCAAGGATTTCCTATTATATCTTGCTGCATCAATATACACAATAGGCATAGTACTGGTTCAGGATGATGATAAGCTCCAAGAGCATGTCATTTATTATCTATCGCGCGCCTTGATAGCTCCTGAGATCAAGTATTCTCACGTAGAGAAGTTGGCATTAGCTGCTGTCTATGCAGTTCAGAGGATACATTACTACATATTATCGCGTACCACCACAGTGGTTGTAGAGGTCAATCCTTTCCAATATGTTCTCACTCGGCGCATCATCAGTGGGAAATTTAATAAATGGATTGTCATCTTGCAAGAATTTGACTTGGTTTTTCAATCCGCTAAGTCAAAGAAATCATTGGTGTTCGCCGAACTGATTTCAAAATTTCCTAGTGACATAGTACATGTTGAGGAGGAATCATCATTCCCAGATGAACATATCTTTCTCATTGCATCCTCTAACCCATGGTGTGGGGATATCCTAGTATATCTCCAGACTTTGAGGTGTCCCACCACTTTCTCTAAGGATGAACGACACAAACTTAAGAGTCATGTGAAGAACTACCTCATCATTTCTGACACTTTGTACAGACGTGGGGTAGATTATATCTTACGCCGTTGTTTGACCATGGAGGAAGTAGAATTAGTATTGAATGATGCCCATAGTGGAGCTTGTGGGGGTCATCTTTCTGGGTTGGAAACAACCCAGAAAATACAGCGTGCCGGTTATTTTTGGCCCACAATCTTCAAATATTGTGTGGAAGCTGTGAACTGCTTCCAGCGATGTCATTTTTTCATCAGGAAGATGCAAGCACACCCAGATCCTCTCCATCTTGTAATCACAGTAGGCCCCTTTACCAAGTGGGGGATTGATTTTATGAATTATAATCTAGTTTCAACTGGAGGTCATCACCATATCATTGTTGTCGTCGACTACTTCACCAAGTGGGCCGAGGAAATGCCTACTGTTAAGGAAAATGGGGAAACGACCGCTTATTTGGTTTTCAACCAGATCATTGCAAGATTTGGTATACCCAAAGAGATCGTGACTGATCAAGGTCATCATTTTCAGAACAACATGATGACTGATCTATACACCATGTTAGCTTTTCGGCAGGAGCATTCGTCTTCGTTTTACTTGCAGGAGAATAGTCAGGTTGAAGCGATCAACAAAACTTTGAAGACCATCTTACAAAGGACCGTTAATGCCAATAGAACTAACTGGCACATTATTCTATATTCTTGTCTTTGGGCCTACCAATCCAATGTAAATATGGCTACTAGGTTCTCTCCCTTCCAACTGGTACATGGGATAGAAGCAGTCATTCCAGTTGAGTGCGAGATTCCTTCATTGAAGTTGGATATCCAACTACTACCTGACACGTCAGTCTTGGAAGAACGTTTGCTACATTTAGAACATCTGGATGAGCAGCGCTGTGATTCCCTCACAAAAAATGAAGCGCATAAGAATTTAGTTAAGGGACAGTACGATAAGTAGGTCAGACCTAGGGTTTTTCTTGAGGGAGACCTTGTTTTGCTTTGGGATCAGGACAAGGAACCTTTAGGGGATGGCAAGTTTAAGTCCATGTGGCTCGGTCCCTATATAGTTTCTAAGGTACTAAAGAAGGGTGCATATTAGTTAACATACTATGAAGGTAATAAGTTACCGGAGCTTAGAAATGGGCTCTACCTGAAGAAGTACTACGCTTAGGCATCTGTGATTTTTCATGTATTATAGCTGTACATTTTGTAGAGTTAGATTTGTTTACGGTTGTCGTTACGTCTTATGCATCTATCACTTTGTGTTTCATATTTCGACTGAAAACTTTATAGGGTTTGCTGATGGCACTAGCCGCCACACCTGTCAGTTGGTCGCAGCTGCTTAGGTTATTTACTCACCAACTGGCCAACTGGTTTCTTCGGGAGGGGCTTGTTTAGGTCCCACAATGAACAATGTGGCTGAATACATTGTAGTCATAGAGCTACTACGAGATGCTCTGTTCCATGGCATTTCACATTTGTAGGTACAGCTTGACTCACAGTTAGTTGTTTTTCAGTTAATGGGTGTTTATTGGGTTAGAGATCCTACTTTGCTACGTCAATTTTTGCACGTTAAGCTACTTGAGAGACAGTTTGATTATATCACATATCAACATATTCCAAGAAACTTGAATGAATTAGCTGATTCATTTGCAAACTACATTTTAGATTGGCATTTGCATCATACACACACATAATATTTCATGCATAAAAGACAACAACACACATGTAGATAACACCGATACTATATATATAAAATCTGTATCAAAAAATAATATGAGTTTGGGTCATAAGTGTATCACAGAGTCATGTCATAATATACAAAATTGGGATCGATGGCCTCAAAAATATACATAGAATATCCTTCTCCTATGGAGAAGGAGGGGTCTCATCTGCCTCTACTGCCTCTCGATAGAAAATGACTATCCTAGCTACTTTCCTCAGTAGCCAGATCCATGCTGGGGGCACGCCCACCACATACTCCTGCATGTCGAGCGGCATTCACTTGATCATGTATGTAGGAATGTCATGATTCAACCGACTCATCTTCTCCTCTATGTTTTCCAGCATGGCATCAACTGCCCCTACTATCACTGGTCTCACGAAGGTACGGGGGTGTCCCTCGGGACATACCGGTCCAACATCTGCATAGGAAATTTTGTTTCAGTACTTCAAACTCATCATAAAAATCATATATATAAAACGTAAAAATTAAATTATTTTTCAAAAAACAAAACTTACCAATCTCTCCCTAGGCTGCTCCTGAAGGGAGAGCGAACTCAATATTGTTGCGGAAGTCTATGCCCACATATGGAAACTACTCAAGAGTTGTAACTTGTCGGTCCCACCATGCCTAGAAGTCATCCTCATTATAGCAAAAGTTACTCTCGCCACCACCCTGGCAGAGGAATATCTCTCCCCAATGACCCATCAGTGGATCACAGGGGTTAAGTGGAGGCAAAGCCATCCCCAGACTCATGGCAGGCACCCTTTCAAAGAAAAAGGTGCACAGTATGCTTCTGTACCCAAAATTATTCATCCTTCCGGTCTTACACCCGGAAATTTGAAGCTTCATGTTCGCCAATAGACTTGAACACCAGTCAAATACTATTCCCCGTAGGCATTCAATACCCATGTGCATAAAGTTCCTCGAAGCTAAATGTTGCATAGCAATTCCGGCCATCTGGTTGAGAATACTCAATATTACCTTGAGTGGAAATCTTGCAACAGTAGAGATGAGAACTTGGCTGCCGGTATTCTCTGTACCCGATACACAATATGTATTGATGTAGTCCTGAACAGATAGGGCACCCACATTGCGAGAGGACCCTTTGAGATTCACTGTGTCTCCTCTTTGGGAGAGACCTATGATGAAATAGATGTCATCAACCGTCAATTCCAATATTTCTCCTTGGATATTGAATACCAATGCATTGGCATCCCAGTATTGAACAATCCTCTCAAGCAAGTGGATTTGTGCCCACATATTGACCATTCTATAAAATTTCAACAAACCACATCTTCGTAGTGCACTCAAGGTTAATGGATCTTGTAACGCTTCTTAATCCATCTCCTCATGCTCCCTTTCACGCCATATGAGAACCATCTTGCCATTAAAACCATTAAAACCATTAAATGTTGATCATCTTTGTTTTTTTCCCTAGTTTTTGCGGTGAACGCTACTGTTCATTATGGACAGTAGTGTCCCGAACGTGACTGTCTTATAGGCATAGTAGCGCACTTTTTCCATGTGCGCTACTTTCTTGCAAGCAAACCAGCGTTCGTGCAGAAAACGTTTTAAAAGTTGGCTAAAAAATAATTTTGACCACCAAAATTGAAAAAAATTGTATGTAAATGCAAGCTAAGGATGAGTATACTTACTTGGTGAAAGAGGAATCTAGATTGGTGACCCGGTTCGACCGCAACGAGCAAAGGTAGCTTGAGGTTTTTTCTCCACTTTTTCCCTAATTTCCAAATTGTGATATTTGATTTTTCAAAATGAAACTATTTATAGAAATGGCTTTTTAATTTTTACCCACTTTTTCAAATTGGGTATAGTTTCATTTTTGTTATTTTAATTCATTAATAATTTTCAAATTTTGATGATTAAATTAACTATATTCTTCAAATTATCACTATAATTTCAAGACATCGAACTATTAAAACTTGTTTTCTTCACGGATAGGATCAATATAGGTACCATATTGTTTCAACATTTTTTCATTTGAGAAAATTTGTCCCGGTTACTAACAGTGGTTGTCGAGATTGTATTCTCTGGCAGGTCATGAACTTACGATCCTTGAAGCTGGTTGAGTCATTTTAAGCCCTTGTTTTGTCTTTTCAAAAACAAACAAGATTTCCAAGTTTGCATATTCTCTTTAGACTCGTTAAAGGAATTGAAGGAATATCTACTTAAGTATAAGTTTAACCCTTTTCTGGACTTTTGCGGATTACTTACAAAAAATGAATACTCTAGTCATCCATGGCTAGAAGAGTTCTTCTCTCATCGTTTTACACTTTTTCGGGGGAGGAGACTAATTGTACGAAAAAAGGACTTTTGGAGCCTTCTTTAGGGTTTTCAAGCTCTCGAAATATGAAAACACCAAGCGAGCATTCACCTACTCGGGTTCGATGTGAAATCCACGAGAGGGTATATAGAGGATTGTTTAAGTTTTTCAGACTCTATAAACAGGAAAACACCGACAAGCATATACCAACCCGGGTTCGATACTTAAATCCATGGGCAGGTGTATGGAGTTATTGTTTAAGTTTTCCAGACTCCTTAAAATTGAAAACACCGGCGAGCAAGAACAGATCTCGGCTCGATATTAAAATCAAGAGATCAGTATTATAGAGTATTCTTCTATCTCTTCTTTGAACTTTGTAAACAATGAAGAAGGTCCCGAGTGTTTTTCCCATGGGCTCGTTAAACTTTTACATGGTTGGGCTTATTGAATTTTCTTTCTTGGACTCATTAAAACAACAAGAAGGATATTCTTTTACCAAAACGAATAAGGGATGAAAAGGGTATCTCACATCTTTTCAGTTTCAAAGGAAGTTAAGTATGTCATGTCCTTGAACACAACAACTGTTTGAGTCTATCATTTCAGTTGGGTTTTAGTTTTTGACCTTAGGATGAACTTGATCTCCGAGTTTTCACTCCCCCAGTTGGTTATTCTTCCAATCATATGGAGGGTCGGTTAATGTCTCCTACATTGAAAGCTTATATCACTTCCCCCTCATGTTGAAAACTACCTAAGTCACTTTGTGTCCTACTCACTATTCAAGGATACAGACAATGTTGACCATTCTGCAGTTTACCTTGACTTCATGTGCCAACCATCCTGGTGTCAGTTTGTTTCATCTTGTTACTTGTCCTACTTCGAATCAGCTCAAACTTGTGAGTGTTCCTCGTGTTGGATGATGGAGGATGCATTAAGGCCTCCCTTCCAACGGACTTATTCTCATAGAATTCAACTCATTATGCTCTGGGAATGAATTTTAGAGTTTTGGTTAGTACCTTGGGGATTGCAGTCATAAGTGGCAGTTTCGCTCACTGTTGAATAATGGGAATACATCAATGTCTCTTATTTGACAGGTTCCTCAAGTGTTCGACTTCAAGTCCACTTAGTCACACTTGTTGGAACATACTAGGTACCTTGGGCCCCATTATCATTATCGATGGAAGCCCTCGCATTTGTTAACGGTATACATCAATGAACGGTAATCAAACGATACCCCCCATGTTCGACTTCAACTCATCTATTCACATGGTTAGGGTTTGTACCTTGGGTTGTTTGGATGAATACCTTAGGACCCTGATAGCATCACCATATTTATGTTATCACCCAAGCTGTGCAAGACTGAGCCTCACTCATTTTGGCTTTTCATGAGACATAGATCCAACTTGTTGTTATGGCTATGATCTCTCGTTTTGACATGGATCCACACTTGTATTTCAGTGGCTATGCTATATATACATCTCCTAGTTATGTATCGGAGATCATATTGTATCACACCGAACATCTATATGATGTCAAGATTGTAATTGATCGCTGACCTTGATTGTTGTTTTCAGGTACTTTTGTGACTTGGTTCTGCGGTTTCTTGCTCCTCCTCTGACTTGGAATTATAATGTATTTTGGCCATCGTTTCCCTCCGACCTCACACATTAGGGGGCATCTGTTATAGGTTAGGTCAAATCTGCACTTTTCCGTCTATGATCACATTGCTCTCTCAATCGCAAAAAAGGACACTATGGATGGAACAGCTAGATTGACCCTAGATGAAGTATTGCTAAGATGGACGGGCCTTGGATTTAGCATATTGTTACCACCATTTCACCTTATTTATAATTCATTTTGCCTATCCATATTCATGCATTAATCCTCTCTTATGCTCATATTCGAGTTTTTATGCTCAAGTAATTTTTCCATTACATGTATTAGTATTTCATTTGATTTTTTACTAACATTGAGGGAATTAGTGTACTATGTATTTGCTTTGAATATTGAATCAATTGTTGGAAGCAGCTACAACATATTTGAGGGATTTCTGTAGCAGTGCAGAACATTTGTTGCATCATTACAGAAACTTTATCTGCAGCATTACGGAAACTCTATCTGTAGCATTACAGAAACTCCATCTGCAGCATTATGGAAACTCAATCTGCAGCATTACAGAAAGTCAATAATTCCAATTTTACCTTCAACCACCAACTTTGGAGAAAGATATTCATGAGGAGTAATGGATTTTTATAAATCCATTATTTCTATTATTTTTAAATGTCTCAAATCATGATGTTAAATTAAAGTTGGTAAAGGGAGGTGGATATGAGTGCATATTTGGCTTATTGACAAAGATTTGAAGATCTCTACCAAATATATGATGGACCTAAGAAGTGAAAAGTTGTTAAGAGACATTTGGGATGAGTTTTGACTATTTTATTCTAGCCTCTATCCATAAATTCGAATTTGACTTCAAAGGTATTCTAAATAGCATGTAGTTAATAAGGATCTAGAATTAGTTTTGAGATACAAACTTTTAGGAATTTGTTGAGGATATTTTAGATCCTCATTTATTATTTGTTATGGAGAAATCATGTATAAATAAGAGTTCTTTCTCCATTCTATGAGAGGACTCTTAGAGCAATAGTCCAATTGATGATGGAATAAAGCTATACTCTCATTTTGATTCAATTAGATCTTAGTTTTATAATTTCTTTTGCAATATGATTTTATTTCTTTTATGTTGATGTAGTTGTATTTCATTGCTTAGTTGTGATTTTTTATAAAGTGTGAATTTTATTTCTGCAATTTGATTTCAATGCATAGATAGAGATTTAAATGTTTAGTTTACAATCATTGAGCTTAATGCAATAATATTATTTACTCCATTGGATCATAAACAGTAACTTGTATTTGACAAGGATAGCTTTTTAATTTTATTTATGCAATTTACTTTTCTGTAAAAGTGTGTTGTGAACTTAGATTTAGAATTTACTTTTCCCGCAAAGTGTGACATAGTTCTAGGATTTACTTTTCTGCAGATTGTGAATGTAGTTTTAGAATTTACTTTCAAGTGTGAATATAATTTTAGCATTTACTTTCATGTCGTGTGATTTACTTTCATTGCAATTTAGCTTCAATAATTGTTTAGATGGCTAGTTCCTTGCCAAGACAATGTAACTACTCATACCATTGTTTGTAAGTAAGGTTATTGAACTACAACTTCAAGTAGATAAACCAATGTAAGAGAAGATTGTGGTTTGCACATACAGTGCATGGTAACTCACAAGTTCTCAACGAACCCCGGGTTGACAATTAATGTACACTTCTTATTTATTTTCTAAGTAATTAGAAGGCAATTAAAAAACCCGTCATTTTGGCGTCGTTGCCGAGGAGTTACCACAACCATTGTCTTTTTTGCTTGAGTAAATTTTCTTTTTGGTAGTAAGCTATTTGTTTTTTCTATTATACATGCATATATTTTTGTTTGAAGGATGGAGGCGTAGAGACAAGTAAGATGCAAAGATGACCTCACTGTAGCATTGCTATAGTGTAATAGCCCGCCGCAAGTCTCTGCAAATCTGAACCATGTTAATAATTTATGCAATAGCAGTAGATTTGTTTATGCATTTTATTTTCATGAATAAAATCAAAGATTCAAGATGATGATTATGTGGTGCAGTAAGAGCCCCACATATTACTCATTTGTCTTTTGCAGAAAGCTTGGAAAGAGTAATGAGGCTTTGCGAATGAAGATTTTATTAAAGGATTCAAGAGGATTTGAGGGGAAGCCATTGAAGAAAGAGTACACAAGACTCAAAAATTCCAAAAAAGGGTATGTAATATGTATTCAATTTGTAAAAATACATCATTTAGCACTAAAATACAATTTTTGAAGTTTGACTATTCATTTATTCGTATCTTGAAAAAATTTCAATTTTTGAGGATTCATAGCTCAACTGCCGAACCTTCAAAAAACAGATGTGTAGTTCAACTCAGGGTTTGGATTGTTGATTTTATTTGTTATTTGATGTATTACATTGAAATTATATCCATTAAAACATTCACTTCCATCTAAATTGTCATTTTAGCGAAAAAATGACTATTTGGGCATTTTGACATTTTGGGTTTACTGAAAACGCAATCAAGACAGTCGTGTTTTGAGAGACCATATGGACACATTTTAAAAACTTGTTTCTATCCAAAGTATCCCTTGGAATTTAGTTTCTAATTCAATTAAAAATTTTCAATTTGGATATCAAACGAAAAAGTTATGGTCAAAATACTGACTGGGTGTAGGGTAGACAGCTCAAGAACACGGTTGGGACAATCAATTTTTGGGTGCCTAAATGGATGAATTTTTTAAACCTGTTTCTAAGGAATATTATCCTATGAATTTAGTTTACAACACAATTTGAATCACTCAAATAAGATATCATATGAGGAATTTATGCCCAAAATACTAACTGCCTGTCATAAATCAGCAGTCCCAGAACTCTATCTCATCGGCTGTACTTTGGCATATTCGACCCATCAATTATTATTGAATTAAAAACTTGTTTCTATTGGAGGTACATATGGGAATCTACTTTAAACTCAAAGTTGAATCAATTCAATCCATCAACAAACGAAAAAGTTATGCTCTAATCACTGACTGTTGGTCTAGGATGGAAATGGCAAACAGTCTGTCTTACATGATGTTCTTTAGCAGATTTGGAGTACCATATTAATGAATTTTCAAAACTTGTTTCAATTGGAATTATCCCTATGAATCCAGTTTCATTTGGATTTGGAATCACTCAAATCGGTTGTGAAACAAAGAATTTATTAACAAAATACCGTTGGGTTGTCTAAGGTGGCCACCGCTCTCCAACAGGTAAAAAGTGAATTTTTGTTTGTTTTATCTTCCTTGGATTTGTTTTATAAGAATTTGTTGTATTTATATTGCATATGTTTGGGATTAAGAGAGACTGATCACCTCCTTCTTCCATGAGCTCACATTTTATTGCAGGTAAGCGCTAATTGTTTTTCCAGGTGCTTGGAAGATTAAAGAAGGTTAATCTATGCATGAGTGATTCGTGAAGACCAAATTTAATGCTAATGGGAATTCTCTCCAAACATCCAAAAATGAATATTCATCAGCATGATATGTGCTACTTTTGAAGCTCAAGTTCCTGGAATCCTAATCCAATAGAGTCTCAGTAAAAGACACCAATAAGAAGACATTTTGTCAAAGATGGAAGATGGATCCAGAATGAGACATATGAAGAATTGATATAAAAAAGATGAAAACCAATGTTCTAGAGGTCAAGTTCCATTCCCACATTCCCATTGCCACATCCCTGATTTCTATAAAGAATCATTTCAGAAGACCTAAGATTTATCATGCTCATTCACTAGCGCCATGGTATGCTTATGAATTTCACTTTCCCATTTTGATATGCATGCTTGCTGAAGTTAATAAATATTTCATTTCCTTATGTGGTTGATAATATTTTCTCATAAAAAACATCTATATCACCACTATCATCAGATTGACTTCATCCCCCACCATTCCATTACTCCCATGACTTTCTGCTCCATCCATCCCTAACCCACACAATAAAGCAGCTCGACTCACTTACAATGTCAAGCTCCTTCACCTCCCAACCCCCATTCCAAATAAAATTTGATGGTGAAAACCTGTTTTCAGGTGCCATCAGACCTTGGAATGCTTGAAAACCATCTTGTTGGCGGGAATCCCTCGGGAATAAAAAGTTTCTGATTGTGAAAACCCTCTGGGCGCAGTTAGACAAATATTTTCTGAAAACCAACTTGCTAGCAGACAAGGTTTGCAAATAAGTGAGAAATAAAGTATTCCATCATGCTCTTTAAAAAAGTTTCCAAGATTTGCTACTACCTCAAAAGATCATTTTTCATCTCCAAATCCAAGCTCTAGATTCCGTATTGCTCTTTCTTGTCAGTTCTACACCATTGTGGACCACATCAGATCTCATGCTTCTCAGGATGCTACTGCACATTTCACGATATTCATAGGTAGGCACAGATATGCTTATTTTCTTTATTGTTAGTCAAGTTCATTGAATGCTATAGATTTGTATTTAGAAAATTGCTTGAGCCTTTATCACTACTTCCTCCTATATTTCTAAGGGTTGTAGAAGATTTTAGTTTGGGGAAATGGGCACACCATTACCTACCACGACTACACCATTCCCTACTGTGAACACACCATTACCCTTACATTACTTGTCGTCATTCTTTTCCATCCTCTACCATCCTTTCTCGACCCAAACCTTCATCCTTCCATTTAAAAATTACCTCATCTTTACTTCCCTAACTAAGTCCACTCCGACATCTCCTAACACTCAAACATCAAACGGATGTTGCTACATAAGCCCTATTGTTGTCACACAAGAAACAACAATAGGAAGTCTTGCTGCTACCACACAAGAACCAGCAATGAGAAGAAAATAACATCTAATGCACAAACCAAAGAAACTGCAAAAGACAAAAAGGTCTTATTGTTGTCACACAAGAACCAACAATAGGAAAAAGAGGAGAATCTCATCTACAAGACAAGGACACTACAGGGAGAAGAGAATAGGTTGGACACAAGAACCTACAACAGAATAAACTATTGTAGAATCCATTCCAAAATATGGTATGCATGAGAAGAAGGATAAAGGCTTGGCTGAAAGAAACAAAAATTTGAAGTATGAAGCATATGAGAGCAAAATTTGGAAGCAACAATAAAAATGTGAGTTGCATTGAGAAGTGGTGGCAGCGTAAGCATCAAAGAACAATATGGTTTTAAGATTTCATATTACAAGGACTTCCTCTACATCTTTCACATGATTTCAACATTGGTGAGTGAGTTGTCCTATAGTAGCACAATTGACAAAGCAATTATTAAGTAGGTGCAACCACCTATTCAAATTCCTTATTCCACTTTGCATAGGATAACAGAGCATAATGGGATTGCTTATTATAAAATTTGTTTTTGGTTTATGCACAGAGTCAGTTTGGGTAATGAATGCAAGTTTTAGGCACAAAGGTTTGATTGAAAATTTTCATGAGTGGTGTGGTTGCTATCCTAGTAGTTATTATCTGCTTCATGCATTCTTATTGTTATGAGAGCAACAATTTGTAAATTAAAAAAGAAATGGATTGCTCTAACTTTCCACTAGAATATAGGGTCTGCAGATTTGGTGATTATCAAACGATCTTAGATCATCTTGGATCCACAAGCTGTAATGAAGACTTGCTGCTTAAATAAGAGAACTTGGGTGTGGCATGGCATCATTATGTAGAAATATTAAGAAAGCAGTGGAAACAGAGATTTACTTCTTGAATGCGCATTGATATTAAAACAGAAGATTCTTATTGTCAAATTATAAGTTTCATGAATTCTGCCAATAACATAGCTTTATCAATGCAATTTTTTTTTCTCAAAGGCCGATTTACTCTTCATTTTGGGGAGAACACTGGATGGACAAATAGAATGCATGCATCCTTTTCCAAGTAAGCATTTATGTAGGAACATCTTGAAGAATTTCATTTCCACTATATATTTGGGTCTCTAATCAATTCATGTGTGCCCAAACGGATTGAAGTTGACTCGCAGTCATTGCAGCACACTGCCATCACTAGTTGTATGAGGAAATCCCAAGAATCAATAAATATATCAAAGTTGACTTGTTATAAGAAAAAGTTGCACCAAAATGAATAGGGTATGTGCCTTTTGAATTTTATTTTAAATCAGCATTCTTGAAGTAGCCTGCATATCTCTGTATGAGGGAAACTATTTCTAGCTTGAAGGAATAACTTGAGATGGTTTTAACTGTAATGTCCCCATTCAAATAAGTGCATAGTAAGACAATCCCATCAATCCTACTAGTTTCCTAGGTTGGATGGGCACATGTGGGATGGTAATAAGGAAGCTAATAAACGATATTTAGACATTAGAAGGGTTCAAGCATTTAATAAATATGATGAATAAATAAATTCAAGAGAAATTCTAGGTGGCAAGTGGTTTTGGAGACATATGGAGGTGGTGGGACCCACACTAGCTTGATTTTTCAATGCCACATGGCATCTCTCTCTTGCCAATTCGAATTCATGGGAAGGTGAACACTCTTGGGTGAAATGGTAAGTCATAACACATGGCATTGAGCATCTTAGGTCGAAATGGGATGGAATAGTAACCTCCATGGGAGAGGAAGAGTCAAATTGGAGACTAGTGGACACTTGGGCTAGATTCCCTAGTTTTATGACAATAATAATGAAGCATCTATGACATTTATGACAAAATTCAGACCTGACTTCTTACACCTGACCATTATGACATGTCAGCCCCAAAAATAGGCTCAAGGAAGGCGTTCATGGAGTTGGAGGAATCTAAAGAGACTCAAATTCGAATTTGGGAGAAGATGGAAGGTTGGAACTAGGAGACAAGTGGCAAATGAGGAATATTTTCTAAATGGAAAATTATTGAATCTATTGAGAGGATTTCGATCCCTTGAAGGATAATGTTGGTTATAAAATGTAGAAATCAAGTATGAGAATGGCTTTTGATGATTTGATAAAAAATGCATTTGTGAAGAGAGAGCTAGTGGATGACTAGTTTCTTGCCTTAGCCAATTTCGAGGGTGAAAGATTCCCATCCAAGTTGGTGTTTGGAGAGGCCACTCAGGTCTTCCATGGTGCTTTAATGGAGTTTGTATTTGCAGGTAACAGCTACAGGAAGTTTCATGGTTTGGTTTAGCGCAGCACTTTCTCTCCACCGTTTCCAGTTTTGAAGGCATATTCGTGCTCCTTGAGGGAGGGCGTTTTTGGTGAGCACTTGTGCTTCTTGAGAGAGCTTCTCATTATATATTTCTGATTTTAATAGCTTCATATCCTCTGTTATTGATATTCAGAAAGTATCAGGTCGAAATACCCACTGGTTGTATGCAAAACTATTGATTAATGAGCAAATAATGTCCATTTCCCCAATGCATTGATGTATGACACTATAATGTTGATTATTTCGAATGGATGGATGATTATCTGATATATTTGTGATAAATATACTGCCATGGATGTATTCTACAAGTTTCATGTACTGTACTTGAGCATTTGAAGCATTTTTACTCAGTTTAGTTGTATTGGGAGGTGAAATAGTGCCATTTCCCCAAGGGTCGAATTGGGGGTTTTTGCTGTTGAATGTGAGAGAGTTATAACAGTAGTAAAAATAAATTAATGGTGCATACGAGACCTTAATCACATACTTAACACATTATATACCTCTGTTCATAAATTTGTGGGAGTTTGGAGGCATTTGGAAGGCCATTTGCAGTGTTACCCGGGGGGGATTTGATGCACAAATTACTAGTCAAAATTACATATATTGATCAGAATACAAATCAAGTTTGCAGCAGTATTTGGAGGGCCATAAAAAATTCCCGAACCTGATATTCAATTCTAAATACCATTCATACACTCCTACAGAAGATTTGGGAGCATTTGGGTTGATTTGGAGGTCAAAACAGTAAAACTAGTCAAAGGTCGAAATTGGGAAAAAAAAGTGGAAAATTGGGCATTTTAATAAAATTTGAAAAAGGGATATTACAAGTGGTATCATAGCATGTTCTTGGCACCTGATGGTCTTAACAAGAATTCAAAAGAATAATCCACCACCCTTTGAACCAGTAGTTGAAGAGGTTTTTGTTGAAGAAGAGGTAGTAGAAGAAGAGGAGTCTTTCACTGAAACCATGGGTAGAGAGGAGGATGAAAAATTAAAACATAAGGAGGAACTTATTGCAACCTTAGATCCATGTTTCTCGAAACTTTCAGCAAACATGGATAGGATAGGTGATAAATTGTTGCAAGGATTCGAATTGTTGATTAGCCAGCTTCAAAGCAAAGGGATAATAGGAGATAATAGTGGTTCACACTCAGGGGAAAAGATGAAAGGGAAAGAGCATATTTTCTCAAGTACAGGACCTCATAATAGACCTGATGAATTTCAAAGCACACAAAGGCCTACTGCACCTAAATTTCTCACACCCAAAGAAGAGCCCAATCTTGAATTGGATTACAAGAAACTAGTAAATGATTGGAATGATTTGAATGAAGAATGTAAAAGAGGTGTACCACTCAGTGACTACATTGATGCTATGAAAAAGATTAATAGGAAGGGAGACAATAGGATTCCATTCCAAAACAAAGAATTAAATAGTGCTATTGGAAAAATGTCACTTTCTACTTTTGATGGTTCTTCTCAAAATTCTGCTCACACTTGGGTGCAAAAATTGGATGTATATTTTCAGCTGAATCCTATGTTGGAAGAGGATGCATTAAAAATGGCCATTTTGCATTTGGAAGGAGATGCCAATGAATGGTGGTTTCATGGGCTGAAAACCTTGGGTCATAATCAGGTTAAAACATATGGAGAATTTGTTGACAGGGTACTAGAAATATTTGAACAAAAAGATCCAGAATTGCCTTTCAAAGAACTAGCTCAATTGAAGCAAATTGGGTCCCCTACTGAATATATGATGGACTTTCAAAAAATATCAGTCAAGGTGGCTGATGTATCTATGGGAAGATTAGTATTGTTGTTCACTGAAGGTTTGGCTGAACCCTTAAGAGGTTTGGTCAAAGCTCACAAGCCAACTACATTAAAAGATGCAATGAGCTTGACTAGGGATCTCCAAAATGTGCTTCCTAGAACGAGATTTCCTCCTAATCCTAGCTATAAATTTGAAAAGAAACCTTGGAAAAGGGATGGAAATGATAGGAAACCTTGGCAAAGAGAGTCATTTGAGAGGAATAAAAAAGAGGGACTAAACAGGGATGAACTTAGAAAAAAGAAACTATGCTTCACATGCTTCCAACCATGGACACCGGGGCACAAATGTACCAAAGGAAAGGCTCAATACATAGAAGTATTTTATGATAATGAGGGGTATGATGGGGGCATGGATGAATATGGACATATTTCAGATCAAGAAGAGGCATATGAGACAGCAGTAGAAGAGGAAAGACAAGAAGAAAATCAGCCTTCACCGGACAAAGCAAGAATGGCAGTGCTTTCAGCAGTACCTCACTATCATACTATCCGATGCAAAGGTGTGGTACAAGGACAAATAACTTCAGTTTTGGTAGATGGAAGAGCCACTCATAAATTCATTGATGCAGAGATGGTAGAGAAAAGAAAGATACCTATTGAACCATTTCATGGCTTCACAGTTGTCATTCCCGGTCACAACACAATGCAATGCAAAACATGGGTTCCAAAGCTGCAAGTCACCGTAAGTAACTATACTTTTGTTGATAGTTTTTATGTGGTTGATGTTGCTGATACTAATTTGGTTTTGGGAGTACAATGGTTGTATTCAATAGGAGAGCAGACAGTAAATGATCAAATTCCCGAAATGAAATTCCAAGATTCAAAAGGAGTACAAAGAGTTGTGAGAGGGCAACACACTTATCCAAATCAAGTAGTGACTTGCAATAGTATGAGATCTATACTGAGGCATGGGGATATAGAATGGGCTGCTGAATGTCATATTACATCTCCCAAGCCAACTATAAATATTGTCAAACACCCAAAGGAGATAAAGAGACTTTTGCAAAAATATGAAAAGGTTTTTAGAGACCTTCCACATGGTAGGCCACTAGATAGAGGGGTTGAGCACAGTATTGTTTTGGAGGAGGGTACTTCACCCATTCAGATACCACCTTATAGACATCCTAAAAGGTTTAGAGATGAGATTGAAAAAACTATCCAAGAACTCCTAGAGTTGGGACTCATTAGACCAAGCTCTAGCCCTTATGCTTCTTCAGTAGTGCTAGTGAAGAAAAAAGATGGAACATTGAGAATGTGCATAGATTTTAGAGCCTTGAACAAAAAGACTATAAAGAATAGGTATCCTATTCCTAGGATTGATGAGCTCATGGATGAGCTGCATGGGGCCAAATACTTCTCAAAAATTGACCTTAGATCAGGGTATCACCAAATTCGAATGAAAGATGAAGATGTGCAAAAGACCGCTTTTCGATGTCATTTTGGCCACTTTGAATTTCTTGTCATGCCTTTTGGGTTAACCAATGCTCCAGCCACCTTTCAAGCATGTATGAATAGGATATTTTGCAAGCAACTAAGAAGGTTTGTTTTGGTTTTCTTTGATGATATTCTCATTTACAGTAAAACATGGGAAGAGCATTTGCAGCAGTTAGAGATTGTGTTGAAAATCTTGCAAGAAGAGTCCTTATTTGCTAAATTATCAAAATGTGAATTTGGAATGAAAGAACTACTGTATCTTGGGCACATTATTGGTCAAGGAGTGAAGGTACACATGGAAAAAATCAGGGCTATCTTGGAATGGCCATCACCAAAAAATATTACCGAATTGAGAGGCTTTATTGGCATATGCACCTACTACAGAAAATTTGTGAAAGGGTTCTCCAAGTTGACTTCTCCACTCACTGATTTGACTAAGAAGGATGCTTTCAAGTGGGATGAAGAGGCTGAAAAGGCCTTCCAAAAAATGAAAGAGGTAATGAGTAGTTTTCCCATACTTGCACTTCCTGATTTTACTAAACCTTTTGTTGTGGAATGTGATGCTTCAGGTGGAGGAATAGGGGCTGTCCTAAAGCAAGGCCAACACCCCATAGCCTTTGAGAGCAGAAAGTTGCAGCCTCATGAAAAACTTTACTCCATCTATGATAAAGAAATGCTGGCCATTATGCATGCATTGGCCAAATTCAGACAATACTTGGTGGGCAGCAAGTTTGTGGTGAAAACTGACCACAATAGTCTAAGACACTTTCTCACCCAAAAAGATCTAAATGAAAGGCAACAAAAGTGGGTAAGCAAGATTCAAGCTTATGATTTTGATATTGAATATGTCAAAGGAAAGAATAATATAGTAGCAGATGCTTTGTCAAGAAGGCCTTCTTTTTCTCTCATGGATATTGCCAAGGATTGGAAAAACATGCTACTAGTTGAATATGCCAAAGACAAATTTGCTTGTGATGTGTTGGATGGAATCAAAGGGGATGATAATTATAGGATTTTGAATGGGATGATATATTATAAGGGAAGAATTTATTTAGTTCATAACTCCAAGATCAAGTACCGAATTTTGCAAGAAGCACATGATTCCCCACTAGCGGGCCATCCGGGGATCTTCAAAACTTATAGACAGTTGAGGCAAAGATTTTTTTGGAAGGGGCTGAAGGAATATGTTCAAAAGTATGTGAATGAATGTAAAGCATGTCAACAAAACAAATCAGAACTTACATGTCCAGCCGGCCTATTACAACCATTGCCCATTCCGGAGCAAAAATGGGACAGTATTTCCATGGATTTCATCACCGGATTGCCTAAATCCTTGGGTAAGGATTGTATCTATGTGGTAGTTGATAGGTTGAAAAAATTTGCTCATTTTTTTGCTGTTACATCATCTTTTAGTGCTGCACAAGTGGCTGATATTTTTTTCAAAGAAATCTTCAGATTGCATGGGCTTCCCAAGAGCATTGTCAGTGATAGAGATAGTAGATTCATGGGTGCTTTTTGGAAAGAAATTTTTAGATTGGTAGGCACTAAATTGACTCCAAGTACCAGCTATCATCCACAAACTGATGGAAAAACAGAGAGGGTAAACCAATGGTTGGAACGATACCTAAGAAACTATGTGGGAGGGCAGCAAAAAGCATGGGCAAAATGGCTACACTTGGGTGAGTTTTGCTACAACACCACTTATCATATGTCAATAGGAATGTCTCCTTTCAAATCATTATATGGTTATGATGCACTTACATTTGCTGACATTATATTTGGTGATAGTAGAGCCCCAAAGGCTAAAGGTTGGGTGGAAGAGAGCCAAGAAATTTTAAAGCTCTTGAAAGACAATTTGCAGGTTGCTCAAAATCAGCAAAAACAATATGCGGATAGACATAGAGAAGAGAGAACCTTTCAAGTCAATGATTTAGTATATTTAAGGTTGCATCCCTATAAACAAACATATCTCAAAAAGAATGGAGCAGAAAAATTAAAACCAAGGTACTATGGGCCATACAAGGTAGTGCGGAAGGTTGGAGAAGTAGCATATGAACTAGAACTTCCGGAAGGGAGTAAAATCCACAATGTATTTCATGTTTCTTGTCTTAAGAAAGCTCTTGGTCAGCAAATCATCACTTCAGAAATACTTCCTCCTTTGGATGATGAAGGTCAGCTCACACTTGTTCCGGAAAAGATTTTGAAGACACGGGAAAGAAGGTTGAGGAGTAGAATCATCAAAGAATATTTAGTGCAATGGAAGGACTTACCAAATGAAGATGCCACATGGGAAGAGGAGAAGATTTTGCAGCATCCAAATTTGAAATTGCTTGAGGACAAGCAATCTTGGGTGGGGAGGACTGTAATGTCCCCATTCAAATAAGTGCATAGTAAGACAATCCCATCAATCCTACTAGTTTCCTAGGTTGGATGGGCACATGTGGGATGGTAATAAGGAAGATAATAAACGATATTTAGACATTAGAAGGGTTCAAGCATTTAATAAATATGATGAATAAATAAATTCAAGAGAAATTCTAGGTGGCAAGTGGTTTTGGAGACATATGGAGGTGGTGGGACCCACACTAGCTTGATTTTTCAATGCCACATGGCAGCTCTCTCTTGCCAATTCGAATTCATGGGAAGGTGAACACTCTTGGGTGAGTTGGTAATTCATAACACATGGCATTGAGCATCTTAGGTCGAAATGGGATGGAATAGTAACCTCCATGGGAGAGGAAGAGTCAAATTGGAGACTAGTGGACACTTGGGCTAGATTCCCTAGTTTTATGACAACAATAATGAAGCATCTATGACATTTATGACAAAATTCAGACCTGACTTCTTACACCTTACCATTATGACATGTCAGCCCCAAAAATAGGCTCAAGGAAGGCATTCATGGAGTTGGAGGAATCTAAAGAGACTCAAATTCGAATTTGGGAGAAGATGGAAGGTTGGAACTAGGAGACAAGTGGCAAATGAGGAATATTTTCTAAATGGAAAATTATTGAATCTATTGAGAGGATTTCGACCCCTTGAAGGCTAATGTTGGTTATAAAATGTAGAAATCAAGTATGAGAATGGCTTTTGATGATTTGAGAAAAATTGCATTTGTGAAGAGAGAGCTAGTGGATGACTAGTTTCTTGCCTTAGCCAATTTCGAGGGTGAAAGATTCCCATCCAAGTTGGTGTTTGGAGAGGCCACTCAGGTCTTTCATGGTGCTTTAATGGAGTTCGTATTTGCAGGTAGCAGCTACAGGAAGTTTCATGGTTTGGTTTAGCGCAGCACTTTCTCTCCACCGTTTCCAGTTTTGAAGGCATATTCGTGCTCCTTGAGGGAGGGCGTTTTTGGTGAGCACTTGTGCTTCTTGAGAGAGCTTCTCATTATATATTTATGATTGTAATAGCTTCATATCCTCTTTTATTGATATTCAGAAATTATCAGGTCGAAATACCCACTGGTTGTATGCAAAACTATTGATTAATGAGCAAATAATGTCCATTTCCCCAATGCATTGATGTATGACACTATAATGTTGATTATTTTGAATGGATGGATGATTCTCTGATATATTTGTGATCAATATACTTCCATGGATGTCTTCTAGAAGTTTCATGTACTGTACTTGAGCATTTGAAGCATTTTTACTCAGTTTAGTTGTATTGGGAGGTGAAATAGTGTCATTTCCCCAAGGGTCGAATTGGGGGTTTTTGCTGTTGAATGTGAGAGAGTTATAACAGTAGTAAAAATAAATTAATGGTGCATATGAGAGCTTAATCACATACTTAACACATTATATACCTCTGTTCATAAATTTGTGGGAGTTTGGAGGCATTTGGAAGGCCATTTGCAGTGTTACTCGGGGGGGATTTGATGCACAAATTACTAGTCAAAATTACATATATTGATCAGAATACAAATCAAGTTTGCAGCAGTATTTGGAGGTCCATAAAACATCCCCGAACCTGATATTCAATTCTAAATACCATTCATACACTCCTACAGAAGATTTGGGAGCATTTGGGTTGATTTGGAGGTCAAAACAGTAAAACTAGTCAAAGGTCGAAATTGGGAAAAAAAAGTGGAAAATTGGGCATTTTAATAAAATTTGAAAAAGGGATATTACATTAACCAACGTTGCATATAGCTGAAGATTAATTATTTTGGGTGTCTTTGACCTCTCATGAATCAGCATAACAGGTCATATCTATTTTTCCCCACTTCTTCACATTTGTGATTTTTTTTTCCGAGGATGGAAAAAGTGCTCAATTTGGGGGAGTTAGGAGACATTGGCTGACCTAATGATGCCTTGTTGCTATCACACAAGAATCAATGGTAGGGGAATCAGGAAGAATAATGCTAGCAGAGCATTATTTCTATGGCAGTTAAAAACAAAAAAAATGCAAAAATGCACAAATTTATTTGATGGTGTTTTGCTGGGGCGAATTAGTGTTTCTTTGGGCACACTTACCTTGCTATTGCATGATTTTTTTTCATGGATTCAAATCATTAATGGCCTGTTCATATGCTCATGGGGTTTCTCTTGATATATAAAAACTTAAAACAGATCAGTGGGCACTTTGAACAACATTTACAATCAAGCTCATGATTTTTACTCATTCATTTTTATGAAAAATTGCAGAAATTGAAATAGAGATATCTCCCAAATGGTGAAGTGGGTTTTCCTGAAATTTGGAGGAGATAAGCATCAGGGTAAGAAGAACAAATCCATAAAATTTCAGCTCAATCCGATGCACGATTTTCAAGAAATCAGGAATAGTCACCTACAACCATTTTCTCATTTTCTCGAAAACCGTGATGTGGGTTGATATTTTTCGATAAATCAAGCATAGTCACCTACAACCATTTTCTCATTTTCTCGAAAACCGTGATGTGAGTTTCTCCAATTTTTGGCTGGGAAAAGCATAATGGCATTCCTAACACCCCTACAAAGTTTGGTAAAAAACAGTTTATATTTTTGGAAAAACCACATTTTTTTTTAAAGCTGCAAATTGCCAAGTCTAGTGGCTACAAAATATATTTTTCTTGCATTTTTGCATTGTAAATGTTAAGCTGGCATGGAGGATTGTTCATGATGAAATTGCATACCTTTTAACGATCAGATACATTGGTGGTGGCTTGTTGATAATGCATTTTGAGTCATGCATAAGAAGGAACATCATTCTGCTTGGTTGACACAAAGTTGCATGAGGACATGCAACATTTTCAGTTTGGGGGAGATGACGGGCCTTGGATTTATCATATTGTTACCACCATTTCACCTTATTTATAATTCATTTTTCCTGTCCATATTCATGCATTAATACTCTCTTACGCTCATATCCGAGTTTTTATGTTCAAGTAATTTTTCCATTACATGTCTTAGTATTTCATTTGATTTTTGACTAACATTGAGGGAATTAGTGTACTATGTATTTGCTTTGAATATTGAATCAATTGTTTGAAGCAGCTACAACATATTTGAGGGAGTTCTGTAGTAGTGCAGAACATTTGTTGCAGCATTACAGAAACTCTATCTGCAGCATTACAGAAACTCCATCTGCAGCATTACGGAAACTCTATCTGCAACATTACAGAAAGTCAATAATTCCAATTTTACCTTCAAACACCAACTTTGGAGAAAGATATTCATTAGGAGTAATGGATTTTTATAAATCCATTATTTCTATTATTTTTAAATGTCTCAAATCATGATAAATTAAAGTTGGTAAATGGAGGTGGATATGAGTGCATATTTGGCTTATTGACAAAGATTTGAAGATCTCTTTTAAATATATGATGGACCTAAGAAGTTAAAAGTTGTTAAGAGACATTTGGGATGAGTTTTGACTATTTTATTATAGCCTCTATTCCTAAATTCGAATTTGACTTCAAAGGTATTCTAAATAGCATGTAGTTAGTAAGGAACTTGGATTAGTTTTGAATTAGTTTTGAGATCCAAACTTTTAGGAATTTGTTGAGGATATTTTGGATCCTCATTTATTATTTGTTATGGAGAAATCATGTATAAATAAGAGTTCTTTATCGATTCTAGGAGAGGACTCTTATAGCAATAGTCCAATTGATGATAGAATAAAGCTATACTCTCATTTTGATTCAATTAGATCTTAGTTTTATAATTTCTTTTGCAATATGATTTTATTTATTTTATGTTGATGTAGTTGTACTTCATTGCTTAGTTGTGATTTCTTATGAAGTGTGAATTTTATTTCTGCAATTTGATTTCAATGCATAGATAGAGATTTAAATGTTTATTTTACAATCATTGAGCTTAATGCAATAATGTTATTTACTTCATTGGATCATAAACAGTAACTTGTATTTGACAATGATAGCTTTTTAATTTTATTTCTGCAATTTACTTTTCTGTCAAAGTGTGTTGTGAACTTAGATTTAGAATTTAATTTCTTGCATAGTGTGAACGTAGTATTAGAATTTACAATTCCCACAAAGTGTGACATAGTTCTAGGATTTACTTTTCTACAGATTGTGAATGTAGTTTTAGAATTTACTTTCAAGTGTGAATCTAATTTTACCATTTACTTTCATGTCGTGTGATTTACTTTCATTGCATTTAGCTTCAATAGTTGTTTAGATGGCTAGTTCCTTGCCAAGACAATGTAATTGCTCATACCATTGTTTGTAAGTAAGGTTATTGAACTACAACTTCAAGTAGATAAACCAATGTAAGAGGAGATTGTGGTTTGCACATACAGTGCACGGTAACTCGCAAGTTCTCAACGAACCCCGGGTTGATAGTTAATGTACACTTCTTATTTGTTTTCTAAGTAATTAGAAGGAAATTAAAAAGCCCGTCAGAGATCACACTCTTCAGCTGAAAAATTTATTTTTTCTATAGTTTTCATGACATGTGTGCTACTATTGCCACAGTGATCCAACGTTCTAAATGCTGCTCTGATTGAAGACAACCAGCGCACATCCTTCAAATGTTGCAAACGCTGGTTGTAAAGTGCAAAAGTTACTTAATGTGCGCTAGTCTGGTTGTATGAAACCTGCGCACATCTTAAGATAAAATGACAAAATATATTAAGATTACGAATTGGGATTAGTTGAAGTTGGTTCTGCAACTTCCCCAACCTCCCAATTCAACCATCTCTCGAATCCAACTTCCTACCTTGTCCCATAAATACAAGGAGGATCCATGAGAGAGGAACCTAGAAAAAATGATTTAACTGTTGTTACACTGAAGGAATTCCCAAGTCATTGTGAAGAGCAAGAGCCCAGGGCTCAGTTGCAGAAGTGTCTAGACAGATCAGGTATATCTGTACTTTTCTACATTTCTTTGACAATAAAAGGTGGAAATACCCTTCTCGTCCCAAATTGAATGTCTATTGGATTGAATATTCATTTGGTTTAATGTCTGATTGTACTTGATATTAATTTGTTTTTGATTTCATCATATTTATTACAATCAAGATATGTTGAGGAAGGTTTACTTTGTGTTGCAGGTTCATCATAGCGGAAGACAAAGCGAAAGCTAGGACCAGACATCGATGAAAAGGTACTTCTTTCGATATCTCAATCTCTTTCCATTTGTAGTAACTAATGCAAGACAATGAATGTATTTACCTGTCACCCCACCCAAGTTGGTAGTGTTGTCTCCCCACTATAAAGTATTTTTCCTACACAACAGACACCATTGCATAGAGCTATGGATAAAACACTCATTTCCAGAAATGAATTCTATGTAGTAAATAATGCTATGAGTAATTAATGATTAGTTGTTTGATCATAAATAATGAAATGCATGAATCATAATGTAAATACAGCACATAACTCTTGTTCTACACAATGAGGGGACCCTACTCAAAGCGTATTACATGATCTAAATTAGACTTATAAACTCACAAATGATGTAAAACATTGTTTCTTCATTAAGCCGGTATAAAATCCATATGAATCGTAAAACCTTGAGTGTTGTGAAAAATGTCTAGAAACGGAAAATAACAAAAATGCCTATGATCCCTCATTCTATGCATGTGGCTCTACTTATTAGAGAGTTTCAACCAAGTCCCTTCATTCGGAATCACGAGATCAATCTACTTTAGATTTGTCCCTAGAAATCAAGAAATATTGATCGAGTGACCTCGAGTTCTTCTTCTACTTCTTTATGATATTAATTGGAACTTGACTTGCCGATCTCCATAGTTGTCTTTAAACTTGCACTTATTCACACATGGTGCTCATCCAATTGATTAGCTTATTTAAAACATGCTAAACATAGAAAATATTACTACTTAGCTAACATTATTCCATAGTCAATCAAATCACATCCTAGGCCCTACAGAAAGGGGTGATTTTGGCTTAGTTTCTTACTCCCTAATAGTAAAAAGGAATGCACTTGATACCTATATTGTGGCCCCATCATACTTCTAGAGCTTAAGGAAGGGCCGGCTGCTCACTCAAATTAGATGGGACTTCCCCTCACATGTCCTAAAAATTCTTTCTCGTTGCTCTAATCATAAGAGGATGAGTGTCACCACTCCTCAAAAGGTATAAGGGAGTTCACATGCTACTTATTCATACAGAACAACTTTGTGAAAAGACTACTTCGCTTTGATTCTTCCACCCAAAAATTACTAGAGTTTGAGAAAGGGCCCATGGCCTATTTTATAGGCCATAATACATGCATGACACCTTGGAAACCATGGAGAAATGACAAGAGGAATAAAACCTACGGACTGACAAGATTATCATCGAGATAAATAGATTCCATGCACGCAGACTAGTGTGTTCAATAAAGATTCCTTTGGAAGCCTCACCAAGCATGCGAATGATATGTAACCCCCTCAAAACTCGTATTCGATGCATTTATATTCCCTCCTTAAAATATCGAAGCATGCCACACCTATAAATACAACACATTTCCCATATTTTATCATAAATTTGTTCTCCAAAGAACCCGATATGGCACCAAAGAAAGCTGCAAATGAAACCAAGGCCAAAGCTGCAGAATGCAAAAATCCCTAATATAACAAGAGGAAGAATCCATGACTCCCCTCAAAGCAAGAATACGTTGAATAAAGAAAGAAAAATTGGACGAACCAAAATGGGAAAAATACTATGCAAAAATGGAGACTTAAGCAGTCTGAGACAAAAAAATTGATAGAAGGTTCCTAGAAGCTAGCTACCACGAAGATTCTACTCTATCTAAATGCACCCCTATTGAATTCATTTGGTGAACTAAAGGAAATCATAGAAAAATTTATTGTTAGTAGATACCAAGATAGGAGAATCTGGATCGATGAGGGAATTCTGATCATAGATTCCCTCATCGTTGTAATTGCTGGACTGTCAATCAAGGGACCAGCAGTACCTGTCACACGTGAACCCCAACCTCTATTAGTTTTTCATCATTTAATTCAATATTATCTAGGATCTTAACTGAGAGAACAACATGTATAACATATCAAACACAAGAGACAAGAGACACAAAGCATTTCATCGGGGAAAACCAAGAAGATGAAAAACCCTGCAACTTCCTCAAAGATAGAATGAGCACCAATACAAAGATCACAAAGATCAAACCCAAAGATATAGATGACTTCAGCAACTACTCCTCCTCCACATGTGTGCACTCCTCTCTCTCAACTATGCAAGTTGAGTGCGTGAATGAATGAATAGAACAAGAGAGTCACACTCTTTATTTATACAATGACTTGACCTGCCTTTAACTCTAATTGGGCCGACCTCCCTTAGGAGAGTCTAATAACCCATTACCACTTTTCACTGGGCCAACCCCACTACGGTGGTCTAATAACCCATCAAGTATAAGTTACGACACTTAAAATATAACTTGTGACACTTGCAAATACAAATGACGACACTTCAAATCGAAGGAATAATACATCTCTATTGGGGATACAATAAAGTACAAATGTAATAAATACAATATACAAGTGAATATATTCTAAAGTTACAAATACATCAACACTCCCTCTTAACTAGGAAGGTATTATCTTGACACAGGTCATCAATACATAAAGGCACAAGTCTTCAATTCTGGAGCTGGATCATCGTCATTGGATCACGGAGCATCATCGTGCTGCTGTACTCTTCATCTCGATCATTGGTGCTATCTCTCAATTCTTCTCGTCATAGGAAGTTCTACAGAGCCGACCCTTTTTCATGCTGGATGTAGGCCTAGCCTCCTGTAGGTCTTCATCATCTCTGCGAGCAACCTGATAGAGGTGGAATCTCAGGACTGATTATGTGCATCTGCAAAACCTGACAAGAGCATCCCAGGATCCTTTATATGCCTTGGCACGACTGACAAGATCTCCTAGGACTGATTATATGCAGCCTTCACAAAACCTTAAAAGATAATCTTGCGACCTGCAAGATCTCTAAAGAGCATCCCAGGACTTTTATGTGGCTATCACAACCTATCATATCTACAGGAATGATTACATGTGATATCCACAAAACCTTAAAAGAGCATCTTGCGACCTACAAGATCTCTAAAGAGCATCCCAAGAATTTTACTTGAATAGAAAAACCTATCGGATCTCCAGGATTGATTACATGTGAACAGGAAAAAACTTAAAAGAGCATCTTGCGACCTGCAAGATCTGTAAAGGGCATCCCAGGACTTTTACGTGACTAGCACAACCTATCGGATCTCCAGGACTGATTACATGCCTACCTCGTAAAACCTTGAAAGAGCATCCTAGGACTGATTACGAGCTTACTGCTCAACTTATCGGATCTTCTAGGACTAAACTACATGCTACTGCACAACCTGCCACATATCCATGGCCTCAGAGTATCATCCTGATACTCATGATCAACCTGATCATCCTTGCACGGAGCATCATCTTGATGCTCATAATCATACTAATCATCATCATACAGTGCATCATCCTGATGCACATCATCATCACATGATCATCCTGATCATCATCATATAGAACAGCATCTGGAGCATCGTCCCGATGCTCATCACACAGCACTTACATCCACAACCATGGGAAGGATCCTCCTACCACCATGCTTGGAATGGATCTAGAAACTGTGTACTCTTACTTCCTCTTGGAAGTGTCTTCAATCTGAAGAACACCAAGCCTCTCTCTGAAGTACTCAAACTTCACCCTGGCCAGTGGTTTGGTCAACACATATGCTATCTTCTCATCCCTCACAACATACAGGAGCTTCACTGCTCCTGTCTGCACCATATCTCTGATACCGTGATACTTGATCTCGATGTGCTTCGACTTGTCATGGAACATTGGGTTCTCTGAAAAACTTCACACAAATCTGGTTGTCACAATTAACATCCAATTGGATATCAAACAAATCAGATAGCAGCTTCCTTAGCCATAACGCCTCACAACTGGATGAACAAGCTATGACATACTCTGCTTCGGCTGTACTCAGTGCTATGCAAGATTGATTCCTGCTAAACCAAGAGATCACACTTGATCCCAGACTGAAGCAACACCCTGAAGTGCTCTTCCTATCTGCAGCATTGCTTTCCCAATTTGAATCAACATAACCCTCTAGGTTAAAATTTTGATTTGCATCATACTTGAGCCCATAATAAATCATACCCTTCAGTTACCTCAGAATATGCTTTAGAGCAATCAGGTGAACATGTCTAGGATCCATCATGAACTGGCTCAATGTGTTCACTACAAAGCAAATATCTGCTCTCATGTTCGTCAGGTACATCAAGGATCCAATCATCTGACAAAACATCATGGCATCAACCGAATCTGATGAAGCATCACTCAATAGCTTCAGGTTTGATGCCATAGGTGTGTCCATGGCCTTCCAGTCCATCATCCCAACCGCTTCAAAATCTCTACTACATACTTCCCTTTCCCAAGGAAGATTCCATCTGCACTCTTCCACACCTCCATAACTAGAAAGTAATGCATCATACCCAAGTCCTTCATCTCGAACTCGACAGCAAGCTTCCTCTTCATATCAACAATCAACCCAATATTACCTGTCACAAACAGGTCATATACATATAGTAGGAGTATCACTGGATTTCCTTCCTCAACCTTGTAGTAAAGGTTGGAATCCGCTTTACTCTTAGCAAAGCCCAAACTAGTCAGGAAGCTGTCAATCCTGTCGTACCATGTCTTGGGTGCTTGTTTCAAACTGTACAAGGTTTTCTTCAATTTGCACACATGGGACTTCATGTCATGTGTCTCAAAAGCAAGTGTCTGCTCCACATACACTTCCTCTTCGACTACACCATTCAAGAAAGCTAGTGTCTTGACATCCATCTGGTGTATCTTCCACTTTATCACTGCAGCCAGAGCAAGTACTGTTCTAATGGAAGTGTATCTTGCTACAGGTGCAAAAGTTTCTTCATAATCTATCCCTTCTTTCTAGGAGAAGCCACAAGCCACAAACCTTGCCTTGTATTTCTCTAAGCTACCATCTACAGCATGCTTGATCTTGTAGATCCACTTGGAAGTCACAACAGACTTCCTTTTTGGTCTTGGGACCACATCCCAAACAACATTCTTCATGATCGACTGGTACTCCTCGATCATGGAATCCTTCAATTACTACATCCTGGATCCTGGGAACTTCAGATTCTTCAATATCTTCAATAGATAGTTTTCTTGAAATTCGTTGCTAGAACAAATGTCGTTGTCCTTCTTTTGTAGGTGTTTGTACACAATCTTTCCTACAAGTCAAATTCAATTGCATGATTAGAAACTTCTCATAGTTTTCAGAACAAAATCTTACACATAAGGACATATGTCATATAGTCATGCAATTATCTTAGCCAATGCTTTAATACAACATTTATCCATATCCCGTAACTTTCTAGATGCCTTCCATCTCTACTAGAACATTGTTAAGAGTGTGCACTACTCCAACATGTCATGAAAGAGGTTTCATTCTAAATAAGTAGCAATGGAGTGTTGTACAGTACCATAAGCCACTTACCCATTACTATATTAGTAGTATCTTGTTCATTAATGCAACGTTTCTAAAAAGCATAGTGTACATCCTAAATCTAGGAACATAAGTATGTACATGAATGAATAACATCATTTAAGTAATCATATATTCAACAAATGATAATTCAAATACTTATCTTTGTTTAGTTTTTGGGTGGACTCCCTCTCAATCTTTTCTTCCTTGCAGGAACTACTGGAGTGTGCTCCCTCTTGATATTTGCTTCCTTGCAGGAACTACTGGAGTATGCTCCCTCTTGATCTTTGCTTCCTGGATTATCTGTCTTTGAATTTATATCCATCTTGGACCACTATGCATGCTTAAGTGTGCACCAGTGTCATCATTGTGTCATCCTCAAGATCTCATACATAATCATACATGCATTATTATATTCTCAAAACATTATGATTCTAAATATGTATAGTCATGATCATTTCATACACAAGTAATTTATCACAAACGTTAGTATTCAAGGTTTCAGGGAGTACTTCTTTTACTCATGCATATTCTTGTTTGACCATAGGACTCTTTTGGTTTTTCATATCATCAATCAAAGTAAGAAGCATAATATGCATAAACCCATGATTACTCAAACTTATAACTTCATGAATAATCATTATCAATCATACAACAATATACTTATATGAGATCCTAACACAAGGTAGGATTCTAACTTGATATAAGAAAAACATACCTAGATTATCATGTTTGCGAGTTATGTCTAACATACCCAAACAATGTCTTCTTTGTTCTCTTGTGTTAGTAACCTACATATCTCATAAGTTAAGCATAACCAAATCATACATACCTCGTAAGTAGATATTCTATGTGATCAATGGCTATGGATGAGTCTTTTTCTTCATGTCACCATGGTCATATGTTCTCCATCTAGAACTTTATTTGTCTTTCTTGATGTACCTTTCATGTTAGAGGACAACATCATCCTCATACAACACCATAGTGCATTAGTACAATCATAAGTGTCATAACCCTAATCAATGAATGTATTCTATCTTTCACATGAATTCATACTTTTACTAAGGTCATAAGACAAGTCTAAAATTAATCAAGATTGTACTAACCTCAATAATGTGAAGACAAACTTAATCATGAACAGATTTCAAAACATACTTGTATCTCCTCAAGTCATACCAATCGTGATTGCTTGTAGACTTCTTATGTAAGGCCTTAGCCTCATCTCCCTCTGGAACTGGAACTTCTTCACTTATGTAGGTGTCCAATTCATTCTCTTCTAGGATTAACCCAATCCACTTGATTTGCTGAAACTGGATATGGAGCTAGCTAGTGTTTGACAAAGAAACCCTAAAACTCCAAACTTGGAATTTGAAACTTCTTTCTGGACAGGGCAATGCATTTGAATGAGATGAGCAAGCCGGTGTGCTCATATTTTGAAAACTCCAAAAATTGACCCTCCAAAAATGACCTGCAAGTTTTAGATCTGTAGCTTCTATCAAATTCTGGTTTTTTGGTCAAAATCCTGAACTAGGGTTTGATAGAGCCCAAGGTTCTTCCCAACCAAAAAATTTGATCTTGGGCTCTAAATTTCAATTTTTCTGAGGAGCATCCAGCCGTGGTCTCAGATTCCAAAAAAAATCAACTTTTCAGAAACCCTAATTTCCTGCAGCAGTGACAATCCAAAAATGAAAGTGCTCAGAATCCAATTCTGTTTTGACAGAAATATATGCCATATTGTTTCTGATATATCTCTAAAATTTTGGATCCTCAGGTTTTGAAACATCGAGCTATGGTAGAATGACCTGTCATATTTCCAACCCCACAGATTTGACCTCAAATGGATTCTCTATGAGAGAGATATGCTAAGTGTCGAAACATGACCTTTTTATGGGATGAAACAACATAGCGAACTTGTATGGAGTGCCACGTGTCATTGTTTCAAATTCGGCCTCTAAAACTCAGACCTGTGAAACTACAGTCTGTTCCCTAATTGAAACTTTTTACGGAATTCCATTGGGATCTTCCTAGCCAGATATATGACCTCTGTGCCTAGGTCACCTGTTTAGGGATGCATTATGGAAGAGGCAGAAACCCTAACTTGTACGGATCATATCTCACAAAGTAAAACGAATCTGAGGCTGATCTTCTGACACAAGGTACATGAACATTTCATATTCATCTTGTAAACGTTTCAGATCCTAAAACTTCACCAAAACTGATTTATAGCAAAATTTCCACGATGCCTAGTTTTTATTAAACCAATCCCTAGCTTCCAATTTGTCACAAGTGCAACAAGTTTCATAAATTCCATACCATGCCTTCCTTCAGGCTAACTATGATACCATGCTATTTTTTCATCATTTAATTCAATATGATCTAGGATATTAATTGAGAGAACAACATGTACAACATATCAAACACAAGAGACAAGAGACACAAAGCATTTCATCGGGGAAAACCAAGAAGGTGAAAAACCCAGTAACTTCCTCAAAGATAGAATGAGCACCAATACAAAGATCAAACCCCAAGAGATAGATGAATTCAGCAACTACTCCTCCTCCACATGTGCACACTCCTCTCTCTCAACTATTAATTTTTTGATAATTTCATTCCATTATCATTCAGGATCACTAAGAGAATAACATGTACAACATATCAATCATAAACACAAAAGCAATCACGCAAGAGACACAGAGTTTCATCGGGGAAAACCAAGAAGGTGAAAAACCATGCAACTTCCTCAGAGATAAGATAATCCACAACTCAAGATCACAAGGATCAAACCCAATAAGATGTCTCTAGCAGATGCTCCTCCTCCTCCACAAGTGCGCCACTTTCTCTCTTAGCTATGCAAGCTTGAGAAGTGAGAGAAATGAGTTAAATGAGAGACACAACCTCTGTATTTATACACTGACTTGACTTGCCAATAATCCACTGGGGCCGACTTGCTAATAAATCCTAATAACCCAACCACATGTGCTAACTAGGGCTGACCCCACACTGGTGGTCTAATAACCCATTAATACAAATGACGACACTTGTCAATGCACATGACGACACTTACAAATACAAATGGCGACACTTCCAAATAGAGGATTTTAACATCTCTAATGGATATACAATAAAGTACAAATGTAATACATAGAAGAATATCTTCCGAAGTTACAAATACATAAACACTCCTTCTTAACTAGGAAGGTATTCTTTCGTCATAGGTCATCAATACATATTGGTGCAAGTCTTCAATTTTGGATATGGATCATCATCATTGAATCACAGAGCATAATCATCATCACTGCTGCTATACACAACATCTTGAACACTTGGCTATCTCTGAATTCTGCTTGTCATAGGAAGTTCTACAGAGCCAGCCCTTTTTCATGTTGGATGTAGGCCCACCATTTGTAGGTCTTCATCAACACTGTGATTGGTCTAATAGAGGTGGTAACTCAGGACTCATTACGTGCATATGCAAAGCTTGACAAGACTATCCCAGGAATAGTTTACGTGCCTAAGCACGACCAAAAATATATCCCAAGGCTTATATGCATCCCTTCAAAAAACCTTTAAAGAGTATCCCAAGATCAGCTTACATGCCTCAACACAACCAACAAGATTCTCTAAAGAGAATCTCAAGACTTATTACGAGCACAAAGCTCAACCTATCGGATCTCCAAGATTGGTTACATGTGATTAGGAAAAACCTTAAAAGAATATCCTAGGATTAGTTTACATGCCTAAGCACGACCGACAAGATATCTAAAGAGCATCCCAGGATTTATTACGAGCACATTGCTCAACCTATCGGACCTTCAAGGCTGATTGCATGCCTCCCTAGCAAAACCTCGAAAGAGATTCCCAGGACTTATTACGAGAACACTAATCAATCTATCGGACCTCCCATGATCTTTTACATGCTACCTGCACAACCTTCCACATATCATCGACCTCTGAGTGTCATCCTGAAACTCATGATCCACCTGATCATCCTCGCACGGAGCATCATCCTAATGCTAATGATCAACCTGATCATCATCATACCGTACATCATCCTGATGCACATCATCTGGAGTATCATCCTGATACTCATCACACATTATCAACCTAATCATCATCACTACATCGTCCTAATGCATGTCATCTAGAGCATCATCCTGATACTCATGACTGCATTGTCCTGATGCATATAATCCAAAGCATCTTCATGATACTCACCACTGCATCGTCCTGATGCATATCATCTAGAGCAACATCCTGAAGCTCATCATCCATGATCATCTTGATCATACAATGTATCCACTTGATACATATCACACATGATCCTCCTGATCATACAATGTATCCAACTGATACATATACAAAGACATGATCCAATTGATCATACAATGCATCAAACTAATACATATACAAATACATGATCCAACTGATCATACAATGCATCCAACTAATACATATACAAATACATGATCTAGCTGATCATACCGAGCATCCAACTGATGCATATACATATACATGATCCAACTGATCATACCAAGCATCCAACTGATGCATATACAAGCAGTAACTGGAGCATCGTCCTGATGCTCATCACACAGCACTTGCATCCACAACCATGGGAAGGATCCTCATCTCACCATGCTTGGAATGGCTTCTGCAAATGTGTCCCATCACTTCTTCCTCGAAGTGTCGTCAATTTCAAGAACACCAAGCCTCTCTCTGAAGTACTCAAACTTTACTCTAGCTAGTGGTTTTGTCAACACATCTGCAACCTGCTCATTTGTCGCAACATGCAGGAGCTTCACTACTCCTCTCTGCACTATATCCATGATATAGTGATATTTGATCTCAATGTGCTTCGACCTGTCATGAAACAATGGGTTCTCAGACAGCTTCACACAACTCTGGTTGTCACAAAATATACCAGTAGCATCCAACATGAGATCAAATAACTCAGACAGTAGCTTCCGGAGCCATACTGCCTCACAGCTAGCCGAACAAGCTGCAACATACTCTGCTTTGGCTGTACTCAATGCTACACAGGACTGCTTCCTGCTAAACCAAGAGATCACACTTGATCCCATACTAAAGAAGCACCCAGAAGTGCTCTTCCTATCTGAAGCACTGCCTTCCCAATCCGAATCAACATAGCCTTCTAGGTTAAAATTTTGATTCGCATCATACTTGAGCCCATAATCAATCATACCCTTCAGGTACCTCGGAATATACTTTACAGCAACCAGGTGAACACCTCTGGGATCTATCAGGAACTGGCTCAATGTCTTCACCGTAAAATAAATATCCGGTCTTGTATTTGTTAGGTACATCAAGGACCCAATCATCTAACGATACATCGTGACATCAACCGGCTCATATGAAGCATCACATAGAAGCTTCATGTTCGATGCCTTAGGTGTGGCCATGGCCTTGAAATCCATCATCCCGAACCTCTTCAGGATCTCTACTGCATACTTCCCTTGTCTAAGGAAGATCCCATTTGCACTCTACCACACCTCCATGCCTAGAAAACAATGCATCATCCCCAAGTCCTTCATATCGAACTCGGCAGCAAGCTTCCTCTTGGTATCAACAATCAATCCATCCTCACCTGTAACAAACAGGTCATCCACATACAACAATATTATCATAGGATTGCCTTCCTCAATCTTGTAGTAAAGGTTGGAATCTGCTTTACTCTTGGTAAAGCCCAAACTGGATAGAAAGTTGTCCATCCTACCATACCAACTTCTAGGAGCTTGCTTCAAGCCATACAAGGCTTTCTTCAATCTGCACACATAGGAATCCCTGTCATGTGTCTCAAAACCAAGTGGCTGCTCCACATACACTTCCTCTTCGACTACACCATTCAAGAAAGTTGTCTTCACATCCATCTGGTGTATATTCCATTTAATTATTGCAGCCAGAGCAAGTACTGTTCTGATGGAAATGTATCTGGCTACATGAGCAAAATTTTCTTCATAGTCTATCCCCTCTTTCTGGGAGAAGCAACAAGCTACAAATCTTGCCTTGTATTTCTCTATGCTACCATCTACAACATGCTTGATCTTATAGATCCACTTGGAAGTCACAACATACTTCCCTTCAGGTCTTGGGACAACATCCCAAACATCATTCTTCATGATCGATTGGTACTCTTCGACCATGGTATCCTTCCATTATTTCTTTTCCGCTGCTTCTTCATAACTGGGAGGTTCTTTGTTTATGATGTCACAGAGTAAGGCAACATAATTGGTATGTGATCTAGTCCTCTTTCTTTCTCTAAGTTCTTCTTCTGGGATGCCATACCTTTCTGCATCTTGGATAAGATCTCTAGCCCATGCAAGTTTCCTCTTGTGAGAGTTCTTTTCACGAGGTGGATCTATAGGTTCTTATGGATCTTCAATTTCACAAACTTCTTCTGGAATTGCTTCATTCATGGTGGTGTCTTGGAATCTGGTTGCCTTGGGTTCTTCATGGTCTTCAACATGTGTCTTCCTTGATTTGATGTATGCTGAGTTTTCATCAAATGTGACATCCCTATTGATGTCAATCTTCTTGAACCCTGGAAAGTATATTCTGTAAGCCTTCGAGCTTTCACTGTAACCCACAAAGATGCCCTTCTTTCCTGAAGGATATAGCTTTGTCCTCTTTTCCTTCGGAATGTGTGTATATACTGGACAACCAAATATTATGAGATGGTTAACTTTTGGTTTCTTACCATAGGAGACTTCTTATGGTGTCTTGTTGTCAAGTATCTTGTGAGGTGTTTTGTTCTGCACATATACAGCTGTCCTAGCTGCTTCTGCCCATAGATGCATAGGAAGATCCTGGTCATGAAGCATTACCCGTGTTGCTTCCATGATAGTTCTATTCTTCCTTTCTGCAACTCCATTTTGTTGTGGATTGTAGGGAGCAGTCAACTCCCTCTTAATCCCTAAATCACTGCATAACTTTTTAAATCACCTGAAGTGAATTCTCCACCATTGTCGGATATGAAAGTCTTGATCTTCTTATCTGTTTTATTTTCTATCAAGGCTTTGAATTCCTTGAACTTATCAAACACTTCATCTTTATTCTTCAAGAAGTAAACCCAAGTCTTCCTAGAGAAATCATCAATGAAAGAAACATAGTATACATACCCACTCAGAGAACTAGATGACATTGGACCACATACATCTGAGTGGATAACCTCCAAGATTCCTTTTTCTTTTCTTTCACTGCTTGCAAATGCCTTCTTTGTGTTCTTTCCTTTTGCACAACCTTTGCAAACCCCTTCATGTTTTGACTGGATTTCAGGAAGACCTTCTACATCTTTGCTTGCAATTGGTAGTGCTCTATAGTGCACGTGTGCAAGTATTCTATGCCAAAGTTCACTTGGCTCCATGGAATCATGTACCATGGCATGTTCAGGTTGTCCCTTCAATTTGTACAAAACATTCTTTAAACCCAATCATGTGTTTAGAAGCCCCACTATCAATAAGCCAATCATTACAACCATCAGACATAGTACCTGTGAGAGCAGAGATTAGAACATATTCGTCTTCACTTGATGAGTCATCACTTTCTACTCGAGCTTTCTTCTTGGGAGGTTCATCATCCTTGGAAGCATGAGCATGATATCTCTTATTGTTTTTCTTGTTGTTGTTGTTGTTGTTGGAGTCTTTCTTTCTCTTGGGACATTCAAAAGCAAAGTGTCCTTTCTCATTGCATGAGAAGCATCTCAGATCTTTCTTGTCTTTTGAATGGTAGTGAGAAGACTTCTTGTGATGATGAGGTGGTCCTCTCTTGAACTTGTTTTTCCTGGTGTGTGCTGTGAGAGCTTGATCTTCACTTCCCATCTTTTCTTATCGAGCCACAAGCCTAGCTTCTTCTTGTGAACATTCCTCCCACAGTCTACTGGAAGAGATCAATTTCTTTCTTGCACATATTCTTTGGATGAAGGAGTCCCATGACCTAGGTAGGCAATTTAGTGTGGTCATGACAATTTATCCTTTCTCCACCAATTCATCCACAGCTTCAAGTTGTTCCTTGATATGAGGGACCTTAGAGAAATAGGATTGAATGGTCTCTCCATTCTGGATCTTTATCCCTTTCAATTGGTTTCGCAGAGTCATCTTCCGATTTATGTTCTTTCCTTCAAACAACTTGGTCAAAGAGTCAAACATTTCCTTAGGTGTCTTTAGGGAAGACACATGGGGTATGAGATGGTCCTTTATAGAATCAGCAATGATTCTCTTAGCCTTGACCAAGTCCTTCTTGTGTAAGGCCTTAGCTTCATCTCCCTATGGAACTAGAACCTCTTCTTTTATGTAAGTGTCCAAATCATTCTCTTCAAGGATTAACCCAATCCTATACTTCCATGCTCGGAAGTTATCAGCTCCATCAAGATTATCCTCAAGCTTGGTGTGGTGAGACATCTTTAAAGAGTACTTCAAATGGAAATATAAAAGATTTAGGTCTTACCACTTGATTGGATGAAAAATGGATCTGGAGCTGGATTAGGGTTTGTTAGAGAAACCCAAAAAATTCAAAATGTGAATTTAAAAATTCTGAAAGGAAAGAAAGATGCACCTTGATGAGCTGATCAACATGGTATACTCAGAATTTGAAAAATGCAAAGTTTCACCCTTCAAAAATGCTTTTCAATCTCCCGGATTCATTAGGGAGGACCCTGAATTAGGGTTTGAGTTTCCCAGAGCTTCACCCAACCAAAAATTTCGATACAAAGCTCTAAACTTTGATTTTTCCAAGGATCTTCCAGCTATGTATTCAGATTTAAGAAATTCCTATTTTTGTGGAAACCCTAATTTTTAGGGCCAAAACTGAAAATGCTCATAATTGAATTTTGTCTCGACAGAAAGATGCACCCTTGCTAGTAGAGTCAGTCTAGCCTTCTTCCTTTGATGAATTGTGGAGAGAAACCCAAATAATAAGAATCCCTAGCTTCCGTAGCTGCACAGTGCCTTCTTCTTAGATCGGCTCTGATACCATGTTAATTTTTTGATAATTTCATTCCATTATCATTCACGATCACTAAGAGAATAACATGTACAACATATCAATCATAAACACAAAAGCAATCACACAAGAGACACAGATTTTCACCAGGGAAAACAAAGAAGGTGAAAAACCCTGCAACTTTGTTAGAGATAAGATAAGCCACAAATCAAGATCACAAGGATCAAACCCAATAAGATGTCTCTAGTCGACCCCACACTAGTGGTATAATAACCCATTAATACAAATGACGACACTTGTCGATGCACATGATGACACTTCCAAATAGAGGAATGTAACATATCTAATGGATATACAATAAAGTACAAATGTAATACATAGAAGAATATCTTCCGAAGTTACAAATACATCAACATCAACTATGCGAGTTGAGTGACTAAATGAATGTATAGAATGAGAGAGTCACACTCTCTATTTATACAATGACTTGACCTGCCTTTAACTCTAAGTGGGCCGACCTCCCTTAGGAGAGTCTAATAAACCATTACCACTTGGCATTGGGATGGCCCCACTAGGGTGGTCTAATAACCCTTTAACTCATACAGGGCCGACCCCACCAAGGTGGTCTAATAACCCATCAAGTATAAGTTACAGCACTTACAATATAAGTTGCGACACTTGCAAATAAAAATGACGACACTTCCAATCGGAGGAATAATACATCTCCGTTGGGGATACAATAAATTACAAATGTAATACATACAATATATAAGTGAATATCTTCTGAAGTTACAAATACATCAACAGTCTTTAGTCGAAGAATTCACAGGAGCACCTTCAGGAAAAAAATCAAAAGGTTTGATGATTAGCAAATTCAAGTGTGAGATGGTTAAATGGGATGCTATAATAATTTCACTATATTTAACAAGCTTAGGTCGGCCATCCGACTTGAGGCTCAACATTCTTGAAGCATTCAAACACGTTTCCTGTGAGGCCAAAATACTGAATTGGGCTGACCATCTCGCCAAATTAGTAAAAGAGAACTATGATAAGTGATAAGAACATGCACATGCCATCAGATTTCTGTCAGTGCTCATCTAGTTAGTAATGGAAAAAATTACCCCAGTCAGTGAAACAATGTTCACTAGCACTCAACAACCTCTTATGAATAATTTTTGGATATTTGCAGGAAAAGGGCCATCGTCTAAATCAAACAAATAAAAAACCTACTTGGAACTTTGGTTCCAAGATATTAAAAAAAAATGTACCAGATGGAGAGTGCCACAGCAAGTTCATTGTTTCCTACCTAAAGGAGCACACATTGAACTTGCCCCTGATCACAAAAAAGTATGGTTCATTAAAGGTGTAGGAGGGAATGCTAAGGATCTTGAATACTACCCTAACATTCCTGAATTATTTGTTGACTTATCGAGGCAATCAAACACTGTAATCTCCATACTGACCCTGGCTATGACTCAGGATATAGAAATTACTAAACCCCTAACAGAGGGAGAGTTAGAAGAATAGATAGAAGTAACATAATATATTACAACATTTTGTGTGGAAGAAGAGCCAATTAATCCACTAGCAATCGTACCAGTACCCAACGAAGGAAAAGAAACAGTCGGTGAACCTTCAAGAAGCACAACTGTCGAATATGGAGACGAGCCACCTAGTTAAAGAAAGAGTTGAAACCGATGTTCATGAGCCCCGAGTTCAGGAAAAATTAGGACAATTCGCTAATAAAATTGTTATGTTCCAATGCGAGCTCAGATCTATGGCCTCTAGCCATACTTCCATCAAAAGAAAGCATCTCTTGCTCGAGGGCACATAGGACGACTTTGAAGAACTTAGAGAACAAGATAATAATGTCTTATTCGATTCAGTAAAGAACAAATTGACTACTAATATGTAGATTAAGAAGGAATACGAGTCGAGTCAACCATTACTTCCAGTGAATTCAAAGGAATCCACTGTTATTCAACCACCCCATCCTATGAAAGCTCAGATGACCCAGTCATCCAAAGAAAAAAATATAGTCGACCTAACCATCAAATCCCCAATTCAATATCTAACTATAGTTGAAGAAGACCAACAAGAGGTAAACACATCCAAGCCTAAACACTTCACAAAGACACCTGAAGTTAGTAAATTTCTTTTGCAACACCTATCCCAGCTCACTGCAAGCCATCTTGGCCAATCAACTATTATACTTAAGATTGGATGACCTACAGTCAAATACCCAAGAAAAGTAAAATTACCCAAGCTAAAATTAATAATGAATTCTTTTACCCCCCTTTAGCTACAATCGAATCCGCCTTGAAAATAATCTTGAGAACAAGTTTGACATCAACTTGTACTTCACCTTGTGAAGTGTCTACCTCTGGAAACATACCCTCCCCTTTTCCTGCATTTTACATGAACCTACTTATTGCATCTATACCTATGACAACCACATTTGAATCAATAGAAATCACCCTTCCCCCTCCTTTAATTTCGCATCCACCTTACCTAACATAAATTTCCCTCTTCCCCATTATTATCGATTCCATTGCCTTCAATACCCTTTTCGATTCCTTCAAATCCTAGGTCAAAAAATTCTGAGTCATTCCCTACTGATGCAAAGAACTCTCCGATGACGCCACCACCGACAATATTGTCAACTTTTCCATCAACTACTCCCTCGAGTGATCTCCCTACGTCATCCTCCACACCTCCATCGTCCTCCGCACATTCGTCAAAATACGTGCCTCCATCCTCTTCATCTCCCTCATATACTACCCCACCTGTACCAATTATAGCCACATTGGCTGCTCCACAGACAGACAATGGATCCCACCAAATATCCAAAGAAATATTCCAAGAAAATCAGCAAAGGAAAAAGAATAAGAGTGACACTAAGATAACCCTTACAATCCATCCAACAACCAAAACAGAAGAAAATCCATTCATATTCTTCCATTCTACAACTGTTGAAGAAGAGCTTGCCGACTTTATCAAGATGGCCACCCATGAATGCAGCAAACGATGGGCCAAAAGTTCCAAGAAGATAAAAACAATTGAAGAGTAACAAGGGAATGCATGGACTGTATGTGCAGTGATAGCACAATAGATTATTGGACAAATTCCAAAATCTCTTTCCGACAGCCCAACGAACAAAATTAAAACTCTACTCGAATTTTTGCTCGATAAATATGAAAAAATATCATTAATGCCTACTTCAAAAGAAACAAAATGAAATTGTTATCCTCATTTCCCACTAGGTCATAGTATTCGAAGAATGCAACACCAAGCTAAAGGAATATGAACAACAAGAAACCACATCCTCGCTCGTCCTAAAAAACTGGTACTTATATTAGCAGAAAGTTTGTGTGGAAATTCAAAACCTACAAAGCACATTCATGGAACTCTGTAGGCATAGGCAATCAACAGAACCAGCCACAACCCAAATTTTAGACGAATAAATTACCATGTAACATCAACAACAAGAGAAGCTTCAAAAAATTGAGTACCAATGGATTTAGGAAGGGAAATGATCTTAGGAAGATGTCAGTCATCTCATCCAGTGAATTTGCAAATTAATTAGAGCTGTTGAATTCCAAGAACAAAGCATTGGACCCCAGATGAGCAATATGTTAGATAAAGCAATCCAGGTTAAGCTCATTTGACTGTCTGAACTTACCAGCATCACAGAGAACATCATGATTGTCCTTACTGATTGGGAATAATTCCAAGACCACCTCACTCTCTCCTCCCCTACTATTGTTGAAAAATGCGCTGAATGCACCACTCCAGGAAAAACATCCTTGTCGCAACACCTCTGACAAGCTTCTTCAATTAAGTAATTTTGTAAGAAATTTTGTTTGTAGTTTTATAGCATGTTCTCTTCGGGTCGAAGAAAGGTTTTGGGTAATTGTATGGCTATTATAACTAGGCTGGTGATCCATATGAAATAACAAAAAATATTCATTTTTTCTACAGTCAGGTATGATTATATAATGAAGATACATATTCCTCCTACCTCCATTACTTTCTCAATTTATTTCTCTCTATATGTATGAATGATCTTGCATACTATATATATATATATATATATATGCTTTTTTATGTCATACTAATAGTAACCCCATGTAATCCCTTAGAATAGAACCTGGGCGATGCTCCTTCTATTTTTCCCAACAATGAGTAAGGTTTGAAGAAGGGAGTGGCAACATTTTCCTTTTCCCAACAATCTAAGGGTGTGCCCATGCTCCTACTCCTATGTCTTAAAATTAATTGGTCTTTGTGAACTGAAACAATTGTGGGAAACCCAACAATGAGTAAGGTTTGAACAAGGGAGTTGCAACATTGGCCCTTTCCCAACAATCTAAGGGTGTTCCCATGCTCCTCCTGCTATGTCTTAAAATTACTGTCTTTGCAAATTGAAACAAGTGTGGGAAACAATTGAAGCAAATTTGGGTAAGGGGCAGTGCTCCTTGACTCTTCCTCCAAAATTTTACTAGAGCCAGAGAAAGGGATAGGTCCTCACTCAGACATGGACCAAGATTTATCCTTCTCCTCCTTTGTCCCAAAATAACTTGATCATTGGAATATGAGGCCACTCCACCTCCTACTCATCGCTAGAACCATAAGAGGGTGAGAAATCGCTATTTCTTGTTATCCTCTTTTCTAAAATTTCAGAAGTGGGATAAAGTGCCACCCCCCCACTGAGCAATCTAAGGGATTGCCCATGCTACTCATTTGAAAGGAACAAGTGTGGGAAAGGGATAGTGGTCCTTGACTCTTCCCCTCAAAAAAATCTAATATAGCTAGAGAAAGGGCTAGCTACTCACCCAAAGTACACGAGTTTGAGAAAGGGCCCATGCTCCTTCTCCTCCTACCTCCTAAACACACTTTATTGTCGCTTTGACCATAAAAGGGTGAGAAAGGGATAGTACTCCTTCTCCTCCTTACTCAAATTTCAGAAGTGCAAGAGAGAAAATGTTATTAGGATACAGTGAGAAAGAGAAAATATTTCCCCTCACCCTACCAATAGTCTTATGGAGACTGTGGCCATGTTACTCATTCGAATGGAACAAGTGTGTGAAAGGGCTACTGATACACGACGTTTCCTCCTAGAGAGAGAGAGAAAGGGCCAGGTGATCACTCAAATTACAAGTGTTTGACAATGGGCCCATTCTCACCCTCCTATGTCCTAAACTTTCTTTCTTGTAGGAAATTGGGGCCAATGCTCCTTCACACTATGCATAAAAGGTGAGAAAGAGTCAGTTCTCCTTCTCCTCCTTGCTCAAATTTCAGAAGTGTGAGCAAGGGCCAGTGTAATTTGAATAGGGTGATAAAGGGCCAAGAAATATATAATCTAGATGAGGTACAACCCGAGGGTCAAGACTAATGATCCAAATAGAACAAGTGTGGGAGGGGCTAGTGCTCCTTGACTCTTCATCCCAAAAATTACCAGAGCATGAGAAAGGGACAAGACCTCACTCAAAGACCAAGAGTTTGAGAGAGGGCCCATTCTCCTCCTCCATGGTCTTAAAATTATTTCTTTGTTGGAAAAAAAGGTCACTTCGCTGCCAACTCGACACTCAAACCATAAAAGAGCGAGAAAGGGCCACTGATCCTTCTCCTCCTCCTTGACCCATCCTCCCAAGAATTACTAGCTCAAGAGAAAGGGCTAGAAACTAGTCACTCAAAGACCAAGAATTTGAGAAAGCGCACATGGTCCTTCTCCACCTCCTCACTCCTCATCACTCTATCCATAAAATAGTGAGTAAGGGTCAGTTCTCCTTATCCTCCTTACTCAAATTTCATAGGTGTGAAGAAGGGCCAACATAATTGGGGAAAGGGCGAATGCTACCACTCCTCCTACCATAAGTCGAAGGGAATTCCCATGCTCCTTCTCCACCTACCTCCTAAACAAACTTTCTCATCACTCTCACCATAAAAGGGTGAGTAAGGGCCATTTCTCCTTCTCCTAATTACTCAAATTTCAGAAGTGCGAGAGAGAAAATTTTATTAGGATAGGGTTGGAAAGGGAAAATGTTTCCACTCTCCCTCTCAATAGTCTAATGGATACTGTGGCCATGCTACTCATTCGAATGGAACAAGTGTGTGAAAGGGATACTACTACTTGATGTTTCCTCCTAGAAAGAGAGAGAAAGGGCCAGCTGATCACTCAAATTACAAGTGCTTGAGAATGGGCCCATGCTCATGGGTGTGTGCAAGAAGATGAGGGTCACTTTAGATGCAATTCAACATTTTCAAAACTCGTTCCTGATACATAAAACATAACGCGTTTCTGATGTTTAGCACCTGCCATGGTAAGACCCGAGCCTAACATGTCATTGGACATGTAGGATAGGTAACCATAATGCATACGCATTATATAACTACAAAACGTGTATGCGTTATGTAGTTACAAAACGCGTACACGTTATTGAAATCTAAAAATCAATTTAAATACACAGTCTCGACGATTGCCGACCACCCGCGGCACTCACGCATTAGAAATGCGAAATAGACCCTAGACGAGGATGGTTTGTGGCCCACTCAAGTATCGGTGTTGCTCAATTTAGTTGGAGGGGAGACAAATTCACCGGTAGATTGTCATCCAATCAGGTAATTCATTCACCCATACCATTTTTTTGTCATTTTTAACCTAAATTACTATTTTTTTTTTGTTTAAAAAAACCTAGTTTTGTAATATTGATAAAATTGGGAATAACCCAATCTTTAATTAAATTCACATCTCCCTCAATCTCCCTCAACCAAGATGAGTGAATAATTAAAATAAAACCCTTTTCAAAAACTCAAAAATTCATAATCCAACCTAAAATTGAAAAAAATAGAACTCCCCCCTTTCTACAATGTATCCATCTAAGTCACCCAACACGAGGACACGGGACATGAATGTCCCCACCAGGATTCAAATTTGAAGCCTTCAGGTCCCTTCAGAGGTCATTTTACATGTCATAGAAGGCCACTTCAAATTTTACCATGCAAAAAAAAATTAATTTCATGGTAAGCCCTTCAATAATTAAATTAACCACTACTGTTTAAAATTGCAACAGAAGGGTAGCTTCAAATTTCACCCATCAACTGTTTTTAGTGGGAAATTGGGAATGCGGCTACTAGCTAGTTGACTTGGGAGTGGGACTCGGTTACTCTCCAATATCCACGTGTTCGATCATCCATGGATCATGGACCATTGGGCCTCTAATAATATCATTGAGCAACTTACGTGGATGGGCTTACACTGAGCAGCCTATGGCTTGAACGCTTCGAAGTTCTCGTGTTTGTAGCGAGCGCTTACGTGTTTAACACATTTAATGGCATCAACAAAATTATTAAACCTAGTAGGTGGCTCATATGTGTTGTTGCTAGCGGGCTTACCAAGTTACAAGTTATCACATACCAATTTGTGAATGCTGACTCCGTGAGTTAATTGAGTATTCAATGTATAATATATTATGTTAATGTTCCCCTGCGAATTTGGCATTTCAGACAAAATCCACAATCCATAAACTTCTTTTAATGTTGTAGGTTGTTGCTCCTGCCCGTGGCCCCTACCTATAGCCCTATGTTTTCTTTGTTGTATTAAGTTAATCCTACCGTCTACGGCTCCCAGCCTCACACCCTGTGTTTTCTTTGTTGTATCAAGTCAATCCTGCAACTCTTGAGTTCCACCTTTTGTTTTCATTGTTGTATCAAGTCAATGCTCGAATTCCATGCTTCCATGGCTTCGACCATCAATATATAATATTGCATGAATAGAAACAAGCTTTTTCTTATACCCCTATTCCACTGTGGTTGAGCTACTTCCAAGTTCCACCTACCCTATCTCCTCAAGTCCTCCAGGATAGTTTGCGGAGCGAAGCTGGCAATGCCAGCCTACTGTTTGTGCCAGAAATTGTTTCTAAGGCTACAGAAACAAGCTAACACAATCTCAAGAGTAAAACTCAATAAATAAAACAAAGTTTAGGGTTTTTTGTATGATTTAAATGGTTATAAACTTTGAGGACAGTCAGGGAATACATTCAAAAGAAAAGTAAAAACTAATTCATAAACAGAAACTGATAAAGATGTATAACATATCACATGAGATCCCACAGAAAGAATGTGCTAAGGTTCATACATAAAGGATAAGCATCACCAGAAAATACACATTAACTAGCAATGAATTTACCATTTAAGAAGCTAAACAAGCTCAATAACAAAGCCAACACAAACAAATTGGAAGGGAAAAAGTCATATATTTCATTATTTCATCAACCAATGCCTATAAGAGTCACAGTACTTATCTATGAACAAGTCTGAAGATACACACAGTCTGCAGACCTCCTGATGCTCCCAAAAATCCAGAACCCTTTCAATGACTTGCTAAAATGTCTAAATACTATGCTTTTCAAAATCAGTTAGGTCTCTAACCCTAACTGTCTTTCAGCTATTTGATGAGGTCCAGTTAATGCAGAATATTTACAAAATTAATAAAATATGCTAAACATAGCACATCATTAATATATCAGTTTGCTAATTAATGACAACTAGCTGAAAACACAACTGTTTTATAGGTCTTTTGCCACCTCAGCTATGAGAGCGATACCATCAGAAGCTTGGTCTTTCTTGTTAGCCTTCTTTTGCTCCTGCTCCATGTCATTAATCTTTTTTATGAGCTCCTTGTTTTTCTGCTGCAATTCCTGGACTGTCTTCTCCAACTGGGTGCAATGACTGTCAACAGCTCTTTTCCTTTTAAGTGCTTCTTTTGCATCAGATACTAGCTCTTGAAAATTATCATTTACATCTTGGAGATCTTCCCTTAACCTTCTGTTGGCCATCATCAAACCATCGTTGACCTCCTGCATATAGCTCATCTGGTGTTTATATTGCCTGACAGCTCTGCAAATTTTCCTTGTCAGAATTAGCTAGTTTATCCATTGTAGAATCTTGATCTTCATCTAGTCTCCAAGGAATGTCAAGCTTCTTGAAGATTTCTATCTCTTCCATCAACAGCTCCATAGAAGTGTCTTCAATGCTGGGCATTGGATTTTCTTCACCTGTTGCTTCCACTGAATGAATTTCTTCTTTTAAACATGGCTACAATTTATCTACTTCTGGTTTATCATCATCCATGGACACTTCATCTAAGACAGTCACCTCATCTGTATTTAATTTAGAATTTAGCAACTTCTTCATATTTAATCTCAATTTGTTCTTTGACCTAGTTTTAGGTCTCCAAAATGCTGTTGCCTCTCCCATCATCTTCAATTCTTTCCCTTGGTACTGAATTGCAGCCAATTCTACTACTTCCAGCTTGTTCCTTTTCTTGTTAGGCCTTGTGGTTTTGCTCTCTGAAGTCTACATTTCTTCTATTTCAGCTTTGACTTCTATTTTGGAGATAGGTTGTTCTTCTTCCAAGAGATATCCCTCATCATCTGAGAGAATGGTGATGGGTCTTCTTGGCTGAGTGTGAATCTCTTCTTTAGGTACAGTAACCATCTTAACATCAACCTTTTTCTCCTCTTGAGGATCTGCTACAGGCGCTAGATTCTTTTCAGACAGTTCCTTCTTATCTTCAAACAGTGTGAACTTGCTTTTAGGGCTGGCTAAGAATGTCTTTTGTTCATTGTCTTCCTCCACAGGCTTGCTGATTCTTCAATTTTGATCTTTCCTTTATCTTCCAGTTTGGGCTTATGACCTAATTTTCTGAGTAAGACTTTGCCCTTATCTGCTTGTCTTTTAGATTTTTGATCTTCAAAACCAAACCAAAAAAAAAAGAAGTTCTAGGTCTTTCCTTCATGTTGCAAGGCAATACTAACAATCAACTTGATTAATCCATGATGAAAGATGGACTGAGAGGAATAATCTACTGGCCCTTTCACCTTGTTGGACATTTTCTGCAAAATTTTCAGGAAGAAGAATGGCAGGTTCATCTTGGATATTCCCACCATGTGTTGAAGAAATCTAAAATGATACTTGTATATGAAGGCATACCTGCCCTCACAAGTAACATAACTCTGCAATATTCTAATTGGTTCAACCCATTCTTTTTTAACATTTTGGATTAGGACACCTTTATTCCAATCAGGTATGACATTGGGTAAGAGGTATCTCTGTGGATCAAAATCAAAGGGAAGCTTCTTAAACCATTGTTCACCTTCATCTTTAATTCCCATGGTTTCTGAAATCAATTTAACTGTCAGCTTGAATTTCAGGGTATCGAAAACCACCATATCATTCTTGAAACCCTGGGCAAACCTGCAGGATACCTTTGCATTATATCCATCAATTTTTCTGAAAAAATCCATCCAGCCAGCTTGTTTGAATAGCTCCGCACACTCAGGCAATTTTTCAACCCATTCTACATCTGTTGGTTCAACTCTATTTACTTTGCCACTCCTGCCCATTATGCTTCAATCACTGCAAATTGAATATATACTCTTGTATTGTTTGTGAACAGGAGTTGAATTTTGGAAGTTAACAGCACTATTGAATGTACAGGTTATTCGTAGCACTGACAGGGTTAAATTTCATAAAAACGAAACTGTTATCCTCAACCCTCCTTCAATATGGCGTCGCAGCTTATCAACAAATAGCTATTTCTCTGGTTAAAATTGCATTTAAAAGCACAATTTTACCTAACCTTTGATTAATTTGATCAGAGTAAGCTGGAGCGAAAAAGCCCCAAATTTACTGTTATATGGGTTTTTTAAGAATACCTGTAAATTGCTCCACTGTGGTTTTTTGAAATCATGACCAACACTGTCAGATGAGTCAGCTTTGTTGTACAGATGTCTAACAATCTTCAATTTAGCTGTTAACCACGGAATTAGGAATCCCTAATTTCCCGTGAATCCCTCAACGCCTCTTACTTGTCCAGTTGGCAGCGATGCTCGGTTTTCTAAATGGCTATGGTTATCTCATTAAGTCCTCTATGTTTGAATAAGCTTGTAGATAACAACTTCATGCCACATTATCTGAAACCGTGTGGATATCTGTCAAATTGAACTACACTTGTGCTGATGATGAGCACGATTTCCTCACGACGTGCAAGCATTTGAAATCATGATGTCTTCTGCATCAACACGTCATGAATCCTCTAAAACACATAATCAATCATTCATTAGCCCAAGCGTGCCAAAATTTGCTGGAAAATCAGAAGAATATGGGATCATGATATTCTTGTAGCGCTTCTTTGATGAATTTCGGCTCCAGCGCTACAAGAAAAACTTCAATACTGTTTTGTTGCTTTTAAACAACTTTATATCATTTTGCATGGGATCTTGAGGCTATCAGGATTAGACTTGTACATGTCCTCACTTAGAATAAGATTTATGAGCTTCTAATTTGATATAATGAACTTTTAAAACCCCTCATCAAAAACAAACATAAAGCTTTAAAATCTAAAAACTCAAAAGCAAGCCCAAAATCTTATATAAAGCCTAAGGAAAATTTACTAAGGAAGAAAAAATCAAGTTAAAGAAAATGAATAACTTAAAATAAAGTGCAAATCAAACCAACTTTTGAAAAACAAGATACTATCAAACCAAAATTTGAAAAAACAAGATACTGACTTAACATCTGGCTCCAGCTGCAGGATGAAGGCCTCCCTGCGAGGCTTCAAGAACCTGAAGACCAGTGCCTTATCCATTGGGCTATGGAATCTTATTGTGATTCACTCACTGGTATGTACAATGATCAGTGAAAAAGTTCTTATAAACTGTAAAAATGTTTGAGGAATCGTCCATTAACAGGGCTGGACAACTCCTCACCTTCCAAGGACTGCAAAATAAAGGTATTGTTCTCTAAAACTTTTGATACCAGAAAAGGGCCAAACCAAAGATTGTCAAACTTACCATGATTTCCCTTTTGTTCCTTTCTTGCATCCCATCTTAGAACCATTTCCCCTTCTATGAAAGTATTTTCCTTAATATTCCTGTCAAACCTGTTTTTAATCTTGTCTCTGTACAGCTGTGCTTTTTCATCCACCTTCTCTCTATTCTATTGTAACTCTATCATTTCAAATAGTCTTCTTTGCATATCATTAGGTTCCTCTTGAGAATTCTGGAGGAATTTCATCACTAGAATTCCCAATTGGACAGGGAACACTACCTCTGTACCATAAACTAGCTGAAATGGAGAAGTTCCAATTGCTTGTTTTACTGTAATCCTGTCTGCCCATAATGCATACTTTAGCATTGAATCCCAAGACCTTTTGTTATGCTTCAGCAGTTTCTTGATGCTCTAAATGATATTCTTATTGGAAGATTCAACTTGACCATTTCCCTGAGGATAATAGGGAGATGAATGTTTCAGAATGATTCCATTTCTTTCACAAAAGGCCGCCATTGCCTTGGATTTGAATGCCTTTGCATTATCTGTTATTAATCTATGTGGGCAGCCAAATCTGCTCAAAATATTTTCTTCAATGAATTCCATGATTACTTTGTCTGTAGCATTCCTTGTGGGAATGGATTCTACCCATTTTGTGAAAAAATCTGTGGCAGTTAGAATCCAATGATGTTGTCCTGAAGATGCTGGATTTATTTCTCCAATAAAGTCCAGACCCCACTGCTGAAACGGGGCATTTACTGCAATAGGTTTTAAAGGCAAGGACAATAATTTATGTTTACCTGCAAATTTCTAACAAGGGATGCATGCTCTTACCTAATGGTAAACATCTGTGAATAAGGATGGCCAATAATATCCAGCTCGCAAAATTTTGTAAGTTGTTGCTTTCCAATACTTGTGACCTCCATAGGCACCTTCATGAGATTCTGAAATCACCTCTCCTATTTCAAATTGGTCTAATCATCTGAGCAAAATACCCCCTGGATATTTCCAGAACAATTGATCCTCAACTAAACAATATTTAGTGGCTTTGAGTTTTAAAGATCTTGCACCTTTCTTATCCAAATGTTCAGGACATTGCAGAAATAATAAGAAATGAACAATGTCTGCATACCAGACTAATGATGAATAAAAATCCATGATTTTTTCTTTCTCCAGTTGTATTTGATCTTCTTCAGGAAGTGAGTCTTCAACCATAACATGCAGTCCTAGGGCCTGGCAATTTGAGTCAGCCAACAGCTTGGCTAAACCTTGTCCCTTGACAAGCTTAGTAGGCCTAATCTCTACATCATATTCCATAATTTCCGCAATCCATCTGCCTCTCTTTCCTTCACTATCAGGCTGATTTAACACCTCCTTCACAGCAGGATTAGGTACAAAACAAATTAACTTTGAATGTAGGATGTAGGTTCTGAAAAATTTCAAAGCTTTTACCAAAGCATAAGCTTGCTTTTCTAATATACTATACTTCAGCTCTGAATCTCTGAGAGTTTTGCTGAAGAAAGCAATAGGCTGTTCCAATCCTTCCTTATTTTTCTGAAGTAAGACAAGTGCAATCGTGTCTTCTGATGCAAATGAGAAGGTGAGGAATTCTTTGGTAAAATCAGGACTTACCAATACAGGTGCTTCAGTAAGACCTACTTTGATTTTCTCAAATGCTACCTTTGGCTCAGCAGTCCACTTTACTTCCTGATCCTTCTTTAACATGGCTGTGATTTGTTTAATGGTTTCAGCAAAGTTGGGAATAAACCACCGCAGAAAATTTATCTTTCCAATAAATGATTGAACATCCTTTTTACTTCGAGGTAAGCTAATCTTCAGTATTGCTTTCACCCTTTCAGGATCTATTCGGATGCCATCAGCAGACACCAAGTGACCAAGTAATTTACCTTCTTGCACATCAAAATGTGATTTTTTGGGGTTCAAGGATAGGCCAAATTTTCTGCATTTTAGGAAGGTTTGCTCCAAATGCTTCAAGTGTTCGTCATCATATTTTGAGAATACAGTAATATCATCCAGATAAATAACCACAAACTTATCTTTCTCACCCACAAATGCGATGTCCATGGCTCTCTGAAAGGTTGCTCCAGCATTCATCAAGCCAAAAGGCATCTTGTCATACGTAAATGTCCCACAGGGGGTTGTAAAAGCTGTCTTTTCCTTGTCATCAGGATGCATGGCAATCTGATTGTACCCTGAGAAACCATCTAGCATAGAAATCCTCTGAGCTCCAACTACTTGCTGCAAAACCTGTTCAATCTTGGGAAGATGATAATTGTCTTTTAATGATGATCGATTCAGATTTATGAAGTCAACACATAATCTAATTTCACCATTCTTTTTCCTAATAGGAACTAGATTAGCAACCCAGGAAGAGTATCTGAGAGGCACTATTATCTTTGCATCCAGCAGCTTCTTCAGTTCTTTTTCAATTGTAGGAAATAAGGCTGGATTGATTCTTCTTAGTTTCTGTCTAAAAGGCTTGACATTAGGTTTCAAAGGGACCTTGTGCTGAATAATCACTGTATCATAAGTCTTTAATTCCTTATAAGACCAGGCAAACACATCTACATGTTTTTTCAACAGCTTAATATATCTATTTCTTTGTTCCACTGTTAGGAATTTAGAAATTTTTACCATTCTGGGATGTTCTGCTGAACCAATATTGTAGTCCTCTACATTGTCTTCCGAAGATTGAATTACTGGCTTTGAAGGTGTATCATCTTTTGTGAATATTCTTTCTAAAGGTACTAGACCTTTTGGAATGAAATTGCTCTTTAGTTCAATAATCTTATGACCTGCTATCTCTTCTGCAGCAAACTCATTTAACTGTTCCTCCCTTTCATCTTCTTCCTGATCAATTTGAGTATTTGAAAACTCCTCTATAAGCTCAAGAATTTTTTTTATTTCAATGTCATCTTCGAAAACCCTCCAGTGCTTCACATTGTCAGGGACACATGGTCTATATCTCACTTCTATAGGATACTTTAACTGAGTGGTTTTAGGGATTCTGAAATGTGTGGCAGCCAGGGCTAAAGAATCTGCAGTTTCATTATGATTCCTGGAAATATGAGTGATATTAAATGCTATAAAATAGTTTTCAAGCATATCCCATACCTCATTTCGATATACTTTCAGCAAACCCTGCTTTACTTGATATTTGTTCTTCACCTGTTGAACAACTAGTTCGGAGTCGCCAAATGCATAAATCTGTTGAATTCCCAAATCTTTAGCAGCCTTCAATCCCAGTAGCAGAGCTTCATACTCGGCAGTGTTGTTAGTGGTAACAAACTCCAATTTATACATGAGTTTCACTGTTTCACCCCCAGGGGAAATGAGTAAAACTCTAGCTCCAGCACCCTCTTTGCATGAGGATCCATCAAAGTACAACTGCCACAATGCATCTTCCTCTTCTCTGCTGCGTTTTACGTGCTGTTCTTTTTGCACTTGTAACAGACCAACAAAATTCTCCTCTTCACTAAACTGTAATATGCATGAACCAAGGTCTTTGTCCACAGAATACATTGGGTGATTGGTGGGGTTTTTATCATCTGTGACTATGTAAGCAAGCTGTAGCTCTCTGTAAAGTCTCATATTTTCTCCACCAAAAACAGGAATGGTGGCATAAGAGAGGTCCATCTGTAATGTTCCCCCAACCTTCTTAGCCCATGAACTAGACAAAATCAAGCCAAATTTTGGTGTGATGTCAGCTACCACAACATCCATTATCACACTCTTCATGGGCAACTGAGTCAGGTTGACAACCACGTCTTTTATTACTCCTAGACACTTTACAGCTCAGGAGTCAAAGGCATATAAATCATGGTAAGGTTTGGTGACATTAAGGCCCAGGGCTTCCATTACAGCTTTTGGCATCAAGTTATGAGATGCTCCTGAATCTAACAGGAACTTATGAATCATCTGCTCGTGTACAGTCAAGGTTATATAGAAAGGAGGAGAAGCACCAGCCTCATTTTTAGTCTTTTTAGCCAGAGCTGATCCAATAAAAATTCTAGGGTTTTCTTCCTGCAAATTAACTGTATCTGAAACTGGCTGATTACTGGGTATATTCATCACTTTCAGAACTTTATTCTTATATGATGGATTCTTTATTAACTCAGTCAAAGGTACAGGAATCTTTAACTTTCCCAGTTCATTCTCCAAACTAAAATTTTGGACAGATTTGTTTACCTCTTCAACTTCAGCATTCTTCTTTGATTTTTCTGCAGACTGCTTCTTCTCAATAACAGGATCAGTTATTTGTTTAGCAGGAACAGGTGCAGCAGGAACAAGTGCCCTCTTCTTTGGAGCTTGAGCCACTTGTTTTGGACCTGATCTAAGATTTAGGGTCTTCTTAGGTGGTCCATTCTGATGAATAGCAGCAGTTATAGGAATATTCTCCACATCTACCTCATCTTCAGTTTCAAACATGCCAGTAGTGTAGAATTCAGAATTCAAAAAATCTTCTTCAGTAACAAAACCTGTAAACAATCTATCTCCAATGTGGTTCATGTCCTGATCAGTCTCAGTTCCTTCAAAGAGCAGCTGTTGATCAATTTCTTCTTCATCAACCAAATTATTTTGAAAAGGTGGGGGTACTTTTTGATCCTCATTTTCCCTCCTTTCTCGCTGGATATCATTATTCCTGTGCTCTCTTGGCATGAATCTAGGAGCAAACTGCCTTCTGAACTGATTTTGGTTGTTTGGATTTCGATCAGCTTCTGGAGTGGGTTTACTAGCATTCTTCTCAAGCTCTAGTTTATTCAATTTTGCAGTAAGAATCTTAACCATTTTAGCCATCTCATCTATCTTGGTCTCAGCAGACTGAGAAGCAGAACCTACTGTAACAACTTCTTTCTTTCCTTTTCTTTCATACAGCTGTTGGGCTGTTTCTTTCTTAAGTCTGTTTGAAGCTAGCAAATTAGACTCTACCTCCAAAGCTGCATCTTGCATGTTCAGCAGGGTGATAGGTCTTCTTTCTCTCAGTAATAAAGAAAATTCATGATCAAAAGCATTTGCATAAGTTAGCTTAGCTGATGTTTCTGAAGGTTTAATTTCTGCTGGAATTCTACTGTACATCTTGTTAAACCTTTTGGAAAAATCTACTACAGTCTCATCTTTCTTTCTTCTGAGAGATCCAAACTCAGTTATATAATAAGTGTGATCCTTTGTGTCTCCCCATTGTCTCATGAAAAGATCATGGAGTTCTTCAATGATAGTAATTGAGTTAACAGGCAAGTCTCTAAACCATTTTCTTACATCCCCATCAAGACTCTGAACAAATACCCTCATCCACACATCTTTAATCTCAATGTTCTGATTGTAAGCATAACTTAGGAAAGCCTCCCAATGTTCCTCAACAGTGATTTCCCCCTGTCCATTGAATCTAGGCATATATTTATGGTAATCACCTCCAGGCAATGCATGTAAAGGTTGAGGTAAAACTAATGGTGCATATCTAGCTGCAACCATGCGGTCCATCATATCCATGGGTGGGTTTTGACCTGCCATTTTTGTACTGACTGACTGGGAAGATGTGGAAACTTGACTGGAACCTTTTTGAAAAGGATTCTTTCTTACTTTCAGCTGAAAGATAGGTATTTTATCAGGAGAGGAAGTCTTAGATTTCAAAAAAAATCGAGGATTAGTAAAGACCTGAAAAGTACTTTCAAGGATGGTAGGTTTTATCCTAGGTGAAGTTTCAGTTGAACTTAATGATATGCCCAACTGGTCAGGGTCACAGGAGGCTGGAAAAGATTGATATTTTCTGAGTTTATTTGTTGTTTTCAAGATCTGTTCAGGGTCTGTGACACCCAGTTTTAATGGAGAAACAGGCCCGTTCCTGGTCCCAATCCCTTTAGAAGCCACTGTGACTACTTTTTGGTGAAAATAGCCTTTTAAAAGATCTGATTTAAGTCCACCTCTTAAACCAGTAAAACTGATGAGTATCCCAAGGAAGATATGCTTCAGCTTCGTCCCCGGCAACGGCGCCAAAGATGTTTGTGCCAAAAATTGTTTCTAAGGCTACAGAAACAAGCTAACACAATCTCAAGAGTAAAACTCAATAAATAAAACAAAGTTTAGGGTTTTTTGTATGATTTAAATGGTTATAAACTTTGAGGACAGTCAGGGAATACATTCAAAAGAAAAGTAAAAACTAATTCATAAACAGAAACTGATAAAGATGTATAACATATCACATGAGATCCCACAGAAAGAATGTGCTAAGGTTCATACATAAAGGATAAGCATCACCAGAAAATACACATTAACTAGCAATGAATTTACCATTTAAGAAGCTAAACAAGCTCAATAACAAAGCCAACACAAACAAATTGGAGGGGAAAAAGTCATATATTTCATTATTTCATCAACCAATGCCTATAAGAGTCACAGTACTTATCTCTGAACAAGTCTGAAGATACACACAGTCTGCAGACCTCCTGATGCTCCCAAAAATCCAGAACCCTTTCAATGACTTGCTAACATGTCTAAATACTATGCTTTTCAAAATCAGTTAGGTTTCTAACCCTAACGGTCTTTCAGCTATTCGATGAGGTCCAGTTAATGCAGAATATTTACAAAATTAATAAAATATGCTAAAAATAGCACATCATTAATATATCAGTTTGCTAATTAATGACAACTAGCTGAAAACACAATTGTTTTATAGGTCTTTTTCCACCTCAGCTAGGAGAGCGATACCATCAGAAGCTTGGTCTTTCTTGTTAGCCTTCTTTTGCTCCTGCTCCATGTCATTAATCTTTTTTATGAGCTCCTTGTTTTTCTGCTGCAATTCCTGGACTGTCTTCTCCAACTGGGTGCAATGACTGTCAGCAGCTCTTTTCCATTTAAGTGCTTCTTTTGCATCAGCTACTAGCTCTTGAAAATTATCATTTACATCTTGGAGATATTCCCTTAACCTTTTGTTGTCCATCATCAAACCATCGTTGACCTCCTGCATATAGCTCATCTGGTGTTTATATTGCCTGACAGCTCTCTGCAAATTTTCCCTGTCAGAATTAGCTAGTTTATCCATTGTAGAATCTTGATCTTCATCTGGTCTCCAAGGAATGTCAAACTTCTTGAAGATTTCTATCTCTTCCATCAACAGCTTCGTAGAAGTGTCCTGTTGATTCCTCGGATATCGTAGCATCAATCAGAAAGGTATTCTCCCCGAGAGATGGTCCCAATTAGACTATCTCCCGTTTGGTGTAGGGAATCCGTCCGGTTAGCGGTTCCGGCAACCGTGGGTTTGGAGTTTAAATCCGATTCTACCGGTTATGGCCCGATCCACCTTTCTTTTTTGGATTTTATGTTTTTTTAATGAGATGCAAGTGCCTAGTTAATATTTGATCTAGATGCAACTAAAACAGATCTAAGTCTAGAAAGTGAAGTAAATATACCTATCCTTGCAGGGAACACGTTTAAAGGATGAGCAATGAGCTGTAACAGATAACACAAAGAAAGAACAGATAACTGTCAATTCTTATAGGTAAAGCTACAGCAAGATAAAAGGATCTTAGAAGATAGCTTCAGTTTAATGTAAAACGCATCTATTGCTCATGAAACAAAGAAAGAAGCAAAAAATATCTAATTTAAATGGCAAGAAAGAAGAAACAGATCTAAATGTAAACAAACTGAAATTAAATTTAAAGATCCCTACAAGGAGCAAATTAAAGGCATGAACAATGAGCTATATGAATTATCTTGAAGAAAGAATAGTTAGCCATTTAATCTAAAAGAGAACTCTACAGCAATGGTAAAGATATCAGCAGCTAGCTCTTGATTTAATATGAAACGCATTCATTGTTCACAAAATAGAGAAAATCGTATGCAAAGGAAGGAACAAAAATCATTGATACAAAGAAATAGTTCAGATAGTAAGAATGATCTCACATTACAGTACATCAGTCATTAGAATAGTCCAACATACATCTGTCCAACATTCCCATGCAAAACGTCCATCTCCCGTGGCTTTTATTAGAAAATTCAATTTTTACAGAAACGATACAAGATAGCTCGTAAAGGTTTCAAAATTTCCTTCCCTACCAAAAGTCCTTCTCTATTCCTCCTAGCTCCTATTTATAATTACAAAACTGCCCTTTGGGATGCCACCTAGCATCTTCCACTTGTCATCTACAGAATTTTCTCTCCTATAATAGACAAAATTGGGATTCTTTTCTTTTACAAAATATTTAACAAGAAGAATGGACAACTGTCCCATATCTCACGCTCTATACATTTGAAAGTTTAACAAAATGCATATAGTAGAAATAATTTTCTAATATTGTGCTGTCATTCTTGTGCGTGAGCTTCAGCTGGGAGAGGATCGCCCAAGTCAATTGATGTTGCTGATGCTGCCTGGGAGGAGACACTCAAACCAATTGTTGCTGCTGCTTCTACTTGGGAAAAAGGGATTGAGCTGGCTAGACTTTTTGCCACTGCTGGGGAAGAGGGAATCGATCCCACTGTTGTTGCTGGGATGGCTGCTGGGAGAGAAGATTCTGGGTCTATTGATACTCCTGCTACTGCTGCAGCTTTCTTTTCCTCTTTCGCTATGTAGTTATACCACACACCTTTGTCCCTTATGACTATGTTTGCTGCAGCAGGAAACAAGATTTTTTGAGAAGTCACATTCTTCCCGAGCTCTGCTCCAATGCTTTGAACTTCTGCTATTGCAGCTTGATGCACTTCTTTCAGCAGATGGCTATGGAGTGATGACAATCCAATATACTATTGGAGGTCATCAATAACCAGGACATCAATCCTCTTCACATACTCCGTTTGAACGCCTAGTTCTTCCTTTAGTTGAGACAAACGTTGCTCCTTTTCCGGAAAGTCCTCCAGGGTCTGAGGGAAGCTCAATGTGCATTTGTCATGAACCCCTTGGAGCTTTTGGTACAGACTGTTAATTTTATCTATTGTTCTTTGCACACTGGTTATCAGCTTACCGACAGGGTTCCTGCCAAACTCTAGCAGGGCTATGTCCTCATTAAAATCGTCCACAGATTTAAACGGAAGATGCGTGGGGAAACCCCCTTTCCCTTCTCTCCATGCCATATGACTTATGATATTTGCCTTAACATGGGTATTCTTAGCTTTGAGCCTATGGGCCTCCACATTAATTTCTTTTAACCTGACTACCATGGCCTTGAGCTTGCAAACCTCATTAGTGATTAGCTCCTGAGTGTCATGCATTTGCTTCATGATGCTGCAGGACAGCTCATGGAAGGGAGACACGTCCATCGTTCTTCTCATAGATTGCTCTAACCGCTCAGCTAATGCCCGCTTGTCTGCTTCCAGCTGAGATGCCTTTTCTTCCGCTCCATTCTTCTCTGCTTCCACAATCATCATTTGGAGTGTTAGATAGTCCTTTTCCTCCTCCAGTTGGCTATACTTGTTCGACAGCTCCTTATGCTCGGCGTACAAGCAATTATACTTGTTTACTACCAGATCCCTTTGGGCTTGCTCATTAGCCACAGTGTGTTGTAGCGAACGAGCTCTCTTTTTTGTCAACACATTTTCTCTAACTGTCACACCCACATTGTCCAGCGATGCTTTTGTTGTTTCTACAACTGCGGATGCCATAGCAAAGGGATCCTGATCTGTATTCTTCATTACAGTGACCTCTCGGTGGGTAACAATGTGTTCATGGAAGGGACTTTTGATCCTCTCTTCTGATTTGAGGACCATTGCTTTCCTTTTCTTGTCATAGACAAACTCATTCCCGATGGCGTGTACGGGACAATTGGGCGGTTCATGATGTCTATGTCTTCTTCAGCAGGTGGGGTCCGGACTTCCTAAGCTGGATCTATGCCTTTATTTTGGGTACCGGAGCCACCCGCTTGAGATGTGTCTATTTCCATGTCTTGGACACCGGACCCACTTGCTTGGGCATCTTCCCCTGCTTTCCGCTCTTCTTCCGCCTTCATTTCTACCTCATCTTGCTCAGCTTCAGCCTCTTTCTGCTTCTGGGCTTCCTCAGCCTCTTTCTGCAGGCTTTCATTTTCAGCTTCCTGCTGCATTCTTGCTACTTCAGCTTCCTACTGCTTTCTTGCCATTTTAGCTTCCTGCTGCCACCTGGATTCCTCAGCTTCCTGCTGCAGTCTGGCTTCCTCAGCTTCTTGGAGTAACCTTTCTTCTTCTCTTAATCTGAGCTCTTCCCGAGCTTGGGCTTCCTCAGCTTCTTTCTCCTTCTGCTGGCTGTTCTTCTGGACCTTGGTTGAGCTAGAGCTTGCTCCAGTGCCTTGGCGACAAACCCGTAGCTTAGCCGTGTTGCTAATGCCTCTAAATGCCTCTTCCTCGGCATCAGGATAGTGAGAGTACTCGAAGTGAGCATAAATCTCCTTACAGTGCTCAGCAACTCTTCCCTTTCTGTCATTCCTGTGGAAGATTACCTCACCGAAGTGGAAGGCTTTCAGCTCTTGAACAAATTTATCGGCCGAAGAAACCCCTGAGAACTTGTAAGCACCTATGCAGAAAGGCAGAGGGGGAAAGGAAGCCTTATGCTGTTTGTGGAACATTGCTCCGATTCCATCCAGGAAGATTTGTCTTACTGCTTCTTTGAGGACCACATAATCTGTGGCATACTGTGGCAAAATGTATGGGGGCTTAGTCCCTCCAAACATTCTTAGGTAGGTGCCTTGCTCTAAAAAGTAAAAATCCCCGTAATTCTCAAGGACATCCAAAGCGTTCTCTGACAGGCAATTGGGCTCCTCCTTGAGAAACTTCTCATATAGGGGCATGATGAACCCCTCACAAATGAGTTTGTAGCTGGGCTTGTAATTCTGATCCCACAACATCTTGAAATCGATATAGACCAGGGTGGTTGCCTTATCCCATGTGCAGCCCAATTTGGGGAAGTCCATCTTGGCCAAAATACAATCAATCAGATATGAGGACATAAAAAATTCTGCCTTCTTCAAGGCTAGTCCTTCCCTTGCAGCTACTATCATTGAGGCCAGACTATCTGACAGGATAGTGGCCCAGTCAAACACAGTTCCCTTAAATGCTGCGAAGTGGATAATAGGGACCCACTGAATCTTATACACGGTGCCATCGGGCATGCCGAAGATTCTTCACAGCATCAAGGCAATCAATCTGAAAGGAGGTCTCAAATTCTGTACGTCATATTCATCATTTTCTTTCTTTCTCAAATGTTTGCCTGCCATTATTTTCTTCTTGGCCATCTCGACGTTGTTCATCTGGCTCAGCCATTCATCAGTCAGAGATTGTTGGACAGGGGGAAATTTGTAGGCTGCTGCAAGATATGCAGGTTGAAATGAGGCAATGGCCACTTTCCCGTGTCATTTATCACTCTTCCTTCAGCATCGGCATGTTGGAGTATCCATCCGATTACTTCAGCACAGGGGAATAGTTCAGGGCGGGTAGCAGCTCTCGTTATGCCTGAGGCTCTAATATTGAGATAAATCGGCCCTTCTTCTAGCAACATATCCGGGATCTCTTGGTCTCGGATCATCCTGTAAATGTCACCCCATCTGATTTCAGGAGGGACATCGGTGGTGCACCTAGTATCCTGGAGTGAGATTTCAGTTTTAAGTGGCGCAGGCTTCTTTTCTGTCATCTTAGCCTTCTTCTTACCGGCTTTCGGCATCTTGACTTATCCCTGATGGCACCCATATACAAGTCATCATGAACTTGAACAACATACTGTGAGATTTTAACAGAGAGCATCATTGTTTTAATATGTGAATGATATAACAAGCAATGTGGAGTTGTATGTTTAGGAAGCAAAATACACCATTTCAACGTGAAATACAAATTAAAACATTCGAATCTTTTAAAGGGATGAATTTGGAATGCTCCCGAGAGGATAGGTATGTCGTGGAACAATCCGCTCTCGGGCTGGCCCTAGGAGAAATGGTGATCTTCGCTTCAACAGGAACATAATTATAAATTTTAGCCATCCTAATTCTTTAAAGGGGCAGGTTTGGAATGCTCCTGTGAGGATAAGCGTGTTGCGGAAGCAACTTGCTTTCGGTTTAGCTCTAGGGAAAAGGGTAACTTTCGTCCTAGCTGCGGTTCAAAAGACTAATGGCGAGGAATTTCAGGTTGAAAAGACTCTGCGATGAAATAAGGAGGCGTTTTTTCATATTTACGAGCCGACGAGGGTTTCGAATGCCTTAGTCATTTATGGTACTTACCGAGGTGCTCCATGGGAGGTTTGAATAGGGGCGATGGTGCCTGTCTTAGGATTTGAGTTGGGTAGAGGTCCCGCTGGGACTGAGGTTTATGAAAAACCCAGGGGGCTACGTTTTAGCTTTCGGCTGGGGACATGAAAAGGTCCACGGGGCCTCGGGAGGAACTTGGGAAAACAATAAATCCATCCATCCAAATTACCACTTTTTCTTAGTCAATATACCAACGAGAGGAAATACGAATTTGGACCGCATTCGACGGGCAAAACAGCCCATGACGGGCATTTTTCCCGTTGACATTCAACCCATGCCTATTTTTTTTAAAAGAAATATAACCCAATAGCAATATGACGTGTAGAAGGGACAAATTTAAAGGTTAAGATCCTACCTGGCACCGACGAGAATAGCTGACTGAGGTGGCCGCGAACGTGGTCGCGCAAGATGAGCTGGAGCGATTTGCGCGACGTCCAATAGTTGTTTAATTGACACAAGTTAGCAATGGGGTCATTTCAAACCCCCACCATTTATTTAAATAAGTGGGGCACGTGTGGGGCTTCAATTCGGTGGGTTCCGCATTAAACTTGTGGTTTTAATATTAGCGCGTCGGTGTCACGTCAAGAAATTTCGATTTGCATGCGACCACCATTCGCGGGATGAACTTGCGAATTCCTTCCGCTATTGCCGGAAGACACGGCGAAAGCTTCCGCCGTTTCGGAGAACCAAGGCGAATGGCCCCGCAAGAGGCCTCCGCGACGTGGAAGAGAAATCATTCCGCAAAGCTCAAACGTTTCGGAAGCTTCCACTATTGCGGGAGGGAAAGGCGAAACTTTTCCGCAAAATGACTCTGAACGTTAAACTTTTGAAAAGGCTCCCGCGGTAGCGGAGAGAAAAAATAAAAAGGCTCCGGCGTTTCAGAAGATTTCGGTGAATGCTTCCGCACAAGGCTTCCGGAAACTTCAAAAAGTTTCTAAGTATCGGCCGGGCCTCGAGAGAATTGCGGGAAGCTTTTGCCCCTATCCTCGGCTGCTTCGAAAGCGATTGTTGAATGCCTCCGCTGTTGCGGGCGGCTTCTTCGAAAGGTTCCGCAAATTCCTGATGTTTCGGCGTTTCGGCGAGTTAATGAGAATGCTTTCGTGACTGCGGAAGGAAAATCCAACATGTTCCACACCTTTCACACGAAATTTCCGAGTTCTTACGGAGTTATGGAAAGTTTTAGCGAATGGTGCCCGCTGTTTCGGAAGAAATCAGTGAAAGGCGTCCGGTGCTTCGGAAGGAAAACTTGAAATCTTCCGCAACTTTTCTCGCCAGGGTTGCGGAAAGGAAACGTGAAGGTTTCCGTGAAGGCTCGGGAATAATATAGCTGATGTTTCCGCAACCTCAAGACTTAAAGATTTCGAAAAAGGCTAAGTTACTTGGCGGTTTTGGGCGGCTCTGTTAAATCCTTCCGCCATTTCGGGATACGTTCGTGAATTGTTTCTGCAAAGGTTTTGAGCGTTTTGGCAAATGCAGAAAGAGAACTCGAATGGTGCCGCGAAAGTTGAGGGAAGACTCAAGGATTTTTTCAAGGAAGTCCTCCGGCAGCTTTCGGGAGAGTAAGGCAAATATTTTCACAGTTTCGGGAGGAAAAGTCCAATGGCTTCCGCAATCTTTCCAAGGAAATTTTCTAAGTCTTCTTTCGGGAGTTTTAAACAAAAAGCTTCCACCACTGCGGGGCTTTATCAAAGCGTTCTGCGACCTTTTTCAGGGAGACTTCACGAAAACCCTCTGCTTAAGAAACAAGACTTTCTGGCAGACTTGGAGTGGTTCATGGAAAAATTTTCTGTTTGAAGAACAAAGCTAACAGTTGAGAATGACCTTTTGAGGTAGCCTTTCTAAAAAAAATAGAGGGGCCCCAATATGTACAAAATTTTGGGGGGGGGTGTTACTGCAACAACAATGGCGAGTCGCTGGCGAACACAGATCTCTGAAAAAATGCATCTTCATGGTCCAAAACCTCATCAAAGACATCCATCTTGGCTACACTACTCAGCTGAGCAGTTTAAATTCATGTGAGGGGAAGAAGGCACTTTACCTACCAGCCATTGGGGAAAGGGGAGCTTTGACCGAGACATCTTCACCACTCTCAAAGGGCCAATATATGAGATTCATTTTAGGAGGGTCATCTTTCAGATAGTCATTACTGCCGGACTCCACAGGATTTGCAACACTTTCTCATGGACATTATTGCTCTTGTTCCTCATTCCCATGCTGCTTGCATCCTTTTGGATGTTTGTACTTTGGACAGCTTAGCTGTTTGAGCCTTCCAGATATATTTTCTTTTGGACATGATCTTTGATTTAGGCTCCTCAATCCATAATGTCCTTTTGTGTGAGTTATAAATTTTATTGATTTGATCAAGCCTCACGGATGGAGAGGAGCCCATTTTGAGCTAAGCCTTTTGGACAACCTTCTTGATTTTACATGTCTTTTGCTTTTGTCTCAGCCATGCTTTAATTGAGGCGAGAATCTCTGGAAACCAGACTCTTGAGTACATGCCATTTTGGCTATTAGATTTGCAGCATGGAGTCATTTCAATACCCTATGTCTTCGAGGTGTGCTACTTTCCGTGGGTCCAACTTTAATAACCTTCTTGAGATGCCTTTAACGTGTGAGAGTGGGTGGAGCCCAACGATAGTAGTGGAGATGGTCATAGGTCTCTGCTATTTTGAACAGGATTAGCGTGGCTAGCAGAGTAGGCTTCCTTCCTTCTAAATATTTCAGCGAGAGGACAATAGAAATAATTCATTTGAGCATAGTTCTGGACTCATGGGTTGCGAGTTTTCTTTGAGAGACTTATCCTCAACGGGTAACTCAACCAAAAGGGCATCCAGAAAACAAAACTTGTCGCAAAAGTTCAAATAAAAATGAAATAAACAAAATGGCCGAAAATAAAGCAAACAAAGGCTAAAGGAAAATAAAAGAAACTTTTATTTATGTACAGAAAGCCTCAGCGAGACTATGCGAAGTATTGTTTCAGAGCGAGGCCATTGAGAGGAAGGGTTACTTCTTCTCCCTCGAGATTTGTCAATTTGTAAGTGGATGGGCCTAATTTTGCCGAAATTTGGTACTGGCCTACCCATAGATGTTGGAATTCCGTATGCATTCCTTTGCCTTCATGGTTATGGTCCCATTTCAGGACTAAGTCCCCAACTTCAAAGCTTCTCTTGCCAGACTTCCTCTTATCGAACAATCTTTTAACTATGTCTTGATGTTGATGAAATCGGTCTTTAGCCTTTTGTCGGGCTTCTTCAAGTTGAAGCAGGGTATTGATCCTAGATTGTAAGGCTTGGCTACCAGAACCCCGAGAGGCTTGGGATAATTGTAAGGATGGGAGTAAGATGTTTGGGGGAAGGATGGCTTCCTTGCCATATACAAGAGTGAAAGGGGAAACACCTAAAGCATTCTTTGGGGTCACCCTATCTTCCCATAAGGCGTTTGGGATAGCTATATGCCAACTTCTCTGGTTTTCTATCACAGTCTTCTTAAGAATTCGAATCAGATTCTTGTTTGAGGATTCAGCTAATCTGTTCCCCTGAGGATAATAATTGGATGAATAATGCAACTTAATTCCCCATTCATAAACAAATTCATTTATCTTGCAAGACGAAAAATAAGTAGCATTATCAAAAACAAGGGAAATTGGAACTCCAAACTTGGTTATGATGTTCTCCTTTAAGAAGCTGATGACTGCATCTTCGTTGATTTTGCGCAAAGGGATGGCCTTCGTCCACCTAGTGAAGTAGTCAGTAGCCGTCAAGATGTATCGATGTTGCAATGAAAAATTTGGATTTATTTCTCCGATAACATCTATACCCCACTGCTCAAAAGGCTCAAAGATGATAACCGGCTGCAATGGTCCTGCTGCCTTAGGTAACTTCCCAACGCTTCTTTGACATACATCACAGTTCCGTGTATATGTGTGGGCATCTCGGAACAGAGTGGGACAATAATAACCAGCTCGCAGTATCTTGTGTGTTGTGGTCTCTCCTGAATAATGTCTGTTTGCGGGGCCATCATGTAGTTCTTTGACAACTTTGCTTGCATCTTCCTTTTCCAAACATATAAGGAGAACTCCATCATAATTCTTCCTGAAAAGAATCCCATCAATGATTTGATAAGGTGCTGATTTCAAACGGAGTGCCCTTCTTTGCTTGGAGTTCCAGTGCTCAGGTAGATATCCTTGCTGTAAATAGTGCACCAGATCTCTATACCATGACTGGGGAGCTGTGAAGATATGACACACCTCAACCGAATCTAACTCTGCCTCATTCTTCCAATGTTGTTCTTCATCAGTTGAGTTTCCCGCAAGTAATTTGCACAGGCCTTGCCCTTTGATGATTGTAGCTGGTTTAAATTCCAAATCATACTCCTGCAGAGCTGTGACCCAGTTCCCTCTCCTTTCTCCCAATTCCTTTTGAACGAAAAGGGATCTAACAGCTGGGTGGGGAACTATGACTTTAGTTTTGTTCTTCAGAATGTACAGCCTAAACTGTTTGACTTCTTTGAAGACCGCATATCCATGCTTGTCAACCATGGGATAATTCAGCTCAGCTCCCTGCAGACCAGTGCTCATAAACGAAATTGGGTATTCATCCCCCAACTCCACCTTTTGCGTGAGTACAGCAGCGAGAGAGTCGTCCGAAGCGAAGGTATACAAGATGAAATATTTATCAAAATCTGGGCTCCTCAAGGAAGGAGCCTTAGCTATGGCTTCCTTGATATCTCTAAAGGCGTCCTTCTCCAGATCTGTCCACTTGAATTGCATGCTTTGTTTAACCATCTGTTGCAATGGCTTAACAATTTGTGCGAAATCCGAAACAAATCTGCGGACAAAATTGATGGTGCCCATGAAAGACTGCATAGATTTCTTGTTGTAAGGCATTGGGATCTTATTAATGGCTTGGACTCTTTCTTGATCAATTGACACTCCCCCTTTGGAGATGATATGACCCAAGAGCTTACCTTCGGGAACAGCAAATACGCTCTTCTTGGGATTCAAGCAAATACCATATTTCCAGCAACGATAAAAAATATGCTTTAGATGCACGACATGATCTTCTCTTTTCTTCGAAAAGACTGTCACATCATCCAAGTAAACAACAACACATTGCCCACCCAATCCTCGGAAGGCAATATCCATCGCCCTTTGGAATGTAGCTCCTGCATTTATCAGACCGAATGGCATTATTCTGTAGGCGAAAGTTCCCCACTTAGTTTGGAAAGTAGTCTTAAGACGATCTTCTTCGGCTACTAACACTTGATTGTAGCCAGAGAAACCATCAAGGAGAGAAAACAATTCGGATCCTGACACCATTTGTAGGATTTGCTCCATTGAAGGTACGGGGTAGTTGTCTTTATCCGAGGCTTTGTTTAAATTTCTGAAATCTACACATAGCCTTATGTCTCCCGACTTCTTCCTTACGGGAACCAAGTTTGCAACCCACTCAGAATGCCGAACTTTGAAGATTATCTTAGCGTCTAGGAGCTTCTTTAACTCCTTTTGGATTAGCGGTTCTAGAGCGGGATGCATCCTTCTTAACTGCTGCTGAAATGGTTTGACGCCTTCTTTCATTGGTATGACATGTTGAATAATGCAGACGTCATACATTTTCAGATCTTCATAGGTCCATGCAAAAACATCCTTGTATTGTTTAAACAATTTAATGAACCTGTCTCTTTCTCCTGGTGAACAACATTTGCCAAGGTTGACAAATCTTGGTTCTGCCTCGGTACCCAAATTAACCAACTCATGTTGCATTGATGAGCTGTTAGTTTTGGTATTAGCTGGCCTTTTGAACTTATTTTGAAGATCGAACAGCATTTCGAGGGACCTTACCCCCTTGGGCATGAAATTTCCTTTCTCCTCATCCTTCTTCATCAAATCAACATCATGTTCTTCCTCATCTATTGCAGCTCCTTGAAAGCTATCTTCGTTTGTTAGGAAGCTGATAATTTGTTCATCATCATCGAAGATTCTGAAGCTCGTGATGTTATCGGGAATGGAAGGCCTGAAAATCAATTCAATTGAGCATTTATTATTTGATGGCACCAATCTAGAAGCAAATGTTGCTAACAAATCAGCAGCAGAATTTTGCAATCTAGGAATTGATTTTATATTGAAAGTGTCAAAATGCATAATTAAATCCCATACCTCAGCCTGATAACCCTTCAAATGAGGTGAGAGACAATGAATGGTGTCCCTTACCTGTCTTACAACTATCTCGGAGTCACCAAAGACCTTCAGGTACTTAACATTTAAGCCAATGGCCTTCTTTAATCCATGTACCAAAGCTTCATATTCAGCGGTATTATTAGTACAATCGAATTCTAATCTACAAGACAAAAAATACTTGTTTCTTTTTGGATCCATTAGAATACAACCGGCTCCGGATCCTTCTAGAGTTTTAGAACCATCAAAGTATAATGTCCAAAAGATATCTTTAGATTCAACTAAGTTAGTTTCTTTGTGATCTATGTTAGTAACTAAATTGACTATGTTACAATCAACATCATCAGCCCGAGAGAAATGAAGGAGATCGGACTGTTTATCTGATTCATGGCTAATTGTTTCAGATTGATAATTACCCGGATCCATTTCTAAGAAGTAATTGACCAACACCGAGGATGAGAAAGCTGTGGCCTCATTTTTTTCTTCTAACTGAGTCACGTTTTGCTTCATATGAGGTTCCCTAAGAACTTTAATCTGATTCTTCCTGTTTTGATAAGGCAGCCATAGGTGGGACCAATCAGTAGCAAAGTAGCCACTCAGCTTGGTAGACCAATCCCTACTTAAAATCAGCCCATAGGCTTCAGGAATATCGACCACCATTATGTCGATGAATTGACAGACCCTAGGGTCAGCTGATAGTCTAATTAGAACATCTTTCATTTTCCCAATTACTTTGACAGCGGTCCTATCTAATTGGATAATTTGAGCTGGAGATGGCACGGGCTACCCGTTAATTTTCTTACAAATTGACAGCGGCATAACGTTTGAGGATGCTCCAGAATCTACCAAACAATTGTGAACATTATGGTTAAAAATTTCAAAAGTCAATAAGAATGGCAGTGTTTGAGATTTAGACTTTCCACCGATGCTAGCCTCATTAATTTCGGGATTGTCTTGAGAATCCGTTAATGGAGTGCTGATCTGGGGTTGTAAAACATGCAACAGTTTGTCTTGTTGATGGGGAAGGCTGCACATGTCAAATATTGACACGTTTGCCTTGACATTCTTGATATATTCAATAATATCGTATCCTATGTCAGATTCGTTCCCAATTCGAGTTGGCTGATCTGTTTTTCTCATTGTGACCTTAGGTGGCTGAACTATGGTGTCAGCGCTTGGCTGTTTGGCCGCTGTTTGGTTAACTTTGGGTTGTGGTGGGATGATTGGTATATGCCTCCTAGGCGGATCTTTTGAAACTTTAGGCTTATGGGGAACTGTGGCTGGCACAGGATCCGCAATTGGGCCTTTGCTGCGAGTAGCCACATTTATGGTAGAGGGAGAGCTATCTATGTGATCTTCTTCTACTAATTTAGTCATAGGTACCCAATCCCACAACACCATAGTAGTGTCTGGAGTTGGTTCCTCTAACTCAGGGCTCGACTCTTCTGGGGGATCATCTTGGTCTGGGATTTGTGAATCTAGCATTTGGTTCATGACTAAGCTCATGGAATTAATCCATTGTGGGCAGCTCTTTTCCGAATGCGGTTCTTGGTGAAAAGTGCAGAAATTTTCCATCCCAATCTCATTCAAGTTTAAAACAGGGGCAACGTTCATTGGTGGATGAGTCTGTTCCCTGTCTTCCCTTCTTTTATAAAATGGCTTGAAAGGTTTCCTAGAGGTGCTAGCAGCCTTGTCTTTCTCGAGATCTACGATTTTGTTAGATAATTTCTGCATCATTTTGACTACATTTTCCATGTCTATAGATGGCTCTTCTTTACCTCTAGTGAGCAGCAAAGGTTTTTTGCTAGCTGTTGGTTTTGGTTCTACATCTAAGGCATGTTTAGCAATGCTATCAGCTTCTTCTTCTACCTTCCTAGCTTCCTCAAAGTTCTTTATCAAAGTAGTTTTCTTGGATCATTTTACGAACATTGTTATGGGTCCATCAAGAGTGGTTGTGTAGTATTCAATCAGAGATTCCTCCGTTGGTTTATTAGCTTCACTGAAGTTATTTAATAGCGTTGTGAACCTTTGATTAAAGTCTTGGACCTTTTCTTTCTTTTCCATTCTCATGGACAAGAGTTCTTTCATAAGTGTGGCCACAGTCTTTTGGTTTTCGTATTTCTTTAAGAAACACTTTTCGAATTCATCCCAACTAGAGATTGAGCTGGGTTGTAGGCTAAAGTACCAAGATGATACCTTTGGCTCGAATGTATATGGAAACAACTTGCAGACTACGTCTCCATGTTGTACGTTCAAAAGGTTTAAAGCTAAGTAAAAACTCTTGAGGTGATCTTCCGCCGAAATGGCTTTCCCTGGATCGTACTTAGGCAAGACTTTTTCTGAATTTTTGGGAAGATTATGGAATGGTCCAGCTAGGTTCAGCGCTCCCCTTGCTCTCCAAGAAGGTACATCCATGTTTGGATGTGGAGACCCTGGTGGAGAATTGTAAGGCGAATTCTGTGGAGTACTTTTGGGAGTGGTAATTTCTTCAAGGTTTTCTTGGTCTGAAATTTTTTTTGAGTTTTCCAGATCTGCCTTGTTAAGAGTGTCTGAAATTTATTCCAAAGTCAGATTCACAAGCTCTTCGAAACTTTGAACAAGGATCGAATCTCGGGTATATTGTGGCTCCTTTCTAGGGGTAGTTTTCTTAGGGAGGAAATTGACAGCGTTTAAACCACCTAACTGCCTAACGTAGGATCTTGTATGTCTTCTCAAATCCTCTACTTCTGTAAAAGGGACAGCGTATAAAGATTCTTGAGGCTCAGGGTCAGAAATGAGGCGTTCTTGATTTGTTAATCCAAGATCTGGGCTGTTCAAAATGCTTTCTTTAAGCGGGTTTTCAGTGTCATCTATGACAGTGGAAGATTTTCCTCTATCAGCCATGCACTTTCAGGCCCTCCTTCTAGCGCCAAAAACTGTTGATTCATCGGATATCGTAGCAGATATCAGAGAGGGATTCTCCCCGAGAGATGGTCCCAATTAGAATATCTCCCGTTTGGTGTAGGGAATCCATCCGGTTAGCGGTTCCAGCAACCATGGGTTTGGAGTTTAAATCCGATTCTACCGGTTATGGCCCGATCCACCTTTCTTTTTTGGATTTTATGTTTTTTTAATGAGATGCAAGTGCCTAGTTAATATTTGATCTAGATGCAACTAAAACAGATCTAAGTCTAGAAAGTGAAGTAAATATACCTATCCTTGCAGGGAACACGTTTAAAGGATGAGCAATGAGCTGTAACAGATAACACAAAGAAAGAACAGATAACTGTCAATTCTTATAGGTAAAGCTACAGCAAGATAAAAGGATCTTAGAAGATAGCTTCAGTTTAATGTAAAACGCATCTATTGCTCATGAAACAGAGAAAGAAGCAAAAAATATCTAATTTAAATGGCAAGAAAGAAGAAACAGATCTAAATGTAAACAAACTGAAATTAAATTTAAAGATCCCTGCAAGGAGCAAATTAAAGGCATGAACAATGAGCTATATGAATTATCTTGAAGAAAGAACAGTTAGCCATTTAATCTAAAAGAGAACTCTATAGCAATGGTAAAGATATCAGCAGCTAGCTCCTGATTTAATATGAGACGCATTCATTGTTCACAAAATAGAGAAAATCGTATGCACAGGAAGGAGCAAAAATCATTGATACAAAGAAATAGTTCAGATAGTAAGAATGATCTCACATTACAGTACAACAGTCATTAGAATAGTCCAACATACATCCATCCAACATTCCCATGCAAAACGTCCATCTCCCGTGGCTTTTATTAGAAAATTCAATTTTTACAGAAACGATACAAGATAGCTCGTAAAGGTTTCAAAATATCCTTCCCTGCCAAAAGTCCTTCTCTATTCTTCCTAGCTCCTATTTATAATTACAAAACTGCCCTTTTGGCTGCAACCTAACATCTTCCACTTGTCATCTACAGAATTTTCTCTCCTATAATAGACAAAATTGTGATTCTTTTCTTTTACAAAATATTTAACAAGCAGAATGTACAGCTGTCCCATAGCTCACGCTCTATACATTTGAAAGTTTAACAAAATGCATATAGCAGAAATAATGTTCTAATATCATACTGTCATTCTTGTGCGTGAGCTTTAGCTGGGAGAGGATCGCCCAAGTCAATTGATGTTGCTGATGCTGCCTGGGAGGAGACACTCGAACCAATTGTTGTTGGTGCTTCTACTTGGGAAGAAGGGATTGAGCTGGCTAGACTTTCTGCCACTGCTGGGGAAGAGAGAATCGAGCCCACTGCTGTTGCTGGGATGGCTATTGGGAGAGAAGATTATGGGTCTGTTGATACTCCTGCTACTACTGCAGCTTTCTTTTCCTCTTCCGCTATGTAGTTATACCACACACCTGTGTCCCTTATGACTATGTTTGCTGCAGCAGGAAACAAGATTTTCTGAGAAGTCACATTCTTCCCGAGCTCTGCTCCAATGCTTTGAACTTCTGCTACTGCAGCTTGATGCACTTCTTTCAGCAGATGGATGTGGAGTGATGACAATCCAATATACTGTTGGAGGTCATCAATAGCCAGGACATCAATCCTCTTCACATACTCCGTTTGAATGCCTAGTTCTTCCTTTAGTTGAGACAAACGTTTCTCCTTTTCCGAAAAGTCCTCCAGGGTCTGAGAGAAGCTCAATGTGCATTTGTCATGAACCCCTTGGAGCTTTTGGTACAGACTGTTAATTTTATCTGTTGTTCTTTGCACACTGGTTATCAGCTTACCGGCACAGTTCCTGCCAAACTCTAGCAGGGCTATGTCCTCATTAAAACCATCCACAGATTTAAATGGAAGATGCGTGGGGAAACCCCCTTTCCCTTCTCTCCATGTCATCTGACTTATGATACTTGCCTTGACACGGGTATTCTTAGCTTTGAGCCTATGGGCCTCTGCATTAATTTCTTTTAACCTGACTACCATGCCCTTGAGCTTGCAAACCTCATTAGTGATTAGATCCTGAGTGTCATGCATTTGCTTCATGATGCTGCAGGACAGCTCATGGAAGGGAGACATGTCCATCGTTCTGCTCTCAGCTTGCTCTAACCGCTCAGCTAATGCCCGCTTGTCTGCTTCTAGCTGAGATGCCTTTTCTTCTGCTCCATTCTTCTCTGCTTCCACAATCATCATTTGGAGTGTTAGATGGTCCCTTTCCTCCTCCAGCTGGCTATACTTGTTCGACAGCTCCTTATGCTCGGCGTACAAGCAATTATACTTGTTTACTACCAGATCCCTTTGGGCTTGCTCATTAGCCACAGTATGTTGTAGCGAACGAGCTCTCTTCTTTGTCAACACATTTTCTCTAACTATCACACCCACATTGTCCAGCGATGCTTTTGCTATTTCTACAACTGCGGATGCCATAGCAAAGGGATCCTGATCTGTATTCTTCATTACAGTGACCTCTCGATGGGTAACGATGTCTTCATGGAAGGGACTTTTGATCCTCTCTTTTGATTTGAGGACCATTGCTTTCCTTTTCTTGTCATAGACAAACTCATTCTCGATGGCGTGTACGGGACAATTGGACGGTTGATGATGTCTATGTCTTCTTCACCAGGTGGGGTCCGGACTTCCTAAGCTGGATCTATGCCTTTATTTTGGGTACTGGAGCCACCTGCTTGAGATGTGTCTATTTCCATGTCTTGGACACTAGACCCACTTGCTTGGGCATCTTCCCCTACTTTCCGCTCTTCTTCCGCCTTCCTTTCTGCCTCGGCTTGCTCAGCTTCAGCCTCTTTCTGCTTCTGGGCTTCCTCAGCCTCTTTCTGCAGGCTTTCATTTTTAGCTTCCTGCTGCATTCTTGCTACTTCAGCTTCCTGCTGCATTCTTGCTACTTCAGCTTCCTGCTGCTTTCTTGCAATTTCAGCTTCCTGCTGCCACCTGGCTTCCTCAGCTTCCCACTGCAGTCTGGCTTCCTCAGCTTCTTGGAGTAACCTTGCTTCTTCTCTTAATCTGAGCTCTTCCTGAGCTCGGGCATCCTCAGCTTCTTTCTCCTTCTGCTGGCTGGTCTTCTGGACCTTGGTTGAGCTAGAGCTTGCTCCAGTGCCTTGGCAACAGACCCGTAGCTCAGCCATGTTGCTGATGCCTCTGAATGCCTCTTCCTCGGCATCAGTATAGTGAGAGTACTTGAAGTGAGCATAAATCTCCTTACAGTGCTCAGCAACTCTTCCCTTTCTGTCATTCCTGTGGAAGATTACCTCACCGAAGTGGAAGGCTTTCAGCTCTTGAACAAATTCATCGGCCAAGGAAACCCCCGAGAACTTGTAAGAACCTATGCAGAAAGGCAGAGGGGGAAAGGAATCCTTATGCTGTTTGTGGAGCATTGCTTCGATTCCATCCAGGAAGATTTGTCTTACTGCTTCTTTGAGGACCACATAATCTGTGGCATACTGTGGCAAAATGTATGGGGGTTTAGTCCCTCCAAACATTCTTAGGTAGGTGCCTTGCTCTGAAAAGTAAAAATCCCCGTAGTTCTCAAGGACTTCCAAGCATTCTCTGACAGGCAATTGGGCTCCTCCTTGAATAACTTCTCATATAGGGGCATGATGAACCCCTCACAAATGAGTTTGTAGCTGGGCTTGTAATTCTGAGCCCACAACATCTTGAAAGCGATATAGACCGGGGTGGTTTCCTTATCCCATGTGCAACCCAATTTGGGGAAGTCCATCTTGGCCAAAATACAATCAATCAGATATGAGGACATAAAAAATTCTGCCTTCTTCAAGGCTAGTCCTTCCCTTGCAGCTACTATCATTGAGGCCAGACTATCTGACAGGATAGTGGCCCAGTCAAACACAGTTCCCTTAAATGCTACGAAGTGGATAATAGGGACCCACTGAATCTTATACACGGTGCCATCGGGCATGCCGAAGATTCTGCACAGCATCAAGGCAATCAATCTGAAAGGAGGTCTCAGATTTTGTACGTCATATTCATCATTTCCTTTATTTCTCAAATGTTTGCCTGCCATTAGTAGCTTCTTGTCCATCTTGACGTTGTTCATCTGGCTTAGCCATTCATCAGTCAGAGATTGTTGGACACGGGGAATTTTGTAGGCTGCTGCAAGATATGCGGGTTGAAATGAGGCAATGGCCACTTTCCCGCTGTCATTTATCACTCTTCCTTCAACATTGGCATGTTGGAGTATCCATCCGATTACTTCAGCACAGGGGAATAGTTCAGGGCGGGTAGCAGCTCTGGTTATGCCTGAGGCTCTGATATTGAGATAAATCGGCCCTTCTTCTAGCAACATATCTAGGATCTCTTGGTCTCGGATCATCCTGTAAATGTCACCCCATCTAATTTCAGGAGGGACACCGGTGGTGCACCTAGTATCCTGGAGTGAGGTTTGAGTTTTAAGTGGCGTAGGCTTCTTTTCTGTCATCTTAGCCTTCTTCTTACTGGCTTTCGGCATCTTGACTTATCCCTGATGGCACCCATATACAAGTCATCATGAACTTGAGCAACATACTGTGAGATTTTAACAGAGAGCATCATTGTTTTAATATGTGAATGAGATAAAAAGCAATGTGGAGCTGTATGTTTAGGAAGCAAAATACACCATTTCAACGTGAAATACAAATTAAAACATTCGAATCTTTTAAAGGGATGAATTTGGAATGCTCCCGAGAGGATAGGTATGTCGCGGAACAATCCGCTCTCGGGTTGGCCCTAAGAGAAATGGTGATCTTCGCTTCAACAGGAACATAATTATAAATTTTAGCCATCCTAATTCTTTAAAGGGGCAGGTTTGGAATGCTCCTATGAGGATAAGCGTGTTGCAGAAGCAACCTACTTTCGGTTTAGCTCTGGGGAAAAGGGTAACTTTCGTCCTAGATACGGTTCGAAAGACTAATGGCGGGGATGTTCGGGTTGAAAAGACTCTGCGACGAAATAAGGAGGCGTTTTTTCATATTTACGAGCCGACAAGGGTTTCGAATGCCTTAGTCATTTATGGTACTTTCCGAGGTGCTCCATGGGAGGTTTGAACAAGGGCGATGGCGCCTGTCTTAGGATTTGAGTTGGGTAGAGGTCCCGCCGGGACTGAGGTTTATGAAAAACCCGGGGGGCTATGTTTTAGCTTTCGGCTGGGGACATGAAAAGGTCCACGGGGCCTCGGGAGGAACTTGGGAAAACAATAAATCCATCCGTCCAAATTACCACTTTTTCTTAGTCAATAAACCAACGACAGGAAATACGAATTTGGACCGCATTCGACGGGCAAAACAGCCCATGACGGGCATTTTGCCCGTCGACAGTCAACCCATGCCTATCGTTTTTAAAAGAAAGATAAAACAATAGAAATATGACGTGTAGAAGGGACAAATTTAAAGGTTAAGATCCTACCTGGCACTGACAAGAATAGCTGACTGAGGTGGCCGCGAACGTGGTCGTGCAAGATGTGCTGGAGCGATTTGCGCGGAGTCCAACAGTTTTGTAATCGACACAAGTTAGGAATGGGGTTGGTTCAAACCCCCACCGTTTATTTAAATAAGTGGGGCACGTGTGGGGCTTCAATTCGGTGGGTGGCGCATTAAACTCACGGTTTTAATATTAGCGCGTCAGTGTCACGTCAAGAAATTTCGATCTGCGTGCGACCGCCATTTGCGGGACGAACTTGCAAATTCCTTCTGCTATTGCGGGAAGACACGGAGAAAGCTTCCGCCGTTTCGGAGAACCAAGGCGAATGGCCCCGCAAGAGGCCTCCGCGACGCGGAAGAGAAATCGTTCCGCAAAGCTCAAACGTTTCAAAAGCTTTCGCTATTGCGGGAGGGAAAGGTGAAACTTTTCCGCAAAATGATTGTGAACGTTAAAATTTTGAAAAGGTTCCCGCGGTAGCGGAGAGAAAAAATAAAAAGGCTCTGGCGTTTCGGAAGGTTTCGGTGAATGCTTCCGCACAAGGATTCCAGAAACTTCAAAAAGTTTCTAAGTATCGGTCGGGCCTCGAGAGAATTGCGGGAAGCTTTTTCCCCTATCCTCGGTTTCTTCGAAAGGGATCGTTGAATGCCTCCGTTATTGCGGGCGGCTTCTTCGAAAGGTTCCGCAAATGCCTGATGTTTCGACGTTTCGGTGAGTTAATGAGAATGCTTTCATGACTGCAGAAGGAAAATCCAACTTGTTCCGCACCTTTCACACGAAATTTCCGATTTCTTGCGGAGTTACAGAAATTTTTAGCGAATGGTGCCCGCTGTTTCGGAAGAAATTGGTGAAAGGCGCCCGGTGCTTCAGAAGGAAAACTTGAAATCTTCCGCAACTTTTCCCGCCGGGGTTGCGGAAAGGAAATGTGAAGGTTTCCGCGAAGGCTCAGGAAGAATATAGCTGATGTTTCCGCAACCTCAAGACTTAAAGATTTCGAAAAAGGCTAAGTTACTTGGCGGTTTCGGGCGGCTCTGTTAAATCCTTCCGCCGTTTCGGGATATGTTCATGAATTGTTTCCGCAAAGGTTTTGAGCATTTTGGCAAATGCGGAAAGAGAACTTCAATGGTGCCGTGAAAGTTGAGGAAAGACTCAAGGATTTTTTCAAGGAATTCCTCCGGCAGCTTTTGGGAGAGTAAGGCGAATCTTTTGGCAGTTTCGGGAGGAAAAGTCCAATGGCTTCCGCAATCTTTCCAACGAAATTTTCTAAGTCTTCTTTCGGGAGTTTTAAACAAAAAGCTTCCACCACTGCGGGGCTTTATCAAAGCGTTCTGCGACCTTTTTCAGGGAGACTTCACGAAAACCCTCTGCTTAAGAAACAAGACTTTCTGGCAGACTTGGAGTGGTTCATGGCAAAATTTTCTGTTTGAAGAACAAAGCTAACAACTGAGAATGACCTTTTGAGGTAGCCTTTCTAAAAATATTAAAGGAGGGGCCCTAATATGTACAAAATTTTGGGGGGGGTGTTACTGCAACAACATGTCCTCAATGTTGGGATTTGGATTTTCTTCACTTGTTGCTTCCACTGAATGAATTTGTTCTTTTAAACATGGCTGCAATTTATCTACTTCTGGTTTATCATCATCCATGGACACTTCATCTAAGACAGTCACCTCATCTGTATTTAATTTAGGATTTAGCAACTTCTTCATACTTAATCTCAATTTGTTCTTTGACCTAGTTTTAGGTCTCCAAAATGCTATTGCCTCTCCCATCATCTTCAATTCTTTCCCTTGGTACTGAATTGCAGCCAATTCTACTACTTCCAGCTTGTTCCTTTTCTTGTTAGGCCTTGTGGTTTTGCTCTCTGAAGTCTACATTTCTTCTATTTCAGCTTTGACTTCTATTTTGGAGATAGGTTGTTCTTCTTCCAATAGATATCCCTCATCATCTGAGAGAATGGTGATGGGGCTTCTTGGCTGAGTGTGAATCTCTTCTTTAGGTACAGTAACCATCTTAACATCAACCTTTTTCTCCTCTTGAGGATCTGCTACAGGCGCTAGATTCTTTTCAGGCAGTTCCTTCTTATCTTCAAACAGTGTGAACTTGCTTTTAGGGCTGGCTAAAAATGTATTTTGTTCACTGTCTTCCTCCACAGGCTCTGCTGATTCTTCAATTTTGATCTTTCCTTTATCTTCCAGTTTGGGCTTATGACCTAATTTTCTAAGTAAGACTTTTCCCTTATCTACTTGTCTTTTAGATTTTTGATCTTCAAAACCAGACCAAAAAACAAAGAAGTTCCAGTTCTTTCCTTCATGTTGCAAGGCAGTACTAACAATCAACTTGATTAATCCATGATGAAAGATGGACTGAGAGGAATAATCTACTGGCCCTTTCACCTTGTTGGACATTTTCTGCAAACTTTTCAGGAAGAAGAATGGTAGGTTCATCTTGGATATTCCCACCATGTGTTGAAGAAATCTAAAATGATACTTGTATACGAAGGCATACCTTCCCTCACAAGTAACATAACTCTGCAATATTCTAATTGGTTCAACCCATTCTTTTTTAACATTTTGGATTAGGACACCTTTATTCCAATCAGGTATGACATTGGGTAAGAGGTATCTCTGTGGATCAAAATAAAAGGGCAGCTTCTTAAACCATTGTTCGCCTTCATATTTAATTCCTGTGGCTTCTGAAATCAATTTAACTGTCAGCTTGAATTTCAGGGTATCGAAAACCACCATATCATTCTTGAAACCCTGGGCAAACCTACAGGATACCTTTGCATTATATCCATCAATTTTTCTGAAAAAATCCATCCAGCCAGCTTGTTTGAATAGCTCCACACACTCAGGCAGTTTTTCAACCCATTCTACATCTGTTGGTTCAGCTCTATTTAGTTTGCCACTCCTTCCCATTATGCTTCAAGCACTGCAAATTGAATATATACTCTTGTATTGTTTGTGAACAAGAGCTAAATTTTGGAAGTTAACAACACTATTGAATGTACAGGTTATTCGTAGCACTGACAGGGTTAAATTTCATAAAAACGAAACTGTTATCCTCAACCCTCCTTCAATATGGCGTCGCAGCTTATCAACAAATAGCTATTTCTCTGGTTAAAATTGCGTTTAAAAGCACAATTTTACCTAACCTTTGATTAATTTGAACAGAGTAAGCTGAAGCGAAAAAGCCCCAAATTTTCTATTATATGGGTTTTTTAAGAATACCTGTAAATTGCTCCACTGTGGTTGTTTGAAATCACGACCAACACTGTCAGATGAGTCAGCTTTGTTGTACAGATGTCTAACAATCTTCAATTTAGCTGTTAACCATGGAATTAGGAAGCTCTAATTTCCCATGAAGCCCTCAACGCCTCTTACTTGTCCAGTTGGCAGCGATGCTTGGTTTTTTAAATGGCTATGGTTATCTCATTAAGTCCTCTGTGTTTGAATAAGCTTGTAGATAACAACTTCATGCCACATTATCTGAAACCATGTGGATATCTGTCAAATTGAACTACACTTGTGCTGATGATGAGAACGATTTCCTCACGACGTGCAAGCATTTGAAATCATGATGTCTTCTGCATCAACACGTCATGAATCTTCTAAAACACATAATCAATCATTCATTAGCCCGAGCGTGCCAAAATTTGTTGGAAAATCGGAAGAATCTGGGATCACGATATTCTTGTAGCGCTTCTTTGATGAATTTCGGCTCCAGCGCTACAAGAAAAACTTCAATACTGTTTTGTTGCTTTTAAACAACTTTATATCATTTTGCATGGGATCTTGAGGCTATCAAGATTAGACTTGTACATGTCCTCACTTAGAATAAGATTTATGAGCTTCCAATTTGATATAATGAACTTTTAAAACCCCTCATCAAAAACAAACATAAAGCTTTAAAATCTAAAAACTCAAAAGCAAGCCCAAAATCTTATATTAAGCCTAAGGAAAAATTACTAAGGAAGAAAAAATCAAGTTAAAGAAAATGAATAACTTAAAATAAAGTGCAAATCAAACCAAATTTTGAAAAACAAGATACTATCAAACCAAAATTTGAAAAAACAAGATACTGACTTAACACCTGCCATAAACATATTTAAAGAAATTCGTTTTCTTTGAGGAGCTCAACTTCAAGGCTGACTAGATTTTTGACATCCTATGAATTTACAGGCCTGCTATATCCACTGGAAAATAAAGCCTCTCAACTTTACTACGTCAATAAACATTGAAATTTTGATGTACTATTACATTTTCAAATGAAAAGAATAACTTATTATTAATAAAAAAATCAAATCATATTAATATATTAATGAATTTGAATTTAGCTTCCCAATATTAAAATAAATTATACATTTTAAATGATCCACAAGCAAATATTATCCTGAGAAGGAAATGGAAAAAAAGGAATTTCCTCAACACAACATGCTATTTCCTTATGATGATGCTTTTACGTTTATGATTACCAACCTTGGAATCAGGTTTGGTTATCCGAAGGTGTAGTATCTTCTAAGCTAAGTCAATAGGTAGGGATGTTGGTATTGATATAATTATGGCAAAGTTTTATAAAGGATTAGGAACAATTCTGTTGGCTTGTAGATGACATATTTATGGATAAAAAGCTTGTTGTTATGAGATAATGACATCATGCCTCAAAAACATGTCCCATACAATCTAATGTTAATGGGCGCTCTACATAGAAATTGGAATGTCAACATTTGTGAGTACAATAAATATGTTGATGATTTTGGCCTACTACAACTTTAATATATGGAGTGGATTGATAACCTTCACAATTATATAAGAGATTGTAGCTATGACTAGGAGGAGAGTTAACAATGCAACAAAATCAAGTAATCGAATTTTGTGCATAAAATGAACATAAGACTCTCACCAACTTTCACTGAATCTACATCTTAACAAAAGAACTCATCGTTTCACGGGATTCCACCCCATCAATCCTTTTAACAGTAATGGCCATAATATTTTCTACAACCCTAGCGCGAGAAAAATCAATCGAGCTACACATGACAATACTTGAAACCAGACTTTTTGAACTCCCTATTACGTCATAGGAATCAATACTACTTTCTCCACAACATGTGGCACCCTCAATATCTTCCATCACTGCAATTTACATTTGATAAAAAACTTGTTCCCAAATAGTAATTACCCCATTCTTTGCTCTAAAAAGGCCTCGGTTAACCTAGAATCCAATCTATGCAACATGAACACATCCATATATACACATAGAATAAATATTAATAAATTTCTCATAGCCCTTTAATAGTGTTCAATATCTCATAGCCCTTCATAGTGAAATGGGACCCCACCCTTCAAATTTGATCTCTGGTCCCCACTAGACATGGTGACCCCCGAAATTAGGACACGTAGGACACGGTGACCCCCGCAATTAATATATTTTTAAAATATATTAAAATTTAAAAATATAGACATATAGATCCAATAAAATTTAACATTTACAATTACAAATATTCAATAGAAATTACATTTACAATTACAAATATGAAATATTCAATAGAAATTAGATCATTCACAAATCACAACACATTTGTCATTCACAATCACAAATCACAATGAGACATTGAGACACATAGATGCAAACTCATCACTGCCCTGATCCTCCTCCTCCATGTCTGAATCAACAAACTCATCACTGCCCTAATCCTCCTCCTCCTCCTCCTCCTCCTCTCTGCCAATCTGACTAACTTACTTTTTAATTGTCAAATGTTTAATTTTAATTTTTAAATGTATGTAAGTGAATGCCATTAAATTGCTTACGTGAGTTTGATTTAATACATGTTCAATTTTGAAGAGACGTCATTATATATCATGTATATGTTTCTAATGATTTTCGTGTTAATGTCTTTATTGCAGTTGCGGCTATGGATACCAATGCCGATATATTGATTGAGCTTTCCCAATTGAGGGGCATAAGTGCAGCTTTTAGCGGTGGTGACAGGATTCGCCGTTCACTTGCATCAACCTTGGATGCAATTGTGGACACCATTTCACAATTTACGAATGTCCTATATGATATTGCATCTTACAGAGAAAGAAAAAGACAACAATATGCTGATGGGCTAGATTACAATGCAATAAAAAAGTTGAAAATATCCAAAGAGCTTATATTTGCATTGTTTAGGGACCCTCGGATGGGGGAAATCCCAAATGCAAGCAGGCCGCATATCTCCATTGAGCGGTGCACGTTTCAACCATTTGTTGATAACTGGATGGACAGATGGTACATGGTTTTTGATATGCCACCACACAACAACAGGTAAATTCCCTTATATTTTCTTCGAAAGATGTACGCAGAGTTCGTGTTGCATAAACATGTTAACTATTTTGACATCTTGCAGTTTCAGGGGATCGGTGGGGGGATGCCCCAAAACCGACCCAATGCCAGGCTTCGAGACCAGGATCGCCCTATCCCTACACCTCGCAGGCAGTTTCCTGGGCCAGATGTCCCACCAGCACATCGCATTTTTCCGCAGACGGGGGATGCATTTTTGAGTTTGGCATGGGCAGTTGTTCGCCATGGCACGATGGTTCAACATATGGGTGAGGAAGGGACATCTGTCCCTGGTGTGGTACATACACCATCTCGTCACCATGCAGGACCATCAACTAGTGCAGGACCATCCACTAGTGCAGGACCATCAGGACCATCCACTAGTGCAAGACCATCGACACATCCCCATCCTAGTACTGATCCTCACGAGTGCACATCATGTGGTCGTCCCTGCTATGGTATTGCCTCAGATGTTGCCTTTAGTGGGTTTTTGAGAGAGGTATGTTGATGGTTAATTGTAATAAATTCTTCATTTATTTTCGTCTTTGTACACATATATATAGTTTGAGCTAATATATTAATTTTGTGAACTTGCAGTTGATGCTTTATGGCGGCAGTGACGCCCCAGAGCCGGATGTTCCAAACTCTACAGGGGGGCAAGATGCTACCCATTTGGTAGGCCCATGTTATATACCACCTATTGCCGTATCTCACACCGAGGTAAACATTTTAAAATTTCAGTTTTTTAATACTTGTTAATTTGTTAATTTCCACATACTTTACATTTTAGTTCATTAATGCTATCTACGGTCTAATATTTACAATTATTAAACTTGCAGATGGCATATACTTCACTGGGGCAAGGTAATGTGGAGGTAGTACCCATGGTTATACTGTCCCCTGAAACATCTGGGCTCCAGGTAAACAATTAAAAATGACATTTTTTAAATAAATGTTTGTTTGTTGAATTATGCATGTCTAACTACATGAACACTTGCTGACTGTAGGCACCATCCGAGACATCTAGCCCATTGCCTGGATTTGTATCTCCCTCCAGGCCATTCATGAACAAGGGTCGTGTGTATGTGAGGCGTTCTACTCCTAGAAAGACTCCAGCTGCCCACGACCATGGGCTTACTCACACCATGGTAATGTATATCCTTCGATGATATTTGTTGTTTAACTTGAAATCCATCCCTCACCCTGTCTTCTCTCCCTCCCTCTCTCATCGCCTGTCTCTCACCTTCTATCCCTCCCTCATGTTATCTTTCCCTCAACCTATCCCAATCTCTCCATCACTCCCTCTCTCTCCATCGCCACCACTCCCTGCATGTCTCCCACGAACACTTTCTATCCCTCCCTTCCTATCTCTTATTTCGTTCTATCCCCATCTATCTCTCACTCCCTCCAAATCCATTCCTCCCCATTGTCCCTCTCCCTTCCTTGCTCTATGTCTCTCCCCCCCTTGTATTCTTTATTTCTCTCTCACATCCCCCTTGCCTCCATTCATTCCCCCTTGTCACTCAAGTCTCACTTTCAACTTCTAACCCTATACCTCTTCAGAACCTATTCTACTCCTAATAGTGCTCTCAAGCTCCAATTCCCTTCACCCCCTGTAGCCCATCATGTTCTCATTCCCTTCATCTCTCCCCACTCAAGCTTTCAACATCCTTCTAAGCCCTTGACCCTTTCCCACCCCTATTAAATATTAACCATAGATTCCCTTGACCCTTCCCCACCCCTTTTCAAATATTAAACGAAAATTCCCTTGAGTCTTCCACACCCCCTCTTTCTCAAGTATTAAACATGTATTTTATGATTTGAATAACGCGAGCGCGTTTTGTAACTATATAACGCATACGTGTTATTTAGTTATATAATGAGTATGCGTTAAATAGTTATATAACGCCCTTGCATTATGTAGTTATATAACGCGTACGCGTTATTTACATCTAAAAGCGCAGCAATATTTTTGAATTTAAACAGGCCGAGTCACATGCTCACATGTCAACAATAATTCTATGTGTATGCTTTGGAGTTCGCTTCGGTAATTCCAAACCTATGCTATGTTAATGAAAAACCAAAGCTAATTGGGTATTTCTTCCAGTTTCTGGCGAAGCCTGTGCTTAGCCACTCGTTACAATATGCTACACAGAGTCATTTTTGACGAAATCTTTGACACAAATAGCATTTTTTCTGCAGATTCCAAGTATGTAACTTTTATTTTGAAATATTAATTTTTCCTATTTTCTTTCAATTTATTTTCTGTCCTACCTCCTTAACTCATGAAACACACTGTTAGTGTTTCTTCCATAACTTTTTCAATTCTCAATCATTTCAAAAAAAAATTGTATGGTGCACAAGAGGACACTAACCTCCACGTTCTATGAAAAACCCATTTCAATATTTTTGCATTAAGACCTTCAAAGGCTCTACCCACAAAAGAGGTACTATTTTTGAGGTTTGATCACTTAGACAATTATAAAAAAAATTTAAAATTACTAATTTAATTTTCGAAAAATAATGGCGCACAAGTGCTATGTGTTCTCTACATGCATGCCGATTTTTGTAGCTTGATTTCATCATTTAGGCCCTCAAAGGCTCTACCCACAAAAACATATACCTTATCATTTGCCTGAAAAATAAAAAGTGTATGTTAGGAAAAATGAAACTTGACATAGCTATGCAAATTTTCAATACATAAAAGTTATATATTCAGAAACGTGATTCAATTTCCTACATTTCATCTTTTTTACTCAATGCAAGATATTTTGCGTAAGTAGATCAAAAAATCCAAGTAAGTTGAGGGATGCCTGCTTTTTCAGTTTTCTATTGCATCTAATGCGCCAAAAGTGACCCTCATTAGCTTGCACTGACCCTCATCCTCCTATGTCATAAAATTTCTTTCTCGTAAGAAATTGAGGACAATGCTCCTTCACACTAGGAATAAAATGTGAGAAAGGGCCAGTGCTCTTTCTCCTCCTTGCTCAAATTTCATAAGTGTGAGAAAGGGCTAGTGTAATTGACATAGGGTGAGAAAGGGCCAATAACTATATAATCTAATTGAGGTACAATCCGAGGTTCAAGACTACTCATTCGAATAGAATAAGTGTGTTGGAGGGGCTAGTGCTCCTTGACTCTTCCCCCAAAATGACATGGCTAACCATTCATATAGTTATGCCTTTGTTTTAAAAGTTTTTTTTTTATGTTATCTCCTTTATTCTCATTTATGTGCCTTACAACACCCATGCACAACCAACAAAGTAGCATAGGTCATTGTGGACAATACTTTTAAATTGCACGTCATACCTAAATCCATTGTGATCCATTGTGATTCATTATGATCCCACCTTTACTAGCGATTTATTATAACATGTTTTGGATTCAAGGTACCTAATCGAATCTTAACACTTCATATCACCCCAAAGCTAATGACTAGCTTAAAAAAGAAAGAAAGAAAAAATAAATGTAGGAAATTGTCAAAGTAAATATTATTATGTTTGAAGCTCTATATTGGGAGTTAAACCTCTAGAAGACAAGTGAACATTATATCCACTTTTAAATATGGATAAATATTTTTTATTATATTTCTTGGTCTTACTATATTATTTGCTTTATATATTCTATTTTCATATGCCTTAATAAGAACGCCACAATAATGATGGAGTTTGAATAATAACAACATTCAAGTCAGTCCAAAACAAATCACAAAACAATTGAGGCACGGACATTGGAATTAAACGGCAAACACCGAGACTCGCGGAGACTTAAAATTTAACAATTAGTTTTCAAATAAAATTATATGACAAGGAAGGACTCCAAAGGTTTCCGTTCTTTAAAAAATACGAAGGCTTAGCTTGGATTTAACTTTCGCTGCTCATTACAAACTTTCGCTGCTCATTACAAACTTAAAATTTAACAATTAGTAAGAAAATAACTTTCGCTGGTCATTTTGCTTTAGCTTAATTTAACTTTCGCTGGTCATTACAAACGTTTCTTCTTCTTCTTCCGTCAGCTTTTCTTCTTTGTTCCTTCCTTATTTTTTGTTCTGTTTTTTATAAGAAAATAATGCCCCTCTCCAAGCCTTTTGTCCATATCTAAAAATCTTAGATTAAATCATTTTTCTTTTAACTCGTTCGTAAATTTATAAATATGTTTGGTCCGTGACATCATATTAACAAATAAGTGGAGAATTGAATTAATTATATTGATGATGTTGGAATCAATCTTAATTTAGAAAAATAATAAATCTTTCTGGGAAGTTCATTGCTATTCATTATTTTGAAGTCATCCATTCATTTTCAGACGTTTTTAATTCGTTTTAATCCGTGCAAGTACATAATTTTTCTGAAAAAATATGAAAAATGTATACAGTTATGGTTTAAAAAAAATATTGATTCGAAACAAAAAAACCCTTAGACACATTAGTCTCGACAAATATGCATGAAATAATGACTAAAAACGTTCCAACCATTTTAAGACGAAAACTTTGAAGGGTTTTACTTGTGGGTATAACTAAAAACTTTAAACCCTAACCAAGATCTACTCCTATGCAAGAAATTAAACTTAATGCACAGCGGAACTTTAGAAATCAAGCTTAATGCACAGCGGAACTTACTTTCCATCTTCAAAGGTCGCGGACAGCTTCTGGTCTTGACTTGAGTTGTTGGCTCTCGAATCCTTCCAAGAACTTGCAATCCTTTTCTCTGGAGAGTATCCTGTCTTCAATGGAGCAGACAATTTTTCTGGATGATTGCAAGCCTTGGAGACTCAGCCCTTTTATAGCAGTGCCAAAGAAAAAGATTCTAATCCTAGGGCTGCTGAAATTTAGCTAATACTTGGGAAACAAGTCCAAAAGAAATCTGGAGTTTCCGATTTTATAAAAAACTTCAAATCGGGAAACTTCAGAAAAAACTGAAATAAATCAGAATAAATTCTGATTTCCTTATTTAGCTCAATTTATTACTGCTATTATTTTAATCAACTATAATCGGTCCATTAACAATTATAATTGATTAACATTATTCTATATGTATTTGTATCCAAATCCTTATTTAAATACGTATAATGCCATGACTTAATTAATCACATTGTTTGGCATGTTTTAATCATTACATAAATGTAATCTTTCGACAGTATTTGATATCATAATCATAATGCACGTATGTCCAACTTAATTATTGTAATTAGACGTCTCTAAATCCAACAATCTCCCACATGGACAAGTGCAACCTTTTGATTATATATCCTTAACTTTATTGCATGCAACTTTTCTGTCTTTCTTATCGTATTTCTTAAACAATTCCGTCCATCAATTATGTTAACAAAGGACTTAAGCAGCACTTGTCACATTTATTCGCAACTAAACCGACATAAATCACGCTGCCAACATAACTAAATGACATGAATCTGATTTGGACATATAGTTTAGAAATTACACGCAAGTGTGATTATACGTGCCTATTTCTAATTGAGTCACCTTTACTTTACTGTATGAGGTCAAAAGATCAAACTTTAAAGAAAGAAATAATGAAACTGAAACTGAATGCAATTTGTATATATCATCAAAATTGTTTACAATTGCATTACATAGAACATCCAAAAACAAAACTTAAAACATATTCAGACTCCCACATTTTCTAACTATCCTAAATAGATATTACACCCATACGGGCAACATGTTCGTGAAACTTTTTGGGTGGTAATCCTTTAGTAAGAGGATCAGCAATCATGGAGTCTGTACCTATGTGTTCTATACATAATTCATTATTCTGCACTCTCTCTTTTACAACCAAAAACTTAATATCGATGTACTTTGACTTTGACGAACTTCGGTTGTTGGTTGCATATAACACTGCTGAATTGTTGTCACATAATAATTTGAGTGGTTTCTGAATAGAATCCACAATTTTCAGACTTGTGACGAAGTTCTTCAGCGATACGCCATGATTAGATGCTTCATAGCATGCAACAAATTCAGCTACCATAGTGGAGGAGGCCACCAATGACTGTTTAGCGCTCTTCCATGACACGGCACTGCCTGCCATCATAAAGATGTATCCTGATGTTGACTTCATGATGTCGACACATCCTCCAAAATCAGAATCAGTATATCCAATGACCTCGAGCTGTTCCGATCTCCGATACGTGAGCATAAAGTCCCTTGTTCTCTTTAGATATCTCAACACTCGCTTGGTTGCCTTCCAGTGTTCCATACCTGGGTTACTCAAATATCTCCCTAGCATTCCAGTGATGAATGCAATATCTGGACACGTGCATACTTGTGCATACATGATGCTACCCACGGCTGAGGCATAGGGAATTTCTTTCATGATGTTTTTATCTAAGTCAGTTTGGGGACATTGTTTTAGACTAAACTTATCTCCTTTTGATACAGGGGTATCTCCTGGTTTGCTGTTTTCCATGCCAAATCTTGTTAGAATATTATCGATATAGTTCCTCTGGGATAACCTTAGAATACCTTGAGATCTATCTCTAAGTATTTCAATCCCTAGAACAAATGATGCATCACCAAGATCTTTCATTTCAAAGTTCTTAAATAAAAAATTCTTAGTTTGATGCAACATGTCCTTATCGTTACTGGCAAGCAATATGTCATCTACATATAAAACCAAGAAAATAAATTTACTCCCACAGAACTTAAGGTATATGCATTCATCTACTATGTTAGACTCAAAACCAAATGAGCTAACAATTTTGTGAAATTTTTGATACCATTGTCGAGATGCTTGTTTTAGCCCATAGATAGATTTCTTAAGTCTGCAAACCATAGACCCTGCATCACCTGATACAAAGTTCTCTGGCTGCTTCATATAGATCGTTTCATCAATGTCACCATTGAGAAACGCCGTCTTTACATCCATCTGATGAAGTTCTAAATCATAATGTGCTACAAGCGCCAATATAATCCTTAAAGAGTCTTTCGATGAAACTGGAGAGAAAGTCTCTTTATAATCAATGCCTTCTTTCTGTGTGAAACCTTTCGCAACAAGACGTGCCTTGTATTTTTCAACATTGCCTTTAGAATCCCGCTTAGTCTTAAATATCCATTTGCAACCAACGGGTTTCTTGTCTTTAGGCAACGGAACGATATCCCAAACGTCATTGTCATACATAGATTTCATCTCTTCATTCATGGCATTAATCCACATTTGAGAGTTAGAGCTTTCCACAGCTTGTTTGATATTAACAGGATCATTTTCAAACATGCCAATGTCAAACTCATGTTCTTGAAGATATGCATAATCCTTAGATTGTGTAGATCTTTTCTCTCTAGTAGATCTCCTAATTGGCACAGGTACTAGATTTTCTTGAGGTTCATTTACAACTTGATCTTCAACAGGAGGAGGAACATCATTATCAATTTCTGAATCTCCCACAGGCCCTAGGCCATCAACATTTGTCATGTCAATGTCAGGGTTTGGGCAGGGTTCAGGTCCATTTGTGTTCTCTATTCCATGTTGAGTTTCTAACTGAGTTATTTGTGATGATGAAGTTTGCATATTGTCAGAAGATGTATTTCTAAACGCAATCGGAATTTGCACAAAACCAGGACTTTGGTCCATAGTCTCATTTCTAAACGCAATCGGAATTTGAACAAAACCAGGACTTTGGTCCATAGTCTCATTCGCATTCGTCTCTTCTTCTTCAAAAATACTATCTTTTGTCATATCTCCCCCCACAAACTCATTATCCTCAAAAAATTTCGCACTTCCTGACTCGAAAACTGTATGTTCTGTTGGATTATAGAATTTGTATCCCCTAGATCGTTCAGAATAGCCTATAAAGTAACAACTAATGGTCCTTTCGTCCAGTTTCTTTTCATTTGGCTTATAAGGCCTAGCTTCACATGGACATCCCCAAACTCTCAAATGATTCAAGTTAGGCTTGCGCCCAACCCATAATTCGTAAGGGGTCTTGTTAGCTGCTTTAGTAGGCACTCTATTAAGTATGTATGCTGCAGTCTTTAAGGCTTCTCCCCACAAATTCTCAGGTAGAGTTGTACGAGCAATCATACTTCTCACCATGTCTTTGAGGGTGCGATTTCGCCGTTCAGCAACACCATTCATTGCAGGCGAACCTGGCAACGTATACTGAGGCACAATTCCGCATTCCTCTAAGTATTTTGCAAAGGGACCTTGACGTTGTTCTCTTGATCCATCATAACGACCGTAGTATTCACCACCACGATCAGAACGAATGGACTTTATACGTTTGTTAAGTTGTAACTCAACTTCCGTTTTGAACTTTATGAACACGTCTAATGCTTCCGCCTTTTCTTTTATTAAGTAAATATGACCATATCTTGAATAATCATCTATGAATGTGATAAAGTAACGGTGACCATTTCTTGTAGCTTTTGGAAAAGGACCACAGATATCCGTATGAATTAATTCTAAGACATCATTACATCTTTTTGCATCATACTTACGTTTATTAGTTTGTTTTCCCTTTATACAATTCACACAATCACTTAAGTTTGTAAAATCTAAAGGTTGGAGAATATCATTAGACACAAGACGTTCTATCCTTTTCATAGAGATATGTCCTAATCGCTTGTGCCATAATGTTGGAGATTTCTCGCAAGTTAATTTACGTTTTCTATTATCTACATGCAGTGCCTCTGAATGTGAAGTGTCTATATCTAGAAAATAAAGATTATCATAAGAAGACAGGATACCAGAAGCAAGAAGCTTAGAATTTTGACACAAACTGAATTTTCCATTACCAAATGAACATACATAACCATTTTTGTCCAAATAAGATATAGAAATTAGGTTCCTTCTGAAAGATGGAACCACTAAAGCATCAAAACTTAAATAAAATCCTGTCTTACATAATAATCTAAATTTTCCTATGCTTTTCACTTCTACTTTGTTGCCATTTCCTACGTAAACGTAGCGCTCCGCCTCATTTGGCTTGCGGTGGCTTAAGCAACCCTGCATCGACATACTGATGTTAGTCGTTGCACCTGAATCTATCCACCAAGTATATCTAGATACAGAACTTAAATTAACTTCAGAACAAACTAAATCAAGAGACATACCTTTCTTTGCCAACCATGCATGATAGTTAGTGCAGAATTTCTTTGTATGTCCTGACGCTTTGCAGAAAAAACAGTTCATTTCTTCTGCTTTCGCAGAAGTATCTTCCTTCTTGCTTTTCTGCGCGGCATTGTTTGCAGCTACCTTGGCAGCAAACTTGCGCTTCTTGCCTTTACCCTTATGATTAGATGTTACTACATGAGCACTTTCCCCCTTAGTCATTTTCTGTCTCTCTTCCTCCTGCACCAACTGAGCCTCAAACTCAGGTAGTGTCCATGTCCCTTTTTGACAATTATAAGTCATCTTGAATTGACTAAAGTTGGACGGGAGAGATAGAAAAATGAACTCAATGAGAACTTCATCAGAGATGTCATAATTATGCCCTTTCAAGGCACGTTGCAGTCTTGTCATCTCAATAACATGCTCTCTAACCCCTTCTTTTCCCTTGTATTTTATTGTTGCCAACTTCACAAAGAGTGTACTAACTTCAGTCTTTTTACTCTTTGTGAATTTATCTTCAAGGGCCTTAAGGTATTTAATAGCGCCGGTCTCTGTATCAGGTATTATGCCCCGAAAAGTCTCATGGATCATTTGCTTCATCACCATTATGCACATGCGATTTGAATGCTCCCATCTTTCAATATCAGCCTTCTCTTGGGGAGTTTCTTCACCCTCTTTATTGGGCTTGGGGTGATCAAATCTCAGTGCAGTGTCCAATTGCATGATCCCTAAGACTAATTTCAGCTTTTCTTCCCACTATTTGAAATTGTTCCCCATGAGGAGCTTAATTTGACTTAGATTTGACATTATGTTTAGATCTGAAAATTGAAGAACAAAAGGAAAAATTAGATATTATGCATCACGATTTGATCTTTTAATCATAATTCTAAAATCCATCTAAAAGCCCAAATTAAATTATGTGCTCCATTGAATCTTTTAGCCAAAACACCACTCAATAATGAAAAAACACCTTTGGGCGCAATCATTACCTTATTGTCTTTTCCGCCTTTGGGCCAGATTGACATATCCTTTTTCTAACTACCAGGCCAGTCAAGTGGGGAAGGCAGGTCACAAACAGACCTGGTGCACCAAGCCCCAAATGCTTTTCTAGACATTGCCAGCATATGTGTGTTGCAACTTATTTGTTAAACATCACCCTTATGCACCAAACAACTTAGCAGGTGCCAACCCTCCTTTGGGAAAGCTAACACCCACGTCCATTGAGCTTGTCAAGAGTCATCCTTGCAATTGTCTTACACAGAGCGGTTCGTTTTGCGAACATCAATGCTTGACTCATGCGAAAACAACACATGTATAAAACGCCTTTAGTTAGATTCCAAAATTATGCCTAAAATCATCAATCTTAACAGTTGAAAATCCAAAGTATTAAAATCGTTTTCTGGCCATACAAGAATTACCAAAACATTTTTAATCTTCCCAAGGGAAAATACAGAGTACTAAAAAACCATTTTCCAGCCGTAAGAGAAATACCCGAACGTTTTTCATATTCCAATGGGAAAATACAGAGAGTAAAACAAATCATTTTCCAACCAACATACAGATGCTAAATGCATTCACTCCAACAAATGAGCAAGACAGAAAATGAACACAGATTTGTTTTACACACAGGATTTTATAAGATTGCATTGGTTTTCAAATGGATCGAATTTAAATGAAACTCAGATCGAGCCACAGAGTTTTGAATGGGTCAGTTTTCAAAAGACGCCCTAAATCTAGGGATGCCCCTTTGATATTGAAACACAGATTTATTTTATGGCAGCTTAAAGAAAAAAAAACAGAGCATATGTAAAGGACACATTTAAATGCATCTTGCTCTCCAGCATTAGCGCTCTGACAGAGCTACCAAAACATCACGAAAACTTAAATCCTGGCAGCCTAAACTCAGGCCTAAACTTTCATGAAATCTTCAGCATTAACGTTTTAGTTTTCATACAAAACTTCGCAGGGAAAACCATCATATGAGCGACCCAAATGGATCCTAGGGCAGCGCCCTCTCCATTTCTCTGGGCAAATACCAAGCACAGCAAGGAGATACGATAGAGCCCATACTGAAAATTCTTTTTAACTCACATGCAATATGCAGAGTTGACATGGAATATAAATACGATCCACAGAGAATCCGCATATAAACCATTCACATGGTTGATATTGGATACAAACAGAGATCCACATATAAACTATGCACAGACTTTAACATTAGATGCGAATTCGATCCATTTCAGATTTACACGGAGGTTGTATAAAAAATTGCACACAGAGTTTAACATTGAACTTCAAAAAATATGGGTAAGATCTGGAAGTGCATCCCCTTTCAAATAATAAAAAAAAAAGAACACAGCGATTCAAATAAGTCAAACTCCATCACGGTTTTGGATCTGGGCAGAGTATTTTAAATTTCCAGTCCAATCGACTGGTGTAAGAGGAATAGAGTTTCACATTCATATTTTAATATCTCATTCGACTGCAATAAAACCAATTTACAGAACGCTGATGGAACACAACAGAACGTTTTTAAATGAACCAAAAATCGTTTTTCTAGATGCAAGAGAAATACCAAAACGTTTTTTAAAACTTCCATGGCCACTGCAGAGCGTTTAAACTCATTTTCCAGGCCACAGACTCAGCTAAAACGTTTTTAAACTTCCAACAGAGGCATACAACACATCATTTCTTACAAAACACATCTCATACTCAGGGGATCACACGCAGCAATTTCAGCCATGGAGACTTGGATTTCAAACTGCAATTCTCACATAAGGGAGGCTCTGATACCAATTGAAGGGTTTTACTTGTGGGTATAACTAAAAACTTTAAACCCTAACCAAGATCTACTCCTATGCAAGAAATTAAACTTAATGCACAGCGGAACTTTAGAAATCAAGCTTAATGCACAGCGGAACTTACTTTCCATCTTCAAAGGTCGCGGACAGCTTCTGGTCTTGACTTGAGTTGTTGGCTCTCGAATCCTTCCAAGAACTTGCAATCCTTTTCTCTGGAGAGTATCATGTCTTCAATGGAGCAGACAATTTTTCTGGATGATTGCAAGCCTTGGAGACTCAGCCCTTTTATAGCAGTGCCAAAGAAAAAGATTCTAATCCTAGGGCTGCTGAAATTTAGCTAATACTTGGGAAACAAGTCCAAAAGAAATCTGGAGTTTCCGATTTTATAAAAAACTTCAAATCGGGAAACTTCAGAAAAAACTAAAATAAATCAGAATAAATTCTGATTTCCTTATTTAGCTCAATTTATTACTGCTATTATTTTAATCAACTATAATCGGTCCATTAACAATTATAATTGATTAACATTATTCTATATGTATTTGTATCCAAATCCTTATTTAAATACGTATAATGCCATGACTTAATTAATCACATTGTTTGGCATGTTTTAATCATTACATAAATGTAATCTTTCGACAGTGTTTGATATCATAATCATAATGCACGTATGTCCAACTTAATTATTGTAATTAGTCTCTAAATCCAACAAACTTTGTTTAAACAAAAATAATCCATGGATTAGGATGCTCCTGACCACTCCTGCCAAAGAGTTTCGTGTTTGGATATTTAAATCGATCAACCTCATATTCGTAACAATCTCAACCTTTAGATGTATTGTTTTCTGAACTTGAAGATAATAGTTATCGGTGTAGCTAGAGTACTAAGCATATAGTATAGCTTACTGTTTGTGCATTACATGTGATTGTGAAGTGAATAAATATGTAAATGAAGTTATAGATTTGGAAGGAACCAACCCAGGAACAAAACACTATAAAAAGCCATACAACATTTAAAATTAAATTATTTTAAAAATTGAGCACTATAAGTGCGCTACAGGTTTAAAATGAGAATTTACAAGCTAAAATACTAAATCATAACAAAAGTGTTCAATGTTTTATTAACCAGATAATATAAAAGATGTAGATGTTATAGATCCAGGTAACATCACATCAGGTACAATAATTGAAATCCACAGATATGACGTTGAAGTTTGAAACAGGTTTTCCTTTGTAACCAAAATACCATTTTTCCCTATAACCAAGGCAGATATGTGGTGCGCATATATTCCCCATTGACGGAGCTACCACTTGCGAGCAATCGATTTTGATGTTACAAGCCGAGCAATATGGACAGTTGTTGGACACTTCTGCCCCCGAGAAATCATTGGAGGGGTCGTATTTGGCAGGGTACGAAACTATTTGAATATTACTGATTGAGCACTTTGCTGTTCGATGCACACAACAACATCAAAATCAACATCAAGATGAGTGAGATATATAAGCACACTAATCTGTTTGAAAAACAAAAAGCTTTAAATCATAAAATTACAAATACAGATCAATTCAGATTTACTATAAATTTGTAAAACTCTTACGTGCATCGTATAAAGAAGGCTCTTTTATTGTCTTCACGTGGTGGTCAGTCAAATTAATTTGGGACTGTCGAATATTGTCCTTCAAAGCTATCGAGTGGGCAGACCGAAAGAGCTGTGACGAGGAAAAACACAGAATTACAAACAAGACACTGCCAAAAGCCATTGTTTTGCTTTCCTAAAATATCTGTTCACGCCCACAACCACAATTGAAAACTAATTGCTATTGCTATCCTCCTTCATCCTTAAATAAGCCGAGTGTAGTAGAAAAAGACTGCTTTAAATCAAAATTGCTAAAATAAATTTAAGAATAAAAATGCTTTTCCCGGAAATGTAAACTTTCAAGTTTTTTTTAATGTGGATATTATTAATTCTGTAAGCCTTTTCCGCTTTACATCCAAATTGACATTACTAATTCTGTAAGGCTTTTCATTTACATCTAAACTCCATTTAAAGCAAATAGAAAAATCCAAATTTAATCCAATAGTATTCTTTATCATTAATTTATTATTTTGATATTTCCGGATAGGGATGAAATTCGATCTCCCCAAATCTTATATTTCCGTTTCCGGAGATTCTTCTTAGTCATTTTTATTGAAGGATTTCACTGCAAATGTGGATTTTTAGTGCGTTTTTTGCTGTGATTTTAAGCGGATGTGCAAGTGCGGTGGATTTCACAGGCCACGCTACTCTCAAGTCGAATTTAAATTTGGTCTTTTAATTTAAATTAATTAATATATATTTTTAAAGTATAAGATGTACACAATTTGTTCTTATGTGACCATAATTACTTAAACATATGATCAATTATCTACCTACTTAAACATATGGTCAATTATCTATTTGTGATTATTGGAGCCTCCAGCTTGGCTGAGCATTGTTATCGATTTAATCAATATGATGTCATTGTCGCTTAGTATTTACTAGTTACAAATTAAGTAGTTGTAACAATCATATCAATCGCATTTTTGTAAATGAATAAATTAATGGAGTCTTCAACTAGAAGCGATGTAACCCATCCAATCTCTGCTGGAAAAAAAGAAAATATCCTGGATACTTGCCGCAAATGCACTGCCCGCGATCGTGACCACCCAAAGAAACACATATCCGAGATTCCACTATTAACATTGATGTGCTCTCCCTTTGGAATTTAATCTACCAATTTTACATATGTTGTTTTCTGAATTCCTCGTGGTCTTCAAACAAACGAAAATTTCGATGAATTTTGTATAATAGGTTGTAAGATCTCCATTTAATTTGGTTCAACTGAACTACTCATATAAAAAATTATAAGAAAAGTTCTAACCTAAAAAATATTTTTTAGAATAGGAGCATGTGCTGACACATGAAAGTACCATGATACTACTTGTAGTGTTTCTTGTTAGCTGAAGCAAAATATTTAGATAAAAAAAAAATATAAAATAGTTGTTGAAATAAAATAATAAATCAAGATATTTGGAAATATGGATGTAAAAAAAAAATCAAGAATGGAGAAATAACAATAGTAAGAAAAGTTTTAATAGTAAAAAAAACTTTTATTAATATTAAAAAGTGGATGTAATGTTTACTTTCCTCTTCAAAGGAGTAACCTCCAACCTAAGAAATGTGCTAAATATAATAGTATCCACTTAAAAACATAATGTATATATGTTTTTGTATTTCAGCTTCTTATTGCCCTTGAATATTGGTGGAGTGTCCACCTCAAATGTTGGGTATTCTAATCTTACACAGTGCAATCCATAAACATATACACAATGAATAATAATTTTGAAAACATGGATTCTTGGATTAAAAGCATCATACATAACTTATACTACAATATAAAGTTATAATTGCCTGAAACCCTAACCACCTAGTGGAAATCCATTAATAAAGCCTTCAACACTAACTACTCGACCTTATTTATTAAAATCACTTACATTTATTGACCTCATGGGTACTTATTTAATATATAAATCCCTCAATACATTAAGTAATAATATATTCCATTAACTAGGGGAGTTAGAGTGGGACTTCAACTATTGGCTTGTTATTAGAGCAAACATAAACATTCACATAAGTGAGGAACAATTCTAGCTTGAGGAGAATTTCTAGGTTGAATTTTTCTTAGAATAAATTGTAGTTTTAACAAAAAACCTTGTTAAGTAGTAGAATTAGTAGTAGAATAATGAAGAGTAGGAAGTGGGATTGCAATGGAGTGGCATAAGTCAACATGGAGGTGTTGCATATGAAGTTACACAAACACTAAGGGATATACAAGTAATATTAGAAGATATCTAGATAGATCCTAGAGAATGTGAGTTACAAAGACATGAAGAAGATAAGGCAATTGAAGATCCATACAAGAGAATTATTAAATCACTAATAGATTGGATAGGAAAGTCAAGAATGGAATCCCCTACATTTTTAGAAAGTTTGAACCTAGAATAAATAATTGCTTAGATTAGAGATATGGAGGAGTTCTTTGAATTTGACAAAATTGAGGACCCAAAAAGTGTGATAATGTCATGCACAAAGTTGAAAGGAATGCATAGTTATGGTGGGATAATATATAGTTGGACATGTAAAGAAATGGAAAAGAGAAAATTAAGTAGTGGGACAAATTTGTTACTAAATGAAAAGGTAATTTTTTTCATGTTGCTTACACTTTGAATTTGTATAGTAGATCGCATAATTTAAGACAAAAATATATGATTAAGAAAGAATATGCCTAGGATTTTTATACATTGTCCATTACATCTGGACAAAGTGATGAGGAAGATGAAGCCATTTCTAGGTACATTAATGGCCCAAGGTGTGCAACTCACGATGAACTAAAAAAAATTAGAATCACATTAGATGGAGAAGTTTGTTAGACTTATTTGAAGGAAAAATAGAGATTATAAAGGAAAAAAAATTCCTCCGGAAGAGGAGTACGAGGAAAAGGTAGAAGCATTCCCAGGAGAGTACAAGGTAGTGGAAAGGCAAAAGAAGTTAGTATTCCAAGTTATAATTCCTATAAAAAGAGAAGAAATAATGAATATCTTGGAGGAAGATGAATGCTAGGGGTATATGAGGTAGATTTGTGTGGAAATTATTTAAATGTCATAAACTAGGGCATAAGTCTTTTGAGTTTCTAAAGCATTTGAATGCCAATACAAGACAAGAAAGAAGAACGAATGTTTCTCAAAGCATTAGAAACCTAGTTGGAGATAATTATAGTGTTAATGAGAAGTTTAGCAAGAGCGTAGTAAAAATTTAATGTTTAGAAGAGTGTTGTTGAAGCTAGAGATTCTCACTGAGGAGAAATAACCAAAGAAATGCAAAGCATTTTTTTAACTGTATATAAAACTTGAGGTAAGTGTTGTACACTTATTGTTGATAGTGGAAGTACAAAAAAGAACGGTGTCTATGCAAGTTACTAAACATTTGAGGTTGAGATGCACCTTCATCCCAATGCATATTGTAGTTCATGATTGAAAAAAGGGCACCATAACAATGTCTCTAAACAATGCTTGATTAATTCCACCTTGGAACTTATCATGAACAAATGTTATGTGATGTAGTATTCATAGATGCATGTCATCTATTGTTAGGGAGGCCTTGGTAATATGTTAAAAAAGTTCTTCATCATTGAATGAAGAATACCTACATGCTAGAGAGGGATGTATAGAAATATAGGTTGTGTCCTATGAAGATGGAAAAGTGATATAGTAGTAACTACAATAATTATAGCAGTGGTAGGAGAGCAAGATTATGCATAGAAAAATGAATTTTGAAAGAGGAATGGAAGTTAAGTTTTGTTTCTTTCTATTTTTCCCAAAAATGTAAGCTTAGAGATAGGAATATATGATATAACAATAAAAGTTAATGAGTTGTTAACAAGGTTTTAAGGAGGTTATTTCATATGAGTTACCAATGGGTTATTACTTATGAGATCATTTCCCATGAGATTGATTTTATTCCATCATCAATTTTATCAAACAAAGCACCACATAGGCTAACCCTATCTCAAATTGAAGAGATAAATACACAATTTCGTGAGTTATTGGATAGAGGTATAATACTATAAATTTGAGTCGATGTGTAGTAATTATTGTACTAGAGCCATATAAACAAAGAGAATGGAGGATGTGCATCGAGTTAAGGGCCATCAATAGGTTAAATATAAATTATCCATTTCCCTTAGCAATTATGGATGACTTAATAGAATGCTTAAGTGGAGAAAAATAAATTTCAAAAATTGATTAAAAAGCAGGTGTACTAAAACAAAGCAACAACTTAAAACTACATGATCAGAGAAAAAAAAAATCACATTACAAAAAATTATAAAGCTAAGATCTGTATCGAATCAAGATGAAAGTATAGATTTATTCCATCATTACTTGGAATATTGCTCTAAGAGTCCTCCCCATTGAATGGAGGACAAACTCTTATTTAACACGAGTTTTCCATAACAAATAATAAATGAAGATCCAAAATACCTCGAACACAAATTCCTAATAATTTGGATCTCAAAACTAATTCCAAGATCTTTGCTAACTACATGTTATTTAGGATACACACGGGGGCTTCACTAGAAGGCAATATAATATCATGTCCATTCATATTAGGGCATTCTATAGTCATGAAAACCTAAAACTTATATTGCTTATATATTAAGGGGAAAAGGGTTTTTTTATTTAATGTAACAATACAAATATACTTTGGAGTCTTTTTTATATGGGTGGGATGACAAATATCCGCTAAATGGATATGGTGGGATCACGGTCGGATGAGAAATCAGGTTAAGGCAATGCTCAGACTTACCAGTATGCAAAGAAATCGTGTCTTGAGGCATGCTTGAGGCCAGGGGTTTCGTGGTGAAGAGGGTTCCCATCTGATCATGGTCGAGAGATAGTGGTCATTGATAGCCAGTTGTTACCAATATCCTTGGGAGGCTCTAAGCCTCCAGGGCTTGTTATAGGCCCTCGATAGGCCTTGGGGGCTTGAATACCCAACCACTCGTGCCTATTACAGGCCTTGGGAGGTTTAGTCAGCCTCCTAGAGCAAGTTACATGCCTTGGGGGCTTGGATACGTAGCCCACAATAGGCTTAATCAACGATTTGGAAACCGCAACATGTAATCTAAATGTTGTACTATGTGCATTGGCTCTAGTGACATACAAGAAGTGATCTCTTGTCTCTTCATTAGACCATTAGATGTTGCAAAGCATAATGATATGTGGTTGAGTAATTACATTGTGGGTGAAGTAATGTGAATCCACAATATATATCAGAAGAAGCAAGGTGCTTTGTAGAATTCATGTGGGGTCATAAGAGGGGTATCATATCGATATACTAAGTAAAAATTTAAAGGGGTATAAAAAGTGTTAATGAAAAAATTGATACATACAATATCTAGTGAAAATAGGGGTTATTTTAAAATGGGAAGGCATATTGGGAGGGGGTTAAAAAAAGATTTTGGAAGGTATTTTCAAATATTTAGTGAAATTAGGGGTACTGTTTCATATGCCACGAACGAATGTGCTATGCTAGTGGTTTATTGAGTGAAGCCACCGTGAGGATACATTTGAAGTCAAATTCAAATTTAGGGATAGATGCTATAATAAAATAGTCAAAACTCCTCCCAAATGTCTCCTAACATATTTTGACTTCTTAGCTCCATCGTATATTTGACGGAGATATTCAAATCTTTGTGGATAATCCAAATATGCACTTATATCCACCTCCATTTACCACCTTTGATTTTCAAATAATTTAACATCATGATTTGAGACATATAACAATGATAGAAATAATGGATTTATGAAAATCCATTACCTCAAATGAATATATTTCTACAAAGTTGGTGGTTTAAGGTAAAATTGAATTATTGACTTTCATAAGATTCAATAGGTTATGTAGAGGATGTGTATCTTTGACAAGTTCTATAGGAGTTTCTACACCTTACAAGTTTTGTAGGAGCTTCCACAGCTCGCAGGTTTTATAGAGGGTCCACAGATCATAGGTTCTATAGGAGGTTCAATATTTTGTAGGTTCTATAGAGGTCCACAAATAGTAGGTTCTAGAGGATGTTCTGCAACTTGCAGGTTCCACAACTCGCAGGTTTTGTAGGATGTTGCACACCTCACAGGTTCTATAGAGAATCCACAGCTCGTAAGATCTGTAGAAGGTTCCGCAACTCACAGGTTCTGTAGAGGCATGTAGACTTTCCACATCTTCTATGGAACTCCCAAAAATATTTTGTACATGCTTTCTAACGAATGAGTCAATATCCAAAGAAAAATATAAAGTAAAAATCAAATCAAATACTAAGACATGTAATTGAAAAACATCTTGAGACTAAAAAATCACATATGAACATTAGAAGGGATTAATATAGGGTTATGGACAAGTAAAAGGTTTTATAAATAAGGTAAAGTGATGATAGAAAGATTCCAAATCCAAGGCTTGTCATCTCCCCCAAACTGAGTCGTAGTGACAAGCTTCGCCCTCCGAAACCGATCTGCAGTTGAAGGATTGTATTAAAAGCTATAATTCCGCATATATAAAGATAGCTTTGAGATCTTGGCACTGTCAATTTAACCTTGCTAAAGGGTCTGCTATACCAACTTTCTACTGGGAAAAGAGTAGAGAGTATGGGTCTGCAATAGAGGGAACGCTAGTCTCCCTAGCTGGTAAGGTTGAAGATTTTCCAGTGAAGGGGTATGTTTATTAAATAGTATTTGTTTTTATGTTTATATTAATTAAATGTTTATGTTACTTTAATATTTATATCAATTATTTTAATGTTTAACTTTTATTTAACAACCAAGCATATCCACAAAACTAAGTGGTTGGCTATATGGTGTTTACGATCACTTTACTTGTAGCTGTGCTAGTCATATAGTTTAATAAAAAACACCACAATAATAATAGAATTTGAATAATAAACAACAATCAAGTGAAGTCATTACATAACAATCAAGTGAAGGCACGCACATAGGAATTAAAAGGAAACCACAGAGATTCGTGGAGACTTAAAATTTAAAAATTAGTTTTCAAATAAAACTATATGACTATGAATCTATAGTTAAAGGGACTCTAAAGGTTTTCGTTCTTTAAAAAATACGAAGGCTTGCTTTAGCTTGAATTTAACTTTCGCTAGTCATTACAAACTTTTGTTCCTTCAGTGAGCTTTTCTTATTTTTTGTTCTGTATTTTAGTAAGAAAATAATGCCCCTCTCCAAGCATTTTGTCCATATGTAGAAATCTTAGGTTAAATCATTTTTCTTTTAACTCAGTCGAAAATTTATAAATAAGTTTGGTCCATGACATCATATTAACACGTAAGTGGAAAATTGAATTAGGTATATTGATAATGTTGGGGCTCCATTAATTTAGAAAAAGAATCAATCTTTCTTGCTGGGAACTTCATTGCTAACCATTATTTGGAAGTCATCCGTTCATTTTTCAGACGTTTTTAATTCGTGTAAAAAAATGATTTTTATGAAGATATATGAAAAATGTTTATAGTTATGGTTTAAAATAAAATTATTTGATTTGGAACCAAAAAAACCCTTAAGACACATTACTCTGGACAAATATGGGAGAAAAAGACTGCTTTTAATCAAAATTGCTAAAATAAATTTAAGAATAAAAATGCTTTTCGCGGAAATGTAAACTTTCAAGTTTTTTTTATTGATGGATATTATTAATTCTGTAAGCTTTTTCCATCCAAATTGATATTACTAATTCTGTAAGGCTTTTCATTTACATCTAAAACTCGATTTAAAGCAAATAAAAAAATCCAAATTTAATCCAATTGTAAATTCTTTATCTATTAATTTATTATGTTGATATTTCCGGATAGGGATGGAATTCGATCTCCCCAAATCTTATATTTCCGTTTCCGGAGATTCTTCTTAGTAATTTTTATTGAAGGATTTCACTGCAAATGTGGATTTTTGGTGAGTTTTTACTGTGGGTTTGAACATTGGGCGCAACAAAGTTACTCATATTTGAATTTTTTTCTATCATCTAGAACTTAATAACCATATTTGTATTCAAATTTTGATTTTTAATTTAAATTAATTAATATATTTTTTAAATATAAGAGGTACATAATTTGATTGAGGATCAACTTAGGGAGGCCATAAAATTTTAAAGAGATTATGATGAAACTTGAATGATGAAACTTTAATTTTTATGTGACCATAATTACTTAAACAATCTATCTACTTAAACATATGGTTAATTATCTATATGGCATTATTGGATATTATGGAGCCTCTTGCTTTGTTGAGAGTTGAGAGAAGAAACATTGTGATCTATCTATGTTGTCATTGTCTATTTAGTGTTTACTAGTCACAAATTGAGTGGTTGTGTTAGTCATATCAATCACATTTTTGTGAGGAGGATTTGGTGAATTGTGAACTAATAAATTAATGGACTCTTCAACTAAAATCCACGATGTTGATCACCCAAAGAAAAACCTATCCAACAATCCACTATTAAGATTGATACACTCCATCCGGTGGGAATTTAATCTAACAATTTTACATCTCTTGTTTTCTAAATCCCTTGTGGTCTTTAAATAAATGAAATTTTTTGATAAATTTTGAATGATAGGGTGTAAGGTATTTATTTAATTTTGTTCAAGTGAACCATTCATATAAAAAATTAATAACAATCAAACACGTTACATGTTTATAGAAGGAAGTGGTGTCTGAATTTTATAGAATATGCCAAGATATTCATTTATATAAAAATACAAGATTTTCATTTTCAAAGGACATTGTTATGACTATTCCCAACAAAATCCATTTGCAAAGGTGTTTAAAACTAAACTAAAAAACCCTCAGTTATTACTTGCAAACATTTTCCTATTTGATGTGGTTGTGCAAAGTCTTCCTTCGATCTTACTGATCTTGACATCATCCTTCAACAGACATAATTACATATTCGGGTAAAACCAATCTATGAGGCTTTGACTAGGTATGATCATGATGAATGTTTTTATCTTGCTACACAATAAGGCCATGCTTTCAATGAAATAGAATATTTCACAATTTATTCCATGGTTTAAAAGAAAAATGCTCAAGGAAACTTTGTAAATTAATAAATGTTTAAAAAACATATAAAGTATTGATTACATGATAACATTTTTGTTTAGATTTTCTTATAGAAAGAAAACATTTTTTGTCGTAAATGTGTACGCATTTTACTTTTATTTTGTTTTCGAAGAACATGTGTGCTTAACTGTTGGGCCCATTCAAACTATATATTGACTATGACAGATATAACATTGATTTTGAATGACTGTTGCTTTTAGTTTAAAATTTAAAATTTGCGCTTGCCAACCCAACATTGTAGCAAACCAAATTGAAACTTTGATACAAGGAAATGGAATACTACTACGTATTGATATGTATAGATATTGTTTACATCATAAAAGTGTCTTTTATTTTAAGTTAGGGAGAGCATGCCCATGTTGGGTGTACGCCGACTAGAGTTGGCACATGTCCCAAATGATGGTCGAATAATGTGATTGGTGGCTCAAATAGTATCCCACAAGGAAGATGAAGGAAATTAAGATTTTGCATAGCTAGAGGAGGGAGAGCTTAGACATAAAGGTCATCAATAGAAATATTGGTTTAGGTATGACCCCTAGACAACAATGGCCCTTCCAGCTCTCGGATATGTGTAGCATGATGGTTATGGACTCTTTGTACCTTAGCATGTTCATTCCATCAAGTGGGGTGATCATGGTGATCATTGCAAAGGATGGAAGGACATGAAGTTGGATATAAGGCTCCAGCCACCGTACAATGCGAGCTCATCTAACCACATTCTATCCCACACAACTACAGCTATGGTGTTCCAAAAAAGAGGACTTCGGATGAAAGAAAAGATGCAGGTGAAATCAGGGGATCTCCTCTCATCACAATCTTCGATGACAACTAATCATCATTTTGTAGTCTCTTACCAGATAGTTCTCATCATTGATCTTACTATTTCTTTTAAAAAAAAATTAAAAAAAAAATTTCAGTTTTAGTAATGTTACTATATTCTATATTTTTCAGGATAGGTCGATCTAGCATAACCTTAGTGTCAACACCAATCTCCGGGGTAGCCCCATTTTGAATATTAGGAAATGTAGAAATTTTGTGGATGGCCATAGGCATGATAGCAATAGTATTTTGATTACACTCTTTAAAGACAATTCTACTTGGAAACTAATCTCTAAACTATGTCTATGTGGTTGGTCTTGTTTCCCCATTGGTAGGCCAGCCAACATCACCTAATATCTTTTTGACTCATAATATCTAATCTATTTCTAGCTTTACCAAAAAAAGTTAGGAAGAAAAAACCAAATTGAAATTTGGACACATGCAAATGGAAGGTTAATGATTATTGATATATATTAATTTTACAATAAAATTACAAAATCAATCTAAGAAGTCTACCAAGATAATGTGTTAGAAAAAAAAAAAAAATTAAATAGTGTGTTTTTGCACCAACTTCAAGTTCTTACGATCCACAATTTCAAATCAAAGAAACATTTTACTAGTATTCAATACTGAATCTCTTTCGTAATGTTCTATAAAATGATTTTTTTCTTAGACATACTTTCTACACAATGGGAACTATAGTCAATTAATATAATACTTCTCCTACACAACTATGTCAAACAAAACAGTAAAACCTTCTCAATATTTCTTGCAAAGCTTGTGACAAAAATAAGAATCTAAACAAAGCCTCTATGAAACGTTACCTTGGAATATATTATATTATATATATATATATATATATATATATATATATATATAAACACTAATATCCTTTGCTCTGGATAAAATATACTCTCTTTAGTTTACAGGTTTGCTTGCTTTTCTTTTACATATTAGTTGTCTTCCCTTACGGATTGCCTCATACAAACAATTGCACCAACAAGTCTTTGTTTGTGTTTTAAATCCTGTCGAATCACCAAGCATGTGCATATTGTGCCTTCTATTTAGTTAGGTTATTCCAAGCCTCTAATTTTAAACTGCTTTTCATTTTTTCTAAACAATCGTTTTTCTTCACAAGTCCAATATAATCTCACTAATAGGTGTTTATATTTTAGAATTTGGAGTGGACTAGAAAGTACACATTTCCTAGATTACAGGAGTATGAGACAAGTGTATTGCCCAAATTGATTTTATGGGCATCATTCCAAATTAGAGATAAACAATTATATAAAAAATATAATATAAAAAATAACTAGTAGTTAACGCATGGATAATAGGCAATTCATGGAAGACAACTATTTAACTAGAAGAAGGTAGGTGATAACAAGTAGCTAAGGAATACACAATGGGTGATTACAACTACGTGGCACTTACAAGTAATAGATAATTTGTACATGGCACTTAACTTGTGGCCTATTGGTGTTCACCATTAACCACAAGTTAAGTGGATGTGCTAGTTAAACATATGTACTTGTTGGGAAATCAAAACAACCAATTAAATTCCAACTCTTTTCGCACTTTGCTCCTGAAATATCCAATAAGGTATTCAAGGGTGATGTCTAAAAACACATCCGCTAGGCATTGATCTTGTTGAAAAATACATAGAGCTCATTATAATTGTGAACACTGGAAAAAAATGATACCTCAATCTACACTATTCCTTGAGCCACTATTGGAACAATGGAAGCATGATGAGAAAAACAACAAAACCAAAAAAAAACTATCACTTTATTAAACAAAAGGTATTTATACATATGTTGATTTCTAGTCATTAGAGTTCTATGGGATGGAAGAGCATCCTGAAACATGGGAAGTCTTGTGTCCATGACCCAAAATTGACGTGCATTAAACATGCAATTACATTGCATTATCTGCAAATTTGCATACATATTTCATGATTATTAACAAGTTCTATGATGAAATAAAATCTAGTATCTATATGCTTACTCTTATTGTGATAAAATATTCTTTAAGAGTGCTATGGTTGATTTGTTGTCGCAAAGATCATGTAGTAGATCAGACAAAACTATTCACAACCCAATAATTTGGCATGCTTCTACCCATGCTACTACACCTGAAACAAAATTGAATACATAACATGATGTACTCTTTCTACCATTAGTGCTTCCTAGAAATCGTTATGAGAATAACCATACAACTTGAAATATGAATTTGTTGAATGCAAAATTCCAAAATTTGTTGTCTGCGTAATATATCACAAAATCCTCTTTCCAACTTACCAATGATGACTCTTCGAAGACTCCATATATTTTATAGTTTTCAAATACATTAGACTTCCAACCATCTTTTATACATTGTCATATCAATATTCAACTCATTGTCTTCCTTACCAAGCTTCATACCAATTTCCAATGGTGTTGCCACTAATTTACCATTCAACATTCTAAATTTTCTTAATATGTCATTGGCATAATTAGACTAAGAAATGAAAATTCCATTTTTAGATTGCATGATTCCAAGAAAATATTTTAGCATTCCCAAATCTATTATATCAAATTTAGTCTTCATTGTTGTTTTAAATGGATATATGGATATATTTCCAGTAAGGGGATCTTTATGCACAAATTTTTAAGTTCGGAAACAAATTCAAATTCAGGTGTGGTTACTCATTCTTTGATCTCTAATATTTCTAAGAAGGGAGGCATGATAGATGGATAAGGATGTTGTTCTTTTGGAGGTTCCATTTCTGCAATGCTCTATGGATGATTCGGGATAATGGTTTCAGATATGGTGGGGTTATTATCCTCCTCAATTTATTATATCTTCTTTACTCTTTATGGCTCATAGCTTTCCCCGACCTTACTCTGATCTCTTGTAATGCAACAAGAACTTATTGCAACAATGTGTAGACTTCTTGTAATGGAGTAGTAGCAATATAATAGGTCATAGAAGTAGGATAAGCAGGAATACTATCATTGTAAGTAGGATAAAAATATTTATTATTGATATTTGGAATGGGTTGAGAAGGAATTTATAATATACCCAACCCTTAGAACCAAATTTTTTTGAACCAACTCGACTCTAATTCAAGACTTTGCAAAACTAGTCAAATTTTACTACAAAACGATATTCTTTCAAAATGATCCCAAGCACTACCAAAATAACTCAAATTATTCCAAAAGTGGTATGCAAGGATTCTACACATACAAATTCATCAAATTGACCCATTGATCATTTCTAAGCAACTGGTCACGGTGGTCAAACAATAACACACTTTTACCGAATAAACCATAATTATGCTAAAGAAAGGTATTGTTTCCAAACAACCCCAAACACTACCAAACTGACTCGAATTATTCAAAACATGGTATGAAATGATTATAAACATAAAAATGCATCAACTTGACCCACTTATAAATTCCAAATAACTAGCTATGGTGGTTAAACAATAACATACTTTTAGCTAATAAACCAGAATTTGCATATTTTTAGACTAGGAAACTAGTGCTTGCACATAGATCAATACATGAGGTAAATGCTGTAGATTATAATTAATTATTAAACATTATTTGAGTTTACATTAGGATATTCTATCTAAGAAACAAAACAAAGAATATTTATGCTACAATAGAGAAGACATGGATTTCACAAAATTGGTGGAAGAGGAAGGGAAAATGGTACACCAAATGGGAAAATATGCTTCAATGTTGCACCCTCCACAAGTAATATTTCGAACCCTTCTCTTAGACCTGCTTCTTAAACAGAATTACCCATCAGATAAAGAATAAATATATCCCATATAACAGTCCCCAAGATATCGCCATAGCCTCTAGTGCTCCCTCCTTCATCAAGACACCATCAACACAATTGAACTATTGAAGAAAACATACCACAATCTACTACTACTACAAACTGAGATTCCAAACGCACTAAGATGAATTCAAACCAGAAAATTAAAAGGGAAAAATCCTCCCTCAATTAATATACATAGATAAATCAGGGTGATTCCTCCTCTCATGGCCAGCTAGAGTGGAATCTTGCACCACCGAAACTAGTTACAATGGAAAGGAGCACATCTCTCAATCTTAAGAAGCTCAACAGATCTCCAATTCAATTAAAAAAAGATCAAAATCCCTTACCCTTGGTACCCACATATATTTAATAGAATGATTGAGGCCCTTCCCCCCTTATTCTCAAAACTTAACCCCATAATAATAATAATAATTTTTTATTTAGTTGTGTAATACCTCGGTTGTTAAGCCCTAGACTTATGTTCTATTTGTTTGATGATGTTATTATCAACTTTGGAATTATTATTAATTTGTAATCTTGTTGTTGTTATTATTGTTGTTATTGTTATTGTTGTTCTGTTTGAATGAGTGTTGCTATTTAATTAAAAAACAACTAGTTGAGCAAAGTAAAAGAGTAAGGGATACCATGGATCTTATGGAGTGAGGGGGAATGGGTGACATCCCTAGCATGTTATAGCTTGTTTTTTGACGGTAGTTGTCCATCCTAGTTCATTTTGTGCCTTGGTGACTTTAATAGTGTTGGTCACCCAAACATTGTACAATAGAATCCATTTTCAATTTTTATGAACTCTAGAGTTATTATTGTACCTTATACGTAATTTATTGGGCCCCTATTGCCTAGTGCTTCCTACTTGGAAGAAATTCCCTCCTATTTATGTGTTTTTTTCATTTATGAACCCTCTCCCTATTTTCTAGGAGCTGTAATCTAGAATTTAGCTTCCACCTCCTTATTTATGCCTCCACCTCCATAAGTGCGCCCCACTCGTCCATTCATACCTATTTTTGTGCTTACATGATATTATGACCCTATTGGATCCCCTCTCTCACCAAATTCTCCCTACTTCATGTTTTGTAACCCTCCATATGCATTAGTGCGCCTACTTGTGTTCTTCATGGCTCCACTCGGTTTTTGGTAACTCCTCCTCATGGTGCTAATATGAGAAAGGGAATCTCGTAACTAGCGCACCACTGCATTAATTTGAGTTATGTTTCCATGATGAATCCAAACCACACTTGAACCCATTCTAGTTGGAAACCTTGGGTTTGAATTTCCCTCCTTAAGCTATTTATACATGTACTCTCTCCTTGTTGAAGCTAATATTGAGCCTTGGATCACTTCTCTTGTGTTATCTCACCATGTTGGGAATAATGCTAGTATTGAGAGTGTGTTGAGACTTAGAGGTAGTCTAGTCATTTCACTTTGCTTCCATTATATCACTCTACTAGTCCAGCTTCTTGCATAGGAATCTAGGAAATGGGTGGTGAGAGGAGTCACTTCCCATAGGATGTGGAGACAAACATGAAAGTAGTAGTGGAAAGCATTGTGGTTCTCGAAAGAGGTATTTCTTAGAGTTTATAGACTAAGTGGGACTCTACTCGTGGATCCATGGTATCATCTTGAGGGTGACCTGTTCAAGTGAGGAAGGCTTGACTGTGTCTACGACTGGGAGGAATGTTGTCCTATTGTAGCCAATTGCCCTTATTTTGAGACAAGTATATATCTTATGTTTCATTTTTATTTACATTATTTTATTTGGTATATGTGCAATGGAGGCTAAATTGGTTGTATGCATGTTCATGCATTCTATTCCAGGATCCATATGCAGGAAGGATGGATTTTATATAATATGTTTCTACTCTCCTTACCTTCTTAATTCTATTATTCTTTCTCTTAATAAAAAATTGTAATTTTGGCTCAATGGTATCGAGAGGGGAGCAACCATAGTTTCTGTTTCTCCTATTTATTCTCATTTATGAGTCATGATACCTATTCCATTGTGTCGGAAGCAGCGTTTCCGGTAAGGATTTCATTTTGTTTCGTTGAAAAAGATTTATGGATGACCAAGATATGTCCGTTTTGGTCCAATAGTTTTTTCGGTGCTAGGATGAGCGCACCAGTTATTAGATTGGAAATGTTATGTCTGCTCCTATTTGAAGATATGAATTTGAATAATGTAATTTGATAGTAATATTTATTTATGGCTAGAGGGAGGCAGCCATACAATCGAAAATTTATTAGTGAAAAATGGTTGTAGGGGACAACCATCAGGAGCTGATTTTGTGGGCTGTGATTACAGTCGGTGCCTTTTTTTTTGCTTGAATGTTGTGTGGATGTAGGTTATCGCCTACATATGTGTCTTGATGTGTTATTTTATTACTATTTAGCCTCACCAATATCACACATATAAAAACACCATAAATTAACTTTGTTTGTGGAAAATTTATAACAACAATACTCAACTACTTAAATGGTTTCGGTAAATTATAAGCATGAATGGGTTTAGGACATTATTATCACTAAGGATGATGAATATTATTCCTTAATCATGTTTTGTTGATATTATTACCTTAGGTATTAATTTAGTTAAGTTTCCCAATTAACTTGATTAAGCGTCGTGATTATCTTAATTAAGTAATTAATTAAATATCGCAACTTAAATAAGTAATTTGACTTTAGAATGTGTAGTTGGTTTACTTGAAATGTTGAATACTATTATTTAGTATCAATAGTTTAACTTAACTTAATGTTAGCACCGTTAACATTGTTTAAGGGTCGGGGACATTACAAGTGGTATCAAAGTGAAGGTTTCAACACTGCGGATGTTGGGCTTTTTGCAAGTTATAAGTTACTCTATAGACATGAGTTTGCATTAGATAAATTGGATTAATTCACCTTAATATAATTTAACATATGAGTTATTTAATTAAAATATTAGCTTGGGATTGCTATGGAATTGATGTCCAAACTATAAAGAGAAAAATAATTGAAGGATTTCTATCTCCCCTTAGGCATATTGTAACCTAGAAAATTTAGCTTGTTACTTTATAAGAAGTAGCTTGAATAATAATGAACTTATATGTAGTTTTATAACAAATGGTTGGTAATGAACACATTGCAATTTCCATTGAATGATTGAGCAAGTTGTGTGGCCACTAAACTAAGAACTTACTCAAACCTGTGAAGACTAGAGATTCAACAAGTACAATTTCAGTAGTAGGAAGTCAGGCTTTGGAGATGGATTTTGAGGAAGGTCAGAGGCCATACAGTCCTGAAGAGGATTTTGTTGAGGGAATAAGGTCAAATTGATCCATATCAAAGTTGGAATTATTGTAGAATGCCGATATCTACTGTGACAAGTCATCGTCGTCGACACAACTTCGCCAAGTTCCGACTTTGAAATCTTTGCACCTTCGACAGGTTCAACGACCTCACAGTTTCGTGACGTCGACATGCAATGTGTGCAACACTGTCTTGCGACTGTCGAACTTCGATAGACTGTCTCTCTATCTCCGAGTCGATTGTAATGGTTGAATTGTTGAAAGTTGCACTCATCGGTGAATCGACTGCTTGTTGTAGTCTTCCTAGAATGTTGCGGCTTTATCATAATCAAGCGGCTAACTTCTAAGCATGATTGATGGGATTCTTTGTCTATTTCACAGATATCATTGCAACCATTGGTGTAGGTCATCGTTCTGGTATGCTGTACTGTTGATTATGGATTTTGACAATCACCTTCTACAATTGTGACTAGTAACTTCCATGGCGATCCCATAGGTAAGTCTTCCCAAATAGGGCGTAGGGTATGGAGAGTGGTGCCACATCATAGAGTACTTCATCTTCAAAAGGATTTATGAAATATACTCCAATCTTGCATTGTCGAGTGACGCTTAGCTCTTGTCCATCCTTCATCCAACCAATGTTTTAAGGCTGAGGATGCAGAGTGGTCACAAGACCTAATTTCTTCATAAGATATTTAGAAAAAAAAATCTTCTGGCTCCCATTGTCCACAATCAGATTCAATGGGTTGTTTTGAACCCATATCTTTGTATGGAACAGATACTCGTGTTCCTCCTCGTCGACGATAGTTTCATATGCTGGAGTTTTTTATGTCAACAGAGTCGTTGCTTCTAGATCAGATTCTACCACAGTCTCGTTGAAGGCATCGGATGTCGAAATTTTTTCCAAGAAGGTCTTCCTAGCTTTGCATTCATATTTATCATGCCAAGATGAGTGATGGTAGTTGCACCATTTTCCAGTCGGTTGATTGCTATGTTCCTTTTTGTGAAAAGGCTTCTTGTTGTGGTCTGGCTTTGGTGTAGTCGGTTGATAATATTTCGACTTGTCAAAGTCGGATGATGACCTCTTGTCGAGTGGTCGTCCCGATGTCGGTTTTGTCATGAAGCGCGCTTTTCCCTTCTGCTTGGTTTCAAGTTTACTGGCATAGTGGAATGCATCCGCAAGCATATTGACAGTCATAAACTCCATCTCCCGCTGAATGTATTGGGATAATTTGCTGACGTACTTTAGAAAAATCAATTTTTATTCTTCTCAAATGCCAAGTCTAGCCATGAGTCGATAGAACTCGTTCGTGTATCTTTGCATGGACTAGTATTTCCATTGCCTTAGCTGAAGCCACTTCTTATACTACTAATAAAGGTAATTCAGCAGGTAAAACTCCTTCCGGATGTGTTCGACAAATGTGTTTGACGAATATATATCCCATGTGTCGATGGGGTCTTTGCTTTTATCCATCTTTGTCGAAATATTCTCCCACCAGCAGTGCACATATGTTGACATCTTTAAGGGTACAATGGTGATCTTGTCGGCTTCTAAGACTTGATTCACAAAGTAATAGGATTCGAATTGTTGAACCCAATTGTCGATAGATTCCGTGTCAATTTTTCCTTCTAGATTCGGTATGTCTAAATTCATTTGCAGTTTGAAGGGGATGATTTTGTTGGAGTTAGTTCTCGTTGGAAATTCTGCTAAACTCGAAGCAAATCATGTGAGAATATCGTTGAACTAGGCAAAAATCTCAGTTTGTTGTCTAGCCAACGCTTTCTCTATGAGATGTTGTGTCTTGTTGATTGCATGTATTTATCTTGTTTTTTCTACCATCTCTGGAGGTAGTGTCTACTTGGATTGCTGAGTTTGCGAGCGAATTTGAACCCGAATAAGTTAGGTAACTTCCCTGGAAGTGTCTACGCAAAAATTAAGCATGAAAAAAACTGATGCGCTCTGAAGAAGCTCTAAATAAGCTAACTTCTCTGATACCAATGATCCACTCGCGGCCAGGAAGCACAAGGGGGAACATAGTTTGACTGAATGAGTCGGCTCTATTATGATGGAAGCATGAGAAATAGAATAAGAAAGCAGGGATACACTACATAGATGAACACAATTACACACAGACAATATGCAGGAATGCAAACTGATCTTCTCTATTACTGGATTTAAAGATCTGTACTGATAAGATGTATATTACAATATTTTACATGCTTATATAAAGAGTGTTGAGACGCTTGGGTTCCTTACAATTATGTTCAGTTACAAAGAAAAAGTTATAATGATTCAATAGTTCAATTGTTGCAGTTGACCGGAAGACAGAGAGACAATCTATCAAAGTTCGATAGTCGAAAGTCGCAATATGGTGTTGTGCACGTCACAGGTCGACGATGTATGTCGACGTCGCGAAACTGTGACGTCGTTGAACATGTGAAGATGTCGAAGTCGTGTTTAAGTTGTAACTTGGGGAAGTTGTGTCGACAACGATGACTTGTCCCAGTAGATGTTCGCATTCGACAATAATGCCAACTGTGATATGGATCAGACCTCCTTCCTTAAGAAACAATGGTCCCCATTGTTTTCTCATGAAGGTGAGGAAACTTGTGGGTCAGTTCAGTAGCAGAGTACTATTTTCCTTGTGCTGGGATTTGTCCTGATCTAGCAACTTGAAAGAAGGGAATGGTGTTCATCCTTGTATGACGTAATCATCGTCCCACAATGGTGTCACAAGGAAGAGGCTCTTGGAAATCTGGATGGATGTTGTCGGGTTCTGTTGTCTGCAATCCGTTCTGCTCCGACAGTGGTGCATGGTATGGTTGAAGTAGATCCACATTGAATATTGGATGTAGACCAAGGAACAAAGGAATGTCGAGCTAGAAATCATTTTCTCCAATCTGCTGAAGAATAGTGTACGAGCCATATCACAAAGGTTTGAGCTTCTTAAATGGACCAATGAAGCACTCCTTCTTGAGATGTAACCAGAACTTATCCCAAATTTGGAATGAATGAGGAATATGATTCTTGTCATTTCGGGCCTTAGATTTCTTGTTGGCTCGTTGCAACATGTCCTATGCTTGTCGTTGGATGTCATAAATCTGCTCTCAAAAATTCAATGCTTTATCAACTTCTCCCTGGCTGTAGTCGGTGTCGGAGTTCATCTGTGTGGAGGAGCTGATCAAGATGATAGGAACTGAGGGTTGAAATCCGTAACTGATCTCAAATGGACTCTTTCCCGTAGAGTTGTTCTGAGCACGATTGTAGCTGTGTTGTATGTATGGAAGATTGTCATCCAATGTTCATCGATGCTTGTGGTTGTACATGTGAAGTAGTTGTACCACCAAGCGATTCACAACTTCGATCTATCCATCAGTCTGAGGATGGAAAGCTATTGACAATGAGAGTCATGTGTCTAGTTGTTGCCATAGATTCTTCCAAAATATGTAGACGAATCTGGCATCTTGGTTGTGGGTAAACCAAAATGTTTCCAAACATGTGTAAAGAAGAGTTGAGCAGTCATTTTGTACTATTGTGGTATTCTTACATGGAATTAGAATGGACATCTTGGAAAATCTGTCGAATACTACTAATACCGTGTCATCCTGATGTTTGGTAGCAGGATATCTTGTCAAGTAGTCCATAGAAATAGATCCCATGTTTGACTAGGAACTGGTAATGGTGTGTAGAATCCCTGTCGTCGATTAGGTAGTTTAGCAATGGCACAAACCATGCATGATCGAATGTACTTGTTGACGTCAGTTTTAAGTGTAGGCCAAAAGAAATACTTCTGGAGAATAAAAAGTGTCTTTGCTACTCCAAAGTGTCATGCAGTCTTGCTATACTGTGCGTTCCAAATGAGATGTTGTCGATGCTCACCAGTCGATATGCAAACCTGTCTAAGCTTGTATAGAAAGGTGTCTTTCAGGAAATAGTCATAGGTCGACGACTTGTCAGTCTGAAGTTGTCGATAGATTATTGAAAATTCGTTGTCGTCCTAATACAATTGAGGCCAAGTGGTTGTGTTGTAACCTTGCATACTCATCACTGTGAAAAGCAGAGTAATGGGTGGTCAACTCAGAAAATCGGTGGCGGCATTAGCTTTACCTTTCCGATACTTAATCACCAATTGGGATATTTGTAGGTAATTAATCCACTTGATTTTTCTGGTTGTTTGTAGTTTTGACTGGGTCGGAGCAAACTACTGAGGCTTATGGTCAGTGAGGATGACAGTTTCCTTGCCAAGGATGTAATGCCTCCATTGCTTGAGATCTTGCACAATGGCATACAGTTCTTTTTCACATGTCGAGTATCTTCTAACAGTGTCGTTACAAGTTTCAGAATGAAAATCGAGTGGGTGACGAGACTGAGTGATCACTGTGCCCAAGGTATAGTCCAATGCATCCATATCAATATCAAAGGACTGATGCAAATCGGGAAACACAAGTACTGGTCCAGTGCAGAGCTTGTGTTTGAGTTGTTCAAAAGCTGCTTGTTGTGTCGGTGTCCATTTGGAGACAGTTTTCTCACGTCCTTTCGTCAACTGATTCAAGAGCTAGGCTATGTGACTGAAGCCGAGTATGAATCGTCGATAGAAATTCGCCACACCAAGAAAACTTCTTATTTCGTGAATGTTGTGAGGAATGGACCAATATTTGAGAATTTTTACTTTTTCTAGGTCGACATGAATTCCTATAGAGTCAATTACAAACCCCAAATATTTTATGTTGTTCATTGCAAAGGAACATTTTTCCATGTTTAAGTAGAACCTATGGTGCTGGAGAGTGTCGAGGACTTGTTGAAGTTGTCCGAGATGTTCTTCCCATGATCGATTGAAAATCAATATGTCGTCAATGTATAAAATGACCCATTTTCCAATGAAAGGTTGAAGGATTTTATCCATGTATTTCCTGAAGGTTGCAGGCGCATTGTTTAAGCCGAAAGGCATGACTAAGCATTCAAAAAATCTTTCCTTGGTCTTGAAAGATGTTTTCCATACATCTGAGGGCTTGATTGGAATCTGATGATATCCCGACTTGAGGTTGATCTTGGTAAATAACTTAGCACCTTTCAAACAATCAATGAGCTCATCTATCCATGACAGAGGGTACCGATTGTTCACCAATATTTTGTTGAGTGACCAGTAATCGATGCACATGCAACAAGTCCTGTATTTCTTCGGAACAAAGACGACTGGACTTCGACAAGGGGAGGAGCTGGGTCAGATATGAAATTTGTTGATTAAATCTTGGATTTTTCTACGAACCTCTTCAATTTCGAGAATGGATATTTTGTAAACAGATGCGTTAGGAAAAGAAGAACCGGGAGCAATTTCAATAGAGTGTTTTACCTGACAATGTAGAGGTACTCCATTTGGAACTTGAAATAGGTTTTGGTACTCATCAAGAATAATTTAGATCTACTGCTTCTGTCAAAAGTTGCACTCATCAATGACTCGACTGGTTGTTGCAGTATTCCTAGAATGTTGCGGATTTATCATAATCAATGGGAACTTCTGAGCATTATTGATGAGATTCTTTGTCTATTTCATAGATATCATTGCAACCATTGGTGTAGGTCATCGTTCTGGTATGTTGTACCGTTGATTATGGATTTTGACATTCTGCGGTCATGACTGGTACCTTCCATGGAGATCCCATAGGTAAGGCTTCCCAAACAGGGTTTCGGCTATGGAGAGTGGTGCCACATCGCAGAGTACTTCATCTTCAAAAGGATTTATGAAGTATGCGAGCTTGAATTGTTAGGTGATCCTTAGCTCTTGGACATCCTTCATCCAATCAATGTTGTAAGGCCGAGGATGCGGAGTGGCCACAAGACCTAATTTCTTCACTAGATCTTTAGAAAAAAAATTCTTCTGGCTCCCATTGTCCACAATCAGATGCAATGGGCTGTTTTGAATCGATATCTTTGTATGGAGCAAAATCTCTCATTCCTCCTCGTCGATGATAGTTGCGGCTGTTGGAGTTGTTGAGGTCAACATAGTCGTTTCTTCTGGATCAAATTCTACCACAATCTTGTCGAATGCATCGTATGTCGACAATTTTTCCAAAAAGGTATTCCGAGATTTGCATTCAGATGTATCAAGCCAAGATGAATGATGGTAGTCCCACTATTTTTTGGTCGGTTGCTTACTATGTTTCTTTTTTGTGAAAAGGATTCTTGCCATGGTCTGGATTTGGTGTAGTCGGCTGAGAAGATTTTGACTTGTCGAAGTTGATTAATTCCCTCTTGTCGGGTGGTCATCCTGATGTTGGCTTCATCGTGAAGCACGCTTTTCCATTCTACTTGGTTTCAATTTTATTGGCATAGTGGAATGCATCTACAAGCGTATTGACTGTTAGAAAATCCATCTCCTGCTGAATGTACTGGGATAATCCGCTCACATACTTCAGAACAAGAAATTTTTCTTTTTCTTGAATGCCAAGTCTATCCATGAGTCGATAGAACTCGTTGGTGTATCTTTTCACAGACTGGTCTTTCCATTTCCTTAGCTGATGCCACTTCTTATACTGTTGCTCAAGGTACTTCAGCGCGTAAAACTCCTTCCAGATGTGTTCGACAAATTTATCCCTTGTGTTGATGGGGTGTTGGATTTTCTCCATCTTTGTCTAAATATTCTCCCACCAGTAGTGCACAGATGTTGACATATTTAATTATGCAATGGTGATCTTGTCGGTTTCTGAGAGTTGATTCACAGAGTAATAAGATTCCAAATGTTGAGCCCAATTGTCGACGGATTCCACGTCAATTTTTCTGTTGTTGCAGCAACATCCCCCCAAAAAATTTTGTACATATTGGGGCCCCTCCTTTTGTTCTTTCTAGAGAGACTGCCTAAAGAGATTAATTCTCCTTTTTAGTTTTGTTTTCAACTGAGGAATCTGCTTTAAAAAATTGAAGTTTTTCTTCTAAGTTAAAATTCAGGATTCCCTCCCGAAACGGCGGAAGCATTCACAATTCCCTCCCGAAACCACAGAAAGCTTTTGGAAGAAACTTAAGTTTCCATCTCGAAATTGCAGGAGCCATTCAGAAATCTCTTCCGAAACTACAGAATCATTCAGTTTTCCCTTCCGAAACTGCAGAAGCATTCACGATTCCCTCCCGAAACTATGGAAAGCTTTTGGAAGAAACTTAAGTTTCCCTCTCAAAATTGCGGGATCCATTCAAAAATCTCTTCCGAAACGGAGGAAGCATTCAGGTTTCCCTTCCGAAACTGCGGAAGCATTCAAGTTTCTTTCCCGAAATTGTGGGAGCCATTCACGAAAGTCTCCCGAAACGGCGGAAGCATTCACGAAACCCTTCCAAAGCTACGGGAGCATTCACGAAACCCTTCCAAAGCTGCGGGAGCATTCACGAAACCCTTCTGAAACTGCGGAAGCACTCATGATATTGTTCCGTAATTATGGAAGCAATTTGCATATCGCTATCGAAATTGCAGAAAGAAATTCAAAAGGCTCTCTTGAAACTGCGGGAACATTCATGTTATTGTTCCGCAATTGCGGACGAGACTCGTAAGTCCGCCCCGCAACCAACGGTCGCATTTAAATGCCGAGACGGCTTGAAATGACCTCACCGTACAGGGCATTAATACCCATTTAAACACTGCACGTGCCTACCCTTTTATAAGGACGGTGGGGGTTTCGTTATTTTCATTGTTTGTTTACCATTCAAAGAACGTCGTTAGGAAGACCGCATCGACTCGCTCTAGCTCAGCGCATCCACGATCGCATCCACCTCACTCAACCACTGTCTCGTCTCCAGGTAGGATTTTTAACCGCGATCTTTGTTTTATCTCCACGTCAAATTACTTTTTGGGTCTTCCTGTTCTTAACGTGGCCGATAGACATTGGTAGCATAGGTCGTTTCTTGTTTTTTAAGGCCGCCGTAACCCCTTAAGTTTCTCATTCCTACCAACTAAAAGCCATAGCTGTGACCATTCGATTTTTTCACCGGCCACATTCCAGGCATTGTCACCCTCATTCAAACTTCGTACCGGCCACACACCGTTTTGCAAATGTTATTAATAACAGTAGTAGTCGGTTGAGATACTCAACCACTCACATTTTTTATGAATGTGGAAAGCAGTCCCTTGTTTCATCATAGGATTGTTTCACTCCAGGCTTCCCCACCATTAACCATTAGAAGTGCTATGATGAAGAGCACCCTCTCTCCAAATACTAGGAGGGAAGCAGGTTTTTTTCCAAGTCATATGCTTACCTTTTCAGAAGCATTCCGAAATTTCCTGACTAGACATTCTCACCCTAGAATAATCGAGTCTCAGGACCATATTTCATTTTCTGAAGTGATCTATTTTGCTTCCCCACCATGCAGCTTCATAGTTTGTTTATTTTTCTCATTAGCATGATAGATTTGTCCTTCTCTATGTTACACTCTCATTTTTATAATGATTCATGTTTGGTTGCTAGCAGGGATAAGACAGGATGCCAAAAGGTGGTAGAAATAAAGCTAAAGTGATGGAACCAGAGCCAGTGCAGCTAAGGACTGAAACTATGTTCCAAGATACTAAGTGTACCACCGGCATTCCTCCCGAGGTCCGTTGGGGAGATGTTTACAAGATGATCAGGGACCAGGATATCCAAGATGTATTGTTGGAAGAAGAACAAATCTACCTCAACATCAGAATGCCCGACATAGCTAGGGCTTCTACCTGCCTTGAGTTGTTCCCATGCTCTGAAGTGATCGGGTGGATACTGGAACATGCCAACCCAGAGACAAGAGTGTTGCATGACAGCAAGGTAGAGCCTTTCGCTTCATTCCATCCAGCGTATATTGTTGCAGCCTACAAATTCTCACGTCCCCAGCAGGCTCTAAGTGATGAATGGTTGGGCAAGATGAACAATATTGAGATGTCCAAAAAATTATTGGTCACAGGAAAGCACTTGAGAAAGAGAGGTAATGATGAATATGATGTTTAGAACCTAAGACCTCCTTTTAGGTTAATCGCCCTAATGCTATGCAGAATTTTCGGCATGCCCGATGGCACTGTATATAGGATACAGTCGGCCCCCATCATCCACTTCGTAGCATTCAAAGGGATTGTGTTTGACTGGGCTACTATCCTTTCGGACATTTTGGCATCCACAGTGGCTACTGCAAGAGAAGGTTTGGCCTTAAAAAAGTAAGAATTTTACATGTCTTCCTATCTCATTGACTGTATTTTGGCCAAACTATCTTTCCCCAGCCTAGGTTGCACATGGGATAAAGCCAACACCCCAGTCTACACTGCTTATAAAATAATGTGGGCTCAAAATTACAGAGCAAGCTATAAGCTCATCTGTGAAGAGTTCATCATGCCTCTATATGAGCAGATATTCAAGGAAGAGCCCAACTGTCAAGAACTGAAAGCATTCCACTTCGGTGAAATGAATTTCCATAGAAATGATAGGCGGAGCAAGGTTGCCGAGCATTGCAAAGAAATTTATGCTCACTTTGAATATGCTCATTACTATGATGACGAGGAAGAAGTGTTCAGAGGCATCAACAACATGACTGAGTTGCAGATTTGTCATCAAGGCAGTGGAGCAAGCTCTAGCTCTACCCCATCCTGAAAAGCCAGCCTGCAGAAAGAGAGAGAAGTAGCTGATGCCCGAGCCCAAGAAGAACAAAGATTGAAAGAGGAAGCAAGGTTGCAGCAAGAAGCTGAAGTTGCAAGGTTGCAACAAGAAGCAGAAGATGCAAGGCTGCAGAAAGAAGCAGAAGATGTAGAGTATATGAAAGAAAGTGAAAATCAGCAGCAAGCTGAAGAAGAAGAAAGAAGGAGTAAGGCTGAAGAGGAAAAAAAGGCGGAAGAAGAACTTAAGACCGATGAAGGTGCCCAGGCAGGTGGCTCCGACACCCAAGATATGGAAACAGATGTGTCTCAAGTGGGTGTTCCCATCACCCAAAATGTGGAGGAAGACACAGCTCAAGCAGGTTTCTCTGGCACCCAAAATATGGGAACAGGCACGTCTCAAGTAGTCCAAACCCCACCCACAGAAGCAGAATAAATGTAATAGGCCTCCCAATCGTCCCTTACACTCCATTAGAAGAGCATACTGTGTCTCGATGGGATGAATTTGTGTATGATAAGAAGAGAAAGGAAGTAGTCCTGAAATCGGAAGAGAGGATAAAGGGACTCTTCCAAGAAGATATTGTTACCCAGTGGGAGACCACAGTAATGCAAAATACACATAACGCTCCCATAGAGATGGCATCCGCCATTGTAGAAGCAACAATAGCAACGCAGGACAATGTGGTTGATATGGTGAGAGAATTTGAGTCAACAAAGAGGAGAGCTCGCATGTTACAACATACTGTGGCTAATGAACAGGCTTACAGGGATCTTGTAGTGAATAAGTATAATCACCTATCTGTTGAGCACAAGGAATTGTCAGATAAATATCGCCGGTTAGAAGAAGAAAAGGAGCACCTGGAAGTCCATATGATGGTTTTAGAAGCAAAAAAGAATGATTCGGAAGCTAGAGTTTCTCATCTACAAGCAGATAAGCAGGCAATGGTTGAGCAATTAGAGCAGGCAGAGAGCAGAGCAATAGATATGTCTCCCTTCCATGAGCTGTCTTGTAACATTTTGAGACAAATGCACACTACACAAGAGTTGATTACTGAGGAAGTGTGCAGACTCAAAGCCATGACAGTTAGGTTGAAAGAAGTCAATGCAGAAGCCAATAGGCTTAAGGGGAAATATACTTGGGTTAAAGAAAACATCCTGAGCCAGATGGAATGGAGAGAAGGGAAGGTTGATTTCCCCAAGCATCTCCCATTCAAGTCTGTAGATGATTTTAAAGAAGATGTATCCCTTATGGATTTCTGCAGCAACTATGGCCTTAAGCTAATGGCTAAGATCCAAGGAACAATGGATAAAAGTAACAGTCTTTATCAAAAAATCCATAAAGTGCACGATAAGTGCAAGTTGAGTTTTCCTCAGTCCCTCGATGAGTTCCCAAACAAAGAGCAACATTTATCTGACTTGAAGGAAGAGTTGGGCATTCAAATAGAATATGTAAAGAAGATTGATGTCTTAGCCATTGATGATCTCCATCACTATATTGGGATGTCATCAATATATAGTCATTTGCTTAAAGAAATCCACGAAGCAGCAGTTGCAGAAATTCAGGGTATTGGAACAGAACTTGGTAAAGATGTGACTTCGCAGAAGATCTTGCTCCCTTCCTCAGCAAATGTGGTTATCAGAGACATTGGTATCTGGTTCAGTTACATAGTAGAGGAGGAAAAGAAAGCAGCAACAGCAGTAGCAACCAGTCCAAGTCCTTCTCTCACAGCAGCAACAGCCATTCCAAGTCCTTCTCTCCCAGCAGTAGCAGCCATTCCAAGTCCTTCCCTCCCAGCAGAAGCACCTTCCCAAGGATGAACACGCTGATCCCAACGTTATTCCTTTTTTATTATTATTATTTTGGTCTCCCTATGTTTAAAGCGTGGAACCATTGGACAACTGTCCATTTCTTTTTGAGGAATTTTCTGTTTTAAGAAAAGGGTCACAATTTTTGTTTATTAAAAGGGAAAAGTCTGTAGAGAACATGTGTAAAGAGCCAGGTGGTAGCCCAAGAGGCATTTTGTAATGATATAAATAGAAGTTTAGGAAACAGTGTAAAAGGACTTTTGGCAGGGAAATAATCTTTCTGAACTTGTACGAGCTATCTTGCACTTGTTTTAAGAAAATGAAATCTACCTAATAAGAGCCTGGAGATGACGTCTTTTGCATGGAAATGGATGTTGGATGCATACCAGATTATTCCTATGACTTTCATATTCTACTGTGAGATCTTTCTTTGTTGTCTTGAATTATTTCTTTGTATTGAATGATCTTACTGTTTCTTGTGCAAATGAATTTTCTCCTACATGAGTAATGGAATGTGTCATATGTAAATTGGAAGCTATCTTCTAATATCTCTTGCTTTCTCGTTGTAGATCTATCTCTATGATTTATGGCTGTCTGTTGATCTTTAGATAACTCTTCCAGCACATTACTTATACCTATAATTTGCTCCTTGCAGGGATAGTTTAGGTTTATTTCAGTTTTAGATACAGATTTGTTTCGAGTTCTGCATTTAGATTAAGTTAGCTTAGGCACTTGCATATCATTTCAAATTATAAAATAAAAAATAACGGTTGATCGAGCCATAACCAGTATAATTGAAGCAAATCTCCAAACCCAACGGTTGCCAGAACCGCTAACTGGATGGATTCCCCATACCAAATGGTGGATAATCTAATTGGGATAGTCTACAAGGGAGAATCCCTTTCTGCTTGATGCTGCGATCTTTGGGGCATCAACACTTTCCTTCTAGATTCGGTATGTCTAAATTCATTTGCACTTTGAAGGGGAAGATTTTGTTGGATTTAGTTCTCGTCGGAAATGCTCTTGAACTCAAAGCAAATCACATGATAATATCGTTTAACTGGGAGAACATATCAGTTCATTGTTGAGCCAGTCCTTTCTCTATGAGCTACCGTGTCTCGTTGATTGCATGTCTTTCTCCTCTTTCTTCTGCCATCTCTGGAGGTAGTGTCTACTTGGATTTCTGATTCTGCGAGCGATTTTGAACCGGCATAAGTCAGGTAACTTCGATGGAAGTGTCTACACAAAAATTAAGCATGAATAAAGCTGATTTGCTCTGATGAAGCTCTGAATAAGCTAACTACTCTGATACCAATGATCCAATCATGGCCAGGAAGCACGAGGGGGAAAATAGTTCTACTGAATGAGTCGGCTCTGTTATGAAAAAAGCATAAGAAATAGAATAAGCAAGCAGGGATATACTACGGATATGAACACAATTACACATAGACAATATGCAGGAATGCAAACTGATCTTCTCTATTACTGGATGTAAATATCTAGACTGATAAGATGTATATTATAATATTTTACATTCTTATATAAAGAGTGCTGAGATCCATGGGTGCCTTCCTGTTACATTCAGTTACAAAGAAGAAGTTATAACGGCTCAAGGAAATTAAGATTTTGCATAGCTAGAGGAGGAGGGAGAGCTTAGACATAAAGCTCATCAATAGAAATATTGGTTTAGGTATGACCCCTAGACAACAATGGCCCTTCCAGCTCTCGGATATGTGTAGCATGATGGTTATGGACTCTTTTTACCTTAGCATGTTCATTCCATCAAGTGTGGTGATCATGGTCATCATTGCGAAGGATGGAAGGACATGAAGTTGGATTTAAGGCTCTAGACACCGTACAATGCGAGCTCATCTAAACCACATTATATCCCACACAACTACATGTATGGTATTCCAAAAAAGAGGAATTCGGATGAAAGAAAATATGCGGGTGAAATTAGGGGATCTCCTCTCATCACAATCTTCGATGACAACTAATCATCATTCTGCAGTTTCTTACGGGATAGTTCTCATCATTGATCTTACTATTTTTTTTCCCAGTACTAGTAATGTTACTATATTCTATAGTTTTCAGGATAGGTCGATCTAGCATAACCTTAGTGTCAACACCATTCTCTGGGGTAGCCCCATTTTGAATAATGGGAAATGTAGAAATTTTGTGGATGGCCATAGGCATGATAGCAATAGTGTTTTTATTACACTCTTTAAAGACAATTCTACTTGGAAACTAATCTCTAAACTATGTCTATGTGGTTGGTATTGTTTCCCCAGTGGTAGGCCAACCAACATCACCTAATATCTTTTTGACTGATAATATCTAATCTATTTCTATCTTTACAAAAAAACATTAGGGAGAAAAAACCAAATTGAAATTTGGACACATGCAATGGAAGGTTAATGATTATTGATATATATTAATTTTACAATAAAATTACAAAATCAATCTAAGAAGTCTACCAAGATAATGTGTTAGAAAAACAAATATAACTAAATAGTTTGTTTTTGCACCAACTACAAGTTCTTACGATCCACATTTTCAAATCAAAGAAACATTTTACTAGTATTCAATACTGAATCTCTTTCGTAATGTGCTATAAAATGATTTTTTATCTTAGACATACTTTCTACACAATGGGAACTATAGTCAATTAATATAATACTTCTCCTACACAACTATCTCAAAAAAAATAGTAAAACCTCTTCAATATTTCTTGCAAAGATTGTGACAAAAATAAGAATCTAAACAAAGCCTCTATGAAACATTACCTTGGAATATATATATATATTTGCAAACACTAATATCCTTTGCTCTGGATAAAGTATACTCTCTTTAGTTTACAGGTTTTCCTTCTTTTCTTTGACATATTAGTTTTCTTCCCTTACGGACTGCCTCATACAAACAATTGCACCAACATGTTTGTGTTTGTGTTTTAAATTCGAATCACCAAGCATGTGCACATTGTGCCTTCTATTTAGTTAGGCTATTCCAAGCCTCTAATTTTAAACTACTTTTCATTTTTTCTAAACAATCGTTTTTCTTCACAAGTCCAATATAATCTCACTATTAGGTGTTTATATTTTAGAATTTGGAGTGGACTAGAAAGTACACATTTCCTAGATTGCAGGAGTATGAGACAAGTGTACTGCCCAAATTGATTTTATCGGCGTCGTTCCAAATCAGAGATAAACAATTATATAAAAAAATAGAATATAAAAAATAACTAGTGGTTGATGCATGGATAACGCATAGTTAATGCATGGATAATAGGAAATTCATGGAAGACAACTGTTTAACTAGAAGAATGTAGGTGATAATAGGTAGCTAAGGAATACACAATGGGTGATTACAACTATGTGGCACTTACAAGTAATAGATAATTTGTACATGGCACTTAACTTGTGGCCTATCAGTGTTCACCAATCACAAGTTAAGTGGATGTGCTAGTTACACATATGCACTTGTTGAGAAATCAAAACAACCAATTAAATTCCAACTCTTTTCACACGTTGCTCCTGAAATATACAATAAGGTATTCAGGGGTGATGTCTAATCTTTGTATATATATGACCCTGCTTGTTCCAAGCATAGGCTTGACATCTAAAACAAAGTCGCTAGGTGTTGATCTTGTTGAAAAATACATAGAGCTCATTATAATTGTGAACATTGGAAAATAGTGATACCTCGGTCTACACTATTCATTGAGCACCTATTGGAAAAATGGAGGCATGATGAGAAAAACAACAAAACGCAAAAAAAACTATCACTTTATTAAACAAAAGGTATTTATACATATGTTTATTTCTAGTCATTAGAGTTCTATGGGATGGAAGAGCATCCTGAAACATGGGAAGTCTTGTGTCCATGACCCAAAATTGAGGTGCATTAAACATGCAATTACATTGCATTATCTTCAAATTTGCATACATATTTCATGATTATTAACAAGTTCTATGATAAAATAAAATATAGTATTTATATGCTTACTCTTATTGTGATAAAATATTCTTTAAGAGTGCTATGGTTGATTTGTTGTCGCAAAGATCATGTAGCAGATCAGGCAAAACTATTCACAACCAAATAATTTGGCATGCTTCTACCCATGCTACCGCACCTGAAACAAAATTGAATACAGAACTTGATGTACTCTTTCTACCATTAGTGCTTCCGAGAAATCGCTATGAGAATAACCATACAACTTGAAATATGAATTTGTTGAATGCAAAATTCCAAAATTTGTTGTCTGCGTAATATATCGCAAAATCCTCTTTCCAACCTGCCATTGATGACTCTTCGAAGACTCCATAGATTTTGTAGTTTTCAAATACATTAGACTTCCAACCATCTTTTATACATTGTCATATCAATATTCAACTCTTTGTCTTCCTTACCAAGCTTCATACCAATTTCCAATGGTTTTGCCACTAATTTACCATTCAACATTCTAAATTTTCTTAATGTCATTGGCATACTTAGAATAAGAAATGAAAATTCCATTTTTAGATTGCATGAGTTCAATTCCAAGAAAATATTTTAGCATTCCCAAATCTATTATCTCAAATTTAGTCTTCATTTTTGTTTTAAATGCATATATGGATATATTTCCAATAAGGGGATCTTTATGCACAAACTTTTATGTTCGGAAACAAAGTCAAATTCATGTGTGGTTACTCATTCTTTGATATCTAATATTTCTAAGAAGGGAGGCATGATAGATGGATAAGGATGTTGTTCTTTTGGAGGTTCCATTTCTGCAATGCTCTATGGATTATTGGAGATAATGGTTTCAGATATGGTGGGGGTATTATCCTCCTCAATTTATTATATTCTTCTTTATTCTTTTGTGCTCATAGCTTTCCCTGACCTTACTCTGATCTCTTGTAATGCAACAAGAACTTATTGCGATAATGTGTAGACTTCTTGCAATGGAGCAATAGCAATATAATAGGTCATACAAGTAGGATAAGCAAGAATTCCATCATTGTAAGTAGGATAAACATATTTATTATTGATATTTTGAATGGGATTAGCGGGAATTTGTAATATACCCAACCCCTAGAACCAAATTTTTTTGAACCAACTCGACCCTAATTCAAGACTAAGCAAAACTAGTCAAATTTTACTACAAAATGATATTGTTTACAAACGATCCCAAGCACTACCAAAAAACCTCAAATTATTCCAAAAGTGGTCTGCGAGGATTATATACATACAAATTCATCAAATTGACCCATTGATCATTTCTAAGCAACCGGTCACGGTGGTCAAACAATAACACACTTTTACCGAATAAAACAAAATTCTGCTAAAGAAAGGTACTATTTCCAAACAACCCCAAACGCTACTAAACTGACTCAAATTATTCATTAAATGGTATGAAATGATTATAAACATAAAAATGCATCAACTTGACCCACTTATAAATTCCAAATAACTGGTTATGGTGGTTAAACAATAACATACTTTTAGCTAATAAACCAAAATTTGCTTATTTTTAGACTAGTAAACTAGTGCTTGCACATAGATCAATACACGAGGTAAATCCTATAGATTTTAATTAATTATTAAAAATTATTTGAGTTTACATTAGGGTATTCTATCTAAGAAACAAAACAAAAAAGATTTATGCTACAATAGAGAAGAGATGGATTTCAAAAAATTGGTGGAAGAGGAAGGGCAAATGCTACACTGTTGGAGAGAACTTCCGCAGCATTTAGGAAGCTGCTAATTTTGGGAAGGATAACTAATTTTGGAGAGAAAGTACCAATTTTGGCGGTAAGACAAAGATATCGCCATAGCGCAAATTCCGACGGGAATCACGGCGATAGGTACAGAAAAGTCAAAGCATGTGGTACAAAGAAGAGGCCGAAGGGAGAGCTCAACCACCGTAATAAAGGCGCCAAAGATGAAGAGAGGGTTCAGCTACCCTCATTAAGAAGAAGGACTACAGTCAGCGTTGCTTGAACCAAGAAGAAGCGACGGGCCGATGCATTAAAGACTAAGGATTGCAGGAAGCGGCGACGAGACAGGAGGCGGCTATGGAAGTACAGCCAGTTGACTGTAAGTGGTTAGGATTGAGTCACTGTTGGGATAAGGCCCACAGTTTTGTAACTGCGATGAGACCTTCGGGCCATCTATATATAGGAGTCTTTTTATATGATAAGGGGTTTGCCACATATTGATAGAAGCCATTTAGGTAGAGGGTAGTCAAGTCTTTGTTGATACAGAGTCTGAACATCCCTTAGAGAACAAGGGCCGACCCTTTGAGAGACTGTGCAATCCGCTGGGATTGAGAAGGAAAGAGAGTGCATTGTAAGAGGCAGGAGGAGAAGAGAGGTCTATAGAGAAGGGCTCCCACTAAGGTGGAGTTTCCCAGAAGACCCTTGTTGTAAAGAGTTGGAAAGGAATTGTGTTTGTTCTTCAGAATTGTTAACAAGAAACACAGTTCCCTTGGACGTAGTTCCCGCCCTGGGAGTAACAACGTGCTTATCTAAGTAGCGCTGTTGTATTTGTGTAGTTGTTGTTCTCATTCACTTGCCTTTATTATACACGAATGCTTCATTCTGTTATAAGTAATGTATATGGTCATCAGTTTAAGTCCTGGTTGATGTATAACAATTGTGATAATCATAGCTAAAATCCTAGCGAACTAGATAATTGTTAAGCAGAGGATAATGTGCGAGTATGGACTGAATATAATGCATGAATGGTTCACTTAGACAGTGCTCAAAGTAATACTCTACTCAGTTACATTGTTGCGAGATATCAAGGGGCCAAGTTCATTAGCAAGGGTTATGCTTGGAGATTAAATGATATTACTAACTGCAGTAATAGGATAAGAACGGCTGAAACCACGTATTAATCCAGGAAGCGGTTAAGAATCGCGTACCGCAGGGACAAGAAGGGGAAGATATCGCACCTACGATATCTTAGGTATCGCTAGACGGGCTCGCATAGGGGGAAGACTTATCGCACCCCCCTGCGTAATGCGATAAGACAGAGGCACAGCCGGAGTAATAGAATGAGATAAGTCAGCTTATGAGGAAAGGGTTAAGGTGGGTTTAAGCACCCTGGATGCCTCAGAACCTGGCTGAGAACACTTGAGTCTTCTGCCTCCCATTAGAATCACTTCGGGTGAGACTTCAGGTTGCTTCTGCGACCTGTTGCCGAAAGGGCCAGCGAGCTAAGGGTTCTGTTGGTCTAAAAGGTACCGTAAGCCCGGGTCTACCCAGAAAGTAAAAGAAAGAGAGACCAACAAATGGTTCCGCTGCCGGTTTGAACATATTGAGCTGATGTTCTGTTGGCATCCTACCAAGCAAGAACTTAACCAGTGGGTTGAGTTAAAAGAAAGAGAGTTTGCTGTAAAAGAAAACAAGAATCCTAGACTGAGCACAGAGGCTTGGCTACAGAAGCACATTTTTACAGATCTCCATGAGATATTCTTCGTAACCTATGCTATTGAGCTATATGGTTGGTTATCAAAGCTTGCTGACAACAGCGGTTTCAAGAAGAATCGAGAAGTTGTCTGGACAGCAGAGCTGATTCAGACCTTGAAAGGTGTCGATAACCCCATCTCACGGGCAGTGGACTTCTGGCTTGCGAGTTTGCTGGAAGGCTTCATCGCAGAGTTCGCGGTTGATCAGAGAAAGAGTTTCAGCGCAGCAGAACGGTACTTCTTCAAGGGTTATCGCGGTAAGTACCTAAATTCTTTAAATCTGTCCATTAAGCAATTACTATATGAAAAAGGAGTACTGGATATACTCTCAGATGAATAGTAGCATGATATTGTAATGTCAGTAGACTCTGAAAGTGATTACGAGTATCTTGGACATACACGTAGTGGTAAAAGATATAGAGTCAACGATTCATCTTCTTCTGAAGAAAACAGCTCAGATAACCTGAGACAGCAGATTCAGAACCCTAGGACTCCTCAAAAGCCAGTCGGAACTCAGAATAATCCCGCAGGAACCCCATCCAGTAGCTCTCACACAGCGCATACTACCGCTACACCCTCCACATCTATACCGCCGAGTGGTAGTAATACAGCAAACCAGAACCCACCACCTAGAAACAGAATGGGGGATGATATGAAGCTACCAACATTCAAAGGTACAGGGTCGGAGGACCCTGAGCAGCACTGGTTCTTATGCGAAGCCATATGGACCATTAAGCAAATACAAGACGATAATGTCGAGCTTGTCCAGCTGGCCACCACATTTAGAGACAGAGCATTAACTTGGTATATGAAGTATACCACTGGCCATAACAGAACGCTTGCACAGGTTAGAACTGCTATGATTAAAGAGTTTAAAAAACCTAAATCCGAGTCACAGTGCATAGCAGAACTTAAAGATATTAAACAATTGCCTACGGAGACGGTTTGGGATTTTGACCAGAGATTCAAAACCCTCATTGATCAGGTAAGCTTTGAGCTTGCGCCTCAACAGCATAAAGAGTGGTTTATCGCAGCAATATTACCACACATCAGACTTCCGCTAATGCAACAGAAATTAAATACACAAGATGAAGCATTAGAAATGGAAATGAAACTAGAGGCTTCACCTCTAGCAGAAACTAGCACAGGTATCACTAATCTGCAAAATCAGCTAGCTAACCTCACCTTACAGCTGCATGAAATTAAGAAAGGAAAGGAGGTTGCGCATGAAATTTGGTGTACTAAGTGTAAAGCGCAGGGACACAGTAAGGATAACTGCCCTGTCTTTGTTGACTATATCGCCAGTGGAGCTCCTAACCCGTTGATGCAGAACCAGGGGCCATGGTGTGAGATTTGTAGAACCAGAGGACACAGTCCTCAAGAATGCCCTCTCCTTCAGAAATATGTGCAGACACCAAAGAACCTATATTGCAATTTCTGTAAATCTGTGGGACATGACGAAAACAACTGTAGAGCTTATGAGTTAATGCTAGAAAGAAAGCATGACCTTTACAGAGTTCAGTCAGAAGCATCTGGACCAGCAATACGTCCACAAACTGATCCGACTCAGGGAGGCCGTGGAGGAAATTTCAGAGGCCGAGGACGCGGAGGAGGCTATGAATCTGGCCGTGGCCGTGGACCTATAACCTGTTATAACTGTGGAGGCACAGGACATTACGCTAGAGACTGTCAGAACCCTACTACAACGTGCAAGTATTGTAAATCTTATGATCATACAATAGAGGAGTGTCCCGTATTGATAGCTAAGATCAAGGACGCCAAGCCAGCAACCAATCAGACTATCCAGTTTATCGCTGCTGAGCAGAACGAAACAGAACCACGAGTCAATATTGTAACTCGCAGTGGTCTCTCCACAAGTAACATATCGCAGGATGCGGAAAAAACGACAGGAACGCAGTGGGTGCGCAAAGCTCCAGGAAAACCTATCCCACTCGATCTACAGAAGAATAAGGAGGCATTTCAGCAAACTAAGACTTCCTTTGCTGAACAGACACAGTCCAGATCACTATTATTACCATCTCAGGGTATACCGCGGAAACCACCACATGATGTTAGTACTGCGCAGATACCGCAGGCTAGCACATCTGGAAGATGCGACGAAGAGGAATTGACCGGGAGTGTACAGTCCTTCCTGCAAAGTTGTTTGAAACTTCTAAGAAATGGGAAAGCTGTAGAGGAACTTCAGAAAGTTATTGATCAATGTCAACAGAGCCCTTCCTTGAGCAATACACAGTGCACCATTCACCATATAATGGGCCATACAAGGACATGAAGAGAGATGAGGCTCACAACGCAGATCGGACTATTTGAAATGGATGAGGTTATCCTAGACTTAGGATCAGAAGTAAATGTCTTGACTAAGCAGACATGGGAACAGATGGGTAGTCCAAAACTAAGCAGATCCCCTATCCATCTGAGACTAGCTAATCAGCAGAGAATATCGTCGATGGGTCGTCTATCGCATGTCCCAGTGGACATCGACAGAGTTCACACATATGCAGATTTTGAGATCATAGAAATTATTGGTGACACCAAACCCTATCCAGCTCTATTAGGTATTGATTGGGCTTTTGATAACAACGCTGTTATCAACTTGAAGAAAAGGCAGATGACATTTGAAGATGCTCAAGTCCGGGTTATCGCACCACTAGACCCTTTACAGGGTCCTCGCTACATTGAGCCAATCAAAGCAGAAGAGGAGGTGCATAACATGGAAAATTTGTACCAAATGACTTCTAATCAGACAGATTACATTGATCCTACAGCTGATGGACATATTAGCTGGAGATGTGATAGCTCATGCACATCAGATTCAAATGTTGGCTTAGAGAATTGGCAAAATAGACTCCACGAAGTTTCTACTCGCAGATGCGCATTCATGACTAAATCACTGCGATGGATTGGGGCAGAAAACAGGTATATTCCAACTTTTGATGGACTAGTGGACGTCAATGATTTTTTGCAGCAGTTTGACCAAGAGATTCCTCAAGAGCAGAGGATGGAGGTTTTTGACCTTGCAGTTCGAGCCACACCTGCAAGATGGTGGTACACACACAAGGAACATATCGCATCATGGTATGATTGTAAGAGACTGATGCGCATTAGATTCTCTAAAGAAAGAGACTGTACACAGCGGAAATACACAGGGGAGAGTGATCCCAGAACACACATTATGATCTGTGAACAGAGTTGGCTAAAAATTCCAGCAGAAGAATGGGTTCATTTGTTTATCCACACACTGGATACAGTTCCACGGAACTGGTATACAGAAACAGAGCTAAGAAAAGGAACTATCTCATGGCCTATTATGATTGAAAACTTTTTGCTCACGTTCAGTTTTGAATCTGAGCATCCAAGCATTGATCGAGCCTTGAAGATCATAAAGACTAAAATATTTGAGGATTGCCCATTACCATCGGATTCACAACCCGAGTGGGCTATTCAGATGGAACATGCTCTGGAATGTTACAACTGCGCACAAGATTCAAGCGATGAGGATGAAGATCCTCGCAGTATCAATATCGCAGAAACAGAAGGTACGCGCGAAGTTGAAGGTCCACACTTAGAAATCCCAGCTGTAACAGAACCAATCAAGATTAAAAAGAGCAATATTGGCACAGAAACAGACCCTAAGTTTGCCTCTATTGGAGATTATTGGGATGATGAGACAATTGGCCAAATCACAGACCTATTACATGAGTGTCAGGACCTATTTCCTACCAACTTTACAGAAATGAAGGGAATAGTGGGTGACTTAGGAGTCATGAGAATACCGCTTAAGGAGGATGCTAGGCCGGTTAAGCAACGTCCATACAGGTTGAACCCGCGGTATAAAGCAAAAGTAAAAGATGAAATAGATAAGATGCTAGCAGCAGGCATCATTGAGACTGTTGAAGAAAGTGAGTGGGTTAGTCCCATGGTAGTACAAGAAAAGAAAACAAAAGGAGACATCAGGATCTGTGTCGACTTGCGCAAACTGAATGATGCGTCGCTGCATGACCCATTTCCGACACCATTCACTGATGAAGTCTTAGACAATGTTGGAGGACAAGAAATCTATTCATTTACTGATGGCTTTTCAGGCTATCACCAGATAAGAATCCATCCAGATGACAGGAACAAGACCACGTTTGCGACAGAATGGGGCTCCTTTCAGTATACGGTAATGCCCTTTGGTCTTAAGAATTCCCCAGCAATTTTTTCTATAGTAGTTGTTGCTGTCTTTAAGGAATACATCCATCAATTTCTAGAAGTTTATTTTGATGATTGGACTGTATTTGGACTAGTCAAGAAGCACATAGGAAATCTGAGATTAATGTTTGAAAAATGTAGACAGCACCAGATTTCCCTTAACTTAAACAAATGTATATTTTGTGCGCCTTTTGGTACGTTGTTGGGTCACATTGTGTGCAGACAAGGCTTGATGGTAGATCCTGCGAAGGTCGCCATCATTGTCAATTTACCAGCACCTAACTCAGTAAAGCAGCTGAGAACTACACTTGGTCATACCGGGTATTACAGAAAGTTTATCAAAGGTTATGCCAAGATTACCGCACCAATGGAGAAATTATTGAAGAAGGATATCAGATTTCAGTGGAATGAGGAATGTCAGAAGAGTCTTGACACTCTAAAAGAAAAAATGGTTACAACACCTATTCTGGTATTTCCAGATTGGAACAAGCCTTTTCATGTTCATGTGGATGCATCTGGCATCGCACTAGGCGTTATTCTCACGCAACCAGGTGAAGGGGGTATTGACCACCCTATCGCATATTCGAGCAGGAGATTATCGACAGTTGAGAAGAATTACACCACCACAGAGAGAGAAGGGTTAGCAATGGTGTATGCTTTACAGAAATTTCGGCACTATCTGTTGGGGGCCCCGTTCAAGATGTTCACCGACCATTCTGCATTAAAGTACTTGGTCAATAAGCCAGTGTTAGGGGGAAGAATATGCAGATGGCTATTGTTGTTCCAGGAATATGATTTCGAAATCATTGTTAAGCCAGGAAGACTAAATGCAGGACCTGATCACCTGTCAAGGATAGACTCAGGTGAAGAACCAAGTAACTTAGAGGACAACTTGCCTGATGCGCAATTGTTCTCCATTCAGGTCGCAGACGAATATTATGGAGACATAATTCAATTTCTCACTACAGGATGGGCACCGCCTGAGTTTACCAAGAAACAAAAGAAACAATTAGTGGTGAAAGCAGCAGACTTCACCCTGATTGCAGGACACCTCTATAAGTTGGGCCCAGATGAAATCTTGCGCAGATGCGTTATGCCCCACGAGAAACAGACCATTCTTAAGGAAGCACATTCGGGCATCGCAGGAGGCCATTTCGCAGGGAAGCCTACCGCTCAGAAGATCCTAGCAGCCGGATTATGGTGGCCTACATTACATAAAGACAGTAAAGAGTTTTGCAGATCATGTGATATCTGCCAGAGGACGGGAAAGCCCTCCAGAAGAGATGAAATGCCGTTGCGACCACAGATAACGCTACGCGCATTTGATAAGTGGGCTATAGACTTCGTGGGTCCTATTAACCCCCCAGGAAAACGAACTGGTGCGAGATATATTATTACAGCAACAGAATACCTCACCAGGTGGGATGAGGCAAAACCAGTCAGGAATTGTGATGCTGCTACAGCAGCACAATTTATTTTTGAAAACATCATCACTAGATTTGGATGCCCAGTGACTTTGATGAGTGATCAAGGCACACATTTTTTGAATAGCACCATAGAAGCCTTGACAGAGGAATTTGAAATCCAGCACCATAAGAGTACACCTTACCACCCTCAAGCTAATGGTACGGTGGAGGCTTTCAATAAGATATTAGAACATGCCCTTACAAAGATTTGTAACAGTCAAAGGGATGATTGGGACCTTAGAGTTAATGCTGTATTATGGGCTTACAGGACCACGTGCAAGAAACTAACAGGGCACACACCTTTCAGCCTGGTATATGGACAAGAGGCTGTTATGCCTATGGAATACATCTTACCCAGTCTAAGGATTGCTCAGCTTACAGAGATGGCTGATTCTGATACTTTAGAGGAGAGATTGGCACAGCTGCTCAATCTGGAGGAAGACAGATTTATCGCAGGATTCCATCAAAAAGTGCAGAAAGCACGAGAAAAAGCTTGGCATGATAGGCATATCAAGAACAAAACCTTTCAGCTTGGAGACTTGGTACTCCTTTATGACAGTAAGTTTATAAAGTTCCCTGGAAAATTCAAAACTCATTGGTTAGGACCATATCAAATCCAGCAAATAACAGATGGAGGTGCTATCCAGCTTCGTACTATGAGTGGGGAGTTTCTTCCTACCTTGATCAATGGCAGTAGGCTTAAGCTGTATCGCGAAGGCCATGCCACCTCCTAGCCCTAGCCCAGAAAGGAAGCAAATGGTGCAGATGTTCAGTGTAGTTGAAATGAAGCATCGCACCCTAAGGAGTCTACACCGGGAAATACTTGAGGTAAGAATTCGCAGCCAGCTTTCCTGGTTGTTGCGATAATTTTGATATGAGGCGAGTTTTTGGCACTTTCCATTTCCAGACGATGCGATATCGTATCGCAGAGGACAGAAAACAGATTGATGCGATACCAAATTTTGAATTGATCAGAGGGCTAGTCACTTCGCCTTCTGACAAGCATTAACTGCACGGCTGACAAGTATCTGTTGTACTAGATTTGGCAGCAGTACGGCGATTCTTCTAGATTTGGAAAATCTGATGCGACACCACTCCGACGCACAGTTTCCCAGCGAAATTTCAAACGGCGTTTTCAATAAATGGGCGCGGGGTGCTGTCTTGTCTATGCATTAAATGCCGCCAACGGGTCCAATTTACTGGTCCGTTGCCCTTTGAAATTCCGCCTTATGATAAATACACGTCTTATTCAAAGCACGGGGCTACTTGGTTATTTTCACCGAAAGAGTTGAGCGCAACTGAGCCGAGCCAAGCGTATTCTTAGCAGAGTTCTTAGCAGGGAAACCAAAAACAGTTGCAGACTCTGATTTGCATTAGATTAGCAATCATAGGAAGTCCAGAGTACCACAGGGGAAGGTTCCTCGCGCCAGACGAGCCTCTCGAAGACGTGTTGCAGAGATTCCAAAGGGGTGGAATTGAGTGTGCTATGACTTCAGTTGTGGCGAAGAAAGGAAAGAAAATTGCTGCTGGTTCTCCATCCACACGCCAGTCACCGAGAACCTTAGCTAATATGGAGTATAGCGAGACCCCGAGTAGCACAGAGTCAGAAGAACCGGAGCAGGAACTTCCGGAAGAAGTCACAGTCGCTACCATATACTTCCCACCAAGAATAGAAAATGCACCAGCAATTGTCCTTCCGAGAGACTTTAAATATGAACTCGTACTCCCACCACTGGATAACCGAGTGAAGGAAGAAGGTAACCTGTGGGGGAATATGCATGCTGTTAAGTTTGCTGATTATAATCTGCGAGATTATAAGCTGTACCCACAATTCCGTCGCGATCGTTATATGACGATTCAGAGGAACCCAAGGACAGAGCGCGATGAGTTCGTCCCCATGGACCATGTAAGCCATTTAGCACCGTCGGGACTGCTCAATCTCCTGGAGATTCCACACTTTGGACGGGGCTCGGAGGTAAATGCTATGGTGCGGATGCTACTTTCATGTGTGCATGGTGGTTACTTATGGTTGGGTAACCGGATAGATGTTAATGTTGACCTTATTCACCGCATTACCGGTCTGTCGAAGACTGGCTTCGACCCACAGATAAATATTGATGGCGCCACAAAGGATACCAGGCTCTCAACCAAGCAGGTTGCGGAGTATAAGCTGCAAAGAGGAGGTCGCACCTACGATGTCAACTCAATACAGGATGACGCCTTGCGGTTTACTGTTAGTCTGTTGGCCGGAAAACTCCTCCTCAAGGTGAGGCCGAAGGAGGTCACAGGCTCAGTTATCCGCCTAGCGATTGAAGTCATAAAAGGTAAACCTTACAACTGGAGTTTATTTTTGCTGAATAGTTTCTTTCAAGACTGTGCGCAGGCACAGCAGGATCCACTTCACAGCTTCCACTTCTCGTGGCTGCTGATCCTTATGGCTTTTATTGGATGGAAAGAGCCGCCCAATTCGCAGTTTCCACAACTGGCACCAGGGGCGTGCAGAGGCTCGAGGTACTCAAATCTTTGGGCGAGTAGTCACCCAGAGAAGCACAAGAATAACGCAATGGTATTCCATGACTATTATACGCTATTGCTTGAATCCGTAGCAACGATTCCGCGTGTCGACTCGCCGATCGTTGATCTTTATCAGTCCAAGCTGGAATTTAAAGTCGACAGGGATAAAACCTATATCAGACCCAAGGGATTCAGGAAACATAAGGAATGGGCCCCCGGCCCATATCGCATGGAAATCCAGCAAGTTGAAGACACCATTAAGAATTGTTTCGATGAGGAAATGAAACAGATGTATGATGATCTATCCTCTGGCCTAGTTCCAGTTGATCCCCCAGCTGAAGATCCAGAAGATGTTCTGGAGGCAGATCCTAAACATAAAGTGAAAGAACCAATAGGTTCTAAGAGAAAGGTTACTGAAGGCCCTTCTCCACTGCGAGCAAAGAAGAAGAGAACAAAGGCGGTTACTTTCGACGAACCGCAGGCACCAATCATGACAGAGGATGAGTATGATCTCATCGCCAGTCGAATACAGGAGAAGATGCGGGATAAATTCGCTGCGATTCAGTCATCGCAGGATCTTATGCGCATCAGCCTTGACAAGAAATTGCGAGAGTTGAAGGCAATAACTGAGAAGACTGCTTCCATGCAGATTCAGCCAGCTCCAACTACAGTCGCAGAAAGTTCGCATCCCCCTTCACAGACCAGAGAAGAAAGTATTGCAAGGGACCGCACGAACATTGTTCGTATACCGCCAGGAAGCATTAAGTTCCCTGTTGTTGGCCCGGTTTTGCAACCAGGCTTAGTGCTATGGGCACCTGCTAACTAGTAGCAGCAGTTTCAATAGAAATAAAAACAATAAACTAAATAAACAATACTTTTCATGAATCTAAGCAAGAATCTAAGCAAATAATGTAAACATGTCAAAATCAAGAACAAGAAACATAAGAAATAATTTTTTGTATTGAAAAATGGGGGGGGGCAAGCAAGTGCTTGCGATATTACCTTCAATGGTGAAGGTTGATGTTGAGCAACTCCCAAGATGAGTAGCTCCAAACTCCAAGAGGTCTCCTTCTCCAAGGTTGCTTCAATGGCTAAAAGTGCTCAGGGGAGATTTCAGCAGCATAAGGATGAGATAATGGAAGGATGTGAAATGAGGAGCCCCTACCACCTTTTTATAGGTTTTGGTGGTGAGGAATACCATTTGTGGTTTTGTGGAAACCAAATGGTATTGACCAACATGGTTTAGGTACTTTTCCCTCCTTTTTCCTTTTTTGAATAAAAATAATATTTTAATTCCCTTTTTAATATTTTTGGGAATTTGGACCCTTTTTGAGGGTTTTTTATGATTTTCTTGGAAAAATAATCTTTTTTAATGGAAAAAGGGGTGTACTAAGGTCTTTTGGTGACCTTTTGTTGGTTTCAGAGGCTCAGATGGTGGAAAAGTGGACAAATGGGTCATGTGAGTAAGGGAATGAGCTAGTGAGCACTTTTTAGGTGTTAACAGATTGCCCCCTGATGTGTGAGGGCAGGAGCTCATCGTATGGCCGATAGACATCATAGTTCTTTTGTCATTTTTCTGGGTTTTAGGGGAGAGAAGAGACCGGTTGGAGACTGGAGCCATGGCCCTTGGAAGCTGCAAAAACAAAAAATATTACATTACCTCAATATGAATGAGGTATAATCTCTGATAAAGGACGAGGCGGGCATTCCCATGCTCGTATCAAGACATATACAAAACAATTAGTCCCAAGAAGGGGGATCTAATACGTAAAGAAATATACTGGTACATCATAATGGTCCAGAGGGGACATGATTGTGGGATATACTCATGATCATGGCTGATCTCAATAACTGATACACTGGAATAACTGTGGAACTGCTGAAACTGAAGGTGTCCAACATCTGTAGGGACTCAAAGACTATGAGTCATCTCTGAGAATTAATGTAACTGTATACTCAAGGGAGTATGAAACAGGGGTAAATCTGAATACTGTCGCCATGCGCAACCCGGATATCCATAAAAAAAAGTGTAGCTGGTGTGATCCATAGGAAGACTCTCAAATGTAGAGGAGTCAGGTGGTATCCGGGGTCTTCGACTAATAACTGAACGGACCAATACCCTGTGCGAGTCTCAACGATGCGATCAAGGTGTTGAAGTCGAGCATGTGAGAAACAACCATTCGGAGAGGCACTGAGGATTCCTCTCGAAATGATTTGTAGGCACTCATCATAAATGGTAATGAGTCCAAGACACAGGGACCTCTAGATCTATCCTCTGGAATCAATGTGGTTGTCGTCGACAGAGGGAGACCAGCAACTAACAAGGCAATGATGTTTCCTTGACAGGAGCACGAGGTGTAGAATTGAAGTGATGTAGTACTGCTGGTAGGACTGACATACTTGTGGGGATGGGAAATAACTGGGTCAAAAATGGGTAGACTCAAGCTTCCTTTGTTCAGAGCATGATGACGTGGTTGACCTAGCAGCGTAGGGAACTGACTTGTAGGTGTGGGGATCATTTTTTAGGGACTGAAGGGTATGTACTGACTCTGGGTGGGTGAAGCTGATGGTAGCTGTCGAGGGAGTTTCCGGGTGACATACTGCAGAATGCTCTGAACAAAGGCGACCAGAATGGGGAAGCTGCTATGTGAGTAGACATGGTCTGTCGTGGCGCCAAGAGGCACCATTCTTCCTTCTTCGTAGTTTTAATGAGCTCCAAGAAGGGATAAAAGTGTGCTCTAAAATGGTACGGTCCTGTGGATTTTGTGAGCCCAGGACGGCACATGCTCATGGTTGCTTTCATGTTTAGAGAGTCTGAAAACGGTAAGTGGACTCTGTTGGTGTTTCTTTTTCGTGGTTTAGTCTCCAAGGCCCAAAAAAGCATAAAATGATGCGGATGGAGAACTCTTCTAGCCGATGTGACTAGAGTATACCTTTTTCGTAATTAGTCTACGAGGTCCGGAAAAGGGGTAAACTTATACCAGGTAGACGCCCTTTCAGATACGTTTAGCGAGCATGAAAGGAAGCAAGATTGCTCGGCGATCTTTTCATTGTTTTAGGAGTCAGAAAAGAGCTTAACAGAAACTCCCTAAGTGCCTTTTTCGTCAAAGGGTTTGCTCGGCCCGAAAAAGGGATAAAATTATACCGAACAAAAATGGATTGATGAAGGTGAGAAAAGGTCTCAAGCATCGTCATCTGTGCAGAAAACTGGATCCGGTGACATAAGGATTGTCGAAAACGGAGAACGACCGATGTGGCACGCAAACCGAGGTGACGAGGGGGCGTGGAAAAAATGCCCGGAAAATCTAAAGGTGAGAGCGATAAATGATCTCTAGCATCATTAAGAGCGCGGAAAACTGAATCCGGCGATATAAGACACATCGAAAACGGAGAACGGCCGATGTGGCACGCAAACCGAGGCGACGGGGGGGGGCTAAAAAATGGTCAAAAAAGGACCCCGTGAAAAACGGGAAACGGAAGGAACCTTTATGAAGTTCTCGCTGTGCTGATCCCAACGGTACCAACGGTTTGAGAAATGGACTTCGTATGACACCTTAATGGTTGTTTGAAATTTGTGGAATTTCTATAAATAGGACGTGGGGCCCAATATGACATGATGTGATTGGTGTGCCAGTCGAGGACACTGTTGGCCATATTATCTGCTACACCATTGAGGTGTCTTGGGACATGTGTGAATGTAATGGATTCAAACTGTCTAACCATTTGTTTAGTGCGCAGGAATTTTCTGAACAGACAGGGATCGCGTACCTGGTAATCATTGTTGAGCTGGGAGACTAGGAGCTGTGAGTCCAAGAAAACGTTGAGGTGACGTATGCTCATCTGGAGAGCAGTGGCTAGGAGACCGGTCACGGCATCGTATTCAGCTTGATTATTGGTGGCGGCACCTAAACACACTCCATCAATGTGAATTAACTCATGTGAAGGGGAGTATATTACCCAAGCTGCGGAGGCGAGATTGGGAGACCAACGGCTTGCACCATCAGCGAAACCGACATGGCAGAGTGGAAGAGGCTCCATCTGTGGTCATGCAGAGAAAACAAATTTTTAGGTTTTTTTTGAAAAATTTTGTGAACGAAAAACGTATGCCTATACTAAAAATGGACGATGGTGTCCATGAGATTTTCTATGGGTAAAATTGTTTAAGGTACAACCCGTTGCGTGGGTTGCGCAGGGTGTTGCCTTCTGAATCGGTCAGAATGTATGCCCCCTGCCCGAGGCAGGTGTGTATGATGTAGGGGCCTTTCCACATAGACACGAACTTTCCCTTTCCGGTTTTATCATGAGCTTGATCGTAAGCGAGGACAAGGTCTCCCTCCGAAAAGGTTCTTGGGTGGACGCGTTTGTCGTAACTTAGTTTCGATCGTTGTTTAGCAGCTTCCATGTTCTGAATGGCTGTGCGCCGATCTTCATCGGCCTGCTCTAGGAGCAGTAAACGTTGCTCGATCGGGGAAGTATCCGGTAGGAGCTCAACGGCGATGGTTAGAGCAGGGATCTGGCACTCAATAGGGAGGACAGATTCGACACCGTGAACTAAATGGAAAGGGGTAAAACCGGTGGCGGTTTTGGTTGATGTGCGGTAGGCCCAGAGTGCCGGGAAAAGCATGTGATGCCAATTGGATTTGTGATTGTCTACAGTGCGTTGGAGAATGGTCTTCAAGATTTTATTGATCGCTTCGACTTGTCCGTTTCCTTGGGGGTAGTAAGCGGAAGAGAAATGGTGTTCGAATTTCAACATGGTTGATAATTCCTTCCAGACGGCATCTTCGAAGTGAGAGCCGTGGTCAGAGACTAGCTGTTGCGGTACTCCGAAACGAGCGATGACATGGTTGAAGAAAAACCGTGCTGCAGTGTCGGCTTTGCAATTATAGGTCGGCATGGCTTCTGCCCACTTGGTGAAATAATCTACAGCCACAATGATGTGTTTATGACCGCCGGCTGACGGGGGGTTGCAGTCGAGGAAGTCTATGGCCCATTTGCAGAATGGTCCAACAGTGATGACTGGATGAAGGGGGGCAGGGGGGGTTCTTGCTTTGGGGGCAAATAGCTGGCAGTTCTGGCAATGCTTGACTGTGGTGATGCAATCAGTAAACAATGATGGCCAAAAATAACCGGCGCGAATGATTTTCTGGGCGGTAGCCATGCCGGAGAAATGGCCTCCACAGGCACTGCTATGACAATCATTGAGGACTTGTTCTGCCTCGCTATGGGATAGGCAGCGGCGTAAGATAGTATCAACGCCTCGTCGATAAAGTACATCCCCAATAAGCAGGTATCGGGGGGCGTGGTGTCGTATGCGACGGCGTCCATCACGATCGATGTGTGGTCGGAATTTTTGCGTACGCAGGTAAGTCGATATGTCTCCATACCAAGGGTCGTCAGACGAAATGACGAATATCTGCTCGTCAATCAAGTCCGTTTGGATGACGGGTGATGCTGAAGAGGATGGGAGATCTGTAATGAGGTGAGCAAGCGCGAGGGCTTTGGTGCTCTTGGGAGTCTTGAAAGTAAGGTCATATTCCTGGAGTATAATGACCCATTTAGCGACACGACCCTGAAGGAGCCGCCGGGTAAGGAGGTAGACCATGGGGTTGGAGTCGGCAACAACCGTGGTATGACTAAGCAAAATATAGTGTCGCATTTTTTGCACGGAAAAGACTACAGCTAGTGCTAATCTTTCCTCATAGGGGTAACGTAGAGGTGGGCCAGATAAGGTCTGGCTGACGTAATAAATCACATGCTCTTTGTGGGAAGCATCCTCTTGGACCAAAACTCCGGACACGGCATATTCGGATGCCGAGACGTAAAGGGTGAAGTCTTGGGAGAAATCCGGTGGGGATATCAAGGGGGCTTGTGTGAGAGCTTTCTTGAGGGCTTCGAATGCCGTGTCTGCTTGTTCGTCCCAAACAAAGGGTATGTGGGTACGAAGCAAGCGTAAGAACCCGTGGACTTTGGTGGCATAATCAGGGACAAAGCGCCTAAGAAAATTGGACCGCCCTTGCAAGCTCTGAAGCTGTCGAAGCGTGCGAGGAGGGGGGAGTTCTAAGATGGCTTTGACCTTCAGGGGTTCGACAGTGATCCCATCTTGGGAAACAATGAAACCCAACAACCGGCCCGCTGGGACGCAAAAGACACACTTGTGTGGGTTCAAGCGGATTTTATATTTGCGACAACGCAGGAAAACTTGCCGGAGGTCGTTAAGGTGGTCTGATCGTTTTCGGGAACGCGCTGTGAGGTCGTCAAGATAGACTCGCAGGATATGGACCAAGTCGTGAAAGCAATAGGTCATGGCTCGCTGGAAAGTGGCACCGGCATTTTTAAGGCCAAATGGCATGACGCGATAGGCAAAGGTGCCCCATGGGGTGGTAAAGGCAGTCTTGTACTGATCCTCCTTGCGGATGTGGATCTGGTTATATCCGGAAAACCCGTCCATGAAGGATAGGACCTCATGGCCCGCACACTCATCAATGAGTTGGTCAATGAATGGCGTGGGGAAATTGTCTTTTGGACAAGCGTGGTTTAGATCGCGGAAATCAGTGCATACTCTAAGGGTGCCTTGTTTTTTGTTGACAGGAACGGGGTTCGACACCCATGTGGTGTACGGAATAGGGTAGATGAAACCTGCTTTTCGAAGTTTTTCGACTTCAGCCTTAACAGCGGGGAGCTTGGTAGGGTGAATAGGTCGATGTTTCTGACGAACAGGGGGTACTTCGGGCCATGTATCGATGTGGTGTTCAATAATGGTGGGGTCGAGACCAGGCATCTCGGTATATGACCAGGCGAAGACATCGCGGAACTCCTGAAAGAGCTTTTTGTACGCCTGAGTTTCTGCTTGAGTGCAAGATGCGCCCAGCGAGATGAGCTCAGGTTTCCCTGGTGTTGTGGAAATGTCTATCTGTATAGTGGGGGAAATGTTGGACATGTTCCCTTCTTCAAAGGCATCTGGTGCTGGGATGGGGTCCTTTAACCAATCGACCTTAGTGGGTATGAAGTCTTTCGACTCGACTGATAGCTGGTCGGATGCGGTGGAGGTAGATGTCTCCGGTAGGAAGTACGAGCGATGATGCATATCATCCCAAGGGTAGTCGGGTGCAGTGAGTGTCTCCAAAATCTGCTCGTCAGTATTGAAGTAATTAGACCATAAATCGAGGGGTTCTGGTTTGAAGGTTGTCGAAATCATATATATCGTATTGACTTCTTCTGACGAGGATGATGGTGGAGGGTGAATCTCCTCGATAAGGGGAGGAGATATCTCTAAGTCGGCATTGTTTAACTCGTACAACGCTGCTCTATAGTCAGGTAGATCAGGGCAATGGTGAGAGTAGTGGCCGTAAACGCTGCATATAGCACAAGGATGGTTAGTGCGCAGTGATTTGTCGCGAGGCTGTAGAGGTGGCTCTAATCTGACTACTGGGATGCCGATGTCATCGTCCAACATATTCATATGCTCTTGGAGTGCCGGTAAATGTGGGCATTGGTGAGTTGGATGGCCAATTTCATCGCATAATGAACATTTGGGGGGAGCTCGAAACACCGGTGGGGGTTTGGCTGCCTTAGGAGGTGGTATAGCAGTGTAGGGTTGTGGACCTATGCCCCCAGTGGGCTTAGCAAGGAGAGGGGGATCCTTTGACGTCGAAGCAATCGTGAGACCCGGAGGAGGTTTCATTGACGACGAAGGAATATTGAGGTTAGGAGGAGGTGTCGTTGCCGACAAAGGGATCGCGACGCCAGGAGGAGGTTGATTTGTGGTAACAATAGGTTGTACCGGTTGGAGGATGACGTCTGATGTCGGTAGTCGAACGGGAGGCGGAATATACCACACGGGCAATCCCAATGTTAGCCCGGGTAGGCTAAGGGTAGCCATAACCGGGGCGCTTACTACACCCGAAGAAGGAAATAGGAAGGGAATGGTGTGGATGGGTGTGACACCAATGTGACTAGGGATCAATGGTGGCTGACCGCCGGATGTTTGCGTATTCTGCGAAACAGTACAGAGGTTTGCGACTTGGGTCTCCGGTGACGGTGGTGGGATGGCCTGGAATGTAGAGGTCATGGGTGTATCCGAATAAAGTCCGGGTGCCACAGAAGACACAAAGGAGGTAACTGTACTAGAAGCGGGTTGTTCAATCATGGGGAGAACATTCTCCGGTGCTGCAGGGGCGTTGGGATCATAGTAGGTGAGTTGGTCAATTTTGACCACGCGGCCCTCGTGGGGGAACATCATGGTGCGGAAGACGGAGGAGGCGACCGCTTTCATGGCGTACATGTAACTGCGGCCAAGTAAAAGGTTATAGTCAAGCTGGGCGTTAATGACTTCTATGTCGATGAGCATAGTCTTCCCACCTAATTGGACGGGTACCTTGGGTAATAAACCTTGAGGTTGAGCTGACCGGCCGTCGTAGGCCCGCAATGCAGTGGTGGATTGCTGGAGAGCAGGGGATCCCAACTTTTGCCAGACAAAAGTGGACATGACACATGTGGAGGCACCTTCGTCGATGATACATCGATGGATGACAAGATTCCGAATAGAAACGGAAACTTGGACTGCTATGGTAGAAGGCAGTCGTGGTTCAGATTGGTCTAAATCAAAGGTCATCAAGTTTGAATCATTTGGGTCAATCGCCCCAATGGCGGAAAGTAAAGTCTTGCGCTGAGTAGGACAGGTTTTTAAGACTTCTAACGCAGACATGGCTGCGGGAGATTGAGCTAAGTCATCTACAATGTTGTAATTGGACGCAGCCCGTGCATTGGGGTTGTTGTTGATTCGGCGAAGGGGGAAGCGAGGTGCTTTAGAAGCGCCATCAAGTGGAACCTGAGGTATACGCAATGTCTGATCAGTGGGATTAGCATTAGTATCCTTTTCGGCGGGGGGGGCTTCAGAAGTCGGTCCGTATTGATTCCGACGGGTTTGGATATTGACGTCAGCGGTGGACATCATCAATAAGTGGTGGGTTCCTGAATCAAACATGGGTTGGTCCGGAGCCGTATAAGTTATTTGTTGTGGTTGCACGTTGCCCTGTTGGGGGGCTAACGGCTGAGTGTTTACCACTCCCTGTGTTGGAAAAGGGTTTTGGAGGACCAAAGGTTGTTGTGGGGGTGGTGGGGGGTTGGGTGGTGGCTGAGGAGCCGCCTGCCCTTGACGATGGGCGTCATTTGTCCATAGTTGTCGAGCTCGCTCCAGATGTGGGCAAGCGTGGGTATAGTGGCCTTAGACACCGCAAATGGAACAAGGATGGTTTGTTCGTAAATTAGCATTTTTGGGTTGCTTAGGTGGCCGATCCGGATTCTAATGAGCGGGCGCCGCGTTATTGTCTTGCGGAGGATGGGTAGGTTGTGGAGCTTGGTTACGGTTTTGATTGTTTCCACGGTTGCGTCCTCTTCCGCGGTTGGGTTGCCCACCCTGGTTACGTTGGTTATTTTGGTACTGGGGCTGATGTTGTTGTGCGTACACATGCCCTTGAGCGTTAGGGGGATTCTGAGGAGCCGCAGGTGCGGGAGCAGGTTGCGGTGGATAGTACGCAGGTGGAGCTGGAGGTGGTCCAGTTGCCTGCTGGGGTTGTTGGTACCCCTGAGCTGGTGGAGGTGTGAGGTTAGCCGGTGCAACCGGTTGTGGGTAATGCATGGGCTGTTGTTGGAACTGCATGGGGTTTTGTACCGTAGGGTGAGTATAGTATGTAGGGGGTACATATGCTGATGGCGCTTGGCCATAACAATGTTGTGGACAAGAGGGTCCATGAACATGATGGGTCTGGTTTGTTGGAGCATAAGAAGTTGTCGCTCCGGAACTGGATGTAGCCCTAGAAAGGTCTGGGGCGGGCATGGTGCTCACCATACTGAAAGGTTTGGCTTGCGGTGTAATTTGGCCAATAATGCCATCAGCGGCATGTGATGCCCCCGGTGTGTCACCGCGTGCGGAGTCACCTCGTGGTGCGTCAGGTATGATGGTGTATAGGTAACCTGATTGGGCATAGATAAGATCAAACTGTTGGGCCTTAAGGATGGCCTCCTCCTCAGACTGGGGTCTTTCAGATGCTACATCCTTCGCAATGAGAGGGAGGAGGGATTTAAGGAACCAGTCTAAAAAGATTCGGTCGTCTAATTTGATCTTGCATAGGCTTCGGCGCCGCCGCCAATCATGAATATGGTCAGTGATATGCGTGGCCGTGTTTTGTCTGCAAGACAGTAGGATCTCGACGCCCGCATCATAGCGGACTGGTAGCTGAAAGAACTGCAGGAAGGTCGAGGCAAGGGAGGTAAATGTGGAATGCGTCCCATGGGGTTGCTCGATATACCATTTGGCTGCAGAGCCAGTGAAGGTGCGCTGTAATAAACGGAGGCGGACAGAGTCGTCCACTATGGAGTTGGAGGAACACCATAAATGGAAGGACATGATGTGGTTCTGGGGGTCTTCTCCGGCCTTTCCCTCAAACTTAGGGATGTCAGAGGGAAGCTTAGTGGGCATATGGGGCCAAGCAGGATCATGCCTGATGGGGTCATTTGTCAGCCTAGCTAAATCTGGCAGGTTGAGACTTGCCATGTATGGTAGACTAGCGGATGTGGTGACCGGAACCGGGACCTGCCTAGCCATTGTGGTATGGTGTAGGGGTCCAGTAGCGCCTATAGGTATGCTAGGTATGGAGGGTATGTGCCCTCCAAAAGGTGTGGCCTGATATGGGTTAGCACTCCCAAGTGAAACTTGGGTTACACTTGGGTTAGGAATCGCACTAGGGATTCCTGGTATAGCACTACCGAGTGCAACATGGGTTACACTTGGGTTAGGAATCGCACTAGGGATTCCTGGGATAGCATTCCCAAGTGCAACAGGAGTTACACTTGGGTTAGGAATCGTACTAGGGATTCCTGGGATAGGGTTTGTGGAAACCGAAGGGGGTATGACCCCCATGTTGGGCATGCCCATGACAGGTGGTGGTCCTGTGTTAGGCATTCCTGAATGTGGAGTGTTACCCATGTTGGGCATACCCAAGGGGGTGGCTGTTGCCGTTGATGGTACTACCGCAGAAGGGTCTGCGGATGTCTGACCTATGGTTAACGTATATAGTGGATCAACTGGTGTTCCAGACATAATTGTGGTTGGTGGTAACTCTGTGGGGTTTTCGGATTCTACCTCCAAATCAAAGGTGAAGTGGGGTATGTCAGAATCGGATGACCGTCTAGATGATCGACGATGTGTCGAATCAAGGGATAATGCTCTGCGTCCGTGACGTGGAGAGCCAAGTGGACTAAACTCTGGGAGTTCGCCCTGTAGACGACGAGAACGTCTAGAATTCTCAATGGTGAGAATATGTTTTTTATTTAAAAATTGTTTTAAGTATCAGGTGGTGATATATATGTAAAAGAATCAAAAACCCTAATGCAACCAAGGGTGCAAAAAGGGGAGTGAAAAAAGAAGGCTCACAGGCCAAAAAATCAATCCTCAAAAAATGCACTTATTCTAGCAGCTGTGCTACAATAAGTGGAGGAATGCAACAACCGGTCAGAATACCAACATGCAAACGGCTCCTAGAAAAAATAGGTGTAACTAGACTCAAAAGGTGGTAAAGATCATGCAAACACCTAATCTAAAAGTATTGTGACTCAAACAGACGATATCCCCTGCAAGGTGATGAAATCCAAGTCAGACAATATGAATGTAGAGACAACGGCTAGATATCCCCCTACCGGGAGGGACACCGGGTAATCAATCCTAAAAAGACAGGCTACTAGGATACTCCGTTCATGACGCGTCGAGAAAAGGTAAATCTGCCGTTTGGTCCTTTGATCGCAATATCCCAATACAGGGATATCCCGAGAACTGCGAATGGTAGCCCTTCGGTTACTGAATGGGTTTCGGTATCCCACTCAGGCTTCCGGAACCATCCTCGCGACTTCAACCCTCCTAGGGGAGAGGCCTTCCCACAAACCGGTTGTGACCGCGCCAAAAAGTACTAAGAGATTTTAGCTCCCTAATTGGACAACTTCTATGTCTCAGATGTATGAACTGAGGGGTGTTATTGGAACACCTATCCCCCCAATACTACCTAGCTACAAGAATTCTTTTCGTGTTCCCCAAGTGGGGTTAAGAGTGTGTTCAAGTTAGGGTAAGTTTTAAGTCTTAGTTCAATTAAGTGATCGTGTGAGTGCACGTGAGGTGTTGTAAACTGAACTTGGAAAAATTAAATGCTTTTAAGGGAAATTTTCAAAAAATAAAGGACTTTTCGAAAATACAAAGCAAATATCTAAGACTTTTTCACTAAAAGGAATTAATATGCTTTTTCAAAAAATAACTCAAAAAATAAAAGATTTCTTGGATTTATGAAAGCAAATAATAAACTCATTTTTAAAAGAAATAAATGGATTTCTTCGTTTCAATAAAAATTGCTAAGGGCAAGATTCTAAAGAAGTAAACAAGAAAAAATTTGAATCTAGATAAAGAATGCAAAATGAGTCTTCCTTTCACTTTCTTGAAAATTTTTAAAAAGATTTCTAGATATGCACTTTAAATAGTAAATTTTTTTTCTATGGCTGTAAGATATGGAGAATCAATACTGTAAAAAATGAGCCAAAATGGGTGAACTGAAGTGATAAATAACACTAAAATACAATATTAGATAAATTTCTATGGAAAATTTCTTAAATCTAATAGCATATTTGGATTCCTTGATCGAAAACACCCAATTTGAAAAAAAAAAATCGTTTCAAACGGAGTTAGGGAGAGGGAGATATGGTCGTTTGAAAATTGAGCTGCGCGGCCAAAAAATGACATGGACCGCGCGGGTTTTGGACCAAAAGTCGCGATGGACCGCGCGGGTTTTGGGCCAAAAGTCGCGATGGACCGCGCGGGTTTCTGTCGCACAGTCGCGATGGACCGCGTGGGTTTATGGCAAAAAGCCGCGATGGGCTGCGCGGAAAAACGCAGAAAAGTCGCGATGGACCGCGCGACTGTCTGGCAAAAATCAGAGATGGACCGCGCGGAAAAACGCAGAAAAGTCGCGATGGACCGCGCGACTGTCTGAAAAAAAGCCGCGAGGCGGAAGCCGTGCACGGAAACCGAGAAACGAACCCGAAAATTGAAAATTTCGGGCTGTTTATGGGGCCAAATCTCAGAACAACAATGGATCTGCTGTCTAAGATGGTAGATCTATGGATCTAAAGGTTAAAAATTCATAAAAACTAAGATTTAATGGCAAAGCTAGAGATCTAAAGTTCAAACCAAAGCGGAGTCGCCAAAAACTGTTGGCTCGGTTTTGCAACCAAGCTTAGTGCTATGGGCACCTACTAACTAGTAGTAGCAGTTTCAATAGAAATAAAAACAATTAAACTAAATAAACAATACTTTTCATGGATCTAAGCAAGAATCTAAGCAAATAATTTAAATATTTCAAAAAATCAAGAACAAGAAACATAAGAAATAATTTTTGTATTGAAAAGTGGGGGGCAAGCAAGTGCTTGCGATATTACCTTCAATGGTGAAGGTTGATGTTGAGAAACTCCCAAGATGAGTAGCTCCAAACTCCAATAGGTCTCTTTCTCCAAGGTTGCTTCAATGGCTAAAAGTGCTCAGGGGAGATTTCAGCAGCATAAGGATGAGATAATGGAAGGATGTGAAATGAGGAGCCCCTACCACCTTTTTATAGGTTTTGGTGGTGAGGAATACCATTTGTGGTTTTGTGGAAACCAAATGGTATTGACCAACATGGTTTAGGTACTTTTCCCTCCTTTTTCCTTTTTTGAATAAAAATAATATTTTAATTCCCTTTTTAATATTTTTGGGAATTTGGACCCTTTTTGAGGGTTTTTTATGATTTTCTTGGAAAAATAATCTTTTTTAATGGAAAAAGGGGTGTACTAAGGTCTTTTGGTGACCTTTTGTTGGTTTCAGAGGCTCAGATGGTGGAAAAGTGGACAAATGGGTCATGTGAGTAAGGGAATGAGCTAGTGAGCACTTTTTAGGTGTTAACACCTGTACCTATGGAAGTACAGATGGTTCATCCACTTGAGGTGAACCTACCAGAAGTACCTGTGGACCAGTTGTACGAAATTTTCCAGCAGATAGGCACGGAGCTGAGGCACAGAGAACAAGTCACATATGAGCAAAATGTTTTGCTGTCTAACGAAAACGTGTAGCTCATCGCACAGCATGAGGCAGAGAGTGCCCAGTTGACACAATATGTTCAGCGAGAGCAGGATGTCTCTCTTGTTTTAAAGAATATCGCAGCAGAACTTCCGCAGTGCGATATCAGGCCTGAGTTAGAAATAACTCAAAAGATCAGAAAAATAGCGGAAAGAGCAAAGGCTCTAGATGAAGAGAAGAAAAAGATGGAGGAAGAATACGAAGCAAGGATTGCTGCACTGGAAGCGAATAGGCCGCCTACCCCAGAGGAAATCCAAGAAGCACGAGTGCAAGCTTTCAGAATTGTACAGACACAGATGCACTGTCGGGTGGAAGCAACAGAGGCTATCCTAGAGGATGCATCAAAAACATGGCTGGAGCTAGAGGAGCTCCCACAGAAAGCCGAGCTCGATCAGCACATTAAGCACTGTGAAGATGCGATATCGAGAGCTGAAGAAGAGTACAAGGGCTTGAGTGCTCTTGCGAAGATAAGAAAGAAAGGAGAAATCACACAACTTCAACAGCAGGTGCAGAAGTACAGAGAACAGCAGATCAACCTGGCTAACGAAGTTAGCCCGCATGAAAGCAAAGTCGCACATCTGGTTGATGAACTGGAGCAAAAGGTGAAAAGCTTCACCTCAAGTAAAGGAGTCATTGAGGGCACAGAGGACTCCTTGGTAACCGCTGAGCTGCTCAGCGCAGCGCAGGAAGAAGTAACACACATGGATGAAAGTATTAAAGCGCTTGAGGCACAATTCGAAACAATCTCACGAGCAGCAAAGGATAAGATTAGGCAGATGAAGCAGGCTGGTGTTGCGAGTGGCTCGAGGACGAGCCACAAGTAAGTGTTAGGGGAGTTGTTGGAGAGAACTTCCGCAGCATTTAGGAAGCTGCTAATTTTGGGAAGGATAACTAATTTTGGAGAGAAAGTACCAATTTTGGCGGTAAGACAAAGATATCGCCATAGCGCAAATTCCGACGGGAATCACGGCGATAGGTACAGAAAAGTCAAAGCATGTGGTACAAAGAAGAGGCCGAAGGGAGAGCTCAACCACCGTAATAAAGGCGCCGAAGATGAAGAGAGGGTTCAGCTACCCTCATTAAGAAGAAGGACTACAGTCAGCGTTGCTTGAACCAAGAAGAAGCGACGGGCCGATGCATTAAAGACTAAGGACTGCAGGAAGCGGCGACGAGACAGGAGGCGGATATGGAAGTACAGCCAGTTGACTGTAAGTGGTTAGGGTTGAGTCACTGTTGGGATAAGGCCCACAGTTTTGTAACTGCGATGAGACCTTCGGGCCATCTATATATAGGAGTCTTTTTATATGATAAGGGGTTGGCCACATAGTGATAGAAGCCATTTAGGTAGAGGGTAGTCAAGTCTTTGTTGATACAGAGTCTGAACATCCCTTAGAGAACAAGGGCCGACCGTTTGAGAGACTGTGCAATCCGCTGGGATTGAGAAGGAAAGAGAGTGCATTGTAAGAGGCAAGAGGAGAAGAGAGGTCTATAGAGAAGGGCTCCCACTGAGGTGGAGTTTCCCAGAAGACCCTTGTTGTAAAGAGTTGGAAAGGAACTGTGTTTGTTCTTCAGAATTGTTAACAAGAAACACAGTTCCCTTGGACGTAGTTCCCGCCCTGGGAGTAACAACGTGCTTATCTAAGTAGCGCTGTTGTATTTGTGTAGTTGTTGTTCTCATTCACTTGCCTTTATTATACACGAATGCTTCATTCTGTTATAAGTAATGTATATGGTCATCAGTTTAAGTCCTGGTTGATGTATAACAATTGTGATAATCATAGCTAAAATCCTAGCGAACTAGATAATTGTTAAGCAGAGGATAATGTGCGAGTATGGACTGAATATAATGCATGAATGGTTCACTTAGACAGTGCTCAAAGTAATACTCTACTCAGTTACATTGTTGCGAGATATCAAGGGGCCAAGTTCATTAGCAAGGGTTATGCTTGGAGATTAAATGATATTACTAACTGCAGTAATAGGATAAGAACGGCTGAAACCACGTATTAATCCAGGAAGCGGTTAAGAATCGCGTACCGCAGGGACAAGAAGGGGAAGATATCGCACCTACGATATCTTAGGTATCGCTAGACGGGCTCGCATAGGGGGAAGACTTATCGCACCCCCCTGCGTAATGCGATAAGACAGAGGCACAACCGGAGTAATAGAATGAGATAAGTCAGCTTATGAGGAAAGGGTTAAGGTGGGTTTAAGCACCCTGGATGCCTCAGAACCTGGCTGAGGACACTTGAGTCTTCTGCCTCCCATTAGAATCACTTCGGGTGAGACTTCAGGTTGCTTCTGCGACCTGTTGCCGAAAGGGCCAGTGAGCTAAGGGTTCTGTTGGTCTAAAAGGTACCGCAAGCCCGGGTCTACCTAGAAAGTAAAAGAAAGAGAGACCAACATACACCAAATAAGAAAATATGCATCACTGTTGCACCCTCCACAAGTAATATTTCAACCCCTTCTCTCAGACCTGCTTCTTAAATAGAATTACCCATCAGATAAAGAATAAATATATCCCATATATCAGTCCCCAAGATATCGTCACAGCCTCTGGTGCTCCCTCCTCCATCAAGACACCATCAACACAATTGAACTATTGAAGAAAACATACCACGATTTGCTGCTACTACAAACTGAGATTCCAAACGCACTAAGATGAATTCAAACCAGAAAATTAAAAGGGAAAAATCCTCCCTCAATTAATATACATAGAGAAATCAGGGTGATTCGTCCTCTCATGGCTAGCTAGGGTGGAATCTTGCACCACCAAAACTAGTTACAATGGAAAGGAGCACATCTCTCAATCTTAAGAAGCTCAACAGATCTCCAATTCAATTAAAAATTGATCAAAATCCCTTACCCTTGGTACCCACATCTATTTAACAGAATTATTGAGGCCCTTCCCCCCTTATTCTAAAAATTTATCCCCATAATAATAATAATGATTTTTTATTTAGTTGTGTAATACCCCAATTGTTAAGCCCTAGACTTATGTTCTATTTGTTAATATGACTATGTAATTATGCTCATTTGTTTGACGATGTTATTATCAACTTTGGAATTATTATTAATTTGTAATGTTCTTGTTGTTATTATTGTTATTGTTGTTCTCTTTGAATGATTGTTTCTATTTAATTAAAAAACAACTAGTTGAGCAAAGGAAACTAAAAGAGTAAGGGATACCATGGATCTCACGAAGTGAGGGGGAATGAGGGACATCCCTAGCACCTTATAGCTTGTTTTTTGATGGTAGTTGTCCATCCTAGTTCATTTTGTGCCTTGGTGACTTTAATAGTGTTCTTCATGGCTCCACTTGTTTTTTGGTAACTCCTCCTCATGGTGCTAATATGAGAAAGGGAATATCCTAACTATCCCACCACTCCATTAATTTGAGTTATGTTTCCATGATGAATCCAAACCACACTTTAACCCATTCTAGTTGGCCACCTTGGGTTTGAATTTCCCTCCTTAAGCTATTTATACATGTACTCTCTCCTTGTTGAAGCTAATATTGAACCTTGGATCACTTCTCTTGTGTTATCTCACCATGTTGGGAATAATTTTAGTATTGAGAGTGTGTTGAGACTTAGAGGTAGTCTAGTCATTTCAACTTTCTTCCATTATATCACTCTACTAGTCCAGGTTCTCGCACATGAAGCTAGGAAATCGGTGGTGAGAGGATTCACTTCCCATAGGATGTCGAGACGGACATGAAAGTAGTAGTGGCAAGCATGGTGGTTCTCGAAAGAGGTAGTTCTTAGAGTTGATAGACTAAGTGTGCATCTACTTGTGGATCTATGGTATCATCTCAGGGGTGACCTATTCAAGCGAGGAAGGCTTGACTGTGTCTACAATAGGGAGGAATGTTGTCTTGTTGCAGCCAATTGTCCTTGTTTTGAGATAAGTATATATCTTATGTTTCATTTTTATTTACATTATTTTATTTGGTATATGTGCAATGGAGGCTAAATTGGTTGTATGCATGTTCATGCATTCTATTCCATGATCCATATGCAGGAAGGATGGATTTTATATAATATGTTTCTACTCTTCTTACCTTCTTAATTCTATTATTCTTTCTCTTAATCACAAATTGTAATTTTGGCTCGATGGTATCGAGAGGGGAGAAACCATAGTTTCTGTTTCGCCTATTTATTCTCATTTATGAGTCATGATACCTATTCCATTGTGTCTGAAGAAGTGTTTCTAGTAAGGATTTCCTTTCATTTCATTGAAAAAGAATTATGGATGACCAAGATATGTCTGGTTTGGTCCAATAGTTTTGTCGGTGCCAGGATGAGCGCACCAGTTGTTAGATTGGAAATGTTATGTGTATGGATATGCTCTTGTTTGAAGATATGAATTTGAATAATGTAATTTGATAATAATATTTATTTATGGCTGGAGAAAGGGAGCCATACAATCGGAAATTTATTAGTGAAAAATTGTTGTAGGGGACAACCATCAGGAGCTGATTTTATGGGATGTGATTGCAGCCGATGCCTTTTGTTTTGCTTGAATGTTGTGTGGCTATAGGTTATCGCTTACAAATGTGTCTTGATGTGTTATTTTATTACTATTTATCCTCACTAATATCACACACATAAAAACACCATAAATTAACTTAGTTTGTGGAAACTTTAGAACAACAATACTCAACTACTTAAATGGTTTTGGTAAATTATAAGCATGAATGCGTTTAGGACATTATTATCACTAAGGATGATGAATATTATTCCTTAATCATGTTTTGTTGATATTATTACCTTCGGTATTAATTTAGTTAAGTTTCACAATTAAATTGATTAAGTGTCGTGATTATCTTAATTACATAATTAATTAAATAACGCAACTTTAAACATGTAATTTGACTTTAGAATGTGTAGTTGGTTTATTTGAAATGTTGAATACTATTATTTAGTATCAATAGTTTAAATTAACTTAATGTTAGCACCCTTAACATTGTTTAAGGGTCGGGGACATTACAAGTGGTATCAAAGCAAAGGTTTAACACTGCGGATGTTGGGCTTTGTGCAAGTTATAAGTTACTCGATATACATGAGTTTGCATTAGATAAATTGGATGAATGCACCTTAGTATAATTTAATATATGAGTTGTTTAATTAAAATATTAGCTTGGGATTGCTATGGACTTGATGTCCAAACTATAAAGAGAAAAATAATTGAAGGATTTATATCTCCCCTTACGCATATTGTAACCTAGAAAACTTAGCTTGTTACTTTATAAGAAGAAGTAGCTTGAATAATAATGAACTTATATGTAGTTTTCTAACAAATGGTTGGTAATGAAAACATTGCAATTTCCATTGAATGATTGAGCAAGATGTGTGGCCACTAAACTGAGATCTTACTCAAACATGTGAAGACTAGAGATTCAACAAGTACAATTTCAGTAGTAGGAAGTCAGGGTTTGGAGATGGATTTTGACGAAGGTCAAAGGCCATAAGTCCTAAAGATGATTTTGTTGAGGGAATAAGGTCAAATTGATCGATATCACAGTTGGAATTATTGTCGTATGCCGACATCTACTGCGACAAGTCATCATCGTCGACACAACTTCACCAAGTTCTGACTTCGACACGACTTCGACATCTTCGTACCTTCAACACGTTCAACGACCTCATAGTTTCATGACGTTGACATGCGCAACACTATCTTGCGACTTGTGACTGTCGAACTTTGATAGACTGTCTCTCTGTCTCCCAGTCGATTGTAACGGTTGAGCTGTCGGAATTTGCACTCGTTGGTGACTCGACTGGTTGCTGCAGTCTTCCTAGAATGTTGTGGCTTTATCATAATCAAGCGGTGAACTTCTGAGCATGATTGATGAGATTCTTTATCTGTTTCGTAGATATCATTGCAACCGTTGGTGTAGGTCGTCGTTCTGGTATGTTGTACCGTTGGTTCTGGATTTTGAAAATCACCTTATATGGATGTGACTTGTAACTTCCATGGAAATCCCATAGGTAAGGCTTCCCAAACTGGTAATCGGCTATGGAGAGAGGTGCCACATCGTAGAGTACTTCATCTTCAAAAGGATTTATGAATTATCCACCGAGCTTGCATTATCAGGTGATCCTTAGCTCTTGGCCATCCTTCATCCAACCAATGTTTTAAGGCTGAGGATGCGGAGTGGTCACAAGACCTAAATTATTCATAAGATATTTAGAAACAAAATTGTTCTGGCTACCATTGTCCACAATCAGATTCAATGGGTTGTTTTGAACCCTATCTTTGTATGGAACAGACACTCTCGTTCCTCCTCATCGATGATAGTCGCAGATGCTGGAGTTGTTGAGGTCAACAGAGTCATTGCTTCTGGATCAGATTCTACCACAGTCTCATCAAAGGCATTGAATGTCGACACTTTTTCCAAAAAGGTCTTCCTAGCTTTGCATTCAGATGTATCATGCCAAGATGAGTGATGGTAGTTGCACCATTTTCCAGTCGGTTGATTGCTGTTTTCCTTTTTGTGAAAAGGCTTCTTGCCGTGTTCTGGATTTGGCATACTCGGATGAGAATATTTCGACTTGTCGAAGTTGGATGATGCCCTCTTGTCGGGTGGTCGTCCTGATGTCGACTTTGTTACGAAGCATGTGTTTCCCTTCTGCTTGGTTTCAAGTTTACTGGCATAGAGGAATGCATCCATAAGCATATTGACAATCATAAAATCCATCTCCCGCTGAATGTATTGGGATAATCTACTGACGTACTTCAGAACAAGAAATTTTTATTCTTCTTGAATGCCAAGTATAGACATGAGTCGATAGAACTCATCCATGTAGCTTTGTACGGACTGGTATTTCCATTGCCTTAGCTACTGGCACTTCTTATACTTCTACTCAAGGTACTTTGGTGGGTAAAACTCCTTTCGGATGTGTTCGACGAATTTATCCCATGTGCCGATGGGGTATTCGCTTTTATCCATCTTTGTCGAAGTATTCTATGACTAGCAGTGCACAAATTCCGACATATTTAAGGGTGCAATGGTGATCTTGTCGGATTCTAAGACTTGATTCACAGAGTAATAGGATTCCAATTTTTTATGGATTCCACGTCAATATTTCCTTCTTTATTCGGTATGTCTAAATTCATTTACACTTTGAAGGGGATTATTTTGTTGGAGTTAGTTCTCGTCAGAAATTGTCTTGATCTCGAAGAAAATAGCGTGAGAATCTTGTTGAACTGGGCGAAAATTTCAGTTCGTTGTCTAGCCAGTGCTTTCTCTATGAGATGTTGTGTCTCATTGATTGCATGTCTTTCTCCTGTTTCTTCTGCCATCTCTGGAGGTAGTGTCTGATTGGATTGCTGAGTCTGTGAGCGAGTTTGAACCAACATAAGTCAGGTAACTTCTGTGGAAGTGTCTACGCAAAACTTAAGGACAAAAAAAGCTGATGCACTCTGATGAAGCTCTGAATAAGCTTACTTCTTTGATACCAATGATCCACTTGTGGCCAGGAAGCACAAGGGGGAACACAGTTCAACTGAAGGAGTCAACTCTGTTATGATGGAAGTATAAGAAATAGAATAAGCAAGCAGGGATACACTACACAGATGAACACAATTACACAAAGACAATATGCAGGAATGCGAAGTGATCTTCTCTATTACTGGATTTAAAGATCCATACTAATAAGATGTATATTACAATATTTTACATGCTTATATAAAGAGTGTTGAGATGCTTGGGTACCTTCCCGTTACGTTCAGTTACAAAGAAGAAGTTATAACGATTCAATATTTCAACAATTACAGTTGACTGGAAGACAGAGAGACAGTCTATCAAAGTTCGATAGTTGAAAGTCGCAATACAGTGTTGCGCACGTTGCTGGTCGACGCTGTATGTCGACATCACGAAACTTTGAGGTCATTGAATGTGTCAAAGGTGCGAAGATGTCAAAGTCGTGTTGAAGTTGGAACTTGGGGAATTTGTGTCAACGATGATGACTTGTCGTAGTAGATGTCAGCATTAAAAAATAATGCCAACTACGATATGGATCAGACCTCCTTCCTTAAGAAACAATCGTCCCCATTGTTTTCTCATGAAGGTGAGGAAACTTGTGGGTCAGTTCAGTAGCAGAGTACTATTTCGTTATGCTAGGATCTGTCCTTCTCTAGCAACCTGAAACAAGGGAATTGTGTTCATCCTTGTACGACGTAATCATCGTCCCACAATGGTGTCGCAAGGAAGAGGCTCCTGGAAATCTAGATGGATGTCGTCGGGTTCTTCTGTCTGCAAGCTGTTCTGTTCCAACAGTGGTGCAATGTATGATCGAAGTAGATCCACATTGAATATTGGATGTAGACCAAAGAACAAAGGAATGTAGAGCTGGAAATCATTTTCGCCAATCTGGTGAAGAATACTATACGAGCCATACCGCAAAGGTTTGAGCTTCTTAAATGGACCAGTGAAGCGATCCTACTTGAGATGTAACCAGACCTTATCCCCAATTTGGAATGAATGAAGAATACAATGCTTGTCATTTCGGGCCTCAGATTTCTTGTTTGCTTGTTGCAACATGTCCTATGCTTGTCGCTGGATGTCGTAAATCTGTTCTCGAAAATTCAATGCTCTATCAACTTCTTACTGGATGCAGTCGATGTCGGAGTTCCTGTATGTCGAGGAGCTGATCAAGATGATAGGAATTGAGGGTTGAAGTCCGTAACATATCTCAAATGGAATCTTTCCTGTAGAGCTGTGCTGAGCACGATTGTAGCTGTGTTGTATGTATGGAAGACTGTTATCCAATGTTCATTGATGCTTTTGGTTGTACATGCGAAGTAGTTGTAATACTAAGTGATTCACAACTTCTGTCTGTTCGTTAGTCTGAGGATGGAAAGCTATCGACAATGAGAGTCATGTGTCTAGTTGCTGCCATAGATTCTTCCAAAATATGCTGACGAATCTGGCGTCTCAATCAGAAATGATGGTTGTGGGAAAACCAAAATGTTTCAAAACATGTGTAAAGAAGAGCTGAGCAATCTGCTACCCTGTTGTGGTATTCTTACATGGTATTAGAATGGTCATCTTGGAAAATCTGTTGAATACTACTAATATCGCGTCATGCTGATGTTTGGTAGTAGTATATCCTGTCAAGTAGTCCATAGAAATAGATTCCCATGGTCGAATAGGAACTGGTAATGGTGTGTACAATCCTTGTCATCGATTAGGCAGTTGAGCAATGGCACAAACCATGCATGATCAAATGTACTTGTTGACGTCAGTTTTAAGTGTAGGCCAAAAGAAATACTTCTAGAGAATAGAAAGTGTCTTTTCTACTCCAAAGTGTCATGCAGTCTTGTTGTAGTGCACGTCCCAAATGAACTGTTGTCGATGCTCACCGATCGATACACAAAGTTGTCTAATCTTGTATAGCAAGGTGTATTTCAAGAAATAGTCATAGGTCGACTACTTGTCAGTCTGAAGTTGTCGATAGATTGTTGAAAATTCGTTTTCGTCCTAATACAATTGATTCCAAGTGGTCATGTTGTAACCCTGCATACTCATCACTATGAAAAGGAGAGTAATGGGTGGTTGACTCAGGCAATCGGTGGAAGCGTTAGATTTACCTTTCTTATACTTAATCACCAACTAGGATTGTTGTAGGTAATTAATCCACTTCATTTTTTTGGTTGTTTGTAGTTTTGACTGGGTGGGAGCAAACTGGAGAGGCTTATGGTCAGTGAGGATGACCATTTCCTTGCCAAGGATGTAATGCCTCCATTGCTTGATATATTACACAATGAGGTACATTTCTTTTTCATATGTCGAGTATCTTCTAACAGTGTCGTTAAAAGTTTCAGAATGAAAAGTGAGTGGGTGACCATACTAAGTGATCACTGCGACTAAGGCATATTCCGATGCATCCATATCAATATCAGAGGGCTGATCCAAATCAGTAAACAAAAATACTGGTCCAGTGTAGAGCTTGTGTTTGAGCTGTTCAAAAGTTGCTTGTTGTGTCCGTGTCCATTTGAAGACAGTTTTACCACTTCCTTTCATCAACTGATTCAAGATCCAGGCTATGTGACTGAAGCCGAGTATGAATCATTGATAGAAATTAACCAAACCAAGAAAACTTCTTAGTTCTTGAATGTTGTGAGGAATGGGCCAATCTTTGAGAATTTGTACTTTTTCTAGGTCGACATGAATTCCTGTAGAGTCCATTACAAACCCCAAATATTTTATGTTGTTCATCGCAAAGGAACATTTTTCCATGTTCAAGTAGAATCAATGTTGTTGGAGAATGTCAAGGACTTGCTGAAGTTGTCCGAGATGTTCTTCCCATGATCGACTGAAAATCAATATGTCGTAAATGTAGAAAATGACCCATTTTCCGATGAAAGGTCGAAGGATTTTATCCATGTATTGTGTGAAGATTGCAGGCACATTGTTTAAGACTAAAGGCATGACTAACCATTCAAAAAATATTTCCTTGGTCTTGAAAGCAGTTTTCCATACATCTGAGGGCTTGATTGGAATATGATGATCTCCCGACTTAAGGTCGAGTTTGGTAAATAACTTAGCACCTTTTAGACAGTCCATGAGCTTGTCTATCCACAACAGAGGGTACTGATTATTCACCGATATTTTGTTGAGTGACCTATAGTCAATGCACATGCACCAAGTCCCGTATTTCTTCGAAACAAAGATGACTGGACTTCCACAATGGGAGGAGCTGGGTTGGATATGACCTTTGTCGATTAAATCTCAGATTTTTCTACGAATCTCTTCATTTTCGAGAATGGATATTTTGTAGACAGATGCGTTAGGAAAAGAAGGACTAGAGCAATTTCAGTAGAGTGTTTTACCTGACAATGTAGAGGTACTCCATCAAGAATAATTTAGATCTACTGCTTCTGTCAGAAGTTGCACTTATCGGTGACTCAACTGGTTGTTGCAGTATTCCTAGAATGTTGCGGATTTATCATAATCAATGCGAACTTCTGAGCATGATTGATGAGTTTCTTTGTCTATTTCACAGATATCATTGCAACCGTTGGTGTAGGTCATCGTTCTGGTATGTTGTACCATTGATTCTGGATTTTGACAATCACCTTTTGCGATCGTGACTAGTAACTTCCATGGAGATCCCATAGGTAAGGCTTCCCAAATAGGGCGTCGGCTATGGAGACTGGTGCCACATCGTAGAGTACTTCATATTCAAAAGGATTTATGAAGTATGCAAGCTTGCATTGTCAGGTGATCCTTAGCTCTTAGACATCCTTCATCCAACCAATGTTGTAAGGCTAAGGATGCTGAGTGGTCACAAGACCTAATTTATTCACTAGATCTTTAGAAAAAAAATTCTTCTGGTTCCCATTGTCCGCAATCAGATGCAATGAGTTGTTTTAAACCCATATCTTTGTATGGAGCAGAAGCTCTCATTCCTCCTCGTCGATGATAGTTGTGGCTACTGGATTTGTCGAGGTCAACAGAGTTGTTGCTTTCTGGATTAGATTCTACCACAGTCTTGTCGAACGTGTTGTATGTCAATAATTTTTCCAAGAAGGTATTCTGATATTTTCATTCAGACGTATCAAGCCAAGATGAATGATGGTAGTCCCACCATTTTCTGGTTGGTTGCTTGCTACGTTCCTTTTTTGGGAAAATGCTTCTTGCCGTGGTCTGGATTTGTCGTAGTCAGCTGAGAATATTTCGACTTGTCGAAGTCGGTTCATTCCCTCTTGTCAGGTGGTTGTCCTGATGTCGGCATTGTCGTGAAGCGCGCTTTTCCATTCTACTTGGTTTCAAGTTTACTGGCATAGTGGAATGCATCTACAAGTGTATTGACAGTCAGAAACTCCATCTCTTGCTGAATGTACTGGGATAATCCGCTGACATAGTTCAGAACAAGCAATTTTTCTTCTTCTTGAATGCCAAGTCTATCCATGAGTCGATAGAACTCGTCGGTGTATCCTTTCACGAACTGGTCTTTTCATTTCCTTAGCTGATGCCACTTCTTATAGTGCTGCTCAAGGTACTTCGGCGGGTAAAACTCCTTCCCGATGTGTTCGACAAATTTATCCCATGTGTCGATGGGGTATTGGATTTTCTCCATCTTTGACGAAATATTCTCCCACCAGCAGTGCACAGATGTTGACATATTTAAGTATGCAATGGCGATCTTGTCAGCTTTTGAGAGTTGATTCACAGAGTATCAGGATTCCAATTATTGAACCCAATTGTCGACGGATTCCATGTCAATCTTTCCTTCTAGATTCGATATGTCTAAATTCATTTTCACTTTGAAGGGTTAGATTTTGTCGGATTTAGTTCTCATCAAAAATGCTCTTGAACTCAAAGCAAATCACGTGAGAATCTCATTTAACTGGGCGAACATCTCAGTTCATTGTCAAGCCAACACTTTATCTATGAGTTGTTGTGTCTCATCGATTGCATGTCTTTCTCCTCTTTCTTCTGCCATCTCTGGAGGTAGTGTCTGCTTGGATGTCTGAGTCTGCAAGTAATTTTGAACTCGCATAAGTCAGGTAACTTCGATGGAAGTGTCTACGAAAAAATTAAGCACGAATAAAGCTTATGCGCCCTGATGAAGCTCTGAATACGCTAACTACTCTAATACCAATGATCCAATCATGGCTAGGAAGCACAAGGGGGAAAATAGTTTGACTGAATGAGTTGGATCTGTTATGGCAAAAGCATAATAAATAGAATAAGCAAGCAGGGATATACTACGGATATGAACACAATTACACACAGACAATAAGCAAGAATGCGAACTGATCTTCTCTATTACTGGATGTAAATATCTAGACCGATAAGATGTATATTACAATATTTTACATGCTTATATAAAGAGTGTTGAGATGCTTGGGTGCCTTCCCGTTGCGTTCAATTATAAAGAAGAAGTTATAACAGCTCAACAATTCAACTATTAGAGTCGACTAGAAGACAGAGACAGAGTCTGTCGAAGTTCGATAGTCACAAGTCTCAAGACGGTGTTGCACACATCATAGGTCAACGTTGTATGTCAATGTCGCAAAACTGTGAGGTCGCTAAACGTGTCGAAGTCAGAACTTGGCGAATTTATGTCGATGACGATGAATTGTTGTAGTTGATGTCGACATTCGACAATAATTCCAACTGTGATATGGATTACAAATAGGTATAAGAGGAGCAGTGAACCATTAATATTGGAGGATTTGATAAGAAAGTGTAGGGAGGATAATGAAAGGATAATTCATATCCAGGAGTAGATTAGGAATGATCTAGAATCACCATCCAAAGATCCGCTGAAAATAGTCATAGAAGAGGTTATGTGAGAGCTATATCATCTTCAAGGAGACCTCATCACTTAGAGAGGAGTAAGTTGTATGCATCGAGCAATTCAAAGAGTACTCCTGAAAGATCTATGGTGAGATATAAGAAGAGGAGCTCTACCCAAGATGAACTAGTAGGAGAGTTGAGAAGAATCAAGCCTAGACTTTTGATGGAGAAGTAAAGCATGGAGAAGATGTGGAAGCATGGTTGTTAGGACTAAGGATATTTTTCTAGTTGCATCAGTATACACCTAATATGGAAGCAAGAGTATCCATATACAATCTGCAAGCTAAGGCATCTATTTGGTGGGATCACCTAGTTATACTAAAATACATCGATGAGGATAGAATCTCTTGGAGGAAATTTAAAAAGTACTTCAAAAAGGAATACCTCTCTGAGCATTACTATGACAAAAATATGGAAGATTTCTTTGAGCTCAAATTGGGGAGAATGACTATGGATGCCTATGAGAATAATTTTCTAGAACTTTTGAAGTATGCGGACTTCATCAAATATGAGAAGGTAAATATTCAAAGGTTCCTAAGTGGTCTTCCTGAATATTATAGAGACAAAATCCAGTATGATAGACCAAAGAACCGTAAGGATTCCATTTGGAAGGAAAAACACTTATATGAACAGAATAAGAGCAAGGTCCCATATCAAAACAATTGGAAGGACATGAAGAAGAACAAGCATGCGCAATGAAAGAAAGGTTTCCATTCTTCAAAATTCATAAATGGTAATTATTATCAAGGATAGCCAAGGGAAGATCCTTCAAGGAAAATACCACCTGTGGAATGTTAGATATGCAAGGAAAACCACTTTTCCAGTCAATTCCCATGTAAGAAAAATAACCTTCACAACATTCAAGAAGATTCAACTATTGGAGATGTAGGTGGAAGTGTGCAGAGGATCTATGCAGCCCTGGATGGGAGGCAAGAAGACCACCAATCTCGACTGATTGAGGTAGCAGGTAAGATTGCTAATAAAACCATAACTATTTTGATTGATTTTGGAGCTAGAAATAATTACATTGCACCTAATCTAGTTGAGAAATGTCATTTGAATAAAAGTAAACTTGAAACAACAAGTCTAGTACAGTTAGCCATAGGAGCTAAGGCGAAAATCACATAATTTGTAAAAATGTGTCCCTTAGAAATAAATGGAATGAAAACATTTGTAGAATTAAACATCATACCCTTAGGGTCATATGATGTATTAATTGGCATGGATTGGTTGGATGCATACCATGCCATATTGTATTATCATAATAAAACTTATACTTGTTTGAAAGGAGAAGAAAACTGAGTGACCGTCAAAGGTATACCTAGACCCATATCCCTAAGGTAGGTCACAACTCTACAATTGAAGAAATGTCTTAGAAAGGGATGCCAGTTATATGCAATTCATGTGGAAGAGCCAAAAGAAGAAAAATATCCAGAACTACAGGATTATCCAGTACTACAAGGATTTGCAAACATATATCAAGAACCGCCAGGAATGCCTCCTAAGAGGGACATTGATTTTTTCTATCAACTTGGTGCCATGGACAATACCTCCATCTAAGGAACCTTATAGAATGAGTACTCCATAGTTAAAGGAATTACATATGCAGCTAGAGGAGCTACTAAAGAAAGGTTACATAAGACCCAGTGTTTCACCTTGGGCAGCTCCTGTGTTATTTGTGAAGAAGAAGGATGGAACTCTAAGAATTTGCATAGACTATAGACAATTGAACAAAGCAACAATTAAAAACAAGTACCCATTGCCAAGGATTGATGACTTGATTGATCAGTTGATAGGAGTCAAAGTGTTTTCGAAGATATATTTGAGATCGAGATACCACTAGATTAGTATTAAGGATGAAGATATCAGTAAGACAATATTCAGAACAAGGTATGGACATTATGAGTTCACTGTGGTACCTTTTGGGTTAACAAATGAACCTACGGCAGTCATGAGCTTGATGAATGAGGTTTTTATCAAATACTTAGATAAGTTTGTGATTGTATTCTTATATGACATCCTTATCTATTCCAAGACAGAAGAAGAGCATGAAGAACATCTAAGACTAGTAATGCAAGTGCTTAGAGAACATCAGTTGTATGCCAAGCTAAGCAAGTGTTCTTTTTATCAGGGCATAATTCATTACTTGGTACTAATCATATCTTAAGAAGGTGTTTCAGTAGATCCTAAAAAGATAAGAGCCATTATGGAATGGAAAACACATAAGAATGTATCAGATGTAAGATCTTTCATGGGATTAGTTGGGTACTACCGAAGGTTCATTGAAGGATTATCGAAGTTAGCTCATCATATCACATATTTACAGAAGAAAGGTGTGAAGTTTGATTAGACTCCTAAGTGTGAAGATGGTTTTCAAATACTTAAGGAAATGCTTACTAGTGCACTTGTTCTAAAGATTCCAGATCTCGAGGGAAACTTTGTTATGTGCACAAATGCATGTAAGCAAGGCATTGGTGGAGTATTGATGCAGGATGGACATGTGATAAGTTATGAATCTAGAAATTTAAAGGAACATGAGAAGAACTATGCCACCCATGACTTAGAGATTTCATCTACAATCCATGCTTTGAAGATGTGGAGACATTATCTAATGGGTAAGAAGTTTCAGTTAAGAACTGCTCATGATGGGTTAAAGTACTTGTTTGAGCAGCCTAATTTGAATGCAAGACAAAGGAGGTGGATGGAGTTATTATGAGAATATGAATTTGAAATCAAGCATATCAAAGGTAAGGAAAATAAGGTAGTAGATTCACTTAGTACGAAGATACATGTGATGCATGTAGCATCTGTTAGCACCAGTACATTAGATTTAAAGGATAAGATCAATGAAGCCAATGTTACATATGAAATTTATCAATGGGCAAAAGAAGGATTGCTACAATAGAAAATTCCACAGAAATTTGATAAGTATAAGTTGAAAGAAAATGGGATCCTCATGCATAAAAATAGGGTTTATGTTCCCAATGTTGGAGATATAAGGAAGATAGTTCTGAAGGACATGCATCATGTTCCTTATGCCGGACATTCGAGTTATCAGAAGACAGTAACAACAATAACGAAACAATAATATTGGCCAGGGATGAAGAATGGTGTTGCATAATATATAGCTAGGTGCATGGAATGTCAGAAAGTTAAAATTGAGCATTAGCACCCAACGGGATTGTTGTAACCCTTGCCAATACCAGAATGGAAATTAGATATAGTGATGATGGATTTCATCACCAATTTTCCTAAGACAAGATTGCAAAATGATGCCATCATGGTTGTGGTAGATAAGTTGACTAAGGAAGCACACTTCATTCCAGTAAGACAACTCATAAAGAAACTAACATTGGAGATATTCACATGAGAGAAGTAGCCAGATTGCATGGAATTCCCAAGGCTATAGTATCATAAAGAGATTATAAATTTACTTCTAAATTTTGGAAATGATTATTTGTTGGGTTTGGAATTAGTCTAAACATGAGTAAAACATACCACCCTTAGACATATGGACATACATAAAGAGTTAACCAGGTGATTGAAGATATGTTGAGGTTGTATGTTATGGATCATCCATCTAAATGGGAATATTATTTACACTTGGTGGAATTTGCTTATAAAAATGGATATCATTCATCTTTGAAGATGGGTCCTTACGAGGCCATGTGTGGAAGGAAGTGCAATACTCCCATCAGTTGGGAAAACCCAACAGATAGAGTAATTGTTGGACCATAATTATTAAAGGATATGGAGGATCATGTTAAATTTTCAGAATTTACTTCAATATGATCTAGGATCTTAACTGAGAGAACAACATGTACAACAAATCTACAGCATATCAATCATGAACACAATAATGCAAGCACACAAGAGACACAGAGTTTACTTGGGGAAAACCATAAAGGTGAAAAACCCCAATAAATTCCTCAAAGATAGATAGAGCAATGATACAACCAGAATATAAGAGATAGTCTTCTCCTAGCAGCAGAGCCTCCTCCTCCACAAGTGCTCCACTCTCCCAAGTGTGAGTGAGAGAATAGAATGTGTAAAATGAGAGAGACACACTCTCTATTTATACACTAACTTGACTTGACCTTTACTCAACTAGGTCGGCCTCAACTTAACCACTTAACATAATGCTGACTGGGTCGACCCCCACTAGGGTGGTCTAATAACCCTTTGACCCACATGGCCGACCCACAATAGGGTGGTCTAATAATCCTTTGACCCACATGACTTATACAGGGCCGACCCCAACAAGGTGGTCTAATAACCCATCAAGTATAAGTTATGACACTTACAATATAAATGACGACACTTCCGTATAAAGGAATAATAACATCTCTATAGAAATACAAACACTTCCGTATAGAGGAATAATACCATCTCTATAGGAGAACAAAATACATATATGAAATACATGGGTGAAATACATTCCGAAGTTACATATACATCAACAGTCCCTCTTAACTAGGAAGGTATTTCTCGACACAGGTTTTCTAGGACAAGTCTTCTTCTCTGGATCATCGTCACTGGATAATCATCATCGAGTCATCATCATCGTCATTGCTACTGCTATCTCGATCAATATCTGAATATACTCATCATAGGAAGTTCTAGAGATCCAGTCCTTTTTCATACTGGATGTAGGCCCACCACCTGCAGGTCGTCGTCATCACTGGCCATATTGTGGATATCTCAGGACTTATTACGTGCGTCACAAAACCTTAAAAGAGTCTCTTGACTAGCAAGAACCCTAAAGAGCATCTGAGGCATTTTTCATTCTGTCCAGATCTCCAGGACTTATTACATGTGACCCCACCACAAAACCTCAAAAGAGAATCCTAGGACTGATTACGAGCACAAGGCTCAACCTATCGGATCTCCCAGGGCACAAATTACATGTGGTCACCACAAAACCTCAAAAGAGCATCCCAGGACTGACTACGAGCACAAGGCTCAACCTATCGGATCTCCCAGGGCACAAATTACATGTGGTCATGGAAAAACCTCGAAAGAGCATCCCAGGACTGATTACAAGCACACGGCTCAACCTATCGGATCTCCCAGGGCACAAATTACATGCCATAGGACAAAACCTCAAAAGAGCATCTGCCAGATATCCCAGGGCACAAATTACATGCCATTGGAAAAACCTAAAAAGACTATTTGTAGATCTCCCAGGGCACAAATTATATGTCCTCCTAAGCAAAACCTCGAAAGAGCATTTGCCAGATATCACAGGGTACAAATTACATGCCATAGGCAAAACCTTGAAAGACTATCTGCAAATCTCCCAGGGCACAAATTACATGCTTATCTGCACAACCTGTTCCACGGCCATAAAGTATCAACCTGATACTCACCATACATCATCCTGATGTACACATGATCATCCTGATCATTATCACTGCAAAATCCTGTTGCATGTCATCTGGAGCAACACCCTGAAGCTCATCATCCACTATCATCCTGATCATATCATGCATCTACCTGATGCATACCAAGTATCTACCTGATACATATCATCACACATGATCCACCTGATCATACAATGTATCCACCTAATACAAATACAAATACATGATCCACCTGATCATACATGATACATATCAACATACATGATCTACCTGATCATACAATGTATCCACCTGATACATATACAGATACATGGTCCAAGCATCCAACATGATGCATATACAAAATACATACAAATGATCCAACCGATCATATCCAGCATTCAACATGATGCGTACATACATAAATGATCCAACTGATCATATCCAACATCCAACATGATGCATATATAGAGCAGTAATTGGAGCATTGTCCTGATGCTCATCATCCAACACTTATATCCACAGCCATGTGAAGGATCCTCCTTCCAACATGCTTAGAATGGCTTCTGCAAATGTTTCCATCACTTCTTCCTCAAAGTTTCATCAATCTGCAGAACACCAAGCCTCTCCCTAAAGTACTCAAACTTCACCCTGGCTAGTGGCTTTGTCAGCACATCTGCAATTTGCTCATCTGTCGCAATGTACAGGAGCTTCACAGCTCCTCTCTGCACCATATCCCTGATATAGTGATATTTGATCTCTATGTGTTTTGACATGTCATGAAACACTGGGTTCCTAGACAGCTTCACACAACTCTGGTTATCACAAAAGATACCAGTAGCATCCAATGGGAGATCAAATAACTAAGATAGTAGCTTCTGTAGCCATACTGCCTCACAACTAGCTGAACAGGATGCAACATACTCTACCTCAGCTGTACTCAGTGCTACGCAGGACTGCTTCTTGTTGAACCAAGAGATCACACCTGATCCCATACTGAAGTAGCACCTAGATGTGCTCTTCCTATCTGCAGCACTGCCAGCCCAATCTGAATCAACATAACCCTGCAAGTTAAACTTTTGATTCGTTTCATACTTGAGCCCATTATCCACTGTACCCTTCAAGTACCTCAGAATATGCTTTACAACAACCAAGTGAACACTCCTCGGATCCATCAAGAATTGGCTCAATGTGTTCACCGCAAAGCAAATATCTGGTCTCGTGTTCATCAGGTACATCAAGGACCCAATCATCTGATGATACATAGTGATATCAACCGGCTCAGATGAAGCATCACACATAAGCTTCCGGTTCGATGCCATAGGTGTGGCCATAGCCTTATAGTCCATCATCCCGAACCTCTTCAAGATCTCTACTGCATACTTTCCTTGTCCAAGGAAGATTCCATATGCAATCTGCCACACCTCCATGCCAAAAAACAAATAGTGCATCATCCCCAATTTCTTCAACTCGAACTCGGTAGCAAGCTTCCGCTGCATGTCGGCAATCAATCTATCTTCACCTGTAATAAACAGGTCATCCATATACAAAAGTAGTATCACTGGATTTCCTTCCTCAACCTTGTAGTAAAGGTTGGAATCCGCTTTACTCTTGGTAAAGCCCAAAATGGATAGAAAGTTGTCTATCCTACCATACCAAGTTCTGCACATATATATGACTATGCCATTCAAGAAGGATTTCTTGAAATCCATCTGGTGTATCTTCTATATCATCACTTTTATATTTCTCTATGCTGCCATCTGCAGCATGCTTGATTTGATAGTTCCATTTGGAAGTCACAACAGACTTCCCTTCAACTCTTGGGACCGCATCCCAAAGATCATTCTTCATGATCGATGGATCATGGCATTCTTCCCGTATCTTGGGAACTTCAATATCTTCAATAGATAATTTTGTTGCTTGAACAAATGTTGTAGTCCTTTTGTAGGTGAAGGTATACGATCTTTCCTACAAAACAAGTTAAATTGCATGATTAGAAACATCTCATAATTTTCAGACAAATTCTTACACATAAAGAAATATGTCATACAGTCATGCAATTATCTTAGTCAATGCTTCGATACAGCATTTATCCATATTCTGTAACTTTCTAGATGCCTTCCAATCTCTACCAAAACATTGTTAAGAGTGTGCACAACTCCCAACATGTATGCAAAGAGGTTTCATTCTAGATAAGTAGCAATGGAATGTTGTACAGTGCCATAGGCCACTAACCCATCACATACATATTAGTAGTATACTGTTCATTAATGCAATCATTCTAATATGCACAATACATATCCTAAGTCTAGGAATATGAGAATATACATCATTGAACAATTTTATTTAAAAAAACAAATATTCAAGAAATGATAATTAAAATACTTATCTTTGTTTGTTCGTTGGGTGGACTCCCTCTGAGTCTTTGCAACTCCATTTTGATGTGGATTGTGAGAAGTGGTCAACTCCCTCTGAATATCTACATCCTTGTAGAAACTGCTGAAGTGTGCTCCTTGGCTTTCTTGCAGGAACAACTGGAGTGTGCTCCCTCTTGATCTTTGCTTCCTGGATTACCTGTCCTTGAACTTACATCCATCCTTAATCACTATGCATGCTTATTAGTATCATCATTGTGTTATCCTTGAGGTATCATTCATAATCACACATTTATTAGTATAATCTTAATACTATCAAAAACACAATAATCTTAAACATGTATAGTCATAATCATTCACAGATAATAAACATTAGTATTCAAGGTTTCAGGGAAGTCTTCTTTTACTCATGCATATTCTTATTTGATCATAGGACTCTTCTGATTAGTTAAATCATCAATTATGGTAAGAAACATAATATTCATACAGCCATGACTATTCAAACCTATGACTTCATGAATAATCATTATCAACAACACAAAAGTATAAGATCCTAACACAAGGTAGGATTCTAGCTTGATATAGGAAAAACATACCTGGATTAACATGCTAGCTAGTTATGTCTAACATACCCGCATAATGTCTTCTGGTTCTCTTCAGTGACTTGTTCTAGTAACCTGTATGTCTCATAAGTTAACCATTGTAGAACCAAGTTATACATACCTCGAAAGTAGATCTTCTATGTGATCCATGACAATGGATGAATCTTTGTCTTCATGTCACCATGAGCATACGTTCTTGAAGTAGAACATGATTTGACTTTCTTGGTGTACCTTTTGTGTTAGCAAACAACATAAACCTCATACAACATCACAATGCATTAGTACAATCATAAGTGTCAAAACCTTAATCAATGAATATCTTCTATTAAGGTGATACGACAAGTCCAGTAATTAATCAAGATTGTACTGTAACGATATGAAGACAAACATATGATAAACTTAACCATGAAACATACCTGTAAGCCATACCTGTCAAGATTGCTTGTAATACTCTTATGGAAGGCCTTATCCTCATCTCCCTCTGAGACAAAAACTTCTTCACTTATGCAGGTGACCAATCCATCTTCTTCTAGGATTAACCCAATCCACTTGATTTGCAAGAACTAGACCTGGAGCTCGAAATTGCCTTTTAGATTTCCGGATTCACTGGGAGGACCCTAAATTAGGGTTTGATTTTCCCGGATCTTCACCCAGCCAAAAAAAAAAATGATTCAAAGCTCTGATCTTTGATTTTTCTGAGGAGCTTCCAGCCGTGGTCACATATTTCCAAAATTCCAATTTTTGCAGAAGCCCTAATTTTCCATCTTTCCGATCAAAGTCCCGAACTGGGGTTTGATCAAGCCCGGCCTTCTGCCCAACCAAAAAATCTGATATTGGTCTCCAAATTTCTATTTTTATGAGTAGCATCCAGCCGTGGTCTCCGATTACAAAAATTCCAACTTTCTCCGAAGCCCTAAATTCCGGAAGCCATGAATGAAGGTAGTAAAAAATAATTCTGTTTTGACAGAAATATGTACCTGATTGTTTTTGGTGTAACTCTGAACTTTTTGATCCATAGGGTCTGAAAATTTTTCTTGAGATAGCCCGAACTGTTCTCTTTCTATCCCGACAGGTTTGACCTCAATTGGATTCTTTGAGAGAGAGTTATTCCAAGTGTCGCAATGTGACTTGTTTATGGGATAATACAAGAGAGCGAACTTGTACAGCATGCCAAGTATCACTGTTTCAACTTCAGCCTCTGAAAATTTTTCCCAATATAGCTCAACCTGTTTTCTTTCCATCCCAATAGGTCTTACCTTAATTGGATTTTCTAAGAGAGAGTTATTCCAAGTGTCGCAACGTGACCTGTTTATGGGATAATACAGGAGAGTGAACTTGTACAGAATGACACATGTCACTGGTTCAATTTCGGCCTCTGAAAAAGTTTTCTGAAATAGTACAGTTTGTTTACTACCTGTCACATTTTACTAAATTTCATTTGGAGCTTCCTAGCCCAAGTTATGACCTTTTTCCCAAGGTCACCTGATTTTGACTCAGATCTGGAAGAGGCAGAAACCCTATATTGTACAGATCATAAATCACAAAGTACAACGAATTAGAGGTTGTCCTTTGGATACAAGGTACATGGGGATATGATCTTCGACCTGTAAAAGTTTCAGATCTGAAAACTTTGCCAAAACGGATTTATAGCAAAAGTTCTACGATGACGTTTTTTTTCTATATCAAGCCCTAGCATTGTAAGTGCAACAAGTGTCATACATGCCATATCATGCCTTCTTTCAAGCTAGCTCTGATACCATGTTAAATTTTCAGAATTTACTTCAATATGATCTAGGATCTTAACTGAGAGAACAACATGTACAACAAATCTACAGCATATCAATCATGGACACAATAATGCAAGCACACAAGAGACACAGAGTTTACTTGGGGAAAACCATAAAGGTGAAAAACCCCAATAACTTCCTCAAAGATAGATAGAGCAATGATACAACCAGAATATAAGAGATAGTCTTCTCCTAGCAGCAGATCCTCCTCCTCCACAAGTGCTCCACTCTCCCAAGTGTGAGTGAGAGAATAGAATGTGTAAAATGAGAGAGACACACTCTCTATTTATACACTAACTTGACTTGACCTTTACTCAACTAGGTCGGCCTCAACTTAACCACTTAACATAGTGCTGACTGGGACGACCCCCACTAGGGTGGTCTAATAACCCTTTGACCCACATGGACGACCCCCAATAGGGTGGTATAATAATCCTTTGACCCACATGACTTATACAGGGCCGACCCCAACAAGGTGGTCTAATAACCCATCAAGTATAAGTTACGACACTTACAATATAAATGATGACACTTCCGTATAGAGGAATAATAACATCTCTATAGGAATACAAACACTTCCGTATAGAGGAATAATACCATCTCTATAGGAGTACAAAATACATATATGAAATACATGGGTGAAATACATTCCGAAGTTACATATACATCAACAGATCAGATGGTTAAGATAAAGCAAAATATAAAGGCAGCTCAAGATAGGAAGAAAATCTATGCAGATCAGAATAGGACTGCCAAACAATATCAAGTTGGAGATCACATGTTCTTGAAAGTTAGACCCAAGAAGAGTTCCTTAAAATTGGGGAATTGATCCAAGCTAGCTTCCAAATATTGTGGACCTTTTGAGGTCTTAGCTAAAATAGGACATGTTTCTTATGAGTTGGCTCTACCCGCTTGCATTAGAGTACATAATGTATTTCATGTCTCTTTATTGAAAAAGTATATACCTGATGCTAACCATGTAATTGATTGGAATGTGATCCAGGTAATTAAGAGTGATTTTATTTTCTTTATTGATATATATACATGTATGTACATGGTAGTAATTGTGTGATTGAATGGATTATGATATAGGTTGATCCAGAAGGGGATTTTTCGTTACAACCTGTTTCGATCATAGGAAGAAAGGTCAAGCTACTTCAGAATCGAGAGATCAGATAGGTAAAGGTCCAATGGACCGATTACAGCACTGAGGATGTGACTTGGGAGCTGGAAGATGCTATGAGGGAAGCATACCCTCATCTATTTTGAAATATTGGTTTTTACAACATGTATGTAATAAATATGCATTGAGGACGATGCATTGTTTAAGGGGAGGGGGATGTAATACCCCAATTGTTAATCTCTATAATTATGTTCTATTTGTTAATATGACTATGGACTTATGCTCATTTTTTTGATCATGTGATTATGGAATTTGGAATTATTATTAATTGTTAATGTTGTTGTTTTTATTATTGTCATTATTGTTCTCTTTGAATGATTGTTGCTATTTAATTAAATAAACAATTGGATGAGCAAAGGAAACTAAAAGACTATGGGAGACCATGGATCTCATGGAGTGAGGGGGAATGGAGGACAGCCCTATCACCTTATAGCTTTTTTTTGGATGGTAGTTGTCCATCCTAGTTCATTTTGTGCCTTGGTGACTTTAATAGTGTTGGTCACCCAAACATTGTACAACTGAACCCATTTTCAATTTTATGAACTCTAGAGTTATTATTGTACCTTATACATACTTTAGTGGGCCCCTCTTTCCTAGTGCCCCATAGGTAGTCAAGAAAGACATGAAAGTAGTAGTGAGAAGCATTTTGGTTCTCGAAAGAGGTAGTGCTGAGAGTTGCTAGACTAAGTTTTCCTCTACCTGTGGTGACCTGTTCAAGCGAGGAAGGCTTGAATGTATCTATGGCTAGGAGGAAAGTTGTCCTGTTGCAGCAAGTTGCCCTTATTTTGAGATAAGTACATCTCTTATGTTTCATTTTTATTTACATTATTTTATTTGGTATATGTGCAATGGAGGATAAATTGGTTGTATGCATGTTCATGTATTTTATGATAGGATCCATATGCAGGAAGGACATATTTTATATAATATGTTTCTACTCTCCTTACCTTCTTAATTCTATTCTTATTTCTCTTAATCACAAATTGTAATTTTGGCTTGATGGTATCGAGAGGGGCACAACCATAGGTTATGGTTAACCAATTTATTCTCATTTTGGATTCATGAGACCTATTCCATTGTGTTTGGATCAGAGTTTCCAGTAAGTGTGAAAATCCTCACAATAGATATAAGAGATGATGTATACCTCATAAGAAATATTATGATTAAGCAGGAAGATAGAAGAAGAGTGGTCAATGCAGTGTAAATGAGCAACAGAATAATAATATAGTAGAACTCGAATAGAAGAAAAATAAATTCACACACACTAATTCATTAATCACAAATATGAACAATAAATAGTACAACGGTGGAGAGGATTTGAATGCCAAGGTGGCAATTCGAATTAGGATCTCATAGAGTAATCATCAAATCAATAGAGTGTCATCAGAGCACAAATATGAGTCCTCATCATCATCAGTGGAGTCATAAATGCACAAGTAACTGTCAACCAAATGTCAAATTGAGTTTAACTGAGTGTGGTAGGTGTAATTGGAAAATGGAGGCACTAACTGAATGAAGGAGGCTCAGTGGAGGGTGCATGAGGAGCAAACTGGAGTCAAAATGGCCAGTCTAGTCGCACTGGAGGTCTATCTGAGTGATATAGTCAGTTGAGAGTCATTCTAGCCTTAAATCAAGGAAAGAATTTAAGATAATTGAAGTACAACTGAATGGTAGGTGAGAGAGGGCGCATGAGATGCATGTAACTGCATGCAGGGTGCACTAAGCACTAGGAGGGATAAAACTGATAAGTGAGAAGCTCCCCGGGATAGCTAACTGAGGGCTAGGTGCTGGGACTGATGACTGGGATGCATGCATAATGCATGCTGCATGCATAAATGCATGCAAGACTGAAAATGCAAATAATGAAAAATGTTGGTAGGACTAGGATGGAGTATAGGAATATCCTAACACCCCTGCTTAATCCATCCTGGGCCCTGGTAAGTGAGACCAAAGGTCACCCAATACAATGAATAATAATAACAGTCAATCAAAGGTCACCAAAGACTTGAAGAATGGTTTCTTAAGATATCCTTTGAACCATTTGAGGTGAGATCTAAACCATTGAATGCATGAGAAATTATCCCAAATGAATGGCAATGGCCATCATCTTCAATAACCTTCTAAGAGCATGAAATAATGATCGTACAGTAGTAAATAAGAGGTTATTGATCAAGGAGAGCGAATGAATTACCTCCAATGGCTTATTTAACCTCCGAAACATTCATGAGATCATGATGCAAACCAACAGACTCTGGTGCAAGAGAGGATTTAGGAACCTCTGCAATTTCTAGAGTGTGAGCTGGCACATAATTCGAAATAGAAGAAATTTGGAGCATGAGTGTAGAATCTGTAAGTTCTTCTTCTTTGTGGACAACTTCAATATGAGATGAGTTTGATACTGATTCATGATCAATGAGATCATCAAGGAGGGTGAATGCATCACTGGGATTGCTCTCGAAAGGGTTTGGACCAATCCATTCATTTTGTTTTCCAAATATTTCATCTAGATGGGCCCATATCTCTTTTGGAGATTCAGCGGAATCAATGAAGTGGGTAAACATACAACGAGACATAGCAAAAAAAATTTCTCTAGAGACACTCTCACCTTTATTTAACCAGTCATTCTCTTCTTTAGAGGATTCAAGCTCTCTTTCAAAATAATAATCAAAGAGATCATGGCTCTTCAAATATGCTATCATTTTTTGTTTCCATTCATCATAGTTGAATGGAAAAATAGGAGGGATTTCTTCTGAATTCATGGAAGCTGTAGAAGACCTGCAAAAAAAATAGAAAAAGTATGCAATTGCTACTACTGCAAAAGTGCAGAAACTACTGCACTCGAAATCTTGATAATAAACTGCAAAACAACTTAGGAATGGAGATAGACAATACTCTAAACATGCTCTAATACCATGTGAAAATCCTCACAGCAGATCTAAGAACTGATGTATACCTCACAAGAAAGATTATGATTAAGCAGGAAGATAGAAGAAGAGTGGTCAATGCAGTGTAAATGAGCAACATAATAATAATACAGTAGAACTCGGATAGAAGCAAAATAACTTCACACACACTAATTCATTAATCACAAATATGAACAATAAATAGTACAATGGTGGAGAGGATTTGAATTCCAAGGTGGAAATTCAAATTAGTCTCTCATAGAGTGATCATTAGATCAATAAAGTGTCATCAGAGCACAACTAGGAGTCCTCATCATCATCAGTGGATCCATCAATGCACAAGTAATTGTCAACCAGATATCAAACTCAGTCTAACTGATTGTGGTAGGTGTAACTGGCACATGGAGGCACTAACTGAATGAAGGAGGCTTAGTGGAGGGCACATGAGGAGCTAACTAGAGTCAGAATGGGAATTTTAGTCTCACTGGAGGTCTATCAGAGTGATATAGTCAGTTGAGAGTCAGTCTAGCCTTAAATCAAGGAAAGAACTGAAGATAACTGAAGTACAACTGAATGGTAGGTGAGAGAAGGCGCATGAGATGCATGTAACTGCATGCACAACGCATTAAGCACTAGGAGGGCTAAAAATGATCAGTGAGAAGCTCCCAAGGCTAGCTAACTGAGGGTTAGGTGTTGGGACAGATGACGGGTATGCAAGCAATTGCATGCATGTATGCAAAATGCATGCTGCATGCAGAAATATATGCAAGACTGAAAATGAAAATAATGAAAAATGGTGGTAGGACTAGGATGGAGTATAGGAATATCCTAACAGTAAGTACTGCCTTTCATTTCGTTGAAAAATATTTCCGGATGACTAAGATATGTCCATTTTGGTCCAATAGTTTTTTCGGTGCCAAGATGAGCGCACCAGTTGTTAGATGGGAAACGTTCTGGGCATGGATATGCTCCTATTTTCATATCAGAATTTGAATAATTTAATCCAATAGTAATATTGATTGATGGCTGGAGGGAGGCATCCATACAATCGAAAATTTATTAGTGAAAATGGTTGTAGGGGACAACCATCAAGAGCTGATTTTGTGGGTTGTGATTGCAACCAATGCCTTTTGTTTTGCTTGATTGTGGTGTGGCTGTAGGTTATTGCCTACAGATGTGTCTTCATGTGTTATTTTATTACTATTCATCCTCGCTAATAGCACACACATAACAACACCATAAATTAACTTAGTTTGTGGAAAATTTATAACAACAATACTCAACTACTTAAATGGTTTCGGTAAATTATAAGCATGAATGGGTTCAGAACCTTATTCTCACTAATGATGATGAATATTATTCCTTAATCATGTTTTGTTGAGATATGAGCTTAGGTAATTAATTTAGTTAAGTTTCACAATTAACTTGATTAAGTGTTGTGATTATCTTAATTAAGTAATTAATTAAATATTCCAACTTTAAACAAGTAATTTGACTTTATAAATGTTGAATACTATTTAAGTAAACAAGTAAGTAGTTGGTTTATTTGAAATGTTGAATACTATTATTTAGTCTCAATAGTTTAAATTAACTTAATTTTAGCACCCTTAACATTGTTTAATGGTCGGGGACATTACAAGTTGAGAGAATAATCATTCATGATATTTTTAGGTCCCTTGTAATGTTATTGGGCCACATGAGGACTTAGCCAACCTTAGTAATTCAAACAAGGAGGGAGTTACATTCATTTTGTGGGCCCATTCCACCTCAAGCACCTCCCTTAGCTAATTTTAGGGACTTCCATTTTCATATCCGTCATAGATTGTAACATAGTCTGTTGACGCAATTTTGTCAACAGGGGTTCACTTTGCACTATCATCAACAAACCAACCAAACACCTTTAAGCATCGGCCCATAAAGGTTTTACCCTTTCCAGCAACACATGTGAAGCGAGTGAATTCTCACCCGAGATGGTTAAGGGGGCTGCAGGAACCAAGTTTCCGCAGTGGGGAAAGGACATGCATCTACTCTAATTCTATCACATAAGAAACCAGAGATTTACTTCCACATCATGCAACTCTAACATATATTCGTCATTCGTATATTCAACATTAGCATCGGTAGAATAATACCAAATATTGCATCAATGAAACTTTACAGAAAAGACAACATAAAATATGACACAACATCCATCATTTGACATAAACATAAAACATATCCGAACATCTCCATGCATTAACTCATCAAAACCTACGGTATAACCTTCGCAGAAATAGTTCAACACATCCTATCATAGATCCATACAAAAGTGCCGAAAAAAGATAAAATCATGCCAAATCATAATGATCCGATGCCCTTAGGATTACAATCATATTCTTATTTATAGAAAACTATGGAGGTTACAAAATGGCCCAAATGACCCTTTCTAACAACCTAAACTAATCTTGCGCTTCCTTGTTCTTTGCAAATGGTCCTTCTTCCGTGGATGGTCTTTATTCGTAGCTGTCAGCTTCTACACTTCATGCGGACTAATCCCGTGCCAATAGACCCCCAACAAAAACTTGTGGCTCGCCCTCGAGACATCTCATCTAGACACCTTTGACACCGTTCTCATCCTTCGCTGTGCTGAACTTATGAGGCTGTTCTTTCCATATGGAGCTCATTGTCATGTACTTCTCGAAATCATCCTCCAGTCTCTTGGTCATTGTCATACTTCTCGAACTCATCCTCCAGTCTCTTGGTCGCTATCATGTACTTATCGAACTCATCCTCTAGTCTCTTGGAATATTCATCCTTGATTCCTTCACAGCCTATTACTTTTGACCCTGACCTTCCATTGGACATAAATTTCTCGACAACACCAACTTGTGGAGCGGGCGTAGCGGTTCGGCACATATGTTTCACACATTTGATCATCCTTTGCTGGTACCGGCACGCCTTTGATCTTGGTACTTCTGAGTCAGAGGGAATGCTTCTCTTCGAACGCTCGAAACTCGCTTAACTAGCTTGGGTAAGACCTCATCGTTTTTTTCCCTAATGCCAGGTGCCTCTGCATTTGATGGTTGTTCATGATCACTTATCTTTATTTCCCTTAGCACACCTTAGGTGATTCCACTGGAAACGAAATGCACCATTGCAACTATCTCACTTCTCTTTTCCACGGATTCCTTCGACTTGCTCACTCAACTTGCTAACTCTCTACATTTGACCTGCGTCATTCAACTTACTGATTCTCCTCTTCCAACTACCTAGCTCTCTTTACTTACATTCTTCAATCTTTGTGCCTGTATTTATGCTTTCTCCTCGTTTCCTAGACGCCTAATTATTAAATCATTCCCAAAATATTTCATAGAAATCCGATTTTGTCCTCAAGTGTTTCATCATCCACCTCCGTCATCTTCCCGGGATGTCGATGCCTATCCGCGCTAATCATGCTTGGATTTAGATCCCACATGCTAAACTTGCAAAATATCGACGAGTGACCGGTTGGACATGTCTTTGACTTTTTGTCATAATTTCATTTTTTTTTGTTTTGATCCCCCTACTTCTCATCTGCTATGTGCCTGATCATGGCGATAGGGTTTCAACCTGTTTCTATTTACTAGCTTTGGAAAAAATATCCCATCTAAGCTTTGTAGTTGCATCACATCGCCGTCAGTGACAAAATTTATTATGTAGGGACCCAACCAATGCATCTGTAACTTACCTGGGTGCTTTTCAAACTTACTATCATATAACAGGACTATATATCCAAGCTGAAAGTGCTTTGGTTTAATGTGGCGATCATGCCAAGCCTTCTATCGATCCTTTTCTATCTTCTGAGGAAATCCTGCGATGAACCGATCCTCATCGAGTTGTACCAATTGTTCCAACCGTTCTTCCAGTGCTCTGTCATTGCTCATTCTTGTCGCTGCGGTGATGCACAAACTGTGGATGATATACACCATCAACATTACGACATCCTATCCGTAAACGAGCTTCAACGGGGTCTAGCCGGTCAATCATTTGCAAGTTGTGCAATACGCCCAGAGTATCGCAGGGATATTCAAATCCCAATTATCACGATTGGTGTTGAATTCCTTCGTGATTGCATGCTCCAAAATTTTGTTGAATGCCTCAACTGTCCCGTTAGCTTGCGGGTGATATGGGGTACTCTTCCTCTGTTGAAACAAAAACTCCTCCGTCATTGCTGCGATCGTCTGATTAACAAAATGAGTCCCCTAGTAACTCATTAGTATCTTTGGGCACCCGAACCTGGTGATCACATTGTCAAAGAGAAATATTACTGCAGACGTAGCTGAGCAATCCTTTACTGGTGCAGCTCTCGCCCATCATGCCAAATAATCTATCGCAATAATTATGTAGTGCGACCCTGTTCTTTTTCATGGTGGGTTGATAGGTCCCACAAAGTCAACTGGCCACTTATCGAAATATTGCAGTGTTAATTGAGGTGCTAACGACATTTTGTCCCTTTGTGAAGGATTTCTTGTCCTATAGCATACGTCTCATATTTTTTCATAGTCCACAGCATCTCCATGCATCGTTGGCCTCCATAATCCAGCTCGTAGTATATTTCTAGCAATGGCATGTCCTCCATAATGTCCTCCTGTGATCCCGTCATGAGATTCTACCAAGATCCTTTCTTGTTCATGCGGAAGGATGTATCGTCAAAGTATCTAGTCCCATATTATATAGTTTCCCTGCAATCAATTAGGAATATGAAGCTTTGAAAACTAATTGTTTCTTCTAGTTAGTAGTGAATTCCTCCAGAGCTTTCCCTGTCGCCAAAAATTGAATAATTTGCTCATAATGATCATCGACCATACCGATCATGAACAACTAAGCATCGGGCAATCCTTCATTAATGTTCCTTGGCTCTTCTCCGGACTCTATCCGTGATAGATGGTCTGGTCTTGCATTTAGTCGTCCAATCTTTACAATTATTTCGAAATCAAATTCTTGGAAGAGCAACAACCATCGACAGATTCGCCCCCCAACATAGGTTTGTTCACCAGGTATTTGAGTTCCAAATGGTCCATGATCATTTTAAAGTGCCCCCCCTAAGAGGTAGTGTCGAAACTTCTGTAAGGCATAGACCATCTCCAAACCTTCCCTTTCCGTGGTCGTATAGTTCTTCTCCGCAGTAGACAACTTTCTACTTGTGAATGCTATCGAGTGGTCTATTGCGCCTTCTCTTGGTTAGGCCAGGATGACTCCTAGTGCGATTGATGATGCATTGACGTGAATGTGGAACTCCTTCGTCCAATCTGTAAATGCTAGTATGGGTGTTGCAACCATATTTTCTTTTAATATATCCAGACTCCTTTGGCACTCGTCGTTCCATTCGAACTTGGAATCTTTCTTCAACAACTTTTCCATTGGCACCGTGATTGCTGCATACCCCCTCATAAAATTCCTATAGTACCCTGTGTGTCCCAATGTTGCTCTTAATTGCTTGACTGTTGTTGGCGGTGCTAGGTCGACAATAATTTTAATCTTTACGAGATCGATAATCATTCCTTCCCTGCACATAATGTGCCCCAACAATATCCCAAATGGAGCGCAGAAAATACACTTCTTTAGGTTCACCGAAATCTGGTGTTGTAGACATCTTTCCAGCATCAACCTCAGATTTGTGACATGATATTAAACCAACCCGTACATTGTCCAATCATCCATGTATACTGCAAGAAATTTATCGATGTAGTCCTTGAACACGAAAACTACTAGTCTGGAAAAAATTGTTGGTACATTCTTCAGGAAAAATGACATCACCATATATTGAAAGCATCCCTATTTAGTGACAAACATCATTTTGTGCCGATCTTCTTTTGAAATATTTATATGGTGGTAGCCCAAGAATCCGTTTGTGAAGGAGTATATTTCCTAACCTCCCACTCCTTCTAATACTTCATTTGTAAAAGGTGTAGGGAATGGATCGTGTAGGCATGCGTTGTTCAACTTTCTTAAATCGACACAGATTCTAACTTTGCCAGTTTTCTTATCCTGGACCACCATCGGGCTGATCCACTCTGATTCCTCCACTAGTTCTATAGTTCTGATCTCCAGAATTCTTTCAATCTTAGCCTTCATGTGTTCCTTATACCTTGGATTCAACCGATAAGTCCACTGCTTTACTGGTTTCGCATTAGGTTTAAGTGGGATTTTCATCTCTCCTAGGACCCCTGAAATTCCTTTCATATCCAAGAATTTTGTCGAAAACAAATCCTGAAACTCGGGCAAAAGGTCAATCATCTTCGCAATAGTCGAGTCATCCCAGTAGTCTCTGATGCTCACAAACTTGGGGTTCTCTTCTGGCCCAATGTTCACTTTCTTGATCCACAATTGCTGCTGAAACCTGTCAAAAGGCATATCTGGTGCCTTGACACTGCGACTTCCTTTTGAATCTGGGATATATGTAGCCCTCGGGTCATCCTCATCGTCTGTGATGTTGTAACATTCTATAAACATTTGGGGTTTTGAAGTCCATTGGAGTCCCATAGGTTTCTTTGTCGGAACTGCGTCAAATACTTTCTCGAGGACCTCCTGTAATGAGCTATGGATGAAGGGGTTTTTGTCCGATAAACTGAACGTTTGGCTAAATCCAATTGTTAGTTTTCCCCATGAGGTTGTTCCAGGTCGCAACTCTGCTGTGACATACCAATTCCATGGTACTTCATCCAACATGTGAATAAATGCATGGACCCATTCTTGTTGTGTCCGTGGTCCCCATTTGCTTTCATGTGCATTCAAATGCTCCTTCAGATCCCTTCTACCATCACACTTCCTTTCGCAGTGTCTGTCAGTGTCGCCGAACCTAACTGTCACTAGGTGTCGACATAGTGGCCAGTTAGTTATGGTGGAAGTGTGCGCTAGCCACCATCGTGATGGTGTAGCCTTCATGGCTTACTCCAAGGCCAATAGTCACTATGGTTCTGCTACTTTTTCTTCAAATTCCGTGAGAAATGTAGCCAAGTTGGTAAATCCATCATATGTTGGTTGCTCACACTCTCCGTAGCTACCCTTCGCAGTGACTGAGTAATTCATGCGCACCTTGTAAACGACACTTCATTCATCCGATTCTGCCAATTTTCAAGTGCTTCGTCAAAATCTAACGATGCCGAACTGCTACTATGCCACCCTAATTCTCCATCCACAGTAGGGTTGATATAATCTTCAGAGATGTTGTATTGGTTGTCCCATCCCTCGGTGAATTCATCCCTCGATGGCTCAACATATCTCCGCCCTTCCATAGGGTCAAGAGGTGTGACTACCCTGATCTCATGATTCTCAAACAACATCATCCTTTTCTTGAAGTTGATAATAGCCTAATTCTCCATCGCCCAGTCTATCTGTTGGTAGGAATTTTGGTAAGTTAGCATCACTGCATCATGGATGTTGCGACACATCAGAAGATACCATAAAAGGCAGAAAGCTAGGCTTAAAGGAGATTATTTTATGTATTTTTGAGTTGATTGTACCGCAATATGCGGGTTTTGGGTTATTTTGGACCATGTCGGTTAGTTTTGGGTCAATTAGACCAAGTCAGTTAGATATTGAGTCAATGTCGGTTAGGAAGTTGTTAGAAAGTGGACAAGCATTGTAAGGCCAGAAGCCTATATATAGACATAAGTTGTAAGTGTTGAATAATGGGGAGTACAATCCTTAGATGTTGGATGTGTGCGTCTTTGAGTTTGTATTTGAGATCAAGAGACACTGGCGAGATCTATGTTTTGCGGAGATATTGTATCTAGGTTTTGCTGAGTTAATATGACATGACTGAGCTGTTTGGTGAAATCCCTGTGTATCTTCTGTTTAACTTATGGTAATGCATGTTGCGATATATGAATAATGATATGTTTTCTTACTGCAATTAATGCTTTACTATTATACTTGTTGCGATGAATGTTTCTGTTGAATGATGCTATGGATACACTGTTGCCGAAGTTAAATGCATAGATCTATTTTTTGAATGTCGCAATAATTTTAAGTGATCGTTGCCACAAACATCCTCCTTCATTCGGTGGAAACATGGTTCTGTCGACTCTCCATTGAACATCTCGGGTGAGACCTCATCTGCTCCGCAGGTGTTGCTGGATGGGGTAAAACCTATCTGGGTCGGTGCTTAGGGAGATCATGGTGGGTTGGTGTCGACAGTGATGGGAACCCCTGTCGACTGGGTCTGAGTCAACAAATGGTTCCATTGCCTAGACCATGTGCGCAGTGAAAGAAGGATATGTTGTGGCATCCGACGCAACCAGAGATACATAATTGGTTTGATCAAAAGTTGTAGGAATTTGATGAAGAAGAAAGTCGGAACACTCGAATGATAGTAGATCAGTGGGTGGGAAGATATATTCACAACGGTTTGCATGAATGGTTTTTCTGTGAATTCCCAGTCATTTTATACGAGTGGTTGGCAAAGTTGACCTTTCAGAAGAGGAACTTCCAGGGCATTAAACCAATGACCTGGACTCTGAAGTTGATCCAAGAACTACAGGAGGTTGACAACAAAGCGTCGTGATCTATCGAAGTGTGGCTCGATAGCATCTTGGAAGGGTATATCACTGAATTTGCGGTTGATATGCAAAAGTGTTATAGTGAAGCTAAAAGATATTTCTTCCGCAAACCTTGGGGAAGGTTTCTGCTGTCGCTTCAACTGTCCGTTAAGATGCTTATTTGCGAGAAGGGTATATTGAATATGCATCTAGATCAGTAAACAACCTGGTGGGAGGAGGCCATGGGTATTGTGATGGAAGAGGGATGGTACATGGAATGATAAGGGGTAGATGGGTGCAGGTCAATACGAGACTGTGAGCGAAGCCGAATAAGAGAGTGGTCTTACAAGGGGAGGAGCAAGGTTTCAACAGGAAAAGAGGCAGAGGGAAGGAGAAGGTCCTGCTGCAATCAAACTGCATGTTCATGAAGGAAGATCACATGGGATGAAGTGACCTCATAGTCTGGACAAGGAAAACCAAGCTACGCCCAGGATAGAGGCAGGACCAAACCCCAACAGCAACGTACCCACACCTCCACTCATTATCTTTCAACCATTAAGAAACACAACTTTGACCCTGTCGGGTCAGAAAAACTTGATTAATAGTAGTTCAACGACGATAGGAAGGAATCCCAAGATGGCAGGTGAAGATGCTAAATTGCTGCTGTTCCATGGGAGTGCGAAAGATAACCCAGAGCAATACTAGTTTTTGTGTGAAGCGGTATGGACTGTAAAATAGATCACTGATGATAATGCTAAGAAAGGACAGTTAACAACAACTTTGTGAGGTCACTCATTAGACTCGTTTATGAAGTTTGTTCTAGTCCCTACAGGAGCTCCGGAGAATACACTAGACAACATCAGGGATGGTTTGATTGCAGAATTCAGAAAATCTAAGTTTGAAGCATAATATATTACAGAATTGAAAGAAATTAAGCAGTATCCCAATGAGATAGTGCGAGATTTTGACCACTGGTTTAAGACAATGATGGCAAAGGTTAGTTTTTATATGAGCGTTGTCCAACACAAAGAGTGGTTCATCGCGGCACTACTACCACAAATTCGACTACCACTGATGCAGCAGAACATTACGATGCCCAGCGAAGCTTTGGAGATTGCAATGCGGTTGGAGGCTTGGCCGATTGGTGAAAATGCAGCTGGGATGTCGCAGATACAGACACAGCTGGCTAACTTGAACATATAGCTACAAGATTTGAAGAAGGGAAAGGAGCAGCATGAAGAAGTATTGTGTACGCGATGTCGAGGAGAATGGCATACTAAGGACAATTTCCCTGACTTACGCAATTATCTGGTTTCAGGAGCACCAAACCCGTTGAGTGGTGGTGGCATGCCATGGTGTCGCGTTTGTCAGGTATATGGGCACTACCATGGGGAATGTCCATACATGCAAAAGATGGTCACCAAATCGATGAATTTGTATTGCACATTTTGTAAATCTGTGGGACATGACGACAAAGATTTCCGGGCATATGGGTTGCTTCATGAGAGAACGTACGATGCATTCTATGTAAAGGATGATCAGCGTGCTGTACAACAACCGCAACTGTAGCAGTAGGTAGCCCAGCCACTACCTCAATCGCAGGTACAGTTTGTACCGCAACAACAACCACAACAGTTTATGCTGCAATATGCTCCGATGCAAATGGCTCCATAGTAGCCATAGTACGTTCAGCAACCGCAGTATGCGCAGCAAGGGCAAAGCATGCAACCAGCTCCTATGCAACAACAGTACAACCAATCGCAGTACCAACAGTAGGGTGGATTCTGGGGAGGATTCCAAGGTGGACGTGGCAGAGGAGGAAATGGAGGTCGTGGACCGGTTCAGTGTTATCACTATGCGGTATGGGGGCACTATCAGTGTGACTGCCCACTTTTGCAGACATAGTGTACGTTTTAATTTGTTACAGATCATACATTGGAGAACTGCCCACAGTTGATTGCACGATGGCAAGCGGGGAATATTCCACAATTGCAGAATCAGAATCAGACGCAGTAGCCAGTACAAAATCAGGTGCAACAACCGACGTAGAACCAGAACCAATGCCCAAATCAGAATGCTAATCTGAATGTGAAACAACTAGGGAACCCACCACTGAACCAGAATCAGGGTGTGAGTGTTGCAACGATTTCTGTGGAGCCAAGGCCACAGGATGCGGCTGTCGCAGTCATCACGCGGGGAGGTGCAGGAACAGGAGGGGATATCTCACAACAGCTTATTTGAATGGTCAGGAAGAAGACGGTCTCATTTGACATGGAATCCGAACGTTATGCATTCTTTCAGGTGCGTCGCGCGATAGACCAGGACCGCAGTAACGCTGTCATTTGTGACATGCCCCCTATTTTTGATGCTACTATAGAGGTAGATCCATCGGTTCCATCTAGAACCTTGCATAAATTTTTTGAGAGCTGCTTATTTTTAGCAAGAGATCCTGCTGCTCTAGCTGAGATCGAGGGGTTGCTGCAACGACCAGGAAGGGGATGGCAAGAGTCCGCAGTAAACTCCTTACAGCAACGAAAGATCGGTAAGAAGATGTGCATGAACATACAAATTGGGGACTATGATGTTGATTCAATTATTCTGGATCTTGGTTCAGATGTCAACATCTTAACCAGGCAGGCATGGCAGAAAATGGGGAGCCCCCCATTGAGCTAGTCTCATGTACAACTTCGGTTATCTAATCACGCTAAGGTGACACCGATTGGGAGAGTCCCACACTTGGTGGTGGACATTGAGGGCATGAATACCTATGTTGAATTGGACGTCATTGAAGTGGTTGAAGGAGGAAGCTCGTATCCCGCATTGTTGGGGATCGGATGGGCTAATGACAGTGGAGTAGTAATCAACTTCAGGTGGTGGATGATGAATTTTGAAAACCGTGATCTAAGAGTCATAGCCACATTGGATTCGGATGAAGGATGCAGACACATTGAGCCAGTGAAGGATGAAGATCCTAATGGATGGGACCATGTATTCAATATTTTCGAAGACTATATCCATCTGACTGCCAATGGTGAGCAGGGATACCGCAGTGATAGCTCTGCATCTTCCAACTCTGATGATGCATTAGAACATTGGCAAAACCACTTGCATGAGGTATCTCTCTACAAGTGCGGGTTAGTCACGCAATCATTATGCCGTGTTGCGACTGAAACGGTTACACTTCCAGTATACAAGGGGCTACCTAGGTTGTCCAATTTTCTTGCCAAATTTAAGGAAAGCATTTTAGAACCCCAGTGACTACTGGAATTAGAAGAAGCACTTAAGGATGCTCCAGCATGCTGGTGGGCGACACACAAGAAATCAATTAATGAATGGTCGCAATGCAGGAGATTGATGATGGTTCCTTTCGGCGATACAGAGGTATACCACACAGGGAAATATGATGGTCGGAATAACCCTGGAAGTCATCTGAGGGAGTGTCAGAAATTGTGGGCATCGCGACCGCGATATGAGTGGGTCCACGGCTTTATCCATACTCTAGATGAGATGTCACAATCATGGTATATTGTAGCCGAGTTGTGAGGAGAAATTACCACTTGGGTGGAGTTGACGGTTGTTCTAGTAGCATATCTCGCGGATCCGCATGCACACTGCCAGATGCAATCCATGATGGAATGTTACAATATCACCGGTGGGCCCGAAGACAGTGATGATCCGCAGAATATCAATATTCCCGAGTCTGAAGGAAGTCGCGATGTGATAGCACCTGATGCGCCAAGTGATCCGATCAACCAACCATTGAAGCTTCGTATGATCAATATTGGGACGGAGGCCACTCCCAAGTTTGTGAATGTTGGATATTATTGGGATGATGAGATGATGGGAAAGGTCACTGATTTGCTACATGAATTCCAATACCTCTTTCCTATGAATTTTTCTGAGATGAAAGGTATCTTGGGCGATTTAGGTGAGATGAAGATCCCCTTGAAACCAGATGCTAAACCCATCAAACAGTGACCCTACCAGCTGAATCTGCGACATAAGGAGAGGGTCAAGGTAGAACTTGATCGCGTGTTGGATGCTGGTATCATTGAACCGATCGAAGAGTTAGAATGGATCAACCCTATGGTGGTGCAGGACAAGAAGACTGGTGAGGTGCACATTTGTGTTGATTTGCGGAAGTTGAATGACGTCTGCTTGTATGATCCCTTTCCAACCCCATTTACTGATGAAGTAATCAAAGGTTTGGGTAGCCAGGAGATGTATCCTTTCACGGATGGGTTTTTGGGCTATCATCAGATCCGCATTTCCAAGGAAGACCACCACAAGATGACTTTTGTGATAGAATGGGGCTTTTTTCAGTACACCATGATGTCGTTTGGGTTGAAGAACACACCTGCGATCTTCTCACGAGTTGTTGTTGTTGCATTCCGAGATTTCATTCAGAATTTTTTGCAGGCATACATGGATGATTGGATAGTCTATAGCTTGATCCGTGATCATCTATCAAATCTGTGGTTGATGCTGGAGCGTTGCCGACAACACCAAATATCGCTAAATTTGAAGAAGTGCATCTTTTGTGCACCATTTGGGATATTGCTGGGTCACATTCAGTGCAAACAAGGGTTGTTAGTCGATCCAGCAAAGATTGCGCTCATTTTAGATTATCACCCCCGACTAATCTTAAGTAGTTGAGGGTGACTTTAGGGCATACTCGGTATTATCTCAAGTTCATCAAGGTATATGCAGCGATCACAACCCATATGGAAAAGCTATTGAAGAAAGATGTCGTATTTCAATGGAACCCTGAATGTCAAGATAGCTTCGAGACACTAAAGGCGAAGACAGCTTCAGCACCGATACTGGTCTTTCCAGACTGGAGTAAGGAGTTCTATTTCCATGTCAATGCATTGTCAATTGCATTAGGTGTGGTGCTAGTGCAACCAGGAGAGGGGGATCTCCATCACCCTATTGCTTTTGCAAGTCAGAAGCTATCATTTGCAGAAAGAAATTACACCACTACCAAGAGGAAAGGCCTAGCGATGTTCTGTGCATTGCATAAGTTTCAACATTACTTATTGGGAGGACATTTTAAGATGTTCACAGACCACTCCTCATTGAAATACCTCGTCAATAAGCCTGTGTTGGAGGGGAAGATAAGTTGATGGCTACTTCTTTTTCAGGAGTTCGATTTTGAAGTAATTGTGAAGCCAGGGCGGTTGAATGTTGGTCCTGATCATCTATTGCGAATTGAAATAGGAGAGAAGCCAACTAACATTGAAGACGGGTTACCTGATGCGCAACTGTTTAAGGTTGAGGTAGCTGATGGCTATTTTGAAGAAATCATTCATTTTTTGGCGACAGGTACTGCACCAGAAGAATTCACCACTAGTTAGAAGAAGCAGTTGGTAGTCAAGGCTGCATATTTCCAATTAATTGTAGGAGAATTATACAAGATGGGCGCATATGAGATATTGCGACGGTGTGTCTTGCCACATGAGCAAGGGCAGATCTTGTCAGAAGCACACGCCGGTGTGGCTGAAGGGCACTATGGCGTCCGAGTGACTGCTAGGAAGGTGCTTCATGCAAGGCTCTGGTGGGCCATGTTACAAAATGATGCGACCGACTATGGGCGGTCCTGCGATGTTTGTCAGAGAACTGGGAATCCATCCAGGAGAGATGAGATGTCGTTGATGCCTCAACTAACACTACAGCCATTCGAAAAATGGGAATTAGATTTTGTGGGACCAATCAATCCCCTGGGGAAGTGCACTGGTGCAAGATACATCATCACAGTGACAAATTATTTGACAAGATGGGTGGAGGCTGCACCAGTCATTGATCATTCCACGGCCATGGCTACGCAGTTTTTGTTTGACAACATTGTCACTCGCTTCAGCTGCCCCAAGATATTGCTTAGTGATCAAGGAAGCCACTTTCTCAATCACACCATCATCGCATTAATAGAATAATTGCAGTTATAGCATCAAAATAATACGCCATATCATCCGCAAGAAAATGGCATGGTGGAAGCTTTCAACAAGATATTGGAGCATGTGCTGACAAAGGTGTGCAATGCGAACTGCGATGACTGGGATCTGAAAATCCCAGCAGTGTTGTGGGCGTATCAAACCACGTGTAAACGACTAACTAGACAGACACCATTCAAGTTAATATATGGACAAGAAGCTATTATAACAATGGAGTACATCATTCCAAGTCTGCACATAGCAACATCGACCAGTATGGATGCTACAACAACATTAGAAGAATGTCTAGTGCAGTTAGTACAGCTGGAGGAAGATCTCTTTATTGCAGGATTCCACCAAAGTGTGGAGAAGGATCTCCAAAAGGCTTGGCACGATCGCCACATCAAAACCAAACAATTTCAGTAGGGCGACTTGGTGGTGTTGTATGCCAGTAATTTTATGCAACATCCAGGAAAATTGCAGATGCATTGGCTTGGTCCATATTGCATCAGCAACATCACTTCAGGAGGTGTAGTACAGTTGTAGCAGTTGGATGGAGCGATGATCCCAAAGTTCATTAATGGATGTAGGTTGAAGCCGTATCGGTCAGGCTTGGCACAATGCGATTCCTGAGTCAAATCGGGGAAAAAAAATGCAGGTTGATCGGTGGAAGGATGGCACACAGACAGAGACAAGAATGTGTAGGCAGGCAGGGTTGTGTCGCAAGTTAGGAGTGGTCTGCGACAGTGGCAGGGTCACGACTAGGTCAAATCAGAAATCATTACGAATCATTAGAAAACATAACTTTTTCTTTTGGGTAGGTATGATCGTTAGTCGGCTCGGATTGCCACAAGAAGCACACACGTTTGGCATGATGAGTACACTGTGGTAGTATGGCCAATGGCACCTGCGGTGATGGTTTGCACACTTTGGCACGAATGGCAACTGGCGGCAGTATGGCTGCCACGCCGCACGTATTGGCATATTATGTGAACGGGCGATGCAAATTATTGCTGAGGCAAACGACCGGTTTAAGGCGATGTATAAATATCAGAATGAGAGGATAGTCGAGCACATAGGTATTTCCAATCGAGAGGTAGTTATGCTGCGAGAGGGTTAGGAATCTAGCTAAGTTAGGAATTCAAAGGAGGCTGTGGAAATGATCCATTTCATTTCATGTGGTATCGCACCAGGCGCGTCGAGGGCCCGAACAACAAGTGTGCATGAGCACCTGGAGCAAGCCGTGTCGCGGACACTCGGGGGTTACAAGCATGAAGTCCCTTCTGAGATGTCTAGGAAGATGCTGATAGTTTGAAGCCTCACGGTCCCTGTGACCACCAAAAGGATGGGGGTGGCAGCCCTAGGTCCTTGTAGCATGTGCTTACCAGTGCGAAACAAATGTGCCAGAGCTGCTAGCCTAGTTCGCACCGTGGCGTTGTTTGTAAAATTCTTCTTAGTCTGTAATTGATCCCTCGAGACTGGAGGATAAGTTTGCGACGTACACAACGACAAGCTGGGGAATGACCACTTTCGGGTGAGAAGTACTTGACATCAAGTTGATGATCACTATAGCAAAAGGAGAAAGACAAAATTGTGCGATCCAGATAGCAAGAACAGTTGTAGAAACATAGTTCAGCCATAGCTGAGTTTGAAGTACACTATGTCTCGCTGATGTTGCTTGAGTGTGAGCGACAAGATTGTGTTGGGGGCTTGTTGGCAGGAAGTATGGTAAGTTAGCATCGCTGCATCGCGGATGCTGCGACACGTCAGAAGATACCATGAAAGGCGGAAAGCTGGGCTTAAAGGAGATTATTTTATGTATTTTTGAGTTAATTGTACCACAGTATGCCGGTTTTGGGTTATTTTAGAACATGTTAGTTAGTTTTGGGTCAATTAGACTAAGTTAGTTAGATATTCAGTCAATGTCGGTTAGGAAATTGTTAGAAAGTGGACAAGCATGGGAAGCCTATGTATAGAGATAAGTTGTAAGTGTTGAATACTGGGGAGTATGATCCTTAGATGTTGGATGTGTGCATCTTTGAGTCTGTATTTGACATCAAGAGATACTGGCGAGATCTGTTTTTTGCAGAGATATTGTATCTGGGTTTTGCTAAGTTAATATGACATGATAGAGTTGTTTGGTGAAATCCCTATGTATCTTTTGTTTAACTTATGGTAATGCATGTTGCGATATATGAATAATGATATGTTTTCTTACTGCAATTAATGCTTTACTGTTATACTTGTTGCGATGAATGTTTCTGTTGAATGATGCTATGGATAAAATGTTGCCGAAGTTAAATGCATAGATCTATTTTCTGAATGTCGCAATAAGTTTAAGTGATCGTTGCCGCAAACATCCTCCTTCATTCGGTGGAAACATGGTTCCGTCAACTCTCCCTTGAACATCTTGGGTGAGACCTCATCTGCTACGCAGGTGTTGCTGGACGGGGTAAAACCTATCTGGACTGGTGCTCAGGGAGGTCACAATGGGTTGGTGTCGACAGTGATGGGAACCCCTGTCGACTGGGTCTGATTCAACACTATCCCTAGCAGCATTGGATAGGGGCTACTCTTGTCAACAATCTCAATCACGTCAAAATTTGCATATGTTCTGAGTCCCTCAATCTCAACAGGGACCTGGCATAGTCGACCGATTAGGGTGACTTTACTTTGGTGTGCTAGCCATAGCTGTACCAGGGACCAAGCCAACTATGGTTTCCCCATTGTTTCCTAGGTTTCATTCATTAGAATGCTTACATCTGACCCCAAATCCAAGATAATGGAGTCGATATCGAATGCTCCGACTTGCGTAGACATAGGCATTTCTCTTCCTATCTTTCTCTTGTGTATTCGATTAACCATTCGCTCCTGTCGTGCACTCTCCCGTCGATGCAACAGGTTTGATATTTCTGCCAATGCATCCTGATCTTTTTCGAGCTCTAGGAAACTCTCTAGAAAGGCTCTTAAGGTGTTGTCCTTTTTCTGTGAATGTGTCCTGTCGAATATCGACGACATGTCATAGGTAACTTCTTTCCGGTGAAGAGGTGGCTGTCTTAGCTGCCTCATTTCCTCCTGTGTTTTCAAGAAAATATCCCTTTTTGCTTCCGCATCAAATGTGACTCATTTTCTTGCTGCCGGTTGGATGCAAGCTTGTGACTTGTCGGCCCCTGTCACAGCTCCTCTGCGAGTTACTATTCCGATGATCGCATTTTGACTTCTGTCCTCCACTGATATATTCTGTACTGTTGGTGGATTCCGGTTTCAACTCTGATTTTTTGGAGGTGGGGGGAGGTTCTTAGTTTGCCACTTTGCGATGATCTAAGGATAGTCTTTGACACCATGGTCCACAATGTTGCAGTAAGTGCACTGTTGGGTTGGATTCGGACAATCCCTCTGATAGTGCCCCTACTGACCACAATTGTAACATATGATTGGTACTTGACCTCGTCCAGCATCTCCTCCTTGGTCGACACTAGTGCCTCGGCCTATGCAGAACCCCCCTCCGAATCTTCTCCACAGCGACCCGTATGGAGGGTATTGTGGTTGACCATACTACGATGTTGGATATTCGGTTGACCGTATTGCGGTTGTTGAAATTGCGGTTGTGGATATTGTGGTTGGCCATACTGCGGCTGACCATATTGCAACTGATCATACTGCGGTTGCGGATTATATTGCGGCGAATGTTGGTTATACTATTGTTGCTGCTATACTGGTGGTTGCTCTTATCCTTTCATGAAGAATGTATCCACAATCCTTTCTTGGATTAGGTCGTAAGCTCTGCAGTCTTTCTCGTCATTGCCAACCGATCGACAGAACTTGCAATACAAGTTCATTGGTTTCAACCCCATCTTCTATAGGTACACACATTCCTCCAGTCGATGCCCTCTCATCTAATAGACGCGACACCGAGGCATTCCTCCCTGACCAAGAGGATTCGGTGCACCCGATTGCAAACACTCTCAAAATTCTGGGCATTGATCCTTGCGATGCCACTTTGTCCTGCATCTAGTACACCATACATCTTTGTGGGACTCTTTTCCCTTCTTTATATCCTGTAACTGGATTGTCAAGTTTACCAACTGCACTTGTATCCGATCCATGCCTAGGCCTGTTTCACCAATTGGTGAAGACTCCAGCTTCATTGTGATTTCCAACGCCTCTTCTTGAGTCGCTACCTTTTGTTACATCAGCGGACCATGAATGTGTGGTACCAAGCCAGCAATAAACCATTATTTATGTTGCATTTAGCTCATCCCAAAACTTACTTTTTCCATTAGTGTTTTATACCATTGGTTGAATTCCCATATTGATTCGTTCGAAAACTGCTTGATTTCCTTGAGCTGAGTAATGTACTGTGACTCTGATCTGGATTTATGTGGGAACAAAATAAAGGAGCATATACATAATCAAATACAAAGATATATTGCAAATAACATAGCGATAAAGTAAACACATATTCTATTAAATAGCGGAAATAGAATAGACTATAAAATACAACAACTAGAATGGTAGTAGCTATCTCTGAGAAGAGATGTGGCTGCTTTGCTCATTCATGCCAAGATGAATACAAAAGGAGGCCGAAAGGGCCTATTTATAATAAGCATGAGGGAAAGAATCCCAAACATCCAAAGACCTAACCCTAGAAGATGAACCGTCATAAATTTTGCGGCCCCAAGGTGGTTAGTTGAACAGTCAACTTCCCGGGGTAATAACTTTTGCATACGATCTCCGTTTGGGGTGCTCGGTATCCCATTGGAAAGGTCTATCCGAGACTTACAACTATTGGATCCAATTTCATTATGAAATTTGTTAGTGGGAGATACCCCAAAAAATGTCGTTTAGGGCCTCAAAATGGCTCCCAAAGTTCAGGACCCGAAAAACTGCTAACAATAGTAAATTACCAAATTTTCCAGAAAACCGTTTTGAGCCAGTTGGAGAAGGTGGGTCACCACCAATATCCACTTGGATCAATCCTCCCTCCTCAGGAAGCAATGGTCTCCATTGCGTCAAATCCCTTATCATATGTCGAACTGTGTGTTGAGTTGAGTTCCTAGTGCAGCGTTTGCTAAAGCGAAAAGGTTTCCTTTCTTTGAAATCTTTAGAGGGTTGTAATTGTTGTTGTTGGATGCGCTGGAGCTGTTCAACAATTTTGGTTGTTGTGGTATCCTTGGTCTGCACTAGTGTGGATGGTTTCTTTTTGGAGGAGCACCTTGAATGCATGGCCTTGCACTGCAGAGGTACTCGAATAGGCAATGCGGCACTGAATTTGTGTTCATCTTGTTTCTGCTGAGTAGAGGGATAATGTGGAGAGGTTGTGTATGTCTTTGTGATATGATGTTCTCCTTTAGTGGAAATTGCGAATAGGGAAAATTTCCTAGTGTGGGAGATTATCTTCCTTCCCTGCTTGGTAGGGGTAGGTGAAACTGTTTCTGGTATCCGATGGAGGTTTCCTCCCAAAGTAACAATGACACTGCAAGGTCATGATTCATATATAGCATGATGCTTCCACATATATGGTTGTCCTAAAAGAATACCTCAAGTGGGTCCACATCACACAATACCTCATCTTTGAAGGGCTTGATGCCACATGGTAGGTGACATTGGTGACTCATGTGGATCCCTCGTCCTTGGCTTATCCATCCAATGGTGTATGGTTTTGGGTGTGGTGTTATTGGTAGCTCCAATCTCTTAATGACTTCTATTGAGATCAAGTTCTTCTGGATGTCATTGTTAGCAACAAAGTGTAGGGGAATTCCCTTCACCCACATCTGTGAGTGGAAAAGGAGCTCCTCTACCTCCAACTATTCAGGTTCCTCTGGTTGAATCTACATGGTGGAAACAATGACACTGGGTTTTGCATCAATGATCTGCTTCCCTTTTTCCGTGGCTATGAAATTAGTTTCTGAGTCAAAATCAGAACTAGGATCTGATTCTGAAGCTTTGATCTCAGCCACCAATGATTTTTTTGAGCGACATTCATCAGTGTTGTCCTAGGGGATTTTGTGGAACTCACACCACTTCCTGGTGTCCTTCTTTGTATTTTCATTACCCTTCCTTGATTATGGTTGGGACTGGTTGTCCTTTCCCTGCCCGTGTTTTGGGAGCTAGAGTTTCCCTTGCCCTGCTTCTGCGCAGGTCCAAAGTCACACTTGTTCTTTTGCTGAAATTTCTGCTAAATTTTGACGGCATATCGATAGGAGGATTTGAGTGAAGATATTTCCAGGAAATCCATCTCTGTTCGTTTGTACCGGTGTATGCCACTACGATATTTCAGTACTAGGTGCCGCTCGGAGTCCTTGATACCTAGATTTGTTCCCAAGGTATGAAATTTATTGGTGTATTCCGACACCGTTTGGTCCCTCTATTGATGGAGAATAGTCCATTTTGTGTACTAGTCATCATAGTTTCCCATAGGGTAATATTTTTCCTTAACAACATCTATAAAAGAGGCCCAAGTGGGATTGGAATCAAACAATCCAGACTCGTCTGATGAGTTTTTCTCACAATAGGTTTCCCACCAATTTTTGACATGGGGGACAGCCTTGAGGAGCGCAAAGAGGATCTTCTACTTGTCGAAAAAATTGTGGACATAGAAATACCCTTCTAGTAGATTCAACCATTTATCTATGGCATTGACATTGATTTAGCCTTCAAATAAATGGATATCAAAGTTAACTTGTACCTTGGAGGGAGTCGCATCTCTAGAATGACTTCTTGTCAAAGGTGTATATGTTGTTTTCGGCATGCGTCGAAGGATCTGGGCGAAATTATCCATCATCTCATTGCTCTGTCATGCGAGGGCTTCCTCGAGCAACAACTTGACAGGATCTCCTGCTTCATCGTCTCTCTTTTCTTCCGCCATGGGAGGTCGTTTGGGGCGGCAAGAGTGGTCTTCCCCAATGGAAACTAGTTCGAGACCCAACTCTCTATATCCTGACCTCGTTAGGGACATGCACCGAGAAACAATTAAAGAGCAGATTGCTCTTATACCACTGATCCGGATTTATGTGGGAACAAAATAAAGGATCATATACATAATCAAATACAGAGATATATTGCAAAGAACACAACGATACAATAAACACATTCTATTAAATAGCGGAAATAGAACAAACTATAAAATACAACAGCTAGAATGGTAGTAGCTATCTTTGAGAAGAGATGTGGCCACTCTGCTCATTCGTGCCAAGATGAATACAAAAAGAGGTCGAAAGGGCCTATTTATCATAAGCATGAGGGAAAGAATCCCAAACATCCAAAGACCTAACCCTAGAAGATGAACCATCATAAAGTTTGCGGCCCCAAGGTGGTTAGTTGAACAGTCAACTTCCCCGGGTCATAACGTTTGCATACAATCTTCGTTTGGGGCGCTCGGTAGCCCATTGGAAAGGCCTATTCAAGATTTACAACTTCTTATGGCGGGAGATACCCCAAAAAACGTCGTTTAGGGACTCAAAAAGGCTCCCGAAGTTCAGGACCCAAAAAACTGTTAAGAATAGTAAATTACCAAATTTACCAGAAAACCGTTTTGAGCCAGTTGCAGAACGTGGGTTGTCATCGATATCCACTTGGATCAGACTCGGATTTTGGTTTTCTAAACTTGTCAATCATCCCCATCTTGATCCGTGGCAATGTTTTAGCTGGAGTTCCCGTCGGTACTTTAGTAAACTTCATATACAAGTCTAGCACGGCCCCTGAGGGTCATCGCTAATTGTCCCTTCTTGATATCGTCATCCTGGACCTGCTTCATGGTACAAAATTCCTCGCACAAAAACCAATATTGTTCAGGATCCTTAGTCCCGTTACCCTGGAAGGTTGGCATCTTTGCGTTGTCACCTGCCATTCTTGCGCTTCTACTGTTATTGTTTACTGATCCGATACTCTTACTACTATTCTAGCATGTAGGACAACTTTGCGAATAACTTGAATTTCTTCCAATCAATTTCTGAGTAGTGTGTGGAGATGAAAGTACGTTGTGGATTAGGGTTCGTCCTTCTTCATCTTCTGGGGTAGCTTGTTCACCTTCTTCTTTGTCATAATAAGGCCGCTTCATCCCCTGTGTTCCTATTTCACAGCATTCCATTTCGCCCCCCTCATGAGACTCTCTTTCAGTCCTCCTCTTCTTCTCTAGTCATCGAAATATCGCTCCACTCCTCAAGGTACCACAGTCTTCTTCAGCCTCCCTTAGAAATTTGTCGTCGCTCATGTCGATCTACCCCACATCTTCCTATCAGACCTGCATTCACGCAGTACCCCCAACTCTCACACACTGATCTTTTACTCGTCGGAATTCATCCTCAGTATTCCCTTTTCATAGACGATCATCGTAATCCACATTTTCATCGATAGAGGGGATCTCCCTTTGGGTCCTTTGAAAAATTTCCTTTCTGTGTCGGTATATGATCTAATCGTATCAATGAAAAACTCAGTGATGTACTTCTCTAGGATATTGTCTACCCAAAAGTCAACGACCCTTGATACCTTATTGTTTACCCATTTCAGCTGTTGAATCAGTTGTGAAGTCTAGTGGCTAGGTTCACCTCCTTGGAAATGGTTCTTCTGAAAAGTCAGTTGCACCAAGCACTCATGCAACAATACTGGGAATTCACAGAAGAATATCTCGTGGATATCAAAATAAATATGCTTTTCCAACGAACTGCTTGTCGTTTTCCTAGGGTTATGATTTTCTCTTTCCACAAATTTTTCTTCCTTCTTGTCGAACCAATATTGGATCTCTGGTTTAGTTGGGTGCCACAGCATGCCCTCTTCTTTCTTCTTCAGGGTCCCCACAACAGAACCATTTTTTGACATAGTTCTGTCAACAGGGGTTCACTTCGCATTGTCATCAACAAACCAACCAAACACCCTTAAGCATCGACCCAAAAAGGTTTTAGCCTTTCCAACAACACCTGCGAAGCGAGTGAAGTCTCATCCGAGATGGTTAAGGGGGATACAGGAACCAAGTTTCTGCAGTGGGTAAAGGACATGCATCTACTCTAACTCTATTGCATCAGAAACTAGATATTTACTTTCACATCATGCAAATCTAACATATATTTGTCATTCATATATTCAACATTCGCATTGGCGGAATAATACTAGAGATTGCATCAATGAAACTTTACAGAAAAGACAACATAAAATATGACACAACATCCATCATTTGACATAAACAAAAAACATCTCCGAACATCTCCATGCATTAACTCATCAAAACCTGCGGTATAACCTTCGCAGAAACAGTTCAACACATCCTATCGCAGATTCATACAAAAGTGCTGAAAATAGAGTAAATAATGCCAAATCATAATGATATGATGCCCTTAGGCTTACATTCATATTCTTATTTGTAGCCAACTATGGCGGTTACAAAATGGCCCAAATGACCCTTTCTGACAACCTAAACTAATCTTGCACTTCCTTATTCTCCACGAATGGTCCTTCTTCCGCGCATGGTCCTTCTTCGCAGCTGTCGGCTTCCGCACTTCATGCAAACTAATCCTGTGCCAACATAGTGTCATAGATGTTTTTCATAGTGCATAGATTGTTGTCACAAGTTCCTTGGGAGTTACAGTCCACTTGTGCACCCTCATGGTCTATTTTTATCCTAGAGCTTATTCATGAGATTCCTTGCACAATACACTTCAATAGTGCACCCTCCTTAGTATAGTTTTAGTCTGAGATGTTACAATTTCAAAGATGCCTTCATGATTGGATTCCCTCCACCTTGTATGGGAGTTACATGAGAAGTGGAACCCAATCACTCTCCTATGCACCCTTCTAGGATGATTGCACTATTTCCATATCATTAACAATATTTGGCAATTATTATTGCAAAATTGTGGCTTACATCACTCACACCCCCTTCTTGGTTTAAATTTTATGGTGCATAGTGACTATAGACAAATTAATTCCCTGATTAATTTTATTTCCACTTAAACCCATGGGAATTGAATGGGTAAGCGGAATGACCATAATGGAACTATGGAGGGGACATTACGTTCCTCCCCTCCAAATATTTCTTGTCCTCAAGCAATTACAATCCTGGGTGCTGCACTACTTGTTCAACCTCCCATGTAGCCTCCTCACTTGGTAAATATTTCCATTGAACTAGATACTCTCTAATGGTTCTTCCCCTTAATCGTCTTTCCCTTACCTTCAAAATCCTTTTGGGCACCAATACGAATTGTCCTTCATCATCTAATGGAGGAATCTCGGTGGTGACTTTTACCTATTGGCCACTTGCTTTTTTGAGACATGAAACATGGAATACATTATGTATCTTGCTGCCTTTTGGAAGCTCCAACTCATATGTTGATTCCCCAACCTTTCTCACAATCTTATAGGGCCCATAGAACCTTGGTTTCAATTTTTCATCCCCTTTTTCCTTGAGTGATGATTATTTGTATGGTTTCAACCTCAAATATAACAAATCATCCACCTGAAAACTACGCTATGTTCTATTCCATTTTGCATATAGTTTCTGTTGATTTTGAGCTATTTGCAAGTTATCCTTGAGTGTTTTCATAATGCCTCGACTCTCTTGAATCCAATCTTATGCTTTGGGGGATCTACAATATTCAACAAATTTATTTATGAAAATAGGATTTTCATAACCATACAATGCTTTAAATGGTGACATTCCAATGGACATATGGTAAGTTGTGTTGTAGAAGAACTCACCCAAATGGAACCATTTGATCCAATATTTTTGATGATTTGTCACATAATTCCTCAAGTATCCCTCTATCCATTGGTTGACTCTCTTTGTTTGTCCATTATTTTGGGGGTGGTATCTAATACTGAAAGTAAAATTTGTTTCTACCAATTTAAATAATTCTTTCCAAAATGATCCTATAAACTTGTTATCTCTATCACTAATAACAGTTCTTGGAAAACCATGCAATCTGAAGCAGCAGTATAAGTAGATGGGACATTAAATAAATGAGAAAATTTAATGAGGCTATCGACTACCACATATATACAATACTTACCTTGTACCTCGGGTAATCTAGTGATGAAGTCCATTGAGATGCTTTCCCATTTTTTTTATCCAGAATGGGTAGAGGTTGTAGTAGACCAACAGGGTGTGTATACTCTACTTTATTTCGTTGACATGTGATGCATTCCCTCCCATAATTCAAGACATCATTTTTCATTCCCCTCCAAGTGAATCTTTCTCTTATTTTCCTATGTCTTCAAATATCTAGGATGGCTTGCTAGTGGGGAGTTATGGGTTGCCTCCATAATCTTATGTTTCAAGGATGATTTAGGCACCAAATAGATTCTATATTTGTAGTAAATAACCTCATTGTTGACTTTGTACTGATCATCATGTATCAATCCATCCAACAACTCAAAAGCAAACTTGTTTTTGAGTATTCTAGGAAGAGTTGAGCTTTCAAATTTGTTTCCATTTCCATTAAGGAGAAAGCTGGATTTCTAGAGAGAACATCTGCAACAACATTTCTTTTTCCTTTCATGTATTATATGTCAAAATAATAGGCTCGGACCTTGCTTACCCACTTTTGTTATGTGTCATTCAGGTCCCTTTGAGTCAGGAAATGATTCAAACTATTGTGATTTGTTTTGACCAGAAATTTGTTTCCCACTAAATATTGTAATGACCAACATTTTTTTGTCATAGATAGAGTAGTATATGAATTTTTTTTTGTTCTTTTTAGTAAGAAAACAATGCCCCTCTCCAAGCCTTTTGTCCATATCTAAAAATATTAGATTAAATTATTTTTCTTTCAACTTAAATAAGTTTGGTCCGTGACATCATATTAACAAATAAGTGGAGAATTGAATTACCTATATTGATAATGTTGAAATCAATTTTTATTTAGAAAAAGAATCAATCTTTATGGAAAGTTCATTGCCATTCATTATTTTGAAGTCATCCGTTCATTTTCAAAAGTTTTTAATTCGTTTTAATCGGTGTAAAAACATATTTTTTTTCTGAAAAAATATGAAAAATGTTTTTAAAAAAATTCGATTCCTAACAAAAAAACCCTTATAGTCTGCACAAATATGCATGAAATAATGATTAAAAACGTTCCAACCATTTTAAGATGAAAACTTAACTTTGTTTAAACAAAAATAATCATGGATTAGGATGCTCCTGACCACTCCTGCCAAAGAATTTCGTGTTTGGATATTTAAATCAATCAACCTCATATTCGTAACAATCTCAACCTTTAAATGTATTGTTTTTTTAACTTGAAGATAATTGTTATTGGTGTAACTACAGTACTAAGCATATAGTATACCTTACTGTTTGTGCATTACATGCGATTGTGAATAAATAAGTAAATGAAGTTATAGATTTGGAAGGAACCTATTCAGGAATAAAACACCATAACAAGAATCACGTGGTGGCAATGTCTTGACATTGTCATCAGCTTTGCAGCTATTTATGAGGAGTTTTTTTGCAATGGAAACAATTGTTGAACGGGAGTTGTTTTCTTGCACTTGTTATGAAGCCAAATAATAAAAGTTTAGAGGTTAAAATCCAACTATCAAAACTTCATGATATAACTTAGATATGTTTGTCAACTAATTTTATTAATGTGATAAACAAAAGAGTTCTATATATACATTTTAGTTCTTTACAATGATTGTAAATAAGAGCTCTTAGACTAAAATAAACAGAGTATATTTAATAGCAAGATTAACTTCAATTTGAATAATCGTTTACCATCGTACCAATGAACATGTAAAACTAGGAATCACATCTAATGACATTTAGGTAAAGTAAGTCTAAATTCCATCATATCAAGTGTCTCCATCAATCTAACTTAGTCAAGATAAGTTAATTCATAAACATTAACTTTAAAAGAAAAGATTCTTATACAATTATACTTTTAAAATGTTGACTTTTTATGTTTAATATATTGAAAAGAATTAATTAATATATTGTATGAAACATAATTGATTAATATATTGTATGAAATGAAACCTATTTGACTTCCATTTAATTTCGGTTTACCATTTCACAACCTAAAGCTATCAACTACACTAAGCATTTCTTTCGCAATTTGCAACAAAAAAAAAATCCAAAAAAACAACAAGAAACATAACACATGTACATAGAAGGGAAGCTTTGGAGCATAATTGATAGAACATGTAATCCAAAGAAGGAAAATACATTGCAACAAAGCCAGTAGTGGATGCAAAGCTAGAAATCACAGCTTCATGTATGTCATTGTAGACCACAACAGCCAAGCATTGAGAAATCTGTTATAAGATCTTACATGGCTTCTTCAACCTAACTAAGAGCCACCAAATAAAATCTTCACATGGTTATTATTTGAGAAAATATTTTTACACTTTCATAAAACAAAGAGTCTTGTCTCCTCTACTAATAATGTATTAAGTTGCACATGGTATATATAGTTACGGATGTTGATTTACTCAAGTTTTATGTGACTAACTTGTAAGTGTCAACTATCCAACCATTTAGGAGCAATCTAAGGGTTGGAGTTTCAAAGGTTGTGACATCTTTACACAATAATAATTTTATGCACATTTATAACCTATTGATATATAATTACGGATTGGAACTAAATTGCTATATACTTGAGCACCCAAAAGTAACAATATTCTTGAATACTCAAAATAAAAATGAACTAAAACTTGTTTACCATCATTAATAGTTTAAATTATATAAAGAATATTAAATAATCAATCAAATCTACATAATATTGTAATCAACTTGAATGTTAAACTGGGAAGATATAGTTAAAATAATAATAATAAAAAACATTATATTATTTTTAAAATAAAAATATAATATTATTTTAAAATTTATTATATGCATTTTATTATCTTATTTTAAACATAATTCTTATTAATAAAATTTTATAATTATAAATAAATCTAAAAATTAGAATGCTAAGAAATATTACGATTCTAAAATAACATTTTTTTTTAATAATTAGAATAGATTTAGAAAATATGATGAAAGAATCCGTAATATTACTATTCACAAATAAAATTTTATGATAATACCATTGAACATGTCAATCTAGAATGATGAAAGAATCCATAATATTACTATTCACAAATAAAATTTTATTATAAGACCATTAAACATGTCAATCTCATTTACAATTAAAATGTTTAATTTGATTTATATAACAATTTAATTAATAATAATAAAATAAATCTCTCTAGAGAGGAAATTCTCATAAAATAATAAAGCCTCTAACATGTTTGGTGTGAGTTAAATAAGAAGTTCACTTTTTCTCGATTGATTTTCTTAATCACACCCACAAAACGGTGGAATGTTTGATTTGACAAGTTAATTGCCTTTCTTAATCACACCCACATGACGGTGGAATGTTTGATTTGACAAGTTAATTTCCTTTATTGATAAAATCAGGTATAAATAAGTGCATTTTACTTGAGAAAACCACGATGCTAGGTGTACATTTAGTACTCAATAGTTTGTTAGAACACTGTAACATGCAACAGTCCTTACCTAGCTGTTAGGTAGTGAACCCATTTTTACTGGAATATTTTTTTATGTTTTCCCAAACATTGTAACATGCAACGGTCCTTACCTAGTTGTTAGGTAGTGAACCCATTTTTACTGGAAGATTGTTTTTATGTTTTCCCAAACATTGACTTTGTGTAGGGCATATTAGGTCTGGGCAAGTGACTTGTAGGTCTGTTCATGTTCTTATTCTTACCACAATTGGTGCTCTTCCTCGTCCTCATGCAATAAATATTTGAAAGCCTTGGGTGTTAGTGAAGTTTTTCTTGTCTCTTTGAGTATTTTCAATATTTCATCAACGGGCTAGAATGGACTAGCTCTTCAAGAGCCACCGAGGGTTCCTTATCTCTTTGATAGTGATTCTATGTATACCATCCAATTCAATAAAGTTATCATTAAGAAAAATATAAACTCTTAAATAAAAACCAAAAACAAAATCTAAGAAAAGCCACCAAGATACCTTGATGGGATTGGCTACAAAAATACAGGCAAGAAGTTGCTTACACTCGGAAGACATGTGTACAAAATCTAGAATCATATATTGCGTACTCATTATAAGCTGACATGTCATACTAACATTAATTGTTATTTAATTTCTTTTCCTACTACATTATTTTTCCCACCGTATACATTTATTTATCCAATGAGGTCAGAAATGTGTGTATCTAGGGTTTCTAACCTGAGACATCTTAGCATGAGGGACAAAATCACAAAACAGATAAACCCACCTGTATCGAACTGCACATAGTTGCTTCCTCACTCTATCTCGGGTATGAATGTAAAGGTTCCTTCCTTCTATTGTAAACATGTACCAGGTGGGATTTATTTATATAATATGGACCCTTCACCAGGAGACCTAGGTATGCTATATAATCTGCGTCGAGATCCGCCCTTGCTGTTGTGATTGAAGAGAAGAGAGAGCCTCATTAGTATCTATAAGTGAATTAATCATCAATCCGTAAGTTATATTAAAACCTTATTTATTTCAAGGGGTAACTGACCAAATACTGAATAGATCTTAATTAAAAAAAATTGGACTGGCTAGGTAGATGACAAATGTTTGATTGTAATATGTCCATTTCTACTGAATATGAAGTAAATGAGCCTTCAACTCATTCTCCTACTCCTTCTCCGTGAGCGAGATCGTCGTCTTTTCGCGTTTATTAAATATAGAGGAAGGAAAATGGAGGGAGGTGTTCATTGGCACCTGAACAGTACTAGGATCCTTGGTGCCGCCGGACAATATACTCTGGTAGAGTAGTTAAGGTAAGGAAGATTAAAGATATTGAGTAGAGCGTGGTTTTTTTTCATTTACCAATGCGAAGCATGGGATATTTTATGTATATATCTGTAATAACACTAGACAGGCTCTCTCTTGGCTACCCTTCTGGCATTGAAACCTGTATCGAGATTTGAGGTTGTTGGTGGATGCAACCCCCAACTTTATGAAAATAAAAGGTTCTATTGCCTTTTTGGGTTCAACCATAGGGGCCTCGATCTTAGAAAGCATACGCGCCCACTAACATAGAATATAGAGTAGCTTTGCAAGACTAGACATCTGCAACCTAGAAAAGAAACAACACACAATAGACTCTGTCTATGTAAAATTGAAATGTGTTTATGAATGTTTTTTAATTAGGATAAATGTATGGGATCGATCCCAAGCTTACCGTCATATTCTTTATTGGACAATACCTCAGGGGTGATATAAGCAGGCATATTGACGGTCGCATTTGGCCTAGAATGAAGCACAATACACTGAATAAAACATGATTGTTATAAGCTCGAACCAAAAACTCTAAAAAATTAAACAAAAACACACATGGAAACCTAAACAACTCACCTTTGAGTAATCGAAGTCGCAAATCTTGAGCTAGGGAGTGATCAGAAGGGAAATATTAGTTTCCACTCTCCTTAGAAGCTCCTTGAGTTTGTCTTTTCGTGGAAATAATATCTCAAAGGAGGAAAGGTTCCTTATCACTGTCAACTCATCTTTCTGGCGGATCTTCGTTGCTTGTACATGGGGTTCTAGGTGTCAACAAAAAATCAAAGGCTCTGTTGTTTGTGTTACAACTAAATATTAGAGGACATGCAGGTGCCAACACATGCATATATCCCATGCTCTAAGCTCTGAGGAGGACATGCAGCTAACAGGTGCCAGAAACACGCATGCAGATAGCCACGCTCTGAGCTCTGCAACACTCCATCCACTGTAGTAAATAAGAGATGTTAGGTCCTAGTTTTAATCTCGAGGTTATAATATGGTTGATTAGCATTTAAACAATGGCATTCGACACCCTAGCTGATGTCTACTTGGGCTAGTTAGCATTTGAAGCACACTAGCAAGTCTGACACCCATGGATTCTACATGTCGCCCCCTCTAATGAAATGCAAGATAATTACAGTTTTGAAATACTTTTAATTAAATCAATTAAAAGACAAATGTTTTAACTATACTTTAAAAACAAATTGTATTATACGGACAAATTAATCCTAGCTTAGCGATTCATATATGATCCCATTCATGAAAGTTAATTCGACTCTAGGTTTGGGAGTTGCTCCAACCAACTGATGAGTACCCAATAAAATAAATAGTTAATAGTGACCAAACTCATTTTTTATGGTGAGTTTATTTTCTTTTTCTTTTTCTTTCATTAAGGCACACTTCAACTTTGATTTTTTCATTTTTTCAAAATTTCAAAAGTTTGTATCATCTTAAAATGGATCAAAATGTTTAGACACAAAATTCCCATCAATCAAGTGAAATTATAAATTTTGACAAAATTAACTTAATTTGAGATAAAATTTTAACAAAATAAAAATAATAAACTAATTTATTTATTTAATTAATAACTATACTTTGGCTAAACCAAATCAATTAAAATGATTTGGTTGGGCTCGAGAAATTAGAGCTCTCCGGTTTAACACGTCGTGATCATATTCGAACAGTTTACCTAGTGGTCGTTTTAAATTTTTATAATCTGAAATAATTGAACAGTGCTTAATATCTACATTAAAAAAATGGTATTTTTCAATAAAACCTAATTTGAACACATTAATTTCAGGTACATTAATTTTACAGTTGATTAAAAATTACAACTATTCTATTGTATTTTTCTTAATTGGAGCACACTTCATTATATAAAAAAACTATTTAGACTATGCAATAAACATATTGGGGCATCCAACCGCATGATCTTATGGGTAGGATGTTGTAACTAGATATAGTATTAAAATAAAACTAGAACCATGAGATAATTACTTACACGTGTACAAAAGGAAATCACTAAGTAAAACGAGGCTATAATAAATCTACAACCAAAAAATACATATAAAACCAACTAGAAACTTAATTCAATACATATAAAACCAACTAGAAACTTAATTCAAAGAGAGGGCGGGCATTCAAGCTTGAGAGATGTAAGAATGATGGGCATTGGTGCCTAAGAAAAAATAATACATAGCTCAGAAAACATTAAAAAATTGCTCCATACCAAGCAAGTTAACAACGCTAATACATTGCTCAGAAAACATTAAAAAATCCTCCATACCAAGCAAGTTAGCGACGCTAGCATCACAGAGGTTGGGGCATCAAATTTTGTTGTTCAACACTTGTTGCAAGAACATACAAGTATGGGATGGAAGGGAAATGGAATCAAGCCTAAGTCAACTGGAGCCTTGCAACTCACTGCATTTTTGAGTCTCTATTGAACCAGAACACCAAAATAATTTTGTTAATGGCTCAATTTGAGAAAATTCTAGATGTGAGTAATTAAGAGCTCGAAGATCTAAAGTTTTTTGTGTCTCATACCAATCCATAATTCGACAAATTCCCAGTCACTGGCATGGAATTTAAGTTATTTAATGAAAATAATTAATGTATCTACCTCTATGTCGAAACCATTTTAAATGTTAATGCAAGCCACTACCCTCCTTATTGTCTTACCAAAAGGCATGAGAATGAGGAAGAAGACTTAAAATTATGAACTTCACTTTCAAAGAGTTCCTTACAATCACATTGGTAAGGATTTATAAGAAGATCACAACAATCCAACGTGTCAAATCTCAATTGATATTGTCAATTAAAGACTTATATGGTAAATTTAATACAAGACTTACTTATAGTCGTCTTTTACTCTTTGCCTCTTGACACATTTGATATTTTATTGTTGTCTCTACACCTTGAACCAACTTATATTATAAGGTGATGATGTGCATGCATAATAATCCTTAGTTATGACTATGAGATGAGGATTTAAAGAGAAGAGGATGTAAATACAAGTAAGTTTTATATGTATTTTGGTGGCGACCATCGAAGAAAAATGTGGTGAGAAACCACATATGTTTGGAAGGATAGAGGCAGATTACATCATGATCATGCCACCTATCAAATTTAAGACTATCCCTAAGCCAAAAATTGTTTTTTATTTTTATTTTTTTAATAACCATTGTGGTGATTTGGTCCAAATGTTTTTTCTAACTCACTGTTTCTCCATATCGTGTGCCCAACGACACCTCTCTATACCAATGCATAAAATCTACCTCTGCAAAGTTTGTGGCCCTAGCTGCATGCCATTATCTATAGTTGCATGCCATTGAATGTTGTTTAGAGTTGTCGTTAGTCCATGACATTCATGCAAGAAATGAAGTCTTGTAGAGGACTCATCAAACCAGCCATTTGAATTTCATTTTGATGAAAAACGAGTGGACATTGGTGGACAGGTTCACATTGGTAGTAGGCACAAAGTTTCAGGCTCGTTTTGGGCCTAGTATTAGACAGTAGTTGTTATATGTTGTTATATTCGTAATTGTTGACACATTGTCACACCTTAGTCTCAGTGCAAGGTGACTTAGGAGTGAAATTAAAATCTCAGTGGCTAGTGCCTCATAGTCGTCAGTCATCACTTGTCCTCTTTCATAGCTGAGCAGTGAGTGTGTCACGTGTGTGAGTGATTATAATTTATGATATTTCCAATATTTTGAATGACGAATCAAATTTTATAGCATAGGAATTTCAACATAGAAATTGAAATTTATATGGATGGGTAATTTCAAATGTTGCCCTTCTTTTGAAATGTTGATATAAATTATCATGTCCTTCTTAATTGGATGGGTAAAATTCAGATTTTACATTTTCTTGAAGGGAAATTTTAACTTTACACTTCTAGGAAGGGCTAGAAACCTTTGGAAGGGCTAGGAAGCATTCAAATTTGAACATTGGGCGCAACAAAGTTACTCATATTTGAATTTTCTTCTAACATCTAGAACTTAATAGCCATATTTGTATTCAAATTTTGATTTTTAATTTAAATTAATTAATATATTTTTTAAAGTCTAAGAGGTACATAATTTGATTGGGGATCAACTTAGGGAGGCCAAATTTTTTTAAGGAGATTATGATGAAACTTGAATTGTTATGTGACAATAATTACTTAAACATATGGTCAATTATCTATCTACTTAAACATATGGTTAATTATATATATGGAATTATTGGATATTATAGAGCCTCTTGCTTTGTTGGGAGAAGAAGCATTGTGATCTATCTACTTAATATGTTGTCATTGTATACTTGGTGTTTACTAGTCACAAATTAAGTGGTTGTTCTAGTCATATCAATCACATTTTTGTGAGGATCTGGTGAATTGTGAACTAATAAATTAATGACAGGGGGTTCACTAGTGAGGCAATATCATATCACGTCCATTCATATTGGGGGGTTGAATACTCTTAAAAACCTCAAAAATATATTGCCCCGTATTAAGGGGTCAACGGGTTTTTTTTATTTGACATAGTAATATAAATATTGGGGGTTATTTTATTTGGGAGTGTCGAGGAATAACCTCCAAATCGTGGGATGGATTCATACGTCCAAATCACGATCCCGATAATTTCATAAAATTTTTAAAAAAAATTATACCAGCATTAAATGTTAAAATTGTGATTGCGGAAGTAATAAATGCTTGTTAAGGCAGTATTAAATAATAAAGTCATTAATGTATATAACAATTTAACTACTATGTCCTTTTAACTAATGATGCTTTAAGACAGTGATGTGTCTTACCCACGTCTTACCTCCATAAAAATGATTACGACACTAATTTGTTTGTAGTTGTAATAACAAATAAACAACATACCCATATAGGCCTAAGTTCTATAACTACAACTCTGAAACCATATGCAACATACCCAAATTTGCTAAAATAACAAATAAACAATACTTTCTATTCTATAATATTTTATCTGAATTACTCTTGTCGTTGATAGAACTATGGCTTACTTATAGAGTTCTATATCCCTATTCAACATTATTTACATTAGTTAAGAATAGTCTCCTATGTCATTACTTGTGACGACGATAACCAAATAGGACAATTACTTAACCTTGAAGTATTATTCCTATGAGTACTTATACAAGAGTATGCCATTAAAACCCATAACCTGCTATGTAGGAAAAGTTGCACTACTATTATATGGGTGTACATATATCCAAATACTAACAGAGTCATCACAGTGACCATTGGGTATTAATTTTACCCCTAACTATTTGTCATGGTCTACGATATCATCCTAAGGCTTAGGCTTTGACATTGGTACCTATTGTTTAGTCAATTCGATTTTGTATATAAGTATATGGTTGAGTTTGTGTATAACTTTATAACCACTCCTTCAAACTCTTAAACAACTCCTAAATAGAAGGTTGTAAGGGGAAAACATTATGTCGAAACGTTTGCATAGTATTCAGATCAATGGTTTCAATGTTGGGGTTAATAATTGTTCCCTGTAGCACATGTCTTTGTCATATTGTTTTAAATGCATAAATTTAATGGGGTTAATATGCCAAATCTCTTGTCTTGACCCGATCCACAACATATCCATGCATTTACTTCTGATGTGGATTCAAACAAGGTGCTCCTACGACGTGTACATTGTCTAGGGTCCCATCTTCTTCCACGGGTGTTTTGACTCACTCGGTGACTTCGATGTGTATCTCGTCTAGCCCCTTCCATACTCCATGAGCACAATAGGTGCATCTACCCATATTCTCGGTCATAGGCATACCTTACCTTAGCCTTTAGTTGTTTAAGAACTACTAGAGTCTTTGTTTCTGTAAGCTCTACAATAGAATAAAAGGGGTGATAATAACCTAATTGAGGAATAGTACCCATTTGCTCTGTTCCCGCATCTTCTTTTGTTACTTAAATACTATCTTTCATTTATAAAATCGAAAGCACGAGGCACCATACACTAGGCCGCTTGAGGTGAGATACAAGGGGATATATACCTGTATCTTATATATTGAAATCATATTTCGAATCACATCGCGCTTGCTTGCACCGCGTAAAGGTATTATTGGTTCCACGAATCTCGCTCGGTTGGGCACTTGGTTGGGCTACTAGGGCTCAGCTACTTAGCTTAGCTATTAGGCCGGAGACAACCATTTACAGAAGGTGGTCATTTTAAGCCGGTCCACTGACAGAAGGGCATAGCCATAGGGTATCCTTTTTGGAGGCACTATGGGTTCTCCATCTGGTTGAGATTTGTTATTAATGTTGTTGCTGCATCGAGAAGTGACGGTTCTTAATGTTGTTGCTGCATCGATCTGCATTGATCTGGTAAGGAAGTGACGGTTCTTAATGTTGCTGCTATCCATCTGCATCGATCTGGTAAGGAAGTGATGGTTCTTAATGTTGCTGCTATCCACGTTAAGGAAGTGATCTGCATCGATCTGGTAAGGAAGTGATGGTGTCTCTTCCAAACATTAATGAAATGAGCAGATGCAATATAAATAAACACAAAAGATGTAATTGAAGGATTTGCTTCATCCCGAATCTCTAAGACGAATACCCACATGCCCTCATATCGAACGCAATAAAGATATTAAGCCCTACAGCATTACCCTATGACCTAGAGCGATATACGTTCTGTAAGTTGAAACAGCGGCTAAGATGGCCTTAGGTGGGCATGTTCGAAGGTGGAGGTACCTAATGTTCATCCCGAAGGTAGGTGCAGGGTCTCATGGTAAGTCAGGTGTGGTAAGGAAGTGACGGTTCTTAATGTTGCTGCTATCCACGTTAAGGAAGTGATCTGCATCGATCTGCATCGATCTGGTAAGGAAGTGATGGTGTCTCATCCAAACATTAATGGTTTTGAACCAACTCTTTAGTGGAGTGTAATGCTGTCTATCCACGTTGTCAAACCACGTGAAGCCTAGTTAAAATGTGACTCACGAAATCGAACTATGCATAGTGAACAAGCAGCTCTCCTCCAAACTATACATGGGATTGACTCCTTGGCATGCAGCGTTGGCATGCACTGTACATGGGATTCTCCTCGTAGCTGTTACAATAAATGAGGTATTTATGTTATGGTTGCCCGATTCTCAAAGCATCAGGCTGTCACCTTCTCGTTGTACCTAAACCATAAAGGCCTTGACCTCGATGTTCAAAAAATATTGTAAATTTCTTGCTCTTCTTTTACAAATGCGCCAATTGATTATTGGGTTTCTTTCTCTGCGAGGACTCAACACAGAAGGAATACCATCTCTGGTATGGAATACGATGCCAACTCTAGCATACACATAGTTCACTTCCTCTGCATGTATTTTAGGATGGAGGAGGACTGAGGTTCATGTTTTTAATTTACGAAATTATTCGTGAACTAATGATTTTAACTTGCAAAATACAGAAAAGAACACTCTCTCGCAGGTAATAGTTTTGCAATAAGTTTTTCGTCTCCGGATGTCTCTACATCTCGAAATTAATGTGTAGGTAGTGACGGTTTTAATTTGATATTAATGTGTAGCTGCACGACTCCTATCTCCGATGTCTGGTGAGTTTGGGCACTAAGAGGAGGCTGGAGACCAGTGAAAAGAGGTTTCCCTATTCTGGTTCTGTCGAGAGGAATTTCAAGTTCTTCCAGTTTTCATCACCCATAAAAGGTAAGCATTTGCAATTGCTCTTGTTCTATTACCCTCTTCCTAGCTATTTTAAAAAATTAATTCCGCTCCTCATTAGACGTTCCCTGCACCCAATTTTTTCTTTCTCCCCACTATCTATCACTATAACCTGTGATTCGGAATTATAATAATGTTTGTGTCTTTGTCCTACCTTGAAATCCCTCTCAATGAGTGGGGTAATTGTCTATTCTCTGAATGGTAATTCATCCTTTCAGTGCCATGTATGTGATAGTTTTCCGACCATTTCATGTTTTTGATGGTCTTATAAATTTGAATGGAATGCATTTTCTATGCAAAGTAGTTTTGTTTGTATTGTTTTTCCACTAGTTACAGAAAACAATTCCATTTAGCTCAATAGTTTATGTTTGTTCTTCCTCAATAAAAAAATTTTCCGGCAGCAACAGATGAAAGCCGATCCTGAAAAGTCTCTAACTTGTTATTTTTCTCTTCTGGCATGGCCAAAAGGTGTCTCTTTGCATCAGAGAGGTGGTCATCTTTTTCCTGTGCAACAACTAAAATATTAGATATTTGTACTTCTCCATTGGAAGTAGATTTCTTCATTTCTTCGAAAGAGGACATTGCAGAGAGTAATTATTGTTGAAGTGATTTATTTCTAGACAAATGTAACTTCAAAAATTCACATTTTATTTGCATATCTGCAAGAATGCCTTCCAAATGACTCTTTTTCTCATCCAACAGATGCCAGTCATCTTCATTTTTTGGAGTAATTCTAGAGTCATCTTTTTGGATTCATTCAGCTCATATTCCAGTGCAGTCACCTGGTTCTTGATCAGCTCCGAGTGAACGGTTAGCTCACTATTCTTTTGGGTCATTGATCCCATTTCACTAGCTATCAACTTGTGTTTTTTTTCATCTCTGCAACAATGCCTTCCAAATTAGTCTTTTCAGTATCCCACAAATGCTTGTCTTCTTCAGTTTTCCTGAGTAGATCCTGAGTCCTTCGCTTGGAATCATTCAATTCAGATTTCAAATCAATTTTTATGTTCTACATTGTTGTATAACCCTCTCATTTTGCACTCTCTCATCTTCCATTTGAGCTACTCTAGCTTTATATTCATTCAATTGGGTATGCAAAAAATCTGCTTCGATGCCCATTGCTTTATTTTTCTGGACGAGCAATTCTCTTGCAGTAGCAATTGAATCAATCTTTACTTGTAGCTCTGCAGCATTGGCTTGCAAAGTTTGCTTTTCAGATTCACACAAATGTCTTTCATTATCAATTGTTTCAAATAATTCACAGTCTTTTCCCTGGAATCATTCAATTGATATTGCAACTCAATATTTTCAAGTAAAACCCTTTCGTTCTGTGTAGACATATCTTCAATTTTTTCCTCGTATGTCCTTCTCAGTGAAGACAAAAGTTTCTCCCTATCGGCATTCCATGCTTTCTCTGCAATTAGGTTACTTTTCGCGATCTCCTCAGAATCCTCTCATGCTGCTACAATATCTGAGGAAAGTCCATTCTTTTCTAATTCCCAAGCTTTACGTGTTGCTTCAAATTCTGCAGATGTCACCTTAATTTTATATGTCAACTGCAAAACAGTAATTCTAGAGTTTTTTTTTCAGCAAACACGGCTCTGCAGTCTTCTTATTTCTCAGAAATATCTCTTTTGAATCTCTCCTCGACTTCCTACAATTGTTGCTAAGCTTTAGAAATCTCAACCTCATATTCCTCATCTCTCTTTGCAAGTTTTTGTTTGAATTCCTTGTCAATTTCCATCAATTGGTCACTGAGATGTTCCCCAATTTTCACTTGTTGTATGAGTTGATTATCCATCTTCAGCTCGAAATTTGTTGAGGCAGTGTGTAGAATGTGAATTTGTGACTCCATATCCACGAATTTGTCTCATGAGGTATTGATATTTCTAAAAGTATTTGATTCAGTTTCAACAACTTGGATATGTCAACTTCACATTTTTTTCCAGGATGAAAGAATTTATCATCTTTGTCTTGGTTCTCGGTAGACAGGAATGTCCTCTCTTCATGTTCACCATTGTTATTGGAGGGCTCGGAGGAAGATAAGTTGTTGTTACCATTCTGTGTCTTTCTCCTGTTGGCTTTGCCCATCTTTCTATTCAACAACCACAACAACCTTCTACAAACACAGAAAAAGAGAAAAGCATTAAGACTTATATAGCATGTAGAAGAATAATGTGAAAATAAAGAGAAAGACAGTGGAGGTAATGCATCTGAAATAGAATTCCTGCAAATGATCAGCTCTACTCCTTACCACTGGTGTGCAAGCGAATAAATGATTAGTGTTGCCTCCACTTGGCCGGACCTTGAAATGCAATGAAGCCCTTTTTTGTAATCACCTTATCATACGCTATTTGTGATTCGCTATTTATGTTCAAATAAGACAAATCTTCTTCAGAGCTATTTCCTTCTTCACTAATTTGATGAATGAATAAGTACACAGCTTACAAATAAATAATTATAATTATCCATGGCACGGTATTTCGATGGAGGAAGATACGGTATTAGGGCCAACTATTGAAAACTCAGGTTATATTAAACCAATTTTGACGAAGGAAGATATGGTATTAGGATCGAATATTTAAAATTTAATTTAGGTTAAACTAATTTTACATCACTCTATATATGCATATATATGAATATAGTAGAAGTTGCTAGTCGTACAAATAAAAATATCATATGTTAATTTTGTGTTTACTTAACCATAAATTTAAAATTAAACTATTATTATTATATATTATATTTTTGTAAAAAGGTTGGAGACCCAATAGTTTAAGAAACTTTGTTATATCTCTTGCCTAATCTTTCAAAGTTCTCTCATTGGAAGCCAATGCACAAAAAAAATGCTCAAGATGTTTTCCAGATTTTTTCACAAATTAAAAACAAGATGTTTTCCAAATTCTTTCACAAATTAAAAATAAGATGACATGGTATGTGTCCTTTATTGACATTTGAGGGCGTAAACTGCATCAATCTATTTATAAATATGGTAAAATTATTATTTTTCTTTTTCAAAGCATTTTCAATTATTATTCTTTCCTAATCTCTCAAAGTGCTCTCATTGGAAACCAATGCACCAAAAAAATGCTCAAGATGTTTTCTAGATTCTTTTACAAATTAAAAATAAGATGACATGACAATGTGTCCTTTATTGACATTTGAGGGGGTAAATTGCATCAATCTATTTATAAATATGGAAAAAATATTTTTTCTTTTCTCAAAACATTTTCAATTATTATTGTTGTTTTAATTTTTCATTCATTTATAAATCAAAATAATCATCAAAATGACCTATTCTTGATTGTTATGGTTGTTTATCCCTTTTTCTATAAATTCACCATTTATCACCCAAAAAAAACTTTAATTTTTTTATTTGGTTATGGTTTTCCCTAGCCCAAATGCAAACATTAACTTACATAACTCTTTAATTTTCTTATTTAGACATTTTTCATTTTTTCAATTTTTTTAATTCAATTTGCCATGCACAGGTTTAAATTTTTTAATTTCATTGCACCAATCTTTAATGCTTTACCAATATTTGCACATTAAAATGCTACAATGTTACTTTTGTAGTGCACCTTCCAAGTTCACTATTTTTTTTCTCATACACCATATGAATGTAGATAATCAATTTTTTTATCGAAATGAGAATCAAGGAATATGCAATTGTACTCCTGACATGGTTACGTGTTGAAACATTTTTTCATATAGACAAGGCACATATATATAAGTAGATCATTCCCATAGCAAGAGGGGAGATCATAGGCACCAGCAAACTTTAGCTCAAATAAAGTAAACTGATAAATGCATTTGTATTGAAAATTTGAAACCACTGAATAACTGCCTTTCCGCAGTATGCTTGATAGGATTCCATTTGATCATAAATTGTGATCTCTAGTTTCCATTTAGCCAAATTGTTCTAGCCATCTTGAAAGTAGGTTGGCAGGTGGTGATTGGCTCCTCTGTGGTTGGTGGTTCAGCAGGGATGTCTTCATCTTCCTCCTCTATTTCTACTACTGTTTCTGTTGTGACAATGGGGGGATTCTTCCACAGTTACCCCCACAGTATGCCACTACTAGATTGTACTTTTCATTCCCATCAACCTCTTTTGTGGTCGCCAATGACATTAATTAATTATATTTTCTTATCTCTATCCTCCTCAGCCATATGATTTGTGCCTCGTCCATAATTATAATTTTTCCTACCTTGAAAGCCCTCTCAATGAGTGGGGTAATTGTCTGTTCTCTGAATGGTAATTCATCCTTTCAGTGCCATGTATGTGATAGTTTTCCGACCATTTCATGTTTTTGATGGTCTTATAAATTTGAATGGAATGCATTTTCTATGCAAAGTAGTTTTGTTTTGTATTGTTTTTCCACTAGTTTTGTTTGTATTGTTTTTCGCATCTGTTGCAGGTTTGGATTTGGGAATAATCCCTATCCGCTTAACTGTGGGAAGTACTTGGGCATAATCCCTAAAACTCATTGTGAGGAGTACCACAGGAACCCCGAAGTAGCTAGCCCATTGAGAGGACCTGCCAGCGAAAAGGGCAACGACCCCTACCTGATTGACTAGTTCCCACCCGTGAGGTAAACCAAGAGCTGTCGTTTGTGGCAAAGCGGTTATCAGTTTTACCTGAGCCGTGGAGTGAGGGGTACTGCCCCAATACGCAAGCCGTCAGACAATATTGGTGGCCGAGTGAAACCCTTGAACTGTTAGGAAGCCGCACATACCTGGGGTCCATATTTATTTTCAGTTGAACTGTTGACGATCGTTGCTGCGCCATTTTAGATCCAGTCGTTCAGATCCATTTTGCAAGCCATTCCAGATCCATCCATTTTCAATCCATTCGGCGTCGTTTCAAATCCCTTTTGAGCCGTAGTCACTCCAGTCTGGAAAAAAAAAAAAAAAAAAATTCAGTTTTTTCCCCATATCTCCCTTGTTTTCACTCTGTTTCCCTTGAATTTTTTGGGGAACCGCTGTCATTCCATTCTGCATATTTCATTCCTGAGGACCCTATCCCCAATTCCCCTTCCCAAAGCCTGAAATCCCACATTTGTCTATTTTTAGGGTTTGCCATAACTTCCTCAGATTTCACCCAATCACCTTCAAATCAAGAAGTCCTCCCCCCCCACCTCAAAGGTCCTTCGCCATGGGTTCATCGAATCCCCATTCTCCACTATGAATCCCCACACTTCATTTATGAGTCACCTACCCATTGTGTTACAAGTATCGATATGGAAATCATATCATGCCTATGGGGGAAAGATTACATATGTAAGTCTTGTGTGATGGCATAGTGGGGCATGCATATCCAATGAATGGGACTATTATGGCCCACCCATTTGTTGAATGTCTAGTGGATCTATTGGGAATGTTATTTAATATCTACAAGAGGCCGTTAATTATCTATTGAATAAACCAAATATTTATCAGTTTTTCTAGTTCAATGAATTTCCTTCTATATAAATTCAATTTTAGTTTGAATGTTTCAACGCCACTTTGACAAATGTATGTTATATCCAATGTTTTGAAAAATGTTTTTATATATTTATCCATTTTTATCTAACTAAAAGGTACATGTGGATGTAAATGCAGATGGATCTAGACAATGATTTCGAATTTGTAATTGTAACTGGTGAAGAACATTCTACCCTTGGCATAGTTAGGTGTCAATCAGATGCTACTTTTGCAGAAATCCGTCAAGAAATTGTGCTTGATAATATCATTGGATATCCTTTTGAGTTTACCAACAATCAAGGATATACTTTAAATGCAACACAAGAGAAAAGATGGAAAGCTACAAAAACACCTATAGGCATCAAGAGGAAACTAGACACATTGGATACTGAAGCGTTGCAATCAAATGTAATGGAAAGAACACCAAATGTTGAAATCATCGAAGAGAACATGGAGGAACCTATGCATAAACAAGCAAGAGTTGAAGTTGAGTGTGATTCGATAGAACAAAACATAGGTGTTGATTCTACTATATTGGCATCTTGGGAACAAAAAGTGGATAGTTTAATGGAAGAGTTTGTTGAGGAGAAGGTTACTCTTAAAGTATATTCAGAAAATGGAACATCAAAAATAAAGATACGTTGTGAAAGTTATGGTATTGATTATGGAACAGGGGAAATATCTTTGGCAGCACGGACACTTCGCAACTTCAAAAACAATCACATGAAAACAAGGGCCCATCAATGTAACATTTCAAGGGTGGGAAGTAGTGAAACTCCTTCATATAACATAGAAAGGAAGACATCAATGGTTGGAGATCGAATTGACATTGATAAAGCCATCAAAATACTAGATGATTTCAACAAGACACAAGATCCAAATTTGTTCAAAGTGGTGGAAGCAACACTTGCAGGATACGAGGACAAGAGAAAAGTAAAAGTGGAATGTACACGGTGCAATAAATGGTTTTATTTAGTACCAAGAAGTGGTAATATTGTTAGTTCTCTAAATGAACATATGAAATCAAACAAGCACATTTCTACTACAAATGAGGCTTCACATAATACAATTGGGTTGAGGACTGGCATAGTTGGGAGACCCAAGAAGCCTACCTATGATAAGTCCCAACAGAGTTTGACTAGGTTCTTGGTCCCATCATCAACACCACTATCACATAGGGGTTCTACAAGTGCAAATCCTTCTACTTCAGGTATGTTAATTTCACAAGCTTATTTAATTTGAATATGACATTGAACATAATTTTATTTTTTATCTTCAAATTTATTTGCTTTTATTGTATTATTGTAGATCATTTATCTCCCTTGATACTACAATGTTGGGGGTATTGGTATCCATATATTGATAGAAATGGGGAGAGATTGAACACAAAAATCCTAATGGATGATCAAAGGGGTGGGAAATTATGGGCCATAGAGAAGCATACCAAGAGGATGCTATGTTATCATGGTACAGAATGCCGTATTGATGGTACATATAGGCATATTCATTGTCAGAGGGCTTCTGAAACAGGGATACCTTTTGAATCATTGACATGCAAGTTTTGTAAGTTGATTCCAGACTGTGATGACTTTAGGATTCGTTTATATCGTGAATCAAGGAGCCCCATTAAAAGACATGGGCGAGATACAGGGAAAGGGAGAATATTAGACTTTTTGACTCAAACTGAGCTCAGAAATGTTGCAAGGGTTACAAATACTAGCTATAGATCAACAATGAGGGCTCTTTGGTGGGAGAGGACAAAGGTTGCTATACTCTCTATTAGAATAAGGTCCCTAAAGGACAAGTTGTTCGAATCTACAGAAAGGAAAGATGTATTTAGGTTTTGCAAGGATGTGTGTGAGGCACATAGACAAGGAAAATTACAAGGTAAAGATGCCGTTTGGGAATTTGTCAAAGATATCTTTCACAACCTGACACATCCAAAAGCAGGGAGAAGGTATGGTGCATCCACTAAATCCATTTATGAGATGATTAAGTTATGGGGGGGTCCTAGATTTCATAGCTTCATTAGCTTGAATTTAGATGGTCCTTCAATATCTACAACTTTAAGGCAAGTGAGAAAATCACTGTCATATCTCCCAGGGGAGCATGAGTACATTTTTGAGGCACTTGGAAAGGTTTATGCTTCTTATAAATCCAAACATGGTATAGAGGGTCAGATTCCTGTATGCCTTGCTGAAGATGAGACCGTTGTGAAAAAATATGTTAGGTGGGTAGCAAAAAGTGATACTTTGGTTGGTTTTTGTGGTAATAAAGAAAATCATCAATGCCAATCACATTTCTTAGTGACTGTGGGAGAGGGAGTTGCAGGCTATGATGTTATTACAGACACTTTTAAGAACAGTGTAATTGGTCATTATGCACGTGTCATTATAGCAAACCCTTTACATGAAAAGCTTCCCCGTTTGGTTGTGGTTGTTCATCCAACATGCAATAGGTTCGATGCAAATTTTGTTGCCAAGCAATGGGAAAAAATAGAAGTTATGTGGAGGAAACACGTGGAAAATTGTTTGGGACCTATTATTGGTCATTCATCTGATGGGGATAGTAGAAGAAGACAACTTATGTTGAAGGCTTATTCTTCAACAAAAGGTATTCCATATCAAATCCCTTGGGAAGGGTGGAGGCTGTCTGGGTTGCATGATGGTGGCAACGTAATAGGACTACATGACCAGGATTACATACACAACGGGAAAAAGCTAATCAATCCTTTGTTTAGTGGCCGACGAGATTTGATCCTTGGAGAAGAGTTGGTAAGTTTTAATCATGTCAGAATGGTTTATAACACTTTTAAAGTGGATGATCACAAGCTTAAAATTGAAGATATAGAGAGGATGGATCGACAAAATTGGGGTTCAGCGCAACGCATTGCTTCAAGGCATGTTCAAAGGTGTTTAAAAGAGATGAGAAGTACAACAAGTGGTAGGGCAGAGAGAACACTAGGTACAGAGATTTATCTAATGATTGTTGCTAACTACATTGACATTTTTATGTCTCATAGTTTGACTCTTTGGGAAAGAGTGTGAAATGCTTCAAGAGTTCAACATTTCTTTTTGTTATGGTTATGTTGGGTATGGAAACAATCTCATGTTAATGCCAACATAAATTTCATTAGTAGAGAGGCATATCAGGATGTGAAAATTTCGTGCCACTTTGCGGTTTTATTGATGAGATTGTTTCGAGACCACTACTCTAACTTGCCATGTGTATTGCACTTGACTGGGTCAGATGTGTGTGAGAACTTCTTTAGCAAAGTTGGTGGGATGGTTGGATCAGAGAGGGCCTATGATTTCACTGACTTGCTTCATGCTGTTGGAACTCTTAATAGAGTTGCCGAAGAAGAATCAAATCCACAAGGGCTTCGCTTTAATAAATCTCATAAAAAACAAGAAAGCATCTGGAATAAATTGCACCAACAAACAACAGAGAATCATGATGTATTATCTGATTATGGTCGAATATCTACAGATGATAAAATTATAGAAGCTCTGAAAGTAGGATTGAATGATGCGCAAAACCTTTTATCAAGATTTGGCATGCAACCAGAAGGACACACACAATCTTCTTGGTGGTTTAAACCATGGACAGAGGATCAAAACTATCCAACATAACAAGTAGTGGATGAAGTAGTTGATGGTTCTACACCGAATAACTCCAACTCAATATTCCAATCTTCATCTTCATCCATACTTAATGTTAGTGAATTGCAAACAATGGAAAGTGAGTGGAGGCATGAGTTGGATGAAATTTTAGATACCATTGATGATAATGTGAACACAACTACCAAACTAGTGGTAGAGCTTGATGGTAAGGATATGTTCAAATCTTGTTTGGTTAGTCAGTTGAATGGAAATCCAACATTATCCAAAGATAGGTTGACTAGAGTGAGAAATGGGGTCTACTTTAGGCGAGATGAAAGGGCTTCAAAAAAGGGTGTTTCAATCGGCTTTGGAATTGGATCGGACTGCGGGGTGTTGTTTGAGAGCAACTCAATACCTATAGTTGAACGTGCCACAAGAAAAGGTGTTTCTCGAAGTACCAAAGAAGGTGTTTCTTGTGGAACTTGGTACATTGGAAGGGTTCAAAGAATAAGAAAGAAGGATGGCAATAGGGTGTTTGATTACCATAATGACATTGATCTTTTGGATAGGCCAGAAGGTGTTGAGCTTCAGTTTTGTTGGTACAATAAAATAAAAGGGAAACGCTTGTACAAGTATGATTTGACAGATCATCTTTTTGTACAACTTGAATCTGTTATAGCAATGGCCAACTTATCATACAACAATAGGAATGACACATACAAATTAGAAGAAAGAGATTACAAAGTTTTTTCTGATTTTGTCAGAAATCTCAACAAGGTTAATTTAAAGTTTATTGTAATTTATTTTTCCTTATTCATTCCCATTTAATAGATAATTTATAAATAATTATTGGTTGTATTTTTGTTGATTTCATGTAGTAATACCATCTTGATTTTATATTTTTTGGCCTTAGGTGCAGTGAACCCTTCGAATGGTGAATTTTGGGATAAACCAACCTAATTTTTTCTACCTACTTTTTTGTGTAAGTTTCTTTGACCATTCATCTTTTGTAGTTGTATTTCAGCTTTCAAGAAAGATATTGTGCTAGTGTAACCATCCATCTTATGATTTTAAATCGGTTTTCAATACAGATTTGGATTTCACATGATGATTTGATTGTTACAGGTACCCTGGTTGATGCAAATTCATGTGTCATTCATGATGTCAACCTCATGTCAACGAGATTTAAAAATCAAGGCTAAAGGTGTTGGAAGGTTTTCAATCAAGCAAATTGACATTTTGGAAGTTGGATAACTTGCTTTCCTCTATACTAGTGGTCATTTAGAGCTGATGTCAAGATCATTTGATCAAATACTTTATATTTACATGTTTTCAAAATTCAGGGCAATGCCCTCTTTAAACTTTTAGTAGTTTTTTAGTACTAGAAATGGAGAAGGTGACTCTTTTGAGTACAATTTATATCATACATAGCATCATATCTATAAGATAAACTAATACTCTTGATTTAAAAATGATTTTGACTTATCATATCTTCCATTTTGCTTAATAAAAATATATGTGAATGTTTTATTATTAATTTAAACTTTGTTTATAATTAATTTAAACTTTATGGATTTATGTGTTAGTTAATTTTTTTCATCCTTTCTTCTTCCAGCAAAGACTTGAAGGTCTTTGTAAAGATCTCGGAGCAAATTCTGCAATGTATTTGGATTTTTAAAATTTCGATAATATTGCAACTATTACTATTAACTTTGCTCTATGTTTTATTTTTGTGGGGTTACTCTTTTTGTTGCTTGGCGAAGTTATTTAGATATGAGGTATGATTCTTGGAATAGCATGCATTACAATATTAGAATTTTGTGGCACTGAGATAACCATGGTGGTAGTATTTTGTTTTTTTTATGTAGAATGTTATTGATGTGATGTCCAAAAGGTCAATGTTACCACTTATGAATATGTATGCAAGATTTTACGCTTTCTTTGTAATTGAGGTTGAGTTTTCTAGTGTTAAAAGTGAGTAAAGCTTGTAACATCATACCTTTTGTTGTTCTATATGAGGCCAATTTCCAAAGTGTGTTTCTTTTCTAGCTATAAGTCACGTTGTAGCCTATGAAACTATTCAGTATGTTTGAGTGTGCTTTTGGTTCCTTGTCAACTCCAAGCTTAAGAGATGTAGCTAATCAAGAATTCTAGAGTTGAACAATTATATTGTAATTTTTGTAGGCATTCTAGTAAAAGATCTAACTCTTCATTTTTTAGGTTGGGGTCTAGGTGGGTATTGAGATTCAATCAGACCTTGTTCCATGACAAGATAGAAAAGTGGGATCATTCGTTCTTGGATCACTGGAACCAAGAAAAGTTAGATCAATCTTTCTTGACTAATAATTTCTTTCAACTTTTTGTATTCTTCTTTAACATTTTCACATTTCTAGTTAAGAATAGTTATTAGATTGAGTTATATTTGGCACATTCATAATTGAAATTTCAATTCTTATATGCAAGGCATCCTTCTTAATATTGTATTGGAACTTACATGAACATAGGTGAAAATCTAAATCCTTGTTTATATACATTATATGTTATTATTACCATGAAATGGTATCATATAAGTTTCACCATCTGTGTATCTTTATATCTATTGCATGATTGAAACTTAACAATGGATATTTTTTCCTCTCCCTTAAATATAAAAAGAATTAGATATATTAACCCACAAAAAGGTAACTAAATGTTTCTAATTCCCTTGATTGCAAGAATAAATGTAGAGGAAGTAGAGGTAATTCATTGAATCTTGTGAATGACCCAAATCCAAGATATGCACATGATCATATGGTGTTATTGGAAAGTAAGAGGAATTTTTTCATGTTCATTTGGGTTCAAACATCAATGATGATTGTTTTGATAGGAAGGTAGGGAAGTCCATCCACGAAAGGGTTTCAATTTTGTATTTTTATGGAGTTTATTTTATTAAGCTTATAAAAAACATGAGCTCTCTAAGGCTATATTTGTATTTACATGATATAAAATTGGTAGATTGGTAGGTTGTGGTTTGAAACATCTGTAATTCTCATCTTTTATAAGCATTGCACTGACTATTGGACTATCTATCTTGTACTTTCTTTGTTACATTGATCTCTTAACGGGTTTCCTTTTACTCATTTTACCTTCCCCATTACTATTTCACTGGGTCTTCCACTATCCAATGCTACAAATTGATCAGTCACCCCTACAATCTTAGTGGGATCATTGTTAGCATTATACTACTACTTTCTTTAGCATCTTGTTTGGTTATACTAAGATGCATTAGGATCCTGTTTGTTACACCTTGATAATATGATATAAAGGGGGTATTAAAAATGGGTTGATAAAAATGGATACCTACAATATCTGGTGAAAATAGAGGTTTTCTTAATTGGAAAGGTATATTGGGAGGGGGGTTCAACAATACAATTTCAGGAGGGATTTTCCAATATTTAGTGAAATTAGGGATATTCTTTAATATACTGCGAACGATGGTGCTATGTAACAAGTTCACTGAGTGAACCCCCCGTGAAATTAATGGACTCTTCAACTAAAATCCGCAATGTTGACCACCCAAAGAAAAACCTATCCGAGAATCCACTATTAAGATTGGTGCACTCCATCTTGTGGGAATTTAATCTAGAAATTTTACATCTCTTATTTTCTGAATCCCTTGTGGTCTTTAAAAAGACGAAAATTTTGATGAATTTTGAATAATAGTTTGTAAGATATTTATTTAATTTGGTTCAAGTGAACCATTCATATAAAAAATTAATAACAATCAAACACGTTACATGTTTATAGAAGGAAGTGATGTCTGAATTTAATAGAATAGGCCAAGATATTCATTTTATAGAAAAATACAAGATTTTCATTTTCGGAGGACATTGTTATGACTATTCCCAACAAAGTCCATTTTCAAAGGTGCTTAAAACTAAACTAAAAAACCCTCAATTATTACTTGCAAAGATTTTCCTATTTGATGTGGTTGTGCAAAGTCTTCCTTCGATCTTACTAATCTTGACATCAGCCTTCAGTAGACATAATTACATATTCGGGTAAACCCAATCTATGAGGATTTGACTAGTTATGATCATGATGAATGTTTTCATCTTGCTACACAATAAGGCCATGTTTTCAATGAAATAGAATATTTCAAAAGTTATTCAATGTTTAAAAGAAAAATGCTCAAGGAAACTTTGCAAATTAGTAAATGTTTAAAAAACATATGAAATATTGATTATATGATAACATTTTTGTTTAGATTTTTTTATAGGAAGAAAACATTTTTGTCAATATTTATATGAAAAATATATGTAAATGTGTACGCATTCTACTATTTTTTTTTGAAGAAACATATGTGCTTAACTGTTGGGCCCACTCAAACTATATATTGACTATGGCAGATATAACATTGATTTTGAATGGCTTTTTCTTTTAGTTTAAAATTTAAAATTTGCGCTTGCCAACCCAACATTGTAGCAAACCAAATTGAAACTTTGACACAAGGAAATGGAATACTACTACGTATTGATAGGTATAGATATTGTTTAAATCATAAAAGTGTCTTTTATTTTAAGTTAGAGAGAGCATCCCCATGTTGTGTGTACGCCGACCAGAGTTGGCACATGTCCCAAATGATGGTCAAACAATGTGATGGGTGGCTCAAATAGTGTCCCACAAGGAAGATGAAGGAAATTAATATTTTGCATAGCTAGAGGAGGGAGAGATTAGACATAAAGGTCATCAATAGTAATATTGGTTTAGGTATGACCCCTAGACAACAATGGCCCTTCCAGCTCTCGAATATGTATAGCATGATGGTTATGGACTCTTCGTACCTTAGCATGTTCATTCCATCAAGTGCGGTGATCATGGTGATCATTGTGAAGAATGGAAGGACATGAAGTTGGATTTAAGGCTCCATCCACCCTACAATGCGAGCTCATCTAAACCACATTCTATCCCACACAACTACAGGTATGGTATTCCAAAAAAGAGGATTTCGGATGAAAGAAAAGATGCTGGTGAAAGCAGGGGATATCCTCTCATCACAATATTTGATGACAACTAATCATCATTCTGGAATCTCTTACGAGATAGTTCTCATCATTAGTCTTACTGGGTTTTTCTTTTCAGTTTGAGTAATGTTAGTATATTCTATAGTTTTCAGGATAGGTCGATCTAGCATAACCTTAGTGTCAACGCCAATCTTTGGGGTAGCCCCATTTTGAATATTGGGAAATGTAGAAATTTTGTGGATGGCCATAGGCATGATAGCAATAGTGTTTTTATTACACTCTTTAAAGAAAATATTACTTGGAAGCTAATATCTAAACTTTTTCTATGTGATTGGTCTTGTTTCCCCAGTGGTAGGACAACCAACATCACCTAATATATTTTTGACTCATAATATCTAATCTATTTCTAGCTTTACAAAAAAAAGTTAGGGAGAAAAAACCAAATTGAAATTTGGACACATGCAAATGGAAGGTTAATGATTATTGATATATATATATTATTTTTACAATAAAATTGCAAAATCAATCTAAGAAGGCCAGCAAGCTAATGTGTTAGAAAAACAAATATAACTAAATAGTGTGTTTTTGCACCAACTACAAGTTCTTACGATCCACATTTTCAAATCAAAGAAACATTTTACTAGTATACAATACTGACTCTCTTTCGTAATGTTATATAAAATAATTTTTTTCTTAGACGTACTTTCTACACAATGGGAACTATATTCAATTAATATAATAATTCTCCTACACAACTATGCCAAACAAAACAGTAAAACCTATTCAATATTTCTTGCAAATCTTGTGACAAAAATAAGAAGCTAAACAAAGCCTCTATGAAACATTACCTTGGAATCTATCTATCTATCTATCTATCTATCTATCTATCTATATATATATATATATATTTGAAAACACTAATATCCTTTGCTCTGGATAAAATATACTCTCTTTAGTTTATAGGTTTGCTTGCTTTTCTTTTACATATTAGTTGTCTTCCTGTTATCACTCCAGGAGTCCTTCTAGGCTGTAGGTAAAAAGAGCCTAGTAACTTAATTTATCCTCTCAATGGTGGATAAAATTTGACCAAGATGAACATGTAACTTACTGCATAATCTACTCAAGACAGTCTCGAATACACTCAAACACTGCAAGGCCTTCAAGGACTATTATCAGATAGGTAAAAGGATAAAGAGAACCGATCAATTAACCAGAACGTATGTAAAACAATTACATATGATGGGCCAATTAACCTACAATGAATGCTAATGATCCTAGTTGAATAATCAACAGTAATATGACAGTTACCCATATTATGAACATATACAAAGAACACCATTCACTCAATAGCATTTCATAGAAAATAAAAGGACAGGGTCTGATAACAATGAATGAAAGAAGCTTGTAGGATGATCATATTAAAGAAAGAGGTCTCTTTACACATACAGTAAGTCTAGTCTCTAAAATACAACCATTTCTTGATCTCAATCTCTAGGCTTTATAGCCTTTACAACATCTTCCCCCATATCCTTAGAAGCTGGGTCGAAATCCTCAAGATAGAAGATCAAAACCATTTTTTAATAAACCAAGGAAAAATCATTTTTTAATTGGCCAAACTGCTGAAAAATGGGTGATCAGAGATGGATTCGATTCTCCCAATATGTGACACCTATAGGAAAACTAATAGTGGTTATTGTTCTCTGATGTGTTAGGAATAAAAACCTCCGATCATTTTGCAGAATGATTCTCTAGTCGCTCAGAATCATCATTTGAAAATGACGATTCTGCATAGTAAAACGCCATTAATTTGGCCAAACTGCTAAAAAATGGGGCTCAGAGATGGGTTCATCTCTCCAAATCTATGATACTTGTGTATAAACTGAGATATTTTATTGTATATTGATCCATTTTGAGAAAAAACCTCTCTCATTTCCTTGATATTCATTTTCACTTGCCCGAGATCTGTATTTCGAAAACATGTGTCAAACAGGCAGATTCTGGGATCCAAAAATTAGGGTTCAGAGATGGATTTGATTCTCTCAATATGAAACACCTGTAGAAAAATGGAGGGAGTTTATTGTTATATGACATGTTAGGAACAAAAACCTCTGAGCGTTTTGAAAAACGATTCTCCAGTCACTCAGAATCATCATTTGAAAATGATGACTCTGAATAGTAAAAATGCCATTTCTGCAACAAATATCCCTGCCTCCATCTTGATGGTATTCATGTTTTCGACAGCTACAACAATCTTTGACAAGCTTAGAAACCTTCAAGGCTGATGAGGTAGGTGGAAACTACCACTTGAAGGATTGACAGGCCATCTTTTGCCCAAAATAAATAAGAGGATTCCTCTTCTCACCTTGTTGGCACCTTTAAATCTGAAACAGAACCTTGATCATGATGCCTTTAATTTTTATATAACATTATAAACCACCCTTGAGGTGTTTGGATCAGTAAAAATCAGGTCTGTGCAAAAATGGTAACATTTTGTCCAGTTTTTAGCTTTCGGTAGCTAGGAAAGCCAAAGTCTGAATCTGTAAGCTACCGAAAGCTCTACTTTCGGTGGCTAATGAACAATTGCCTTGACCACCTAAGCTACAAAAAGCTCTGCTTCAAAATCTGCAAAACTAAATCATTATTTATAGCTCGAGATATTCTTCTTATTCTAGACCTGTGAGGATATGTTTATATACTATAGTACTTACTCAGCATTCGTACTATGTATCTATTCTTAGTTCACATATCACTAGTGTAAGATTTTGGAACACATGTATTCAAATAAGTGATCTGAAAGAGTTTAGTATCATCAGACTTCTGAAGTAGATCTACTAATCCAAGTTTGTCATTCATGCTCCTATTTCTTCAAGCCAAAAAAAATAGAGTACGAACTATATAAGACGAAAAAAGTGTTGAAAATGCCTCTGCTTTCGGTAGATGTGGACAATTTTTCCTTTGACCTGTAAGCTGCCAAAACATTGTTGAGAATGCCTCTGCTTTCGGTAGCTTCAAACAATTTTTCCTTTGAAATGTAAGCTGCCAAAAACTTACCTTTTGATGGCTAATGAACACCATCGTATTCGCCCAAGCCACCAAAAACTGCCCCCTAACTCACTCTGTATGCCCTTTCACTTTCGGTAGCTAGGAGAGCCTCAAAAATTTCGTTTAAGCTGCCAAAAGCAGGGCTTTTGGTAGCTTAGGGACCATTTTAAATAAGCGCTTAGCTACCAAAACCAGTCTTTTGAAATTTTTGAAATGAAAACCCAATCTAATGCTTTTCAAACTTTATTACATACATAAAGATATAAAAAATGAGCCTTAAGAAATTTAGAAATGAATTTTCAAATGACCTCCTATCATCTAAAATTTATCAACTCGACAAAATTATTTGGGGAGATAACATCTAGCTCCTACTCGGGGATGAAAGCCTCCTTGTGAGGTTTCAAGAACCATAGATCTTATGCCTTTTCTGGATAAACAAAATACAGAACCTAGTCTAGTGTTCCATTGGTCATGGAGTCATTTAAACTGCCACCAAATCTCTGCAAACTGTCCACAAATGTTCAACTGTAAACCTACTAGCAATGCCTTGCATCCATTGGGATATGGAGTCTCAAATGCTACTTTCAAAACCTGATCCAAATCCTGCAACCATGCTCATCATTTGAAGCCAAACTACCCCTGCCAATAGTGTCTTATATCCATTGGGCATGGAGTCTTTATTTCAAAACTGAAACCTAATACTAAATGCAAGCCTCATGCATATGCAAACTTGAAATGCTCATCCATGAGCTTATTCATCTATGCTACCCTACTCTAGCTAATTGCACTGCTTCTTATCAAGTGGCATCATGCTTCCAATGAAGCCATGTCAGAAATTGATTTGTTGAACCTACTCTTGATTTTGACCCGAAAAATAATGGAATGCATAGCAAACAGAAAAGTGGTTTGGACAAATGATAAAGCCAACTTTCATATGACAAAAATACTTTGACACAAATGCTATTCACAGATTCCAAATAGTTGGCAATAGGTTCATTAAAATCATAAAGGAATACCTCTTTAAAATGCTGTTCCAACTGACTATAGTGCAGCTGCTGATGGTTGTCTTACTGATCTCAATACTGAATGTAGACTGCTTGATCTCTGTCGGAGAAACATACATGGTCAACTATTGGTCTAAAAATTTATGCTCACCATCTTCCTCTTTATGTTCGTTGCATTTCCCCATTGTCTGCAAAACTGAAAGCTGAGGGCTGCGCCTAGTATTTGCTGTAAATTCAAAACTGTTACATGTTGTTCCTTCAATCTGCCCAACGTCTCTTAAATTTTCAAAAGGAACAATCTGATCATGATATTCATAACAGTCAAAGATAGTAGATGCATTTAGTACAATGTCAAAAGCATCTACATTATGGTTAACATCTCAAAGATCATCAATATCTCGATCATAATTAAGAGCATCTTCTTCAACCACAGACCTTTCAGCACAATCATACTTTTCATGTCCATTAATTTGATGAAACAAATCATAATCATGACATCATTCTGGAAAAAGGGCATCATCTAAAAATTTATCTTTACAGAACAAATTGAAAACATCATGAAAACCTTTCAAAGAGTTTATACTAGCATTTGGGAGAGATCTGCACCACTCAAGGGCTACTCCCTTCAATGAGTATAGGAAAAGTTTAATTCGAACATCCTCATGTATAATTTCAAGTCGATGAATAAAGTCATGAAAATCCAGTAAATGTTCAGCTGGTACTTCCCACTCTTCTCCTCTAAATTTAGGAAGACTATGATCCCACTCATCTCTACTAGGCACTAGATTAGGGAAACCAACAATCTTTGAAAAATCACAGAATGCATACCTCATTGCCAAGATTTTGTTCATGTCATACCAATGGAGTCGCCAACAGATTTATGAACAATGGAGCTGCCACTGGATCTGTCCTTCATGGAGTCTCTAGATAGATGATTAGAACCAAGTAAATGTCCAGGATTTTTCTATCATCAAAGCTGTATCTATGGCATTCTCCCATGGAAGCTGAGCTTCAATCTCCTCTCCTTGAAAACGGCGCCAGTTTGGTATCACTCCAAGAGTCCTTCTAGGCTATAGGTCAAAGGAGCCTGGTAACTTAATTTATCCTCTCAATGGTGGATAATATTTGACCAAGATGAACATCTAACTTACTGCATAATATACTCAAGACAGTCTCGAATACACTCAAACACTACAAGGCCTTCAAGGACTATTATCAGATAGGTAAAAGGATAAAGAGAACCGATCAATTAACCAGAATGTATGTAAAACAATTACATATGATGGGCCAATTAACCTACAATGAATGCTAATTATCCTAGTTGAATAATCAACAGTAAGATGACAGTTACCCAGATTATGAACATAGACAAAGAACACCATTCACTCAATAGCATATCACAGAAAATAAAAAGACAGGTTCTGATAACAATGAATGAAAGAAGCTTGCAGGCTGATCATATTAAATAAAGAGGTCTCTTTACACATACAGTAAGTCTAGTCTCTAAAATCCAACCCTTTCTTGCTCTCAAGATCTAGGATTTATATCCTTTACAACATCTTCCCCTAGATCCTCAGAAGCTAGGTCGAAATCCTCAAGATAGAAGATCAAAACCATTTTTTAATAAACCAGGGAAAAATCATTTTTTAATTGGCCAAACTGCTGAAAAATGGGTGATCAGAGATGGATTCGATTATCCCAATATGTGACACCTGTAGGAAAATTGAGAGTGGTTATTTTTCTCTGACATTCTAGGAATAAAAACCTCCAAGCGTTTTGCAGAATGATTCTCCAGTCGCTCAGAATCATCATTTGAAAATGAAGACTCTGCATAGTAAAACGTCATTAATTTGGCCAAACTGCTGAAAAATGGGGCTCAGAGATGAGTTTAGCTCTCCAAATATGTGACACCTATGTATAAACTGAGAGATTTTATTGTATATTGATCCATTTTGAGCAAAAACCTCTCTCATTTCTGTGAGATTCATTTTCACTTGCTCGAGATCTCTATTTCAAAAACATTTGTCAAGCAGGCAGATTCTGGGATCCAAAAATTAGGGTTCAGAGATGGATTTGATTCTCTCAATATACAACACCTGTAGGAAAATGGAGGGATTTTATTGTTCTCTGACATGTTAGGAACAAAAAACTCTGAGTGTTTTGCAAAACTATTCTCCAGTCGCTTAGAATCATCATTTGAAAATAATGACTCTGCACAGTAAAAACGCCATTTCTGCAGCAAATATCCCTGCCTCCATCTTGATGGTCTTCATGTTTTCGACAGCTACAACAATCTTTGACAAGATTATAAACCATCAAGGCTGATGAGGGAGGTGGAAACTGCTACCTGGAGGATTGATGAGCCAACTTTTGCCCAAAATAAACAAGAGGATTCCTCTTCTCACCTTGTTGCCACCTTCAAATCTGAAACAGAACCTTGATCATGATGCCTTTAATTTTTATATAACATTACAAACCACCCTTGAGGTGTTTGTATCAATAAAAATCAGGTCTGTGCAAAAATGGTAACATTCTGTCCAGGTTTTAGCTTTTGGTAGCTAGGAAAGCCAAAGTCCAAATCTGTAAGCTACTGCAAGCTCTGCTTTCGGTGGCTAATGAACAATTGCCTTTTCCACCTAAGCTACCGAAAGATATGCTTCAAAATATGCAAAACTAAATCATTATTTATAGCTCGGGATATTCTTCTTATTCTAGACCTATGAGGATATGTTTACATGTGTTCCAAAATCTTACTCAGCATTCGTACTATGTATCTATTCTTAGTTTACATATCACTAGTGTAAGATTTTGGAACACATGTATTCAAATAAGTGATCTAAAAGAGTTTAGTATTGTCAGACTTCTAAAGTAGATCTACTAATCCAAGTTTGTCATTCATGCTCTTATTTCTTCAAGCCATAAAAAACAAAGTGTTGAAAATTCCTTTGCTTTCGGTGGTTGTGGACAGTTTTGCTTTTGACTTGTAAGCTACCAAAACAGTGTTGAAAATGCCTCTACTTTTGGTAGCTGTGGACAATTTTTCCTTTGACCTGTAAGCTGCCAAAACATTGTTGAGAATGCCTCTGCTTTCGGTAGCTTCGAACAATTTTTCCTTTGAAATGTAAGCTGCCACAAAAAGTGTTGAAAAAGTGTTGAAAATTCCAAAAGTGTTGAATATAAGACACAAAAAGTGTTGAAAATTCCTTTGCTTTCGGTGGTTGTGGACAGTTTTGCTTTTGACTTGTAAGCTACCAAAACAGTGTTGAAAATGCCTCTACTTTTGGTAGCTGTGGAAAATTTTTCCTTTGACCTGTAAGCTGCCAAAACATTGTTGAGAATGCCTCTGCTTTCGATAGCTTCGAACAATTTTTCCTTTGAAATGTAAGCTGCCAGAAACTTACATTTCGGTGGCTAATGAACACCATCGTATTCACCCAAGCCACCGAAAACTGCCCCTTGACTCACACTGTATGTCCTTTCACTTTCGGTAGTGAGGAGAGCCTCGAAAATTTTGTTTAAGCTGCCGAAAGCAGGGATTTCGGTAGCTTAGGGACCGTTTTAAATAAGCCCTTAGCTACCGAAACCTGTCTTTTGAAAATTTTGAAATAGAAACCCAATCTAATGCTTTTAAAACTTTATTACATGCATAAAGATATAAAAAATGATCCTTAAGAAATTTAGAAATGAATTTTCAAATGACCTCCTATCATCTAAAATTGATCAACTCGACAAAATTATTTGGGGAGATAACACTTCCCTTATAGATTGCCTCATACAAACAATTGCACCAACATGTCTGTGTTTTTGTTTTAAATTCTATCGAATCACCAAGCATGTGCATATTGTGCCTTCTATTTAGTTAGGTTATTCCAAGCCTACAATTTTAAACTGCTTTTCATTTTTTCTAAACAATATTTTTTCTTCACAAGTCCAATATAATCTCACTAATAGGTGTTTATATTTTAGAATTTGTAGTGGACTAGAAAGTACACATTTCCTAGATTGCAGGAGTATGACACAAGTGTACTGCCCAAATTGATTTTATGGGCGTCGTTCCAAATTGGTTATAAACAATTATATAAAAAGAGAGAATATAAAAAAAAATTAGTAGTTGATGCATGGATAACTCACAGTTAATGCATGGATAATAGGCAATTCATGGAAGACAACTGTTTAACTAGAAGAAGGTAGGTGATAATAGGTAGCCACGGGGGCTTCACTCAATAATCTGCTATCATAGCACGTTCATTCGTGGCATATGAAACAATACCCCTAATTTCACTAAATATTGGAAAATAGCTTACAAAATCATTTTTTTAACCCCCTCCCAATATGCCTTCCCAATTTAGAAAAACCTCTATTTTCACTAGATATTGTATGTATCAATTTTTTCATTAACATCTTTTATACCCCTTTATATTTCTACATCTAAAACAAAGCCACTAAGTGTTGATCTTTTTAAAAATACATAGAGCTCATTATAACTGTGAACATTGGAAAACAATGATACCTCAGTCTACACTATTCCTTGAGCCACTATTGGAACAATGGAGGCATGACGAGAAAAACAACAAAACCCAAAAAAAATCTATCACTTTATTAAACAAAAGGTATTTATACATATGTTGATTTCTAGTCATTAGAGTTCTATGGGATGGAAGAGCATCCTGAAACATGGGAAGTCTTGTGCCCATGACCCAAAATCGAGGTGCATTAAACATGCAATTACATTGCATTATCTGCAAATTTTCATACATATTTCATGATTATTAACAAGTTCAATGATGAAAGACAATCTAGTATCTATATGCTTACTCTTATTGTGATAAAATATTCTTTAAGAGTGTTATGGTTGATTTGTTGTCGTAAAGATCATGTAGCAGATCAGACAAAACTGTTCACAACCAAACAATTTGGAATGCTTCTACCCATGCTACTACACCTGAAACAAAATTGAATACATAACCCGATGTACTCTTTCTACCATTAGTGCTTCCGAGAAATCGTTATGAGAATAACCATACAACTTGAAATATGAATTTGTTGAATACAAAATTCCAAAATTTGTTGTCTGTGTAATATATCGCAAAATCCTCTTTCCAAACTGCCAATGATTACTCTTTGAAGACTCCATAGATTTTGTAGTTTTCAAATACATTAGACTTCCAACCATCTTTTATACATTGTCATATCAATAATCGACTCTTTGTCTTCCTTACTGTTGAGATATTGTAACTTCAAAGAATATTATATTTGTACTTTATTATTCCGGAGATGTTTCATTCCTCCGTGAAGATCTTATTGTATATTCGGAGATGGTTATTCCTCCGTCGGAATATGGTAACTCGGGTTATTAGACTTCCCTAGTGGGGGGTCAGCCATGTATGTGTTATGTGGGTCAAAGGGTTATTAGAACACCCTAGAGGGGTCGGCCCAGTCAGTTGTAGTTGGGTATTTAACCCATTGGTTAAATACGAGCCTACGTGTACTTGTGTAAAATATATGTCAAAGTAGTGTATAAATAGAGGAGGTGTGTTCCTCATTTGACACACACACTCACTTGAGAGAGATGCACTTGTGGAGGAGAGGTCTGCTATGGTGGAGGAGGAGATCATGTCTTTGGTTTGCATCTTTGTATATTGCTGGTCATCTATATTGAGGAAGCTTTGCTGGGTTTTCTACCCCATGAGGGTTTCCCAGGATAAATCTGTGTCTCTTGTGTTTATGCTATGCTTGTTGTTTCTTCAGTGATCCTGTATATGCTATTATTGTGAAATGGAATGTAATGCTGATATTTTATGTCTTATCATATTAAATCTTAACATGGTATCAGATCTAACCTGAAGGAAGACAAGGTATGGTACTTACGACACTTGCTTTACTTACGACAATTTGAAGGTTAGGGTTTTATATAGCAAAAACCCGTCATCGTGAAACTTTCGATATAAATCCATGTTGGAGAAGTTTCAGGATATGAAACCTTTACAGGTCGTAGATAACATCTCCAGGTATCTTGTGTCCAAAGGGCACCATCAGATTCGTTGTACTTTGTAAGTTATGATCAGTACAAGTTAGGGTTTCTGCCTCTTCCATATCTCATTCAAAATCAGGTGACCTAGGAAAAAAGGTCATAACTTGGGATAGGAAGCTCCAAATGAAATTTCGTAAAAAGTGACAGGTAGTACACAGAATGTACTATCTCACAAAACTTTTTCATATGCCTAAGTGGAACCAGTGACACGTGGTACGCCGTACAAGTTCGCTCTCCTGTTTTATCCCATAAATAGGTACCGTTGCGACACTTGGCATAACTCTCTATCAGAGAGTCCAATTGAGGTCAGAACTATCAGGATGGAAATTTAACAGGGTGATCTATCTCAGGAAATGTTTTCAAAAGCCGAAGTTCAAACAGTGACATGTGGCACGCCGTACAAGTTCGCTCTCCTGTATTATCCCAAAACAGGTCACGTTGCGACATTTAGCATAAATCTCTCTCAGAAAATCCAATTGAGGTCAGACCTGTCAAGATGGAAATATGACAGGTTAGGCTACTACAAAAAAAAATTTCAGACCCTGTGGAGCAAAAATTTCAGAGTTATAGCAGAAACAATCAGGTACATATTTCTGTCAAAACAGAATTAATTTTGGAGCACCTTTATTCATGGCTTCCGGAATTTAGGGTTTCGGAGAAAGTTAGAATTTTTGGAATCGGAATCCACGGATGAATGCTACTTAGGAAAATCGAAATTTAGAGACCAAGATTGAATTTTTTGGTTGGGTAGAAGACCGGGCTTGATTAAACCCTAGCTCGGGATTTTGATCAGAAAGATGGAAAATTAGGGCTTAAGCAAAAGTTGGAATTTTTGAAGTCTGTAACCACGGCTAGAAGATCCTCAGAAAAATAAGAGTTTAGAGCCTTGGATCGAACCTTTTGATTGGACAGAAAGGTGGGCTTCATCAAACCCTAGTTCGGGTTCCTGTCCAGAAAATCCAGAAGTTTCGAAGGCACTTTTGAGGGGTCAAATTTTGGAGATTTCAAAATTGAATTATGCTAGTTTGATCAGCTTAGCAAGACACATCCTTCCATCCATTCAGAAGTGTGAAAGTCAAAGATTGAATTTTTAGGGTTTCTCTAGAAAACCCTAATCAAGCTCCAGATCAAGTTTCAGGGGGAGTTGAGGCTAAGGCCTTACATAAGAAGACTACAAGAAGTCTCGACAGGTATGACTGAAGGAGGTTCAGGTATGTCTTGAAATCTGATTCCTGATTAAATTCATAATGTGTTTGTCTTCATATTAATTGTTAGTACAATCTTGATTAATGTTAGACTTATCTTATCACCCTGGTAACAGTATGAATGCATGTGAATGATTGAAGACATTCATTGATTAGGGCTATATGATTGTACTAATGCATTATGGTGTTGTAAGAGGTTGATGTTGTCTGCTAACAAGATTCAGGTACATCACGAAAGACAAATCAAGTTCCACATGAAGACAAAGAATCATCCATAATCTTTGTTCTACTTACAGGGTATGTATGACTTTGATATATTATGCTTAACGTATGAGACATGCAGGTTCTAGCTCGGGATCTCTAAATCATTGAAGAGATTGTTCAGGTATGTTGTACATAACTAAGCAGGTATACTAATCCAGGTATGTTTTCCTATGTCAAGTTAGAATCTTACCTTGTGTTAGGATCCCCTATATAAGTATACTTGGTATGATTGGTTATGCTTATTAATAAAGTTAATCAAGGGTTTATGCACATTATATCTCTTATCTTGATTAACTAACCAGAAGAGCACTATGATCAAACAAGAATATGCTTGAGTAAAAAAAGACTTCCTTGAAACCCTAAATACTAATGATCATGACTATACATATTCAAGATTATTTAGAATTAGAATGTTTTGAGAATATACTAATGAATGTATGTTTGTGTATGAGATCATGAGGATGACACTAGTGCACACTTGAGCATGCACAGTGGTATAGAATGAATAGAAGTTCAAAAGACATACAGAAGATCAAGCGGGAGGCAACCACACAAACATAAAAGATAAGTATTTGAGTTGTTATTTGAAATAGTAAATATTGCCTGTAATAGGTTGTATGCATGATGCTGAGTGTAAACATTCATAGAGCATTGAACAGTATACTACTAATATGCATATGATTGGTAAGTTGGACAAACATTCCATTGTTGCTTGTCTAGAATGAAACCTCTTTGCTGACATGCTGAGAGCTGTGCACACTCTCAATAGTATGTTCTGGTAGAGATGGAAGGCATCTAGATAGCCACTGTATGCATACAGGATATGGGAAAGTGTTGTGCCAAAGTATTGGTCAATATAGTTGCATAACTATGTAAATGATATCTGTATGCATAATAGGTTATCATGTCAACATGATTTCATGATTATGAAGTATTACTAATCATGTACTTAATTTTGTTTTGTAGGAAAGATCATGAAGAATAATGAACACCGAACAAGTGATGGATGTTCAACAAGAAGATTTACAAATCAAACAAAATATAGAAAGCTCATGGCTAGAAGATTCTCTTAGAAAGAGGAAGAGAATCATAACAAGATGTTTGCTCCAGGTGGATAGATAAGACCATTCTCTTAAGGGTGTAATTAAAGAATAAGTGTGAATCAGGTTCTGTATGGGTACCCAGGATCGATAATCAATTGATGAGCTTAATGGGTGATCTCAACCTTTGCTACAAGATTGAATATGGCTTCTATGCACAGATGACATGGATACAAGAAGGATCTCACCTCAGAGTTCGAATGATGTTGAGGTTCATATCAGTAGACCCATCTAACGGGAGATGGCACAGATAGATGGCTGCATAAAAGAAAATGAAAGATCTCAGATTAATGTATTACTTCCTAGGTCTAGAAGTATGGCAAAGCTCAGAAGGAATCTTTCTCAACCAGGGAAAGCATGCTGAAAAATATTAAAAGGACTTGATGTGTTGGAATGGCCACTCTTGAAGTTGTTATTAGATGACTCATCAGAGTTAGTGGATAGAACTCTGTACAGACAAAATATTGAGTCATTGATGTGTCTAACAAATACTAGGTCAGATATATGCTTTGCTGTGAACACCGTGTGTCAGTATCCAGTGGAAAACCAGATGTGTTCACCTGTTAGTTGCAAAACATGTGTTGAAATACCTAAAGGATACAATAGATTTTGATCTATGTTATCTTAGAGATCATGACTTCAGATGGCTACACAGATGTTGATTGGGCAGAAATTGTATCAGACAAGAAGAGCACATCGAGAGGATGTTACTTTCTGGGATCAACCATGATCTCATGGTTTAAAAGGAAGCAATATAGTGTGGCTCTTAGCACAAGCAGAATATATGGCTTCTTGCTCTGCTAAGTTATGAAACAGTATGGCTTCAGGATTGTTTGACTTAGAGATAGACCCAACTATGATCCTATGTGACAAACAGAGTTGTATCAAGATGGCAGAGAATATAGTGTTCCAAGATATGATGCAGAAAGGAACCAAAAGTTTGAATTTGTAACAAGTTACCAATGTACTAACCAAACTTCTACCGATCCGATGTACTAACCAAACCTCTACCTCAAATAAAGTTTTCCGAGACAAACTTAATATAGTTCAGAAGGACCCTCCTCGAAAGGAGGAGTGATGTGATCACTTATGATGAAATTGCCTGCATCGACAATGAGGTCAATGATGTGGATACCTATATTGGTGATGCCGACAGAGAGATTGGTGGATGGTCCCTAGACAGGGTCTAAGGTGACATGATAGGATTGCATCATCCTCAAGAGATCCATAGACATGATGTCTCTGAGAATGAAGTCCTTGGTGGACATGATAGGATTGCATCATCCTCAAGAGATCCGCAGACATGATGTCTCCGAGAATGAAGTCCTTGGTGGACATGATAGGATTGCATCATCCTCAAGAGAGCCGTAGACATGATGTCTCCGAGAATGAAGTCCTTGGTGGACATGATAGGATTGCATCATCCTGAAGAGAGCCGTAGACATGATGTCTCCGAGAATGAATTCCTTGGTGGACAAAATAGGATTGCATCATCCTTGAACTCAAGTTCTAAAGTGAGCCGTAGACAGATGTCTCGGAGAAAGAAAAAGGATTGAATCATCCCTGGACTTCAATCCTAAAGTGAGCCGTAGACAGGTGTCTCCGAGAATAGAGGATAGGACTGCATCGTCCCTGGACCTTGGTTTAAAATGCACATGATTGGATTAATCATCCTTAGACAGTAAATCCAGTAATTCTGAAAGGAAGGATAGTCTTAAATGTGATTGTGTTTGGACTAATCTTCCTTAGACAGTAAATCCAGTAATTCCGAAAGGAAGGATAGTCTTAAATGTGATTGTGTTTGGACTAATCATCCTTAGACAGTAAATCCAGTAATTCCGAAAGGAAGGATAGTCTTAAATGTGATTGTGATTGGACTAATCATCCTTAGACAGTAAATCCAGTAATTCCGAAAGGAAGGATAGTCTTAAATGTGATTGTGTTTGGACTAATCATCCTTAGACAGTAAATCCAGTAATTCCGAAAGGAAGGATAGTCTTAAATGTGATTGTGTTTGGACTAATCATCCTTAGACAGTAAATCCAGTAATTCCGAAAGGAAGGATAGTCTTAAATGTGATTGTGATTGGACTAATCATCCTTAGACAGTAAATCCAGTAATTCCCAAAGGAAGGATAGTCTTAAATGTGATTGTGTTTGGACTAATCATCCTTAGACAATAAATCCAGTAATTCCGAAAGGAAGGATAGTCTTAAATGTGATTGTGATTGGACTAATCATCCTTAGACAGTAAATCCAGATTCCGAAAGGAAGGATAGTCTTAAATGCTGATTGTGATAAGGACTAATCATCCTGTAAATAGATTGGGATTTCCTCGTCCCTAGACATGGTGAGATGTCTTAAAGTGATAAGGACTAATCATCCTATAAATAGATTGGGATTTCCTTGTCCCTAGACATGGTGAGATGTCTTAAAGTGATAAGGACTAATCATCTTGTAAATAGATTGGGATTGTCTCGTCCCTAGACATGGTGAGATGTCTTAAAGTGATAAGGACTATTCATCTTGTAAACAGATTGGGATTGCATCGTCCCTAGACATGGTGAGATGTCTTAAAGTGAGAGGGACTGATCATCCCGTAAGTGGATTAGGATTGTATCATCCTTGGACCTATGTCCTAAAGTGAGAGGGATTGATCATCTCGTAATTGGATCATGTGTATTGTAGGGTATGCTGTTGTTGTGTATACTTGTATCGGTGTGGAAACTTGTATTGATAGATGTATTAGTGAGAATACATGCTTTTGATGATAGATTTATTAGTGAGAATACATGCTTTTGATGATGGATGTATTAGTGAGAATACATTTTTTTGATGATAGATGTATTAGTAAGAATACATGTTTTGATGATAGATGTATTGGTGAGAATACATACTTTTGATGATACATGTATTGATTAATGTACTTGTATGGTTGAGGATACTGATGCTGTATATCGAGATGATCCAGATGCTGTAGATTCAGATGATCCAGATGTGCTGTAGATCAAGATGATCCAGATGCTGTAGATCTAGATGATCCAGATGTTGTAGATCGTGATGATCCAGATGTTGTAGATCGAGATGATCCCGATGCTAATGATCGTGTGATGACGATACTGATGATCGTGTGATGACAATGCTGATGATCGTGTGATGACGATACTGATGATCGTGTGATGACGATGCTGATGATCGTGTGATGATGATGCTGATGATCGTGTAGTGACGATTCTGATGATCGTGTGATGACGATGCTGATGATCGTGTGATGACGATGCTGATGATCGTGTGATGACGATGCTGATGATCATGTGATGACGATGCTGACGATGCTGATGATCGTGTGATGATGATGCTGATGATCGTGAGATGATGATACTGATGATCATGAGGATCCAGATGTTGATGTTGTTGTAGCTGTTCGAGTGCTGCAGAAGATAAAGACTCAGTACTGAAGATGTTGATGTTCCAGTATTGAAGATGTTCCAGTAACTGCTTGAGTTATTGATGATGTTGAGAAAGCTTCCAATGATTTATAGATGTATCATGTATGATGTTGATGACTCCTTGCTCGTGCAGATGCTGTTATAATATCCTTCTCGTCAAGGGGGAGTGTTGAGATATTGTAACTTCAAAGAATATTATATTTGTACTTTATTATTCCAGAGATGTTTCATTCCTCCGTGAAGATCTTATTGTATATTCAGAGATGGTTATTCCTCCGTCGGAATATGGTAAATTGGGTTATTAGACTTCCCTAGTGGGGGGTCAGCCCTGTATGTGTTATGTGGGTCAAAGGGTTATTAGACCACCCTAGAGGGGTCGGCCCAGTCAGTTGTAGTGGGGTATTTAACCCATTGGTTAAATACGAGCCTACGTGTACTTGTGTAAAATATATGTCAAAGTAGTGTATAAATAGAGGAGGTGTGTTCCTCATTTGACACACACACTCACTTGAGAGAGGTGCACTTGTGGAGGAGAGGTATGCTATGGTGGAGGAGGAGATCATGTCTTTGGTTTGCATCTTTGTATATTGCTGGTCATCTATATTGAGGAAGCTTTGTTGGATTTTCTACCCCATGAGGGTTTCCCAGGATAAATCTGTGTCTCTTGTGTTTATGCTATGCTTGTTGTTTCTTCAGTGATCCTGTATATGCTATTATTGTGAAATGGAATGTAATGCTGCTATTTTCTGTCTTAGCATATTAAATCTTAACACTTACCAAGCTTCATACCAATTTCCAATGGTGTTGCCACTAATTTACCATTCAACATTCTAATTTTTCTTAATATGTCATTAGCATACTTAGACTGAGAAATGAAAATTCCATTTTTAGATTGCATGAGTTCAATTCCAAGAAAATATTTAACATTCCCAAATCTATTATCTCAAATTTATTCTTCATTGTTGTTTTAAATGCATATATGGATATATTTCCAGTAAGGGGATCTTTATGAACAAATTTTTAAGTTCGGAAATAAAGTCGAATTCAGTTGTGGTTACTCATTGTTTGATCTCTAATCTTTCCGAGAAGGGAGGCATGATAGATGGAGAAGGATGTTTTTCTTTTGGAGGTTCCATTTTTGCAATGCTTTATGGATGATTGGGGATAATGGTTTCAGATATGGTGGGGGTATTATCCTCCTCAATTTATTCTATTCTTATTTATTCTTTTGTGCTCATATCTTTCCCTGACCTTACTCTGATCTCTTGTAATGCAACAAGAACTTCTTGCAACAATGTGTAGACTTCTTGCAATGGAGAAGGAGCAATATAATAGGTCATACAAGTAGGATAAGAAGGAATCCCATCATTGTAAGTAGGATAAACATATTTATTATTGGGATTTGGAATGGGATGAGTAGGAATTTGTAATATACCCAACCCTTAGAACCAAAATTTTTTGAACCAACTCGACCCTAATTCAAGACTAGGTGAAACTAGTCAAATTCTACTACAAAACGATATTGTTTGCAAACGATCCCAAGCACTACCAAACTAACTCAAATATTCCAAAAGTGGTATGCGAGGATTCTACACATAAAAATTCATCAACTTGACCCATTGATCATTTCTAAGCAACTGGTTATGGTGGTTAAACAATAACATACTTTTACCGAATAAACCAGAATTATGCTAAAGAAAGGTATTGTTTCCAAACAGCCCCAAACACTACCAAAATTACTCGAATTATTCAAAAAATGGTATGAAATGATTATAAACATAAAAATTCATCAACTTGACCCACTTATAAATTCCAAACAACTGGTTATGGTGGTTAAACAATAACATACTTTTAGCTAATAAACCAAAATTTGCATATTTTTAGACTAGGAAACTAATGGTTGCACATAGATCAATACATGAGGTAAATGTTGTATATTTTCATTACTTATTGAACATTATTTGAGTTTACATTAGGGTATGCTATCTAATAAAAGACATATAATATTTATGCTACAATATAGAAGAGATGGATTTTACGAAATTGGTGGAAGAGGAAGGGAAAATCTTGCTTCAAATGGGAAAATATGCTTCATTGTTGCACCCTCCACAAGTAATATTTTGACCCCTTCTCTCAGACATGATTCTTAAAGAGAATTACCCATTAGATAAAGAATAAATATAGCCCATATATCAGTCCCCAAGATATCGTCATAGCCTCTGGTGCTCCCTCCTCCATCAAGACACCATCAACACAATTGAACTATTGAAGAAAACATACTACAATCTACTACTACTACAAACTATAATTCCAAATGCACTAAGATGAATTCGAACCAGAAAATTAAAAGGGAAAACTACTCCCTCAATTAATATTGATAGAGAAATCAGGGTGATTCCTCCTCTCATGGCAAGCTAGTGTGGAATCTTGCACCACCGAAACTAGTTACAATGGAAAGGAGCACATCTCTCAATCTTGAGAAGCTCAACATATCTCCAATTCAATTGAAAAACGATCAAAATCCCTTACCCTTGGTACCCACATCTATTTAATAGAATTATTGAGGCCCTTTCCCCCTTATTCTAAAAATTTATCCCCATAATATTTTTTTTTTTTTATTTAGTTGTGTAATACCCCAGCTATTAAGCCCTAGACTTATGTTCTATTTGTTAATATGACTATGGACTTATGCTCATTTTTTTGATGATGTGATTATGGAATTTGGAATTATTATTAATTATTAATGTTGATGTTTTTATTATTGTCATTATTGTTATCTTTGAATGATTATTTCTATTTAATTAAATAAACAACTGGTTGAGCAAAGGAAACTAAAAGAGTAAGGGAGACCATGGATCTCACAGAGTGAGGGGGAATGGGGGGCATCCCTAGCACCTTATATTTTGTTTTTGGATGGTAGTTTTACATCCTATTTCATTTTGTGCCTTGGTGACTTTAATAGTGTTGGTCACCCAAACATTGTACAACGGAACCCATTTTCAATTTTTATGAACTTGTTACACCGTATTTTGACACCTTGTGAGCATTATCACTCCTTGTCCTCCCTTAGCCATTTATAGACTCAAATACATATCTTTGGTTCTCCTTGAACCCATTTCCCCCTATTTTTCCTTCTGTACGCGACCTACCTCAGTACACCTTGCGTATACGCATGTTGCATCAATACAACTAGCGTACATCAACATTTGGTAAATACAAGTTAAATCTCCATTTTTCACTCCAAATAAGTGGCCATTGTGATCTTTGGCCTTCCATGTATCTTGAAACGAATCGATCCGACCTTTCACTTGCCTTTGGAGGTTTATATATTGAGTTCATGTGATGCATGGAGGGAAAGGAGGAGAAGAGCATAGAAACTCTACCAAAAGTTTGAGTGATTGCTTGAGTCTACATCCATTGATCCTAGTTGTTGTGAACCATTTATGTTCGCCTCCCAAAATATTTCATATCTTGTGAAGGATTTCTTATTTTGCTTGCGAGTTTTCCATTGTATGGGGGATTGAAGTGGTGGAGGCACAAGTGGAGGGTCCTAGTTCTTGGTTCATATGAGTTGCCGACAGGGGTTGTATCATGTACTTCTTGTTTACATTAATAGAAATACTCATTTTCTCGTCCATTTATGTTGTGAATGATCATTTATTATCATTGAGTACATTTTCTTATATATATCATGGATTATGCTATCCTATATGCTAACCTCTTTTATATATCATATGCACTTGTTTGCGTTTCTTGTTGAGACTAAGCTGCAGGTCCAAGTGTTGTGATTTGAAAGCTCAACGAAATTCTTCATCAGATGTTCGGTTGAGGTAGGTCCTTTATTGTGTTTATCAAAATTTACATTTATATAGCATATGTTGAGAAGTGAGTTGATTTCTAGAGTCCATATGTCTATTGTGGTCTACCCCAAGCCATAGGAATGTTTTCTCCGTAACATAACTCTAGAGTTATTATTGTACCTTATACATACTTTAGTGGGCCCCTATTTCCTAGTACTCCCTCCTTGGAATAAATTCCCCCCTATTTATGTGTTTTAGTCATTTATGAGCCCTCTCCCTATATTCTAGGAGTTGTAATCTATAATTTCGCTTCAACCTCCTCTATTTATGCCTCCACCTCCATAAGTGCGCCCCACTCCTCCATTCATCCCTATTTTTGTGCTTACATGATATTATGACCCTATTGGATCCCCTCTCTCACCAAATTCGCCCTACTTCATGTTTTGTAACCCCCCATATGCATTAGTGTGCTTCCTTGTGTTCTTCATGGCTCCACTCCTTGGTTTTTGGTAACTCCTCCTCGTGGTGATAATATGAGAAAGGGAATCTCCCAACTGGGAAACCACTCCAATAGATTGAGTTATGTTTCCATGATGAATCCAAACCACACTTGAACCCATTCTAGTTGGCCACCTTGGGTTCGAATTTCCCTCCTTAAGCTATTTATACATGTACTCTCTCCTTGTTGAAGCTAATCTTGAGCCTTGGATCACTTCTCTTGTGTTATCTCACCATGTTGGGAATATTATTTGTATTGAGAGTGTGTTGAGACTTAGAGGTATTCTAGTCATTTCACTTTGATTCCATTATATCACTCTACTAGTCCAGGTTCTCGCACAGGAAGATAGGAAATGGGTGGTGAGAGGAGTCACTTCCCATAGGTAGTGGAGACGGACAGGAAAGTAGTAGTGGGAAGCATAGTGGTTATCGTAAGAGGTAGTTCTGAGAGTTGCTAGACTAAGTGTGCCTCTACCCGTGGATCCATGGTATCATCTCGGGGGTGACTTGTTCAAGCGAGGAAGGCTTGACTGTGTCTACGGCTGGGAGGAAAGTTGTCTTGTTGCAGCCAGTTTCCCTTATTTTGAGATAAGTATATCTCTTATGTTTCATTTTTATTTACAATATTTTATTTGGTTTAGGTGCAATGGAGGATAAATTGGTTGTCTACATGTTCATGTATTGTATTCCAAGATCCATATGCAGGAAGGATGGATTTGATATAATATGTTTCTACTCCTTACCTTCGTAATTCTATTCTTCTTTCTCTTAATCACAAATTGTAATTTTGGCTCGATGTTATCGAGAGGGGTGCAACCATAGTTTTTGGTTCTCCTATTTATTCTCATTTATGATTCATGACACCTATTTAATTGCGTCCGAATCAGGGTTTCCAGTAAGGATTTCCTTTTGTTTCATTGAAAAATATTTTTGGATGACCAAGATATGTCCGTTTTGGTCCAATAGTTTTGTCGGTGCCAGGATGAGAGCACCAGTTCTTAGATTGGAAATGTTATGTGCATGGATTTGATCCTATTTGCAAATATGAATTTAAATAATGTAATCTGATATTAATAATGATTTATGGCTGGAGGGAGGCATCCATACAATCGGAAATTTATTAGCGAAAAATGGTTGTAGGGAGGAACCATCAGGAGCTGATTTTACGGGTTGTGATTGTAGTCGGTGCCTTTTGTTTTGCTTGAATGTGGTGTGGCTGTATGTTATCACTTACATAGGTGTCTTGATGTGCTATTTTATTACTATTCAGCCTCACCAATAACACACACATAAAAACACCATAAATTAACTTAGTTTGTGGAAAATTTATAACAACAATACTTAACTACTTAAATGGTTTCGGTAAATTATAAGCATGAATGGGTTTATGACATTATTCTCACTAAGGATGATGAATATTATGTCTTAATCATGTTTTGTTCATATTATTACCTTAGGTAATTAATTTAGTTAAGTTTTGCAATTAACTTGATTAAGTGTCATGATTATCTTAATTAAGTATTTAATTAAATGTCGCAACTTTAAACAAGTAATTTGACTTTAGAATGTGTAGTTGGTTTATTTGAAATGTTGAATACTATTATTTGTCTCAATAGTTTAAATTAACTTAAAGTTAGCACCCTTAACATTTTTTAAGGGTCGGGGACATTACAAGTGGTATCAGAGCGAAGGCTTCAACACGACAGCTCTTGGGCTTTTTGCCAGTTATAAGTTACTCTATAGACATGAGTTTGCATTAGATAAATTGGATGAATGCACCTTAATATAATTTCACATATGAGTTATTTAATTAAAATATTAGCTTGGGATTTCTATGGACTTGATGTACAAACTATAAAGAGAAAAATACTTGAAGGATTTCTAGCTCCCCTTAGGCATATTGTAACCTAGAAAATTTAGTTTGTTACTTTATAAGAAGAAGTAGCTTGAATAATAATGAACTTATATGTAGTTTTCTAACAAATGGTTGGTAATGAACATTGTTACACCATATTTTGCCACCTTGTGAGCATTATCACTCCTTGGCCTCCCTTAGCCATTTATAGACTCAAAGGCGTATCTTTGGTTCTCCTTGAACCCATTTTTCCCTATTTTCCTCCTGTACGCGACCTACTTCAGTACACCTTGCGTATACACATGTTGCATCAATACAGCCAGCGTACATCGAATTTTGGTAAATAAAAGTAAAATCTCCATTTTTCACTCCAAATAAGCGGCCATTGTGATCTTTGGCCTTCCATGTATCTTGAAACAACTTGATCCGACCTTTCACTTTCCTTTGGAGAGTTATATATTGATCTCATGTGATGCATGGAGGGAGAGGAGAAGGAGAAGAGCATCAAAACTCTACCAAAATTTTGCCTTGATCGCTTGAGTCTACATCCATTGATCCTAGTTGTTGTGAACCATTTATGTCCACCTCCCAAACTCTTTCATATCTTGTGAAGGATTTCTTCTTTTGTTCACAAGTTTTCCATTGTATGGGGGATTGAAGTGGTGGAGGTACAAGTGGAGGGACCTAGTTCTTGGTTCGGATGAGTTGCCGACATGAGGTTGTATCTTGTACTTCTTGTTTACATTAATAGAAATACTCATTTTCTCGTCCATTTATGTTGTGAATGATCATTTATTATCATTGAGTGCATTTGCTTATATATATCATGGATTATGCTCTCATATATGATGACCTCTTTTATATATCATATGCACTTTTTTGTGTTTCTTGTTGAGACTAAGCTGTACGTCCAAGTGTTGTGATTCGAAAGCTCAACGAAATTCTTCATCGGACGTCCGATTGAGGTAGGTCCTTTAGTTTGTTTATCAACATTTACATTTATATAGCATATGTTGGGAAGTGAGTTGATTTCTAGAGTCCATCTGTCTATTGTGGTCTACCGCAAGCCATAGGAAGTTTTTCTCCGTAATAGAATTGGTGACTCCACTGGGGAGAAGCCTTTGTTTGGGGTCTTTTGGGAAAATTTTCCTTGTTTTGGTTTGTTGTTCTTTTGGGTTTCTGTGTCGCTGGTAGGTTTTCAGGATTTATATAGGAAAAATCCAGAGTTTCTTAGCTTTTTGACCCATTTTTGTTCATCCACCTTGCTTTGTACACGACCTTGCTTTAGCTTACCCACGTGCACATGTGACTGTAGTTGAACCAGCCTATGTACATACGCCAATGTTCATTGAATAGTTGCGTACAACTCCGTGTTATCCTTGTTTCTGATGTTTGGCTGATGTCGGGTGAGTTCTGGGTGTTCCTTAGTCTTGTTGGGCCTATATCTTGATTGTTTATTGCCTCTATTCCATGTCAGTGTTCGTCCTCCCCAACGTTTATACGTAGGATTACGCATGGGTAATATTGAAATGGTCCTATCCAACAATATTGTTGTTGGTGACCGGAAGCACCTCTTTCTTTGATTTTTGAGAAATTTTTCTTTTTAAGCCATTTTTATGTTTATAGCTCATTTTCTTAGTTGAATCTTGATTTTTGGGTTTGCTGGGTTATATGCACTCCATTCTCTACATTCTTTTTATGAAAAGTATTGATTCTAGCTGCATTTTCATTCATTTATATCGAAAATACAAAAAAAAATGCTTTTTGTACTTGCATTTTGCATTTGAGTGCTTGTGACTTCATTAGGGCTTGATTGGGCATGAAATATTGTAGAGAGATTGCATTTTATTTATGAAGAAAAAGACTTTGGTTTGACTTTCATTTAGTGGCATACATTTTTCTATTGGAAGACAAGTCTAATGTTTTCATGGTGTGCATATTATTGATTCATTTGATATCACTAGTTTCACGGCCATATTCCTTTGAGTAAGCAAAGCCAATAAAAGCAACGCTTAATTAAAATTGATTAGAACATTTTTCTTTTATAGGGTGCACCAACAAGTATAGGTTGTAGAGTCTTGGAATAGAACCTGTGGGATTAAACAATCCAAGACTATCAAACAAACATTATGTGTATGATTAGGGAGCAGTGAAACCCAAGGTATACATCGGTGTTCTCAGGGGGATCTACTCATGCCAGAGTTAAACATGAGGTCACAGGAGGTAGGTTGCGTAGATAGCCCTCTAATACTTGCTGAACATGGGAGATATATCGAGGATTTGTTTGTATCTGGGGACTCTTGAGGGATTTGACCCTTTTGAGTTTCAGGCTTAGCTACCCTGCCCATACGGAAGATTCCACTTGCGACTGTTCGCCTGAGCATCGGTTATATGTGGTGACCTTAGTTTCCTTATCGAGGTACCACATAGGGCATTTGCAGTTGTTATTCTGTGAATGTCTTGAGTCAGATAGGGGTCGAACAACACATTGTGTTCGCACATTGAAGTCTGAGGGCCCTTATAACTAATTCTGTTACCTTCGCTTATAGTTTGGGAGTCTCAGGCCTCTGCTAGGAGAGACATACATGCTGTAGTGTCGGGAGGTCCCTTGAGCTAGTCCCCTATTGTGTTCCTTTTGGTTGTAGCTTCTTTTAGGTGTGTGCTCTGTGACGAGTTACTGGGCTATTAGGAGATGTTTGTTTGTTGATTCTTTGGAGTCATCATGGATGGTGATCCGGCTCTCCGTCGACCTCGTCGGTTGGATGGTTTACCAGATAGCAATATATTACAGTCTCTTCACAAGAGACGTCGGAGGACTATTGATAGTCCTTTATTCACATCGCATGAGCTTCAAAGAGCTCCCACTATGAGTTCTGCATCTGGCATGTTAGGAGTCCCTGTGACTCCGTCTGCTGGCACAAAGAGAACTTCCCCTCCTCACACATACTCTTTGAGGACTGCACGGGAGGGAGGTTCATCACACACCACTCCTCATGGGTTTGGGGAATCCCATCCCACTAGTAGGAACCTGTTTGATGATACATGGTCATCAGGTCATCTATATGGGTCATCTATGGGTGTGTCAGGTTTTGGTTATGCATCCATCTTTACGACCCCAAACCCTTTTGCTTTTTGTATTCTTGGATTTACGTCGAGTGCTACTTACTCCCTGTCCAGTAGTCACACTAGCTCTAACATTAGGGTTGGGGACACCACACCCCGTTTTACCTCTCATTTGTTCAGGAGTGGTCACATCCCTCCCTCTTCTCCGAATGTTGGAGGATGGCATCCTCCTTCGCCATCCTCTAGTGTTAGTTTGAATCCTTTCTCGAGTGGAGGTTTCACGGTAGGCATCAGATCTACGACCTACATCCCATCCATTAACCCGTATGCCTTTGCGCTTGTGCCTTCGAACGCTTATATAATTCCGCATCCTCCCCCTCCTAGTTCTTCAAATCCCTAGGGAGGGAACATACCGATTTATTATGGCCCTTACTTGGATGGTTTTTCCACATCAAGTGGTTATATGGTACCCCATTCTTATGGAGGTAATTTTCATGGTTATTCAGCCAGTTTTGGCCATCGTCTCATTCCCTCCTATGGAGTCCCGTCTATGCACATACCTACGTATCCTTATATGGTTCAAATGGGAGGAGCATATTACCCTACTGGTCAGATCCATGGGCTCTACTAGGGTTTGTTGACATCAAAATTATCGACCTCAGTGTCCCCAGTCTCATCCTCATTTTCACTGAGTCAGTCTCTCCAGGGAGCCTATGCTCAAGCTTCATAACCTCAGCTCCCGTTCCTCACTAGGTTGAATTTGCCTGATATTTATAAGCTTAAGAATGATCCGATGTGTCATGACTATACATGGCCCCCGGTCCCCACCAAGCGCCCTTCCAATGTTCCAAATTTTGAAGGGAAGAAGGGGGAAGATCCGGGTGATCACATCACCACGTTCCATTTATGGTGCTCCTCGAACTCCTTAAACCACGATTCCATTCGTTTGAGGCTATTTCAATGCACCCTTATGGGGGCTGCCACAAAATGGTATGTCGAGTTTCCTGGGGGAACATATAAGAGCTTCAATGACTTGGATTTTGTTTTTCTAGATCACTTTCAGTTGCTAGTTCATTACGACACTATCACTGAAATCTTGTCCACCTTCCGCTAGGATAAATCCATGCATATTTCTGTTCACATTCAAGAGTGGCACCGACATAAGAGGTTCTTAAAAGCTAACATTCCTCCAGAGTTTCTCCTATAATGGTTCCTCAAGTCTTTGATCCCTTTCATTTCGAAGGACGTTTCATTTTCCGAAATTATGACTGAGGAACAGGCCATCTTTAGACCTACTCTATGCTCAGTCTAGGATTTTGTATGACATTATACCTAATGCACCGCGACAAAGACATGAGTCCAAGCCCACTCCTAGACTACATGCTGATGGAATTGTTGGTTCCGAAAGTGCTCATTCCGTAGATATGGTTACAAATCAGATGCATAACTTGTCTATTAACCAGTCTACTCCTAGATAGGCTCCCACCTCGTCCCTTTCCATCCAGTCATCCGATGTACATTCTGTGCAACTGACGAACCCATCCAGTAACCAACAACCTGGTGGGTAAAATAAAGGGAAAAATAACCATAGGGGTGGGAACAATAGGAATAATAAAGGGAACACTAACCCTCCTTGTGATGGCGAAATGCTAGTGGGGACCGTAAGGCCAAGCATAAGGTGAAGTTTCCTTGTAAACTTTGCACTGAATATCACCTTACAAATTTGTGTCCTCGAATGGAGGAAGCATCAAAGCACATCACACAGAACCCAGTTTTGCTGACCAGCCCCCTTCCTCATCATCAGAATATGGCTTCTGGTGCTTCTGCTATCGGTCATGGGACTACTGAAACTCGACTTCTTCTTCTCATGATGGCGATTTTGGATGCGTAAAAATGTTCAAATCCGAGGTTTGTGTTGCTAATTGCTTGCATGATTATGGAGATCCACAACCTTCTTTAGGGAATGAGCCCCCTCCACCCGAGACTCCATTTCATATCGAGAAACCCAACTCTATGTCGCGGGTACCGAAAGGTGTCCTCAAGCGCTCGACACATAATCCTAATGCCCGAGCCACCTAGAACTACTCGATTGTGGATAATTTGGGCCAAAAACCGTATCTACTTTGATTGCTTCAGATGACCATTTGTTAATATTGAGTGTTTCCTTAAGGTGTATTTCAATTAACATCCAAACTGCCTGAGCATTCTGCTCCTTTCCCTCGAAAGTACGTCGATTTCTTTCTTTCCATACTTCCCAGACGATGAATCCCAAGAATAATTCCCAAATTCTGTTAAGTATTTCATTTTTGAAGGGTCGTGGAGGCCATGTAGCCAGTGTAAGATCTAGCTACCCTTGAATTCTTACATTTTTCTTGAATCTAGCCTCACCTTTTTCCCATACCAAAGAAGCCATAGGGCATTCATCTAGGATATGATTGATGGTTTCATTATCTTTCAAACACATGCAACAGTGGGAAGGCACTTTCAGGCCCCTTTTCAGGATATTTTTCCAGGTTAGGATGTGCCTATGGATGAGAAGACAACTCAAGGTTGCAACTTTCGGCCAAAGGTTCCCGGACCAAATATTTTTCCATTTCTCTTCCCTTGGTAGCCTCTCGACTTTCTCGAGAAAATTCACCGCCTCATAAATGTTAAAATTCTGAGTTTTGGTGTAACCCCAATGGACTTTATTCGTTCCTTCTACCGTTGAGATCTGACAAGAACAGAGTTCCTCATAGAAGTTATCGAGGTTATCATCTGGGGCGTAGGCTTGCCACTAGTGCTTCGGCTTCCATTTCCTAAAGTGTTTTTCCCCTAGAGTATGATCCCAAAAGTCTTGAACCCTTTCCATAGGGATACTCTGAAGTTGTAGCTTTAAGTCATGTGTGTCCTTCCTTTCTTCCAGTATGGAGGCTTGTTTCCAGGCGTCGCAGATAAAGGAGGCATATGCTCTATCTCTGATTTCCCAAAAACTCTGTTTATGGATAAGACCTTTGTTTAATTGAGCCGCCTTCCAAATATGTGAACCTGGTTTATCTTCTCTGAATCTGATCAAATTTTGCTTGGGCCAGTGGGGGGCATACTTTTGATGCCACAATAGTGCCTAGGGTTCCTTGCTGTGAGTCACCCATCGCCACCAAATTTTGGCTCCCATAACCTTGTTGACACTTATTAGGTCTCTCAGACCCGAACCTCCCACTGCTTTTGGGGTGCAAAGGGTTTCCCATTTTACTAGTGCCCATTTCTGGTGTTGTTGGTTTGCTCCCCAAAGAAAATTCCTTTAGATGGTGTGTATTTGTTTCAGAACAACCTTGGGGGCAGCCAAAACAGAGAATAGGTAGATAGGCATAGCTTGAAGCACTGATTTGACCAGAATGAGATGGATTGGAAAATTAAGGGCTCTAGATGTCCAAAGTTCCAACTTTCTTTTGAGCTTGTCTAGAAGGTCCTTCTAAGAGATTTGACAGAATGTGGAATCAACCATAGGGGCACCTAGGTACTTGGAGGGGAGTTGTCGTAGTTCAGTAAATTCTAGGATACATATGATATTCCTTATTGAGTAGGATGGAAATACCTGTTTAAGGTTTATGAAACCCAATGTTTCGGACTTCAAAGTGAGTCCATCATCAGGGGTGAGCTTGGTACTCTTCTGAGAAACGGTGTGAAAGAGTAGTTATAGGTGAGTGAGGTGTGTGATGTTAGGTTTTGAGAGAAAGTCGGCTAGGTTTTGGGTCTTTAAGGGAGAGTCAACTAGGTTTAGGTCTTGGTGCATAATTTTAGGTCGTGTGTTAAATAGTGTATTAATGTATAAGGAAATGTATTAATTAATACATTAAGTAATGTATAGTTGATGTATTAATCAAATTGTTGTATTGATTAATTTAATGTATTAATTACTAAAATTTAACAATTTAATGTGTTTATTACTAAATGTTAAAGTATTAATAGTGTTAATTGATGTTTAAAGTATTGATAGCTTTCTAAATAGTATTAATGTGTTAATTAATAATAATGTATAGATAACTTTATAATTAATGTTAATCGTATTAAAAATTGTTTAATGAGTGTATATTATAGTTATTATAGTTATTTTTATTCTTAATAACATTAATTGTAGATTTTAATTATGCAATTATTATTATTATTTTATGCAATTATTAATATTGTTTTTTTTAATTTTAATAATGATTTTCCAGGTGTAGTATTCTCTTAATGACTAGGCTCACTTATGTGGATGAAACTTGTTTATCGTGTGATGATGATGTTGGTGTTTTCTTTATCTTTTTTATTACTCGTTTCCAGGAGTCACTTAGTTTTAAGCCATCGTCTCTGTTTAGGGTGTTGTCACGTTTTTCTATTTCTATGGCCTCTTTAACCTTCCTTTTTATGTAGTGCTCTTCCTTGTTGATTATATGTGCCTTTTCTATGCAAATGTGATGAGAGGTTTTGCATGCTTGCTCCGCTATAGCCGATCTCAAGGCTCTTTCTCTGTTTATGTCTGCTGCATTCTCTTTGAGTCTTGACTTCAGCGATCTCCCTGTCTCACCTATGTACTCTTCTTCGCAAGAGCATGGAACCATGTAAACTCCTTTTTGTAGGTACGGGTCTAGTGCGTCTTTGGCCGAGTCGACCATCTTCCTAACGGTGGTGAGTGGTGTGAAAGCTACATGAATGTTGTGTTTTCTGAGGATACTGGCAATTCGGTCTGTTGTACCTTTGATGTATGGTAGGGAGGATTTGGGGATAGTGTTTGAGTGTTTGGGTTGTGGTCTTGTTTTTTGGTTTTGTTGAAGGGCTTTCTTAATCTCTTGATTATGGTATCCATTGAATGTGAAGACTTGTTGGAGGTGGTCTAATTCTTATTATATGTGGTCTGGGTCTGAGATCCTTGAGGCCCTAGTTGCTAATGTTTTAATAACCCCAATCTTTTGGCTTGGATGGTGGTGAGAACTTGCGTGGAGGTATCTGTCAGTGTGAGTTTTCTTTCTGAAAACCTGGTGTCCAAGTCTCCTGTCTTTTTTAGTGAGGAGTACATCCAGGAAGGGAAACTGAATGTCTTCTTCTAGTTCAATGGTGAACTTGATATGTTTAGAAAGGTTGTTTAAATGGGATAAGAACTTCTCGAGCTTCTCCTTTCCATGTCTCCATTTTGCAAATATATCATCTACATATATTTTCCAAACTTCAGGGGTTAAGGGTGTTGAGTTGAGGTCCCTTTGTTCGAAATGCTCCATGTATATGTTGGCTACTATGGGTGATAACGGGGAGCCCATCACCACACCGTGTGTTTGTTCATAAATGGTTCCCTTATAGCTGAAATATGTGGACTTGAGACATACTCTAACTAGGGCTGTGGTCTCCGTGTCCGTGATGCTTTCTATCACCCTAATGGCTTCATCTACAGGGACCTTGGTGTAGAGTGATGTGATTCCAAAGCTTACCAATAGGTCTTCTTCTGTTATTTCTTGATCTTTGATCCATTATACGAATGAGGCCGAGTCTTTGACATATGAGGATGTGTTGCCGGATAGTGGACGAAGTTTATTTGCTAAGAAGTTTGCTAGTGAATAGGTTGGGGAACTTATAGTATTTACTATGGGCCTGAGGGGGATGCATGCTTTGTGAATATTGGGAGAGCCATATATTCTCGGCATTATCGTTGGTTTGGGAGAGATCTTCTTCTATATTGTCTCGTCCAAGGAGGAGTTTTTAATTATTTGGTTTACCTTTCTCAATATCTTTTCACTCGGGTCTTTGTTTAAAACTCGGTAGCTTCCACTAGACTGTAGGTGTTCCATCATTTTTGTGTGATAGTCTTCTCTATCTAGTATTATTGTCACGTTCCCTTTGTTATCTTTGAGTATAATTATATTATTATTGCCTTTCAGGTATTTTAACACTGTCATCTCCTCTTTTGATAGGTTGTTTGTAGGTGGTTTGGAGTTCTTGAGAACAATGGCACAGTCCTGTCTTATTTGTTCTGAATTCTCTGTCGACTCATCTTTAATGGCTAGCTCGATGCTGCTAATTATTTCTTCCATAGGAATTTTGTTGGGTGCTATGGCGAAGTTCATGCCTTTCCCTAGGAGTGTGCATGCTAGTTCTTCCAATTTGATGTGTGAGAGGTTCACCACCGTCGATTTACTCTACTTGTTGTGTGAGTTGTCCATCTGGTCATGTCTTAGTAGTGTGAGTTTTTTATTCTTTTTCTGCTGGTCTGTTCGCTCTAATTTTTTCGCTCTGATTGATGTTATTGCGTCGAGGCTCACTTCCTGAAGACCTGCAGTTCTGCTTCTGAACACTTTGTCCCTTGAAGGAAAACTATTTATGACATTTCTATATCAATATTCCATCTCAGAAAGAAAACTCACACTGACAGATGCATCCACGCAAGTTCTCACCACCATCCAAGGCAGAAGATTGGGGTTATTAAAACACTAGAAACTAGGGCCTCAAGGATCTCAGACTCCGACCACATACAATAGGAATTAGACCACCTCCAACAAGTCTTCACATCCAATGGATACCATAATCAAGATATTAAGAAATCCCTTCAACAAAACCAAAAAAGAAGACCACAACCCAAACACTCAAACACTGTCCCCAAATCCTCCCTACCATACATCAAAGGTACAACAGACTGAATTTCCAGCATCCTTAGAAAACACAGCATTCAGGTAGCTTTCACACCACTCACCACTATTAGGAAGATGGTCAACTCGTCCAAAGACGCACTAGACCCATACCTACAAAATGGAGTTTACATGGTGCCATGCTCTTGCGAAAAAGATTACATAGGTGAGACAGGGAGATCGCTGAAGACAAGACTCAAAGAGCACACAGCAGACATAAACAGAGAAAGAGCCTCAAGATCGGCTCTAGCGGAGCATGCATGCAAAACCTCTCATCACATTTGCATAGAAAAGGCACCTACAATCAACAAGGAAGAGCACTACATAAAAATGAAGGTTAAAGAGGCCATAGAAATAGAAAAACGTGACAACACCCTAAACAGAGACGATGGCTTAAAACTAAGTGACTCCTGGAAACCAGTAATCAAAAAGATAAAGAAAACACCAACATCATCATCATGATAAACAAGTTTCATCCACATAAGTGAGCCTAATCATTAAGAGATTACTACACCTGCAAAATCATTATTAAAATAAATAAATAAAAAACAATATTAATAATTGCATAAAATAATAATAATAATTGCATAATTAAAATCCACAATTAATGTTATTAAGAAGAAAAATAATTATAATAACTATAATATACACTCATTACACAATTTTTAATACGATTAACATTAATTATAAAGTTATCTATACATTATTATTAATTAACACATTAATACTATTTAGAAAGCTATCCATACTTTAAACATCAATTAACACTATTAATACTTTAACATTTAGTAATAAACACATTAAATTGTTAAATTTTAGTAATTAATACATTAAATTAATCAATACAACAATTTAATTAATACATCAATTATACATTAATTAATACATTTCCTAATACAATAATACACTATTTAACACACGACCTAAAATTATGCACCAAGACCTAAACCTAGCCGACTCTCCCTTAGAGACCCAAAACCTAGCCAACTTTCTCTCAAAACCTAACATCACACACCTCACTCACCTATAACTACTCTCTCACACCGTTTCTCAGAAGAGTACCAAGCTCACCCTTGATGATCGACTCACTTTAAGGTCCGAAACGTTGGGTTTCATAAACCTTAAACAGGTATTTCCATCCTACTCAATAAGCTATTCAACCTGTAAAATGGATTCTCTTTTCCATATGATATTCCTGCGAGTGATTTTCGAGGTATTGAAGAAGTACTCTTGGGATTTCTCTTTATTGATCTCTAGACCACTAGCTTGGAGGAAGGTGTTGAGGATTAATTTGATAAGTTTGGATTCCTAAACAGAGGGAGGGCCCATTAGCATAGTATCATCAAAAAATTGTTGATGGGTTTGGGGAGTCATACCTGTAGAGAGGGTAAGACCAAAAATACCATTGCTTTGTTGTTGTGCTTTGATCATTCTGCCAAGCCCCTCGGTACTAATAATAAAAAGAAACGGGGACAGAGGATCACCCTTCCCGATCCCTCGTGAGGCCGGGAAGGGATGTGATGGTGATCCATTAATCAAAATTGAGAAAAAGGCCGAGGAGAAAATTAATCCAGATCTTGTTGAAGCTAAAGGTTCTTAGCATTGTTTCCAGGAAGGTCCAGGTTAGCTTATCATAATCTTTAGAAAGATCCAGTTTTAGAAGCATACCTGGAATATTGTTATTCTTCAAGGAATGTATAGTTTCATGGACCAAGATTATCCCATCTAGGATTTTTCGTCCTTCGACAAAGCTAGCCTGCTTGGGTGAAATGAGCATGGGGAGGAGAGGATGCAACCGATTTGGAATGACCTTAGTTATAATCTTGTATATAAGATTGTAGAGGGAAATAGGCGTGAACTTTCCTGGGTCTTCAGTGCTCGATTCCTTGGGGATGATCCTCAAGAAGGTAACATTGAGGGCCTTAAGAATACTTCTAGTACGTCTTGAGTCTTCGACCAGTGCCAAAAATTCTTCTCTCAACCAATCCCAACAGGAGTGGAAGAGTTTAGTGGTGAACCCATCTGGTCCTGGGGATTTATCTACTGCCATGTTCTTAACAGCCTCATCCAATTCTTCCATGCTGATTGGTTTCATTAGCATAGTGTTTTGGTCTTCTATGATGACCGTCGGGATGTGCTGGAGAACTTCCTCCCTAGTAGTATTCCTGTTGATATTGGATTTCTCCAAAATATTTGCAAAATAGTTGTTCAGAGTCTATTCCATATCAGTTTGTGTTTCTGCATAACTTCCATTTCTTTTCTTCAGATGAACCACTCTATTCCCCTGGTGATGCTGAATAGCTGCTTTGTGGAAAAAATTGGTATTCTGCTCTCCTTCTTTTAGCCACCGATTCCTGGATTTTTGTTTCCAGAGAATCTCTTCCTAGTGTTCCTTGAGGTTGAGGTCTTTTAAAAGAGTATTTTCTTGTTCAATTAACTCCCTCGAATAGCCTTGGGACATTATGACGTGTTGAACCTCTTTCAGTTTTTGGTCTAACTATTTTTTCCCTTGGAAAAATTTTCTGAAGGTTTCCACATTCCAATGCTTGATTTTACTTTTTAGGTACTTGAGTTTCCATTGGAATCAGTATATAAGTGTTCCCGAGATGGGAGTCGCATCCTGCCACCACTGCCATAGTTGATCCAGAAAGTCTGGGTGTAGGAGCCATAATTGCTCAAATTTGAAGGGTATGTGGAGGTTCTCCCCTATTCTTTTCCATTCCAGACTTATCAGCCAATGATCAGAGCCCACAGAGGGGAGTACCACAGCATCCAATTCTCCCCCCGCCATCATGATTGATTATGATACTAGAAATCGATCTAACTGAGAAGCTATTCTTCTGTCCCCAGCTCTTATGTTATTCCAAGTGAACATGTTATTATAAATTTTGACATCAATTAGGTCCAGAGCTTCGATTGCTGCGTTAAATTGATCATAAATGGGGTGTATGCATTGAATTCCTCCCCGCTTCTCCTCAAGGCTCCGAATCAGGTTGAAGTCTCCTCCCATGACCCAGGGGCATGGGCTAGCTTCCTTCTTTAATTTGATCAGAGAATCCACAACAAAATTCTTCTGGTTTTTTGTTGGGGGTCCATAGACATTAGATATGAAGCCTCTAATACTAGTTCCTAGCATGTGAAAGAAAGCCGATATGATGAATTTGGAATCCATCCAATCTGAAAGCTTAACCTCCCCGAGGTTCCAAATAATTCCAATCCCCCCATCCTCTCCCATTACGTCAATAGCTATAGCCTCATAGTGTTTCGAGGCTCGCTTCCTGAAGACCTGCAGTTATGCTTCTAAACACTTCATTTCTTGAAAGAAAACTATTGATGGCCTTTCTATATCAATCTTCCATCTCAGAAGATGGGTTTTAAGAGGACTGTTGCACCCTCTAATATTCCAGGATATGATCCACAACTTATAACAATTTAGGTGAGGAGGAGGCTAGTGCTACAACAATTGTGGGATATTGGCCTGAGGCTACTAGCTTCTCCCCAACTATTTGGATTCTTTGGATGTTACTCTGTCTTCATCACTTATCCCCTATGCCTTTCTTTTTTCATTCATTTTCCTTATGATATTAAGAGTTTATGCCCAAATGCTTGAGTGCTTTGGTTTTGATTATAGTTTTCTCTAGTAAGGAAACCTGCTGCGAGGGTATGGAGGTTGGAGCATTGTCTGTGAATGCTACCTCTAACCCTTCCAGATCGATTTCTCCCAGTTCCATCTCTTCTCCTTCCTCCCCATTCATGGATACATCCTCCCCCCTGTTGCTTCCTGGGTGGGATTATCCTCTGTAGGGGTGGTCTCCTTAGCCATTTTTTCTTTGGATTGGTCATCTTCAGTGATTGCAGTCTCCCCTATTGTTTGCAGGATTTCAAATCGGTTGTGCATCTAGGTTTTTTTGTGGATCTCAGGCCCATTTCCATGTTTAGCTGGACATTTCTTGCTTGTCACTTTGGTGAAACCTTTCGAATCTTTTACATCCCCATTAGAGGTGACTCCTGGCTATTTTTTTGTGGGAAATCCCTGAAAAGATGTCCATGCTTGTGCATCACCTACATCGAAATTGTATTTGTTCATAATCGATCACCTGGAACTACTCCTCATCTTCCCAGGTTAGTTCTATTCCTTCTAGAAGGTCTTGCGAGATATCCATATAGAGGCATATGCGGGCATATGGAGTGTATCTCATTTTCTTGGTTTGCTCAGAAACCTTAACAAACACTCCAAGAGTGGTTCCTATGTTGGTCAAAATTTCCTCCTTCTAGTACTCTGTAGGTAAGGAATACATACGGATCCATATAGGAGCAATCGTCAAGCTCTCTTTGTCCGGGTTGAATCATTCCTTCCAGGGGCGCAAGTAAATCCCTACAGAGTTAAAGAAATATGGCCCATTGTCGAAGATATGAGTTCTGTTACAACCACAAATGTAATATTATCATCATATAATATATTATTCTTATTTATTAGTCAATATGAATGTTGGATTTGACTATTAACAGTCCAACTGGATACGGTTGCTGCATTTGGTATCAGAGCAGATTGCTCCTTTAGCCTAAGCTTGGATTAGGCTCATCCTCCCTCTCTCATTCCCAAGCTTCTATTTTAGCCATCCTTCCCCCTTCTTCACTGCCACTCCCTCCTCCTACAAGCGCCCACCTCCACCTTCGCCAACCTACATCCACCTCTCCTTTCGTTGCACTCTTCTCTCCTCAAATTACTCTCCCTTATCTCCACACTCCACTTCTTCTCTACTTACCTTCCCCGTACTCTCCATGCCACTTTCATCCACCCCCGAATTATTGCATTCCCATTCTCCACTACATCCCTTGCACTCGCCCTCTCCTCATCGACTGTCATCCCTACTTCCGCCTGTACCCTATCATCCCCACTCCATGCCCATGCCTTGCTCGTCCTCCCTCCTTTTCCTGCCCCCCTCCAATCCGTTGAACGCTCCATGCTTGCACCCTCCCAACGACCCCCCCTTAATACGTCACTTCGCCACGCTCCACCCGCAGCCTGGCTTCCTCCTTTGCGCTACAGCTCCCGCTCCACACTGCTCCACTCCTCTCCAAACTCCCTCCTACCACAGCCTACACCACTTCTCCCTATGCCTTGCTTGACCACTTGCGTACACCCCCTTCAGCCTGCTCCCCTCCCTCATTACCCACACGCTTGCCCTACCTCCGCATTGCCCTTCCCACACTGTGTCCATCTCTCCCTCCCGTCTGTGCCTCGCACCAGCCATCCTCTCACACGCTACGCCCAATCTTCTTCGCCCTCTCCATCTCCACCCACACTCCCTCCATGTCAAACGTAAACCCTAATTTTTAATAAAAATTAAATATTATATAAAATTATTATATTAATATTTAATTTTATTAAAAGTCACAATCCCAAATTATAAAGAAAATAAGAAATATATATAGTATTTTATTATTATTATTTAATTAATCAATAATAATAATAATTGTTTCGAACTCTAACTTTATTCATTTAAAAGAAAAAATTATAATAATATTATTATTCTAAAATAATAATTATTATTATAAAGTTAAATTTGAGTGGAAACTATTAATTCCTATTATCAAATAAGTCTCAAACTTTTAAGCATGAAGTGGTTCAATAACGAAGATGAAAGTTATGAGAAGAAGAGACTTAAAGCCATCATCTCCCATGGAATTCGAGCAAGTAAAAATGACATTGTTCACAATACCGAGGAGAGTCGAACCAGTGTTGTTGATAAGTATCGAAAAGATTGGTCAGCACTCGGTGACGACGGTGACAGTTTTGAGGAAAAAATATTTAAAACCTATGTCTCCCATGGAATTGGCACGCGTAGATATGACATTGATGAGAGTCAAGCCATTTTTTATAAATATCCAAAAGAATACATATACACAGAAGATGAGGAAGAAAAAATAAGGAAACATATTACAGAAACTAAGGAAAAAGATGAAAACAAAGTGACAGAGCATGTGTGTGCATTAGATCAACATCCACCAGTTGTGGATCATGTAGTTGTTGATTATGGGTCTACAGTAGCAAGTGACATGTCGGATGCAATTATTCTTATTGAACATCATGTTGAAAAAACTGATAATAACATGCTTGGAGAGAACAAGGAGCATGAAAAGACACATGCACATTGTTCCCAATTAGTTTTGTCGGATTAATCTATTGATCTAATTGATGAAGTTGGAAACCATGGAAGTAGTCAATGTATACTTAAACAGGTTGGAAGAACTGATGATGGTTCTACAAACAAAAGTGTAGATCGTAATGCATAATTTTTGTCTTTTCCAATTGTCACTTCCATTTCCAATGATGATGAATATGATAGTGGACCTAATGTTTCTAAACAAAATGGCATAGTAGATATTACATGCACATGTCTAGGAAGTCTTATTTATCAAGTTACTATAGATGAACAACATTTATGTTGCTCTCGAATTGGAACTTTGGACGCAGTCATGTGGGAATCAAGAATGAAGTCTCTTAAAATTCCTTTCGATGAAGAAACCATGGAAGCTATGATTCAGAGAAAACTAGTACAATACCTCGATATTTTTGGTCAAGTTGATGTCAGTTTAGATGTGCATCATATCTATGAAAATTTCCACACATCCTTGAAATTGTTAGAATTCAAGTGCACAATCACTAAGGTGGTAATATGGATTAAGACATATACATCAATATGGCTTGATGAACGTGAGAAGGATCACATTGATGTCTTCAAACTCCAAACACTCAAGAATGACCATCACCTTGAATTCCAAGATCAAAGGGTATCCCATAAAAATGCCTCCATTATTATGACATCCAATGTTGGACTCTCCACTAGTACAAAAGGCGGAAGTAATATAATTGAATTCACTTTTTGAAAGGAAGAGAATGAACATAGCCCTTTAGCCTTAAAAGCAATTGTCATGAAAGAATTGATACAACAAAAATGTCTTGGTAATGAAGATCCACAATTTCTCATAAATGAAATCCAAAAGATGATATGGAAAAAAAAATTACAAGCTGTATTGTTTCAAAAACTCACCACTCAAGCAGAAAGGATTACAACACGAAGGTCTAGGATCACATCCAGAGAAAGGAACCAATCTACAATACACATATGGGAAGTTAATGCTTCATCACAAATCCATAATCAAGTCAATATCAATAAAATTATCTTTGAGGACAAAGCTTCCCTTAAAGGGGGTGGCAATGCTACAACCACACATGTAATATTATCATCATCTAATATATTGTTCTTATTTATCAGTCAATAGGAAAGTCGGATTCGACTATTAATAGTCCAACCAGATACGATTGTTGCATTCTGTCGGACTCATTCAAAAATATCACCGTGAAGAAACCTTTAGCTCCGAGTTGTAGGTCATAGTGGCCCTGGGGTTTCCAGATTTTGGTAATCCACCAGACAAGAGCCTTCTCCGCTGGCCAAATTCCCACAAATTTTCCTATAATCACGTGGTCTTTCATATAATGTATATCATCTCTAACTCATTGGGAGTTAATCTGCAGTTTTGGGATCTTTTTGGTTTTTGGCACACACTGTCCTGGTTTCCTTGATTTTCCTGTTATCAGAACGAATTGGTGGTTCCACTAGTCCCTTCTCCTCCCTTCCTGGGTTGGAGGTCTGTCTTTGGCCCATTGTCTACTCCTTTCCCTTTGTCATTCTGCTGAGAGGGGGGTGCCACCACCCCACCATCCATGGCTTCGCTCATGCCTTTCTGCTTCTCTGACTCCTAAGGCACTAATCCCACAACCGCCTTTCCCTTGGAACCATCCCAAGCCTGCACAGTCCAAAAACCATAGTTCTCCATAGTTCCTAGCACCTCTCTCTCCTCTAAAAAATTAATCATTGATAACAAAAAAAAAAATATTAAAAAACATTCTCCCTTTTAATTAAATCCATGGATTTTTTTAAATTGCCCAATACAAAAACGTGAGTCCAATTTTTTTAAGTTACCTGCCATATTATTGGATGGCTCAATTATTTTTTCATGGCCCGAAGTTACCAGGCATCTTAGTGGATGGATTTTCAATGTCGCTCGTATCATAAATGCCCCACACCCATCTTAACTACTTCCGAATTAAAAATAATATTAACTGTTGGTTTTTCTCATGGAAAAGTGGTGGTTATTTAATGCAATTTACAATGTTTAGGTAGATAACCTACGTTAAACTCAACATCTTTAGAAATTTCCACTATCTAACTCATTGTAAACCTGGCTGGTTATGAAAAGCAGCTGGTTAAATCACAGTTTTACCTGAAAATTGTCTTGATTTTAAACGTTTCCGACTATATTGTTTTCCATTTGTTGACTTACCCACCTACCTTATAATAAAAAATAATATTTCAAAAAAAACCTCACCAATTCTAGCCAATAAAAAAAATCATCTTTTAAAGCACCTTTTAGCAATGTTATGTAAATGGATGTTTTTGGTTACACTAGGCTTGACCGAAATTTCCACTTGAATGGTGGGAGAGATATTGGCCATGTTACCATCAAAGGGATCCAAAGCAAGGATCAGGTTCTTGAACCAATCAATGTTACTAGGGGGAATAATATATTTCAATTCAATGGAGAATTGATCTGAAGACATGCCATAAGAGGAATGTTGGTTAGGAATTAAGCATGCACAATGATGCATATAATTCCATATGAATTATGGAATTGTAATCGCTTCAAGAATTTCTTCATCACTTCAATAGGATTGAGCGAAGGGGTTGGAGTGTCCTACATATGTTGTTGTGATTACGAAAGTGGAGGGAGACAATGAGGAAGCTACCTCATGAGAGGACAAAATGTAATAGATGGAAATCATCCCATCAGATGAGGGAGTAGTGAGAGGTACATCCTTATTGGTGGTGACTTGAGATTCAAGGGATCTACGACAGGGGTTAGACATAGTGGATCAAATATTTTGGAGATCATAACAATGATGCCACCAATGACTATATATGTCACAAAAAGCATAAGGATGGTTAGTAGAAATTCTTTTTTGCGATTTTTGGTAGCATTAGGGAGGGTCTTGTGGACCAAAGGGGAATTCGAATTAGTCTCATACATGGATATGAGCAAGCAATATGGGTAACTCAAAACATTGATGGGTGGCATGACCTAGGATATTTCAAAAAAAAAAGGGAGTAGGGGCTCGTGGTGGTGAATGGGGTGGAGGGTTTACATTTGTACCTGGATTAGGTTGGGTGGCCACATTCTTGGTTTTACCCCTAGCTTTCTTTTTGGAAGAAGGATGAGTGGAAAATGAAGTATCTTTCATAACCACAGGTGGTGGGGCATTGGAAGATGTACCAACTAGATCAATAGGAGTCAAGACAACTTGTGGGGTGTGTGGGTGGTTTGGTGGGTAATATACCAAATAGGGATACCTAAATTCAAGTCTGGAAGGTTGAGGGTATCCATCCCAATAGTTACCATAGTTCTAGGGGAGGGAGAGGAACAAAACTTGATGTATAGGAATTTTCATCCTTTGATTCCATAATGATGGGTTGGGGCTAGGATAGGGTTAAGGTTTGGATGTAGATTTCTTAGAATTGACAGTGCACCGTATTGTGATATTTCAACTTTCGAGGGAAGTAGGGGTGGGCCCTAGAATGTATCTACAAGGGAAGCATCAGGGAAGATTCCAAGGCCTACGCTGGTAAATGAATGAATAGAAAGGATTCCAAAGTTACTGTCAACCATAGGTAAGACATGGTCAATTGATCTGAAAATGGACAACTTACTTTCCTTCCATTAAAAATTCTTAATCAAATTGTCAATTTATTAAATAACATAAATAAATTGGCATCATCAGTCAAATTGTGATAAGCAATGTATTGAAGATTTCACAAACACATATGAAAATATAATGCAAACCATATTTGCTAACAGAGTTTGTTGGGCCTCCTGACTACGTATCCGGCCTCATTGGAACTTGAGTCACTTTATTATCTCCTTCAAAGATGTGTAGCTTTCATAATTACAATTGCATGCTTTTACTTCAAGTGGCTCTTTCCCATCTTGGGATGCCTTTCCCTTCAATACTAAGAGAGTCAATGCTCTCACAAGAACTAAAATGTTTCTCCCATCTTGGGATGAATACCTTCACACAATGCTTAGTACAAAATTTCTCCAAAAATACCTACCTCCTTCTCCATATGAGAGGATTTTATAGCTTTCTTATGGATGATTAGTCATCACCCATATGAAGGAGCATATCTCTCCCATGATCCCCTAAAGTAGGATAAGGATACACCTTAAGGGGGTATCTAGAGGAAGAGTCCGCTTCTTCTTCCATGAGGATCTCAATATCCCTTAGGTTTAGGAAACTAAGTCATGAGGTGGATTCTCTCACCTTTTAATTTCCTTTTTACAATAAAAAATGAGAATTTAATTTTCATCTCTACATCAAATTCCTTATTACAAATTTTTTCCATGAATTTTCAAATGAAAATACTTTTAGGCACAATTTGTCCCAAAAATCCTTCTTGTTGTCTAAACTTCAACCTGGAATCTCCTCTGCATGCGAAGTCCATTTTTCCTCGTTCAAGTTTCCTTTGAAATCTTTTTGAGAACTCTTCGATGGCTGATCTTATGCAAATAAAATGGAAACCATCTTCATTCTTCGACTAAGATGATCCTCCTGGATCATCAATAATTCTAAATGATTTGATTAGGTGTGATCATATTCCTCGCATGGGGGAACATCATGAGTCTAAGAACCATTGAGGAAACTAGTTTGATAACATACATGTAGCTACAACCAAGGAGGTGATTTTAATCTAATTGGGTGTTAACAACCTCAATGCCAATTAATACTGGTTTCCCAACCAATTGGATAGGGACGTTTTATAGGAGACCTTGTGGTTGGGAAATAAGACCATCATATGTGAAAAATATCACAAGGGATGGTGTTATATAAAAGGAACTGAGATTCTTCCACACATGCATTGACATGATAAATGTGGAGGCACATTCATTAATAAAGCATCGATTAATAGTCAAGTTCTTGACAGTAACCAAGATTTGGAAAGAATCTGAAATGGGAATCCAGTGACTTGATTGGTGAATATTGAGTTTCATGAGGTGAACATCATAAGGATCAATCACCTAAAGCAGAAAACAAATATTTTCATTATGTAGGGAAGCTCTTGAGAACCTTTAACTTAGACAATGCAACATGTGATTGTGCCAATCCATAATTCTATAGTTGGGAACAACTCAGGCATTGGGGTTATGAGTTACACAAAAAAATGGAATATTTGGGATATTAGGGATGGAGTCCTGGTTAGGATGAGATATATTCAAAGCTAATTTTAATGTTGGAGAGTATTTCCCTTTATCAGTGTTAGGAGTCACTCATTATCTAATCCATATTGATTACGTTGTGTCTAGAGGTTTACGTCGGCAGACAACATGAGGATGTGTTGGAAAAAGGGTCATTGGGATGACCTATCATCAATGGTTGAGAGGTGTAAGTTTCCATTAGGTATGTTGTGACTTCCCCCTGTGATGCGAAGGTGTTTTGTAGGACTAATGGATGTTATTTGGTAAGATTGATTAGGTTTCTCTTGGGAGGCATTAGCTGCTTCACATTGGTTGGCCTCATTCCAATTTGGAAAGACTTAACAAGGTGGGGGAAATGGTGATTGTGGTCTCTGTAAACAATGTAAAAGGAACACCGATGATTAGTTCATCAATCCCACCAAGCCAATGAGTGAATGTGGGAATGGGACAATTATAGAGAAATTCATTAGGGAAAACTCTAGTTAAATTGATGTTATCTTCCCCAGGTTCCCCCCCATTTGTGAGAGCCACCCTTAGGTAATATAACTAATCGAATGGACACTAGTCTACCTCAGTCTTAAACATCTTCAATAGTTTTCCTACACCTTCAGGTAAAATTCATGATTCAAATGATCTTTGAAATCTAAAAAGGAAAGGTGCCCCAATTAGCTCTCTAGTTCAATTCTTGAAACATACCACCCTAAAAGGATGGGCCTACAAATAAATTGGTATGGACCATGTCTAGTACAAGAGGATTTTTTAACCCTAAAATTAAACCACTCTGTGTCATATATATAGTGACTAAGGGGAGTTGTTTGGATGTCTATCCCCATAGTCCTAACCTAAATACAATATTATTTTGGTCCTTAAGTGAGGAAATTCAATGTGTTTAGATTTATGGTTATTTTTTAGGCTCCACTTGGGGTCATGAACCAAGTTATGTTTAGATTAGGGTGTGTAAGGTGTGTGAACAAGTGTTGTGTACAACTAATAAATAAAATGACAAGGAAATGCAAATGCTTGTATAGTAATGAAGAGAAAGACACGATAAATCTCAATACTAAAACTAATGGACTTTTGTCTTGAGATAAATCTATGATTTATCAAAGATGTAAAGGAATACAATAAATAAAATAACAATTCCAAGGATGCATGCACACAAGGTAGCTAACTAATGACGAGTTTGTAAAGAAAGGAGAAAAAGGACCTTAACTAGCAATAAAAGCTTGCTTTAAACAAACCCAATCAGTCAACCAACAACTTTGATTTAGTAAATATCCTTGCTAAAACAAGAAAAATTAGGATGGAAAAGTCACTCCAAAATAGAAACTTAAAGGTGGTAATACTTGGATGTCTTGATTTTTGCTTCACCTATATTGTCTAAAATGAATACAGATTGGACACTACAACACACAATCAGGTCATAAATGTTAAAAATGACACTATAAACACACCCAAAATGAAAAATTGAACCAAACAGTGCAAAGATGAAATTGGAAACAATCATAATCTACTAAACATTAGGTTTTGGGGCAAAGTCTAGACTTTCGAGGCAACGTTCATGAGAAAGTTGATTGGATTTACTTAGAAACCAATGACTAAGACCCGACATAAATGAAAAACTAATGACTAGGACCCGACATAAATGAAAAACTAAGCAACATGCTTTTAGCTATGACCAAAAATTGGTTTTCATCCAGGGTACCTGCTGGCGATTGGGGGATAGCAGGAAAAAAACAAACACAACTAGATATTAGTAATTGAAAAACACCAAAAAAAGTGGCTAGAAATGATGGTCTAAACACAACCTAGGGTTGATTATGGATCCATCCATTTATGGTCGCCAATTTGTTTTGCATGTGATTTCTCACACATGTGTGCAAATGATCACCCACCAAGGGGTTGCGAAATCCTTGCTAGAATATTAGAAATGGAAAATAAAACAACAAAAACAAAGATGAACTATATATCCACACACTCAAACCAAGATGCAAACATAGATAACTAAGATAGAATGCATAGAGTAAAATAATGGGTTTAAATTAATATCACAAATAATGTTGACAGATTCACACCTTGGTACAATTTGTAGAGGAAATGGGGCCTACATAGCTTGTCCAAGGGAAGGTTTGTGGATCTCCTTTATGAATTCCAATCTCCATCCAAATGTACGTGCATATCTCCTTTGTGGGAAAAGCAGAAAGTATGGCATGGTATCCTTCTATTTATATAGGAAATTTGGCTACATGGAAACATGTTTTAAGAATGAAATTGGAATGTGAAATGGTGACCTCGAGGGCTTCTTTTATGGTCAACAGAAAGATCTAGATCCAATGTGTATGCTCTCCATGTCCTTGATTGCTTAGTGGAGAAATTAGGCTCTTTGAAGCTAAATTCATTATTGGTTTCGACCACGTCAAGGTTTGTGTCCACTTTTATCCACTACTTTGTTAGGGAAGTGGGAAAGGACAAAATTTAACTAAAAAATCACTTTCTGGGACCAAGTCATGCCTTTTGAGGCAATAGTAGTGACTAGGGTCACGATTTTTTAGGGAAAAATGACAACTAGGGTCACACTTTTCAAGGGAAAATTAGCGTCTCTAAAGATATGGTCAATTTTATGGTTTGAATTTCAGTATTTATATCACTTCCTCAGGGCATATGGATGGTGTGGGGAAAAAAATGGTGTTCAAATTGTCGGTTATGATGTGCAATGATGATGAAACTAATGACAAGGAAGGTGGGAATTTTTTTGATATTGACACCTAATGTTCTCAGCCATTCAACACCCAAAACAGTATTGCATCTTTCCATTTCAATGGAAATCATGTGCTTTTTCAAGGAATATTCACCCATTCAAATTTTCACATTTTCACACTAGGCACCATATTTTATAAATCGTTTATTAGCAATCATAACCTAAAATTTGTTAACAACACAAATATAGAAATGTGTTTCTTACGCAATGCGATAATGAATGAAATTATGGGTGGTGCCACTATTGATTAAGACAATGAAAAACCCTAGTTTTCTTATTGTTTCTCTTTTGGGTTTTGTTGTTGCAAAATTTTCATTTTGGGATTATTAGATTTCTACTATTTGACAATGATATTTTTGTAGGTAATGAATAGTTATTACCTTTATCATATTTGTGTATGGGAATTTCAATACCTATTGGGTTGGGACCACTCATTGCATCGGATCCCAAAACTTGTTGCTATTTGGTAATATGGAACTACGTTTAGTGTTTAAGACTAAACATAGTTCCATATTACCAAATAATCATCCCTCTGTATGGCGACCTTCAGACTTGTTGCTATCATTTTATTTTGTTAAATATATTTCCACAATTACCAATGTGTACTGTTATCTCTAGGGTTGTTCCTTCTACTTATTTTTAACTTTTGATTATGATTTGTTTTTATTTTTTTTAATTTTACTTTGTTTCATATTTTACATTTGCTTTTTCACTATTAGGGTTCCTGAGTTACCTAAAATCATCAAAGTTTTTATTCATTAATTATGAGTCCATGTATGTGCAAAAAAGGTATAAGTTACAGGATGCAATCTTACAAACTGGTGGCATTTTTCTAAACTGGCAGCATCTTGTGAGCCTGCAGCATATTGATTTCTTTTTTATGTCAAAATGGTCACATGACATTTTATCAAATGGTTTATGATTTATTTCATGGAATATATAATGAAAATAAGCTTTTATCATAGTCATGAATGTAAGATTATATTATAGGTATTCGACATCCTATATGTTTTTACATCCCTGACCATGAAATAATGAGTCATATGGTATGGTGGCAATTATGGAAGAATACAGGTGTTGTCATGTCAATATTAAAACCGTTCATATAATCAGTAAGTTTGGTCATCATAACAAGAATAGCCCAATGCACATGTTCCATCAAAATGTTTTTCATTATTTTGCTGAAGAAGGGTATTCGCAGAATGGTTTGGTTCATTGTTCATCTCCATCTGATCACGAGCAGTGTTATGTAAAGGTTCAGAAAATTTTGGGTTTATGTCCGAACCCTAGGGCTTGTAAATTTAGAGTTCAAATACATTTGTGCTTCCTTGCATAGCAGAGCACGCAGCTTCAGCATCGCCATTCTTAAAGCACACCGCCGCATGACAAATGCCCTGTTCAGAACAATACTGCGTGAAGACTTTGCTGAGTTGAATGTTTAACAGGGTTATGTGCAGCAAAATATAAGTGTTTTTAGCTGAAATATAAAAGCATTATTCGTTCATACAGCCGATTTGAAGTCAATTTAGGTTTTATAATGTCAAGGGCAACTGAAATTGAATAGGAGCCAGAGATGGTCGTGAAGAAAAAGCAAGGAGGTTTAATTTGTAGATTAGAACCTAGTAATACAGATTGGATTGAACAGTTTCCAAGGACTGCAAAGTTGATACAGAGGTCGGGATGGTTCAGTTTTTGTGATAAATTGCAGGGATACCATTCACAATTGACAATGGCTTTTATTGAAAATTATAATGATGACAGGGTTCAGTTACAAACCTTAACCGTGAGAGTCAATGAAGATTCTATTGCTGAAGCTATAAATGTTCCTGTAGAAGGTGAAAAGTGGTTTAAACAAAAGGACTTCAAAGAATATTTCAGCAAATTCTTGATCCTGGGAAGTGAAAAGCTCGACTAGAAAAATGGAGTTCATGTTAGCAAAATAAGCCAGAATGGAGAGTGCCATTGGAGGTAATTCAGAATTATATCACTTGTGATGGAAGGTATGATAGGGTTTTAAAGTGCCATTTGAAACTTCTAATGCATATTCATGGAAGTACACAGTTGAATCTTCCGTTTTACGTGTTTAACAGCCTCCAAAAAATGATTACTAAGATTCAAAACCATCCAGCACATACAGCTCGCTCGGTTTATCACCAGGGGCTAATTAAGTTGTTGATTCTAACTCAGCTGCAAAAAGAAGAAAGAACATGGGGTTCTCTGCTGACAGAGTTAGGGTTTAGTGACAATCCTAAAGAGAAAGGCAAGAAAATGATTGAGGACGCTAACCAGCAGACAGCAAACCCTACAGAGATAGTTCAAAAGGGTAAAAATAAAGAGAATGATGTTGTACAGAGCAGTTTGAGCCCTGAAACACCCTGCACACAAGAAAATCCAGAAAAACTCAGTGACATGATTAAAAGCATTGCTTCAAAAAAGAAGAGTTGTAAACAGTTATTCAGAGAAAGCAGGCCAAGAACCAAACTCAGTGAGAAAATGCAGATGGAAGAAAGAACAGTTCTGGAAGATGATAAGGAAGTTGTAGTTATTGAAGATGCTGCAAGTGAAGGACCAGTACACATAGCAGAGGACAAATATTATGAGGATATGGAACAGTTTATCGACATGCAGGGTGTAGCAGGTTCCACACCAGAAATGTTTTGTACAGACAAGCAAAACAATCTTGAAGAAGGTTCAGTATCAAGAAATCTGCCTGAAGAAAGAGGTTGCATAAGAGAGGAAGATTTGGATATTTCCTCAGAACTTGGTCAATGTAAAAGATCTCTTCAAACTTATAAAGAACAAACAATATACCTGCAGGACATTAATGAGAAATTAATGGTGGCAAATAAAAGATTACGAGAAGACATGGAAAATAAGGAAGCAGAGTTCCAAAAATTACTAAAGATTTCTAAGAATATCCTCAAGGAGAAGCGAGACATGCAAAGACAACTGGAGCAGCTCAAAGCCCAGAAAAAGGAAAGTGATAAAGATGTTGAATTGGCGAGGCTTCAAAAGTGCTCACAGGTGCTTAGTGACTTAGGTGCCTTAGCTGAGTCTTCTAGAAGCCTTTAGGTGTTTAAAAGTTATTTGATTTTGAACTCATGTTGTTATATTTGACATCTGTATGACACTTGTAACCTAAAATTTTGTAAGGGATTAACTTCCCACTTTTGAAGGAAGTTCGATCCAGAAATTTAGGATCTATGGTTAATTTCTAGATAGAAGATTTTTGTAGAAAAGGGAGTCTCGATTAGAGAACTAGAGGTTGGCAGTTTTGGGAGTAATGCATGATCAATTGTGAGCACATCTGTGTAACATGAGCATTTTGCAGCTTCAGTAACAGGTTATATTTTTGAATAAACATGATGATGATTTGCCCTTGTGTTATATGAATTGTCTTTCTGATAACTTTGTTATGTATATGGTCATATATATTCCATTGCAATAATTCTTATCATGAGAAGACAGTTATCTTTTTATTTTTATAAACATTGACAGTTTCACTTCATGATTTAGGATCATAGTACCTATACATTGAACTTTGTGATATACTCCATGTTATGCAGTATTTATTTGACTTTCCTGTAACTCTGATTTCACACCAGCCTATCCTTTAAAAGTGTCAGGTTTGCTTGTAAAGATTGTAAATACCCATATAATACAGTATGGATTGTGTGATATGTGCAGAACAGATTTGATTTTATATTAATTGACATATACCAGTTTAGTTTCTTGTAAATTGTGTGATGCCTTTAGAATTTTTGATTTCATACCAATTGGTGTTTTCAGTGTGATTTTATTTGATTTATACAAAGATTTCCTTAATCTTGAATCCCGTAGTCTAGGTTCAACTTTAGGGATAACATGTACTTTATAGAACAATGCACTAATGCAAAATACTATATTTAGTCATCATTTTGATAACATTTGCTATAAAAAATGTAACCAGTCATATCAATTTATATAGAGACTTCACACCAATTCTTATGTATGTATTAATTATACCAATGCGTGCTACTTTGTTATATGACTGCATAACCCAAAAATATTTTTTGCTTAAAATTCTTTACTTAGTTTGTAAACAATATTTCATAATTTATGTATTTCATTATGTAGGGACTTTTATTGATAAAACAATAGGGAAAAATTATAGCAACAAAGGAAAAGGAATCACATCCCAAGGAGAGAGCATGGTAATTATTTTAAGTTTTAATATAAAAATAATATATTTGAATTATTTGTATATTTAAATTATGTATATTGGATAAATTGTGTGATGTAGAGAAAAAAACTTGAAGAAACTCTAAAATAAAGTTCAAAATTCGAGTGGAAATGAGCATAATAGTTTTATGGAATTGTTGTAGAGAGAGGAATTAGGTAGATGAAAAAGTGACCAATATGAGTTGTTCTTTCACTTTTTGGTTAATTGTACTTCTTTAAAATAATCAGTAACATGTTTCAAGTATTCAATTTTTCATTTGTTGAATGTTGTGTAAAGACAAACAACAAAGGAATAGAAGGTCATCCTAAGAAGATAAAAACCTTGAAGGATGCAAATGATGATAAATTGTTCTTATTTAATCTAGAGTGGTGTTCAAATTTAATAAGGGGGAAACAAATTTCATAAAACTTTGAGGGATATAGTTTAACTAATGTATATATGTTCTTTTCATTTAAAATTTAAAAATTAATCGAATGACTCCAAGGATCAGGTTATTCATATACTACAACAAGCATTTCCAAAGGAATGGTCAATGAGACATATGATAATTTCAATAGTAAAAACATACAACAAAAAATAAGAATAATTTAAAAGTTATTATTGCTAAACATGTTGTAATATGCATAACTAGTGCAAAAATTACCAAATTAATATCTTTTCAATGGTCATTTTAATGGAAATATTAATTGATTTTTTTAGTGTTTTTAATTTTTAGGAATATTGGTAAAATTAAAATGGATGATTGATGTGCTGTACCAAACATGGCGGTAGGGATGTCAAAAAAAGTGTATAAGGAGATGGTCTAAGAAATGAGTATAAATGCATCACACTAGGAACCATCCAAACAACAACATGCATCAAACTTATGTATTGATTGATTTTTTTCTATGAATAGAGGTTGTAATTATTACATGGAATATTGATTTTTAGTTGTATTATGGTTGTAGAAAAGAAAACAAAATGGAACCTTTTTAACAAAAAAATATAGGAAAACAAAGTAGAAAAGTGTTGATTGTAGAGTTTGTGAGTACATAATGCATTTTCCTTATTTAATATTCCATATTCTTTGTGATGTATAAATATTAATTGATTTACAATCATCAATGGGTGTTTCTAATAGGTGTTAAAATACAAAGAAGAGTCACTCAAATATTTAATTGATATTGTATTAAGTATGAGTTGTGAGTATATGTTGGAGTATCATGGATTAATTGGACAATTTGTAAGTATCGATGTTGCTTTACTCTTCTAATTTTCTAATTAAATAAAACAACAAAAAACATTTGATCATATATATGCTATGTCATGACATATAAAACTCACAAGAAATAAAATACGAAGTGGATCTAACATAAGATATCTTGGTTTTTTTGTACTAGGGGAATCAACAATTGAAGTTGGTATGGTAGTCATGTGACACGAGGTCTAGGGATCCAATATCGCTACCACTATACCCCTAGATGCATTCACGGGGCCCAAACCATGGCGCACAGGTAATATTGGGGGGATTCGAGCACGTGCCCTTCCGTTTTCAAATTCTCATCTTTACCACTTGAGCTACTCCCCACGGGATCCAACATAAGATATCTTGTGAGAAGTCATGAACCATGGTTTCAAAATAATTATTGTTGTTTATGAAACACTCGCTGCTATGGTATGCTTTTAGATTTACACAATTATGCACGTTATATTATAAATGTACATATACTCATTACACTTTATTTCTATGTTTGTAGATGGAACATTTTTTTCCTTTAAAAGAAAGAGTGCAATTTGTATTAGATATAAATCACATTTTACATTGTTGAATGGCACATAGGCTGCCGTAAAATTATCCAAAATTACAAAGACTATGTAGTCATAAAAAAAAAGTATTTTGTAAACTGTAGATAAGGACTAGTTCTTAGCATAAGAAGATAATGTAAATATCCATTTGGGGTTTTCTACAAAAAGTAGATGGAACATGAAGAGGCACACTGTCAGAATCAATCCAATCGACAAAATATTCCGAACAACCAAGTACAATAACCCATGCAAGTGGTGAAGAAATGAGGCATGCAAGCAGCTCAAATAATGATAGTAGTTTGAAAATTGATGAATGATGATCATTCAAATAAAATGTTAGAAGTTGTATATTTTGGAATGTTTGTTTATATTGAAAATCAACCATGTTATTTAATGTGGACGTATTATCCGTATTGGATGACAATGTGTCACCAATAACAATAAAAACTATTTATTGGAAATTAGAATATCATGAAATTTTATGTTTTCAGATTTTGTATATAATGAATGATCTCTTATTTGTATATAACAAAATAAGTTTATATTCTAGTGCATTGTCTAGTGTTATAAAATGTTACATTGCTAATTAAATATATTTAAGATTTACAATGTTACAATGAACATAGATCTAATCAATTGGTATATTTGTTTAAATGATAAAACATATTAATATAAAAAATAAAAATAAATAATAATTACAATACAAAATCCAATATTTAAAAATAAATATTCGATTTTCTAATTTTTAGTTGGATTTTTTTCACGAAAAACAACAGGCTATAATTTATATCCATAATGTGGAAAATTTAGTAGTGAAACACATTTTTGCATTGTATTCATTTTAACTCAACGGTGTGGTTCATTCCTTCTTACATATTTGTGAATTTAAATATGTATTATGTATCAATGTGAATAAATGTAATACAATCATGGGTGTTTCTAACGATTAAAAAATCATCATTTTCTTCAATGCTACCATTATCAATGCCATTATTATTGTTGTTATCATTACAAAAACTTACAATTTTTATGATATATATGCATTGGTTGTTTCATTGAATAAACTAATTACCAAGGATTCAATATATATATATCATACACACTAATGCACAATCTATATCTTTAAATCCTTAGTGTGTATCAAGTTGTAGTGCACTAAGGCCTATTGTTGATACAAGAACCTCAACACATATCAAAATGTGGTGAACCAATGCTTATTGTCAAAAAAAGTGCCTTGATTCTTCTATAACTAAATTATATAGCAAGGATTCTGAAATATGTTGCATGCACCAATGCTTCCTCTAGTATTTGGAATCCCGGTGCATATCAATAAACTAGTGCACATTATATCTATAGTATTTGGAAGCCCCGGTGCATATCAATACACTAGTGCACATTATATCTAATTAGCACATTGGTGTGCACTATCGATATAAGAAAACCAAAAAAGGCCTCTGTTAGGACCTCTAACTAACCATAATTTTTAGTTATAAAGAAAATCCATTAAAATATTCTCTCCCAATAACATATAGGTGCATATATATTCCCCAGTAACCAAGGCAGATATGCGGTACACATATATTCCCCAGTGACGGAGCTACCACTTGCGAGCAATCGATTTTTATGTTGCAAGCCGAGTAATATGGACAGTTGTTGGACACTTCTGCCTCCGAGAAATCATTGGAAGGGTCGTTTTTGGCAGGGCACGAAATTCTTTATCATTAATTTATTACGTTGATATTTCCGGATAGGGATGGAATTCGATCTTCCCAAATCTTATATTTCCGTTTCCGGAGATTCTTCTTAGTAATTTTTATTGAAGGATTTCACTGCAAATGTGGAATTTTAGTGAGTTTTTGTTGTGGGTTTTAAGTGGATGTGATATTACAGGCCACGCTACTCGGAAGTCGAATCCGCGCTACCCTGCCACCGCAGCTGCCCCGGACGCCTCCTTTCTCGGCCACGGCGCAACAAAGTTACTCAGATTTGAATTTTTCTAACATCCATATTTATATTCAGAATTTGATTTTGTAATTTAAATTAATTAATATATATTTTTAAAGTATAAGAGGTATATAATTTGTTCTTATGTGACCATAATTACTTAAACATATTCATATAAAAAACTAACAATCAAACATGTTACATGTTTATAGAAGGAAGCGATGTCTGAATTTTATAGAATAGGCCAAGATTTTCATTTTGTAGAAAATACAAGATTTCCACGACATTTTTATGACTTTGCCCAATGAATACCATTTGCAAAGGTGTTTAAAACTAAACTAAAAATACATGTTGATTACTTGCATCAGCTTTTAAGAGACATAATTACATATTTGGGTAAAGCCTATATATGAAGCTTTGACTAGTTATGATAATGATGAATTCTTTTATCTTTGCTACACAACTAGCACAACCACATCATTAAAAGTGATTGAAATATGCCATTCTATGCTAGTGCACACATATATTTCTTAATACATTTATAGTAATTCCTATTTTTAAAAATTCCAATAATTTTGCTTTATATTACTTAATGCATTGACAATAATTCCTATTGTGAAAAATCTCAACACTACCACATTTAGGGGGAGAATCCGATATTTGTTCGATGCTATTTAGCATCATATAGGTTCTTGTAAGGACATTATTATAATGTCGAACGGGCGTCGTTGAGTTAACGTCGCTTAAGAGACATCTAGACGTGTCGCTTAACCATCACTTAGGGTGACTTTTCGGTTCTCTTCAAGGACTATTGGGAACATCGGTCAAACGTCCAACAAATGTCCAAAACACGACGTTCAAAGAGAAAAGTTCATATCAGGATAACGTCCAAAATGCGATGTTTGAAGAGTCCATGGCACATCGGGTTAATGTCCGAAAAAGACATTTGCAATGATGATTTAACGTCGAATGAATGTCGAAAAATTGGCGTTGAAATACAAAAATGAACATTGACTTAACATCGAACAAGAGATGTTATAGGAGTAGATGTATTGTCGTTATAATGTCCAAAGCGCGACATTTAAATAATCGATTGCAGGTCGGTTGAATGTTTGGAAAGAGACGTCACAATGGAGGATTTGACATCTGATGAACATCAAACAAAAGACATTGATAGAGTGAAGTGCTTGTCGAAATAACATCTAACAAGTGACATTAGAGCAGTAGATGTGTCGTTGGTTTAATGTCTAAAAAGAGATGTTCATAGATTAATGTTGATGTCATATAATGTTGAAAAATCGACGTGTGCAGAGTGGATGTCATGTCAGATTAGAGTCATAAAAGAGACGTCCACCATTTATGCTATAGACAAAACAACTATGTTACCAACGTTCAACCTGCGCCACACTACAACAAATCCTGAAATTAGCATCCCATTTAAAGTCCCTTTTTAGTGTAATATTTTGTTCATTGAGTGGTCAAAGTATACATTAAACGGGACGCGCCATGTACAAATTGTAAAGAGTCTAAAATAACAACTTTTTTGCTTCCTAGATAACATACTTTCTGATGTCTAAAATAGTGCCCATTTTTTGCTTCCAGAATAATGTCCAATTTTTCTTCCTAAACAATGCCAAGGTTTGCTTCCTAAATAACATCATATTTTTCTTCCTAAATGACGTCCCCATTAGCACCCTATTTGCATGCTTAAAAGCGTCATGTGTTAGCATTTATGTTTGCATTTACATTAGAGTCATATTTGCATCCAAATTAGCATCCAATATTGCATCCATATCTGCTACCTCTTTAGCATCCCATTTTGCACCACATTTTACTTCCAATATGCACCAATTTTCGCTTCTAATTTTGCACCAATTTTTGCTTCCTTTTTTGCATCGTGTTTTGCTACCAAAATGGCACCAAAATTTTCTTCTATTGTTGCACCATATTTTTCTTCCTGTGTAGCGCGGTGTTTTGCATCCAAAGTAATATCTTATTTTGCTACCATATCAACGCCATGTTTGGCTTCCTCATTAGCATCAAGTTTTGCATCCTTTTTAATGCCTACTTTTGCATCTTTATTGATTTCAACATTAGCACCATGTTTTGCTACCACTTTAATGCCCAATTTAGCATCCATTTTTAATCCCACACTAGTGCCACATTTTGCTTCTTGTTTAGCTCCTTGAATTTATTCTTGTTTTGCTTCTTCATGAACGCCGCATTTAGCTTCCCATTAAGCATCTAATTTTGCTTCTTTGTTGGCCACTAGTTTAGCTTTTGGTTTGAATTCTACTTTGACGTCCAAAATAGCATCAGAATTGACTTTCAACTTAGCGCTAGGTATTGCATCCAATGTTGCTTCTAGATCTATGGCATAGTGGGCTTCCATTTTAGCTCCTAGTTTTGCTTCCTATTTTTCTTCCTTATTAGCACCACATTAGGCTTTATATTTAACACCTACAACTATGTCCAATTGTGTGCTAATATATTTATTATATCAAATTATTATAATTATTTCATTAATTTCAATAGTTCTCAAATATCATTTACTTCATAGTTCTGAAATAACATAATGAAACATTCAAATTAATTGTAGATACCATTATTGAAATTAATTGCATAGAATTTATGTAGAAATTTAACACAAACATACAACATTTATCCAAAGTAGTAACATCATCATATATATTAATTTTCCATGAAAAGGTCATTGACAACTTTCAATATAGATAAATTTACAATATAATAACGATAACATCACCATTATCTTTCATCAAAAGAAGTGAAATTATAAAACATAATCACATCAATAACCTATCATATACAGATCATCATATTAAGGTTAAAAGAACAAGTTAATGATATATATAATGAAAATACCAATATCACAAGAAATATATTTTTTAGTATCCATATATATAAATGTCAAAATGATCAAGGGTAATCAAAGTTTATATGTCAACATAAATCCACCATACAAATCAAAATGACCCAAAATTTAATATGAACTTGGATCATCACAAAATAACAATACGTGTCTAGTAGCATCGAGAAAGCAATAAATATCCACAATCTCAATAGTATCATCAATGGATACCATCATCATCATCATCAACACCACCACCACCACCACCACCATCATCATCATCATCATTGTCATCCTCATCATCCTCATCTATCCAAACATCATATTCATCATCATTTTTATCTAATTCATTTGCATCATTATCAACAATACCTTTCTCTGGTACATTGGTGACAACATAACCTAGATCATCTAAGGACTCATCTTCACCATTTTTATGAAAACAACAAGAAATAATCAATTTAAAACATTAGTATTAATTTCATTACATAATGCATATTTTGTGTTATATTACAAATATTAGTGTGATAATTTATGCATTCTCACGAGCTTTCCAACCATGAATATAAACATCATCTCATCAACATATAGTAACCACACATATAAAGTGTATCCACAACCATGCACACACTCACACATACACACACATGTACACCATAAATTTTCATATCACAATAGAACAAGACATAGAGGCAAGGAAAAATAGACATCACGGTGATTACATATAAAGTGAAGAAAAATATGATATCACATATATTATTCGCTTCGAACCATTTTTTTTCCTAAAGTTGTTATATCATTAAACCTCTGGGTCAGTGCAAGCTAATGAGGGTCACTTTTGGCACGTTAGATGCAATAGAAAACTGAAAAAGCAGGCATCCCTCAACTTACTTGGATTTTTTGATTTACTTACGGAAAATATCTTGCATTGAGTAAAAAAGATGAAATGTAGGAAATTGAATCACGTTTCTGAATATATAACTTTTATGTATTGAAAATTTGCATAGCTATGTCAAGTTTCAGTTTTCCTAACAGACACTTTTTATTTTTCAGGCAAATGATAAGGTATATGTTTTTGTGGGTAGAGCCTTTGAGGGCCTAAATGATGGAATCAAGCTACAAAAATCGGCATGCATGTAGAGAACACATAGCACTTGTGCGCCATTATTTTTCGAAAATTAAATTAGTAATTTTATAATTTTTTTATAATTGTCTAAGTGATCAAACCTCAAAAATAGTACATCTTTTGTGGGTAGAGCCTTTGAAGGTCTTAATGCAAAATTCTTGAAATGGGTTTTTCATAGAACGTGGAGGTTAGTGTCCTCTTGTGCACCATACAATTTTTTTTTTAAATGATTGAGAATTGAAAAAGTTATCGAAGAAACACTAACAATGTGTTTCACGAGTTAAGGAGGTAGGACAGAAAAGAAATTGAAAGAAAATAGGAAAAATTAATATTTCAAAATAAAAGTTACATATTTGGAATCTGCAGAAAAAATGCTATTTGTGTCTAAGATTTCATCAAAAATGACTCTGTGTAGCATATTGTAACGAGTGGCTAAGCACAGGCTTCTCCAGAAACTGGAAGAAATACCCAATTAGCTTTGGTTTTTCATTAACATAGCACAGGTTTGGAATTACCGAAGCAAACTCCAAAGCATACACATAGGATTATTGTTGACATGTGAGCATGTGACTCGGCCTGTTTAAATTCAAAAATATTGCCGCGCTTTTAGATTTAAATAACGCGTACGCGTTATATAACTAAATAACGCGTGCGCGTTATATCAATAATTAACGCGTACGCGTTATATAACTACATAACACGTACGCGTTATATAGTTACAAAACGCGCTCGCGTTATTCAAATCATAAAATACATGTTTAATACTTGAGAAAGAGGGGGTGTAGAAGTCAAGGGAAATTTTGTTTAATATTTGAGAAGGGGTGGGGAAGGGTCAAGGGAATCTATGGTTAATATTTAATAGGGGTGGGGAAGGGTCAAGGGAATCTATGGTTAATATTTAATAGGGGTGGGAAAGGGTCAAGGGCTTAGAAGGATGTTGGAAGCTTGAGTGGGGAGAGATGAAGGGAATGAGAACATGATGGGCTACAGGGGGTGAAGGGAAGTGGAGCTTGAGAGCACTATTAGGAGTAGAATAGGTTCTGAAGAGGTATAGGGTTAGAAGTTGAAAGTGAGACTTGAGTGACAAGGGGGAATGGATGGAGGCAAGGGGGATGTGAGAGAGAAATAAAGAATACAAGGGGGGGAGAGACATAGAGCGAGGGAGGGAGAGGGACAATGGGGAGGAATGGATTTGGAGGGAGTGAGAGATAGATGGGGATAGAACGAAATAAGAGATAGGAAGGGAGGGACAGAAAGTGTTGGTGGGAGACATGCAGAGAGTGGTGGCGATGGAGAGAGAGGGAGTGATGGAGAGATTGGGATAGGTTGAGGGAAAGATGAGGGAGGGATAGAAGGTGAGAGATAGGCGATGAGAGAGGGAGGGAGAGAAGGTAGGGTGAGGGATGGAGGGAGAAAGTTGGAGATAGATATGGATGGAGGGGGTATGGGTTTGAGAATGGAAAGTGACATAATGTGTGTGTATGTGTGTGTGTTTGAGAGAGAGAGAGAGACAGAGAGAGAGAGACTAGAGGGAGTTGTGAGCATCATATTCTCCATCAGCATCATATTCTTCATCATCATCATCTTCATGACCATCATCGTCATCATCAACATCTTCATCATCATCACCATCATCATCATCATCATCATATTCCTCATCAAATCAACATCTCCATCATCATTATCATCATCATGATCATCATCTAAACATCACCATCACCATCACCATCAACATCTTCATCATCATCACCATCACCATCATTATCAAAATCTTCATCGTCATCACCATCACCATCACCATCACCATATTCATCATCATTGTCATCTCTAGGTTCCCCATCAACATCAACATCTCCATCATCATCATCTTCTTCATCATCATCATCTTCATCACCATCATCATCATCATCAACATCTTCATCATCATCACCATCATCATCATCATCATTATCTTCCTTGAATCAGATCAACATATCCATCATGTCACCATCATCTTCTGAACATCATCATCTAAACATCACCATCACCATCACCATCATCATCATCATCTTCATCATCATTACCATCACCATCATCATCAACATCTTCATTGTCATCACCATCATCATCATCATCATCATTGGCATTTGTAGGTTCCTCATCAACATCTCCATCATTATCATCTTCTCCATCATCATCATCTTCATCACCATCATCATCAGCATCAACATCTTCATCATCATCACCATAATCATCATCTTCATCGTCATCAGGTCAACATCTCCATCATCATCATCTTCTTCATCATCTTCACCATCATCATCATCATCATCATCTTCATCGCCATCTCCATCATCTCCATCATCTCCATCATCATCACCATCACCATCATCATCATCTTCATGACCATAAACATCTTCATCATCATTGTCATCTCCCCCTTCCTCATCAACATCTCCATCATCATCATCATCATCATCATCATCACCATCTGAACATCACCATCACCATCATCGTCAACATCTTCATCATCATCATCATCATCATCATCATCATCATCAGCATCAGCATCATCATCAAAATCTTCATCGTCATCACCATCACCATCTTCATCATCATTGTCATCTCTAGGTTCCCCATCAACACATCTCCATCATCGTCATCTTCTTCATCATCATCATCTTCATCACCATCATCATCGTCATCTTCTTCATCATCATCATCTTCATCACCATCATCATCGTCATCAACATCTTCATCATCATCACCATCATCATCATCATCATCTTCCTCATCAGATCAACATCTCCATCATGTCACCATCATCTTCATCTTCATCATCATCATCATCATCATCATCATCATTACCAACACCATCATCATCAACATCTTCATCGTCATCACCATCATCATTGGCATCTGTAGGTTCCTCATCAACATCTCCATCATCGTCATCATTGGCATCTGCAGGTTCCTCATCAACATATCCATCATTGTCATTTTCTCCATCATCATCACCATCATCACCATCATGATCTTCTGAACATCATCATGATCATCATCTAAACATCACCATCACCATCATCGTCAACATCTTCATCATCATCGCCATCAGCATCATCATCAAAATCTTCATCGTCATCACCGTCACCATCTTCATCATCATTGTCATCTCTAGGTTCCCCATCAACACATCTCCATCATCATCATCTTCTTCATCATCATCATCTTCATCACCATCATCATCGTCATCAACATCTTCATCATCATCACCATCATCATCATCATCATCTTCCTCATCAGATCAACATCTCCATCATATCACCATCATCTTCGTCATCATCATCATCATCATCATTACCAGCACCATCATCATCAACATCTTCATCATCATCACCATCATCATTGGCATCTGTAGGTTCCTCATCAACATCTCCATCATCATCATCATTGGCATCTGCAGGCTCCTCATCAACATATCCATCATTGTCATTTTCTCCATCATCATCACCATCATCACCATCATGATCTTCTAAACATCATCATGATCATCATCTCAACATCACCATCACCATCATCGTCAACATCTTCATCATCATCGCCATCAGCATCATCATCAAAATCTTCATCGTCATCACCATCACCATCACCATCACCATCACCATCTTCATCATCATTGTCATCTCTAGGTTCCCCATCAACACAACATCTCCATCATCATCATCTTCTTCATCATCATCATCTTCATCTCCATCATCGTCCTCATCAACATCTTCATCATCATCACCATCATCACCATCATCTTCGTCATCAAATCAACATCTCCATCATGTCACCATCATCTTCATCACCATCATCATCACCATCATCATCAACATCTTCATCACCATCATCATCAACATCTTCATCATCATCACCATCATCTTCATCAACATTATCATCTTTATCATCTTCATCTGCATCATGATCATCTTCATTGTCATCACCCTCCTCCTCCTCATCATCTTTATCATCTTCATCTACATCATGATCATCTTCATTGTCATCACCCTCCTCCTCCTCATCATCTTGTGCACTTATGCACTTAGGGATTAATATTTAGAAGAGGGTCTAAAGGCCTTTATGGGGGAGGGGCTCTAGGAACAAGGTAAGACAGAGAGGGCAGGGGGGAGGGATAAAGGCGTAGAGGGTTAGTGATTAAGGGAGAAGAAGGGAGAGAGTGCTATAGGGAGGGATAATGACGAAGATAAAGAGAAGGTGGAGAGATGGAGAGTGGGGTGGTAGAGACATGGCTGAAGGGAGAGAAAGAAACATGAAAGAAACATGTAGGGAGAATGAGGGACAGATATTTAGAAAGAGATAGGGGGTATCTAGGGATTATTGGGAGAGAGCTAGGGGGTATTAAACCATACAAAACATTTGTTTTGTATGCAATCATATAAATTATTAGTTTTCTTTGATTTTGTTCGTTGCCCTAGCCGTGCACCTAACCTATTTATTGTGCTTGACTATATCGCGTTCGCATTTTTTCACTACATATCGCGCACGCGTTTTATATTTATATAACGCGTACGCGTTTTGGAACTCCAGAAATAATGGACTGTTGCTGTCCGAGAGCAACTTCACTCTGTCCGAACGAAAGCAACAATCCCGCGATTTTTCGAACAGCACGAGCCCGCGTCTGAAAATTTTCACATTCTACACCAACTCCATCATTTTTTTTTTATGCAGGTGCAGCATTGAGGACATCTTTCATGGTTGCTCACTGTGGTGTTGGGTTATATGGCCATATTTGAAGAAAATAATTAGCAAGCTTGAAGAATCTCCAATTGAAGAACACCAAAGATAAGGCCTTTGAAAGATTCATTTTGCCTATATTTGAGGAGCACACAAGGTAAGATATCAAGCTTCAAGACCAACAAGGAAGAACTTCCATTTGCTTATTATTGAAGAGCTTGTAATTGAGGAGCAACAAAAACAAACTATATTGAATTGATCATTGTGGTGATGGGGAATGCATGTAACCGAGTAAACAAATCAACAAGGAAGAAGAGATCTCAAGAAGTCATTGAAGAAGAGAAAGAAAAGAAAAGAATATACATGATGAATCGGAGGCTTTCTTTGGAAACTAATCCAAATCCAATTGTAGAGGATACCATGGTTCATCCTATTAATCCACGACAAGAGGGACCTTCAATTTCCCCAATAGTTGTTGAACAAGCACCCCATGGAAGTAATCAAGAAGCAAAACGTAGGTGCTCATTAGGGGATGTTTCAATTCCCACTTCAAGTCAAAGTGATAAGTTACCATCTCAAGATGAAGCTCACGAAGAAACACTCAATTTGCTATCCGGATGTGGTTATATAAGCGATGAAGTCAGAGAGGCGTTGGACATTTTGCCTACTGTTGAAGAAGAGAATGTTATCCACACCATCGATGAGGATGTTGGACTTCCACAAGGGGATGTTGGACTTCCACAGACCATGGATGAGGATGTTGGACTTCCACCATCCAACTACCAGGAAGAGAATGAAGGACACCGAGCTACTACTAAAACGCCAGAGCGTCTTGGTGATGCGCTACATGGTACAATTCCAACCCCCTTACCTCCATTAGCAAGCACACGTCGAAGAACTCCGAAGCGTATACAAGTTGATGAAAGACTTATGAATTCCATTGAAGGTACGCTATCTAAACGTAGTATTGCTTATCAAACTCAACAAATACTTGATAAATATTTTGTTTCTAAATGTGATGGAGATAAATGTAGATTATTTTTATCATTGTTAAAATCTAGGAGCATGAATGTTGTTAGGAAAAAGTTAGGGATAAAGATGATAAAGAATTCTGAACCAAGTTCTCATATAGTTAAAAGCCTAGTAGATGCATTTGGTAAAATTGGTAAGAACACACGTTCAAAGGACCGCAATGCTGCTCGTCGTGTGTTGTCACAATCAATTGCAGATAAGAACACCAGGGCCCTTCGTATTCTCAGGCCTACATCCGAACTAGTTAATTTGAATGTAAAAACCCTCCGTAGGTATTCTATTAGAAGAGAACATCTTGACACAACCGATCAGACAGATTTTTGGGCCTTTGTTGGTCGGTTGCCACGTCGTGACATGAAGCTAGTTGATGCAATAAAGGGACTAGTGCACAGTTTTTGGCATGATCACACAAGGCCTTCTTCAAACCGAAAGGATGTACTAAAACTAAGAAGGGGTTCAAAGGATCGTGAACCACATACTAAGCATCTTCTTGATATAACATAGACAAAGCTTTATGAGAAATTTAAGATTGAGCATAGACAATTGAACTTGGGGCAAAGATCTTTTGAGAAATGTAAGCCATGGTATGTTAGAATAAATACTCTTCGTAACACTTGTTGTTGTAGATACCATGTAGAATATGAATATTACTATGAAACATTTTTGTACATTCGTCGTGTGTTGCATACTAACATTGTGCAGGATTGCTCCATGACAATACCACCGACTTCATCAAGAGAATTCATTCATAGCATCATGTGCAATAGGCCCGAGGGGCAAACATACTATGCAAAATCTTGTTTGGATGGAACATGCTCCAACTGTGCTGGAATGGCATTATTGAGCCAATGTATGCACGAGAATGGAGACAGTGAATTTGGGAAAATGGTTACAGACATGAAAAGTTTCAAATATATCAACTATGAAATAGTCCCAGGGAAAGAAAGCAAAAAAATACAATTGGTGACATCTCAGGTATGCATTTATATCTATAAAATTATGTTGTAACGGTTACATTTCAATCCTTACTTACAACAAAAAACTGACATTGAGATCATTTTGTGTCACCAGGTACAAGTTAGTGACTTCATCAAGGAATTTATTGAAAAGACACATCAATATGTTCAGCATGTCCACGTGGCATGATGGCAGGATGAGAAGTTTAGAATATGTAGAGATACATTTCCCCTTGGTACTATACTTTCAGTTGTTGATTTTGCCGAGAACTACACTCTGCAACCTCAAAATGAGATCCAAAGTCAGTATTATCACTCTGAGCAGGTTTCCTTGATGGTCCATATCACATATAGGCATGGCCCAAATAGCACTGAAGAGCAAAGAGAAATTCTGAAGGAATATCACTTCTACATAAGTGATGATAGGTGCCACGACTTCCACTATGTACGTCATTGCTTCATCATGTTCTATGATCACTTGAAGGGAAGGAACATACAGATGGACCGACACTGGATTTGGTCTGATGGGTGTGCTGGTCAGTTCAAAAATGCACGCATATTTCAGTGGTTGTGTTCATTGCATAAAAGCTAAGTTTGTAAAGTGGTATATAGATTCACCTAGTCTAATCTTGAAATACATAACCAACCTTCTTCCATGTTTGGTCATCCAGTGTTAGATATTATCCTTTAATAACCATCAAACTGATTACAAGTTGATCACCATTGTCATCTATTAGTGAGACATGAGGGTTTGGTTCGCCTTTAAGGAACATGCCAACAAATAGTGAGTGCCCCATTAATTATCTTTCAGGGAAACCATTGCATATATGTTCATTTTAAAAAACATCAGTTCCAACGTGTGAGTCCACTAAATAGACAAAATGTAATGTATTCATGCTAGTTGATAAGATTTAATCTCATATTCACAAAACTTGGTTGTACAAGATTTGAGACATGATCATAATGTGGTGAAATGGTTGATTAGTCCTCATCCAACTAGGATAATTCAATATTTATACCTAGAATAATGGCGAGTGATAGAATTTTCTTGTTCATATTTCTACTATAACATTGTTTGAGTTTCAAACTAAATGAAATCCACAAATTCCATGCATTATTCTATGTGATTGATCTACATCAACCACCTCCCAAAAATATCTCGTCTTCTTGTTCCATCTACAATTATTGAAGAACACCATTCAACAATAGATTTTGTGTAACTAATGAGAGAATTTCTCGTAAACTTCCTTTTTTACCTGCAAAATATAATTTTTACCTACACAACATCTCGATCATGATCCCCTTTCCCACACTCAGTTTCAAAAGTCCTGTAAAGGCAACCTTTACATTTACATTTGCATTAACATGACAACCAAGTCTCAAAAATGAGATTGATGGTGTTTATTCTCATGCAATGTATACAGTTAGGATTAAGACAACTGTATAAATCTATGGAATTATAAATGGATATATTAATCCAAAAGGAAGCCAATGTTGGCCTTGCCAATCTTTTCTTCTGAATGCAAACGAAATATTAGATTCCATTTTGCTATGTTTCCATGTAAAATATATTTGAAAAAAAACATATATTTGGATTATATGGAAATCCTTCTTACCTTTGACATTGTTTGGGATCTGCAGGATGGGAATGAAGTATTTTTTAGGGATTAAGAGGAGTATTCAATTACGCAAACTTATGAATGCCTATTGTGACAAGCAATCCATTGATTTCAACTCCATCAAATTTCTGTTTGATGGATGATGTTTGCAAGGTGAGCAAGTTTAACCCACCAATGCGAGATTGCATGCAATTACACTGAGCAAAACCCTAGTTTACGAAATGAATGCACAATGAAGCCACTGGGCCATGGGGAGACGAGGGAGAGGGCCCCCTAGAGGTAATCGCATGCCAGGAGACCAACGGAGTCGACGGTTCGTCGGTCCGACGTCCGGTTTCCGAGTTATGTTGAGTTGCAAGTCGCATGAAAATGCCGTTCAGGGACACTTGGTGAATTTCCGTCCGGGAGCCAAAAAGCAAACGGAGCAGGAAGATTGCGTGCCGTTGGCTCCCGCGAGTGTGTGTGGGCAATGCCGACGTGGGAACACTGCCAACACTGGCTCGGGGGAGGTTTTTGCAGAGTTGACCTACCAATGCGAGATTGCATGCAATTACACTGAGCAAAACCCTAGTTTACGAAATGAATGCACAATGAAGCCACTGGGCCATGGGGAGACGAGGGAGAGGGCCCCCTAGAGGTAATCGCATGCCAGGAGACCAACGGAGTCGACGGTTCGTCGGTCCGACGTCCGGTTTCCGAGTTATGTCGAGTTGCAAGTCGCATGAAAATGCCGTTCAGGGACACTTGGTGAATTTCCGTCCGGGAGCCAAAAAGCAAACGGAGCAGGAAGATTGCGTGCCGTTGGCTCCCGCAAGTGTGTGTGGGAAATGCCGACATGGGAACACTGCCAACACTGGCTCGGGGGAGGTTTTTGCAGAGTTGACCTACCAATGCGAGATTGCATGCAATTACACTGAGCAAAACCCTAGTTTACGAAATGAATGCACAATGAAGCCACTGGGCCATGGGGAGACGAGGGAGAGGGCCCCCTAGAGGTAATCGCACGCCAGGAGACCAACGGAGTCGACGGTTCATCGGTCCGACGTCCGGTTTCCGAGTTATGTCGAGTTGTAAGTCGCATGAAAATGCCGTTCAGGGACACTTGGTGAATTTCCGTCCGGGAGCCAAAAAGCAAACGGAGCAGGAAGATTCCGTGCCGTTGGCTCCCGCAAGTGTGTGTGGGCAATGCCGACGTGGGAACACTGCCAACATTGGCTCGGGGGAGGTTTTTGCAGAGTTGACCCACCAATGCGAGATTGCATGCAATTAAACTGAGCAAAACCCTAGTTTACGAAATGAATGCACAATGAAGCCGCTGGGCCATGGGGAGACGAGGGAGAGGGCCCCTAGAGGTAATCGCACGCCAGGAGACCAACGGAGTCGACGGTTCGTCGGTCCGACGTCCGGTTTCCGAGTTATGTCGAGTTGCAAGTCGCATGAAAATGCCGTTCAGGGACACTTGGTGAATTTCCGCCCATTTTATAATTTAAGCCACTTTTAAATATTTGAACTTCCATATTATTTTTGAAAGAGTATAATATTTCAAAACTCCTAAAGAGACAAAAACACATGATCAAAACTCCTAAGGCTGCAATTTAGAGTAGCAATAATGGGGGTGATGGAGTTGAATTTGATCCTATGGAAGATAATGATACTAATATTATTGAGAATAAAGGGATAATAGGTTGATCCATGACACCTTTGTTTGCATGGATGAGGATGCACCTATGTATGAGACCTATGATAATATTCATGATGTACATCTTATTGATAAGGCACACAAAGGCCTATACAAGAGATCAAAGATGAGTCACTTTGTCTACTAATTTGATGTTGATAAAATTGAAGGTATTGAATGACATTTCAAACAATGGTATGACAAAGATCCTAATGTATACACAAGGTTAATATATAAGGTGCCCCATAAGGTTCTTTGTCATATCCCTATAATTATAGGTTTTTGATGATTGTTTAGGTTAAAAAACATAGCACATTATATGGATTATCATGTACAAAGATAAGTGAAGATGGTATTATATGAGTGGCTACAAATGGTTCTCAATTTACGATCATCAAGGAAATATTACCCATTTTTAAAGAAGAACCTCATAATGTTAGACTTTCATTGGTAGTTGATGGCAATGGGTGTGCATGAGTGAGTTCGTTGAAACCTTGAAAACATTGTATTGCATTTAGTTTGATTAAATTACACATCAACACATTAGATTGACACAAGTACATGTATCCAAAAGTACATATATATCCAAAAGTATCCAAAAGTGCATGTCTCCAAAAGTACATGTATATCCAAAAGTCTCCAAAAGTGCATGTCTCCAAAAGTACATGTATATCCAAAAGTATCAAAAAGTACATGTATCCAATGAAGTCAATGTACATGTTTCCAAAAGTACATGCACAATAAAGTCAATGTACATGTCTCCAAAACTGAATGTATCGAAAAGTACATATATATACAAAAGTATCGAAAAGCACATGTGTCCAAAACTATCCAAAACTATCAAAACTCAAGCTTTCTCTTGTTCTTTCCCGAGGTTGATCCTCTAGGCACATCCCTAGGATCAATGTGCATCCATGGATCCTGCAAATTAAATATCAATTGTTAAATTCAACTAACTATGTACACTAATACATTAGCTCAACAATTATCAACTGGTGCATGGAAAGTGCATGAAACAGTTGGTCACTGAAGGACATCTCACCTCAACTAACAAAGGAGATTGCGTTGCTTGTGTAGCAGATGGAGCCGTCGGTTGAACATCCAGGATGGTCGAACCAGGGGGGCCAGGCACTGCTTTTGCTGGTGGTGGCTACAATGAAAAAATGTTGAAATAGTTAGAAATGCATGAATAAACAATAGGTCCAACAATAATAAACTATGTAAAGATAATGTTGAAATAGTTACATACCTGTGTGTGATCAGTCGCCACTGTAGATGCGGCACTAACTGCTGCATCAACCATCGATGCAAGGTTCTCAGCAGACAACTCGGGTTCTTGTTGCAGTAAACATGCAATTCAAACATTAACAAAAACGATTTATGCACTGGATTTCAAGTTAAACAACAAATATCATCGAAGGATATACATTACCGTGGTGTGAGTAAGCCCATGGTCGTGGGAAGCTGGAGTCTTTCTCGGAGTAGAACGCCTCACATACTCATGACCCTTGTTCACGAATGGCCTGGAGGGAGATGCAAATCCAGGCAATGGGCCAGATGTGTCGGATGGTGCCTACAGTCAGCAAGTGTTCATGTAGTTAGACATGCATGATTCAACAAACAAACATGTATTTAAAAAATGTCATTTTTAATTGTTTACCTGGAGCCCAGACGTTTCAGGGGACGGTATGACCATGGGTACTACCTCCACATTACCTTGCCCCTGTGAAGGATCTGCCATCTGCAAGTTTAATAATTGTAAATATTAGACCGTATATAGCATTAATGAACTAAAATGTAAAGTATGTGGAAATTAACAAATTAACAAGTATTAAAAAACTGAAATTTTAAAATGTTTACCTCGGTGTGAGATACGGCAATAGGTGGTATATAAGATGGGCCTACCGAATGGGTAGCATCATGCCCCCCTGTAGAGTCTGGAACATCCGGCTCTGGGGCGTCACTGCCGGCAATCATCATCAACTGCAAGTTCACAAAATTAATATATTAGCTCAAACTATATATATGTGTACAAAGACGAAAATAAATGAAGAATTTATTACAATTAACCATCAAGATACCTCTCTCAAAAAGCCACTGAAGGCAACATCTGAGGCAATACCATAGCAGGGATGACCACATGACGTGCACTCGTGAGGATCAGTACTAGGATGGGGAATAGCTGATGGTCCTGCACTAGTGGATGGTCCTGATGGTCCTGCACTAGTGGATGGTCCTGATGGTCCTGCACTAGCTGATGGTCCTGCATGGTGACGAGCTGGTGTATGTACCACACCAGGGACAGATGTCCCTTCCTCACCCATATGTTGAACCATCCTGCCATGGCGAACAACCGCCCGTGCCAAACTCAAAAATGCATCCCGTGTCTTCGGAATAATGCGATGTGCTGGTGGGACATCTGGCCCAAGCAACTGCCTGCGAGGTGCAGGGATAGGGCGATCCTGGTCTCGAAGCCTGGCATTGGGTCGGTTTTGGGGCATCCCCCCACCGATCCCCTGGAACTGTAAGATGTCAAAATAGTTAACGTGTTTATGCAACACGAACTCTGCGTACATCTTTCGAAGGAAATATAAGGGAATTTCCCTGTTGTTGTGTGGTGGCATATCAAAAACCATGTACCATCTGTCCATCCAGTTATCAACAAATGGTTGAAACGTGCACCACTCAATGGAGATATGCGGCTTGCTTGCATTAGGGATTTCCCCCGTCCGAGGGTCCCTAAACAATGCAAATATAACCTCTTTGGATATTTTCAACTTTTTTACTGCATTGTAATCTAGTCCATCAGCATATTGTTGTCTTTTTCTTTCTCTGTAAGATGCAATATCATATAGGACATTCGTAGATTGTGAAATTGTGTCCACAATTGCATCCAAGGTTGATGCAAGTGAACGGCGAATCCTGTCGCCACCACTAAAAGCTGCACTTATGCCCCTCAATTGGGCAAGCTCAATCAATATTTCGGCATTGGCATCCATAGCCGCAACTGCAATAAAGACATTAATACGAAAATCATTAGAAACATATACATGGTATATAATGACGTCTCTTCAAAATTGAACATGTATTAAATCAAACTCACATAAGCAATTTAATGGCATTTACTTACATACATTTAAAACTTAAAATTAAACATTTGACAATTAAAAAGTAAGTTAGTCAGATTGGCAGAGAGGAGGAGGAGGAGGATCAAGGCAGTGATGAGTTTGTTGATTCAGGCATGGAGGAGGAGGATCAAGGCAGTGATGAGTTTGCATCTATGTGTCTCAATGTCTCATTGTGTTTTGTGATTGTGAATGACAAATGTGTTGTGATTTGTGAATGATCTAATTTCTATTGAATATTTCATATTTGTAATTGTAAATGTAATTTCTATTGAATATTTGTAATTGTAAATGTTAAATTTTATTGGATGATCTATATGTCTATATTTTTAAATTTTAATATATTTTAAAAATATATTAATTCCGGGGGTCACCGTGTCCTACGTGTCATAATTCCGGGGGTCACCGTGTCTAGTGGGGACCAGGGATCAAATTTGAAGGGTGGGGTCCCATTTCACTATGAAGGGCTATGAGATATTGAACACTATTGAAGGGCTATGAGAAATTTATTAATATTTATTCTATGTGTATATATGGATGTGTTCATGTTGTATGGATTGGATTCTAGGTTAACCGAGGCCTTTTTAGAGCAAAGAATGGGGTAATTACTATTTGGGAACAAGTTTTTTATCAAATGTAAATTGCGGTGATGGAAGATATTGAGGGTGCCACATGTTGTGGAGAAAGTAGTATTGATTCCTATGACGTAATAGGGAGTTCAAAAAGTATGGTTTCAAGTATTGTCATGCGTAGCTCGATTGATTTTTCTCGCGCTAGGGTTGTAGCAACTGTTATGGCCATTACTGTTAAAAGGATTGATGGGGTGGAATCCCGTGAAACGATGATTTCTTTTGTTAAGACGTAGATTCAGTGAAATTTGGTGGGAGTCTTATGTTCATTTTATGCACAAAATTCGATTACTTGATTTTGTTGCATTGTTAACTCTCCTCCTAGTCATAGCTACAATCTCTTATATAATTGTGAAGGTTATCAATCCACTCAATATATTAAAGTTGTAGTAGGCCAAAATCATCCACATATTTATTGTACTCACAAATGTTGACATTCCAATTTCTATGTAGAGCGCCCATTAACATTAGATTGTATGGGACATGTTTTTGAGGCATGATGTCATTATCTCATAACAACAAGCTTTTTATCCATAAATATGTCATCTACAAGCCAACGGAATTGTTCCTAATCCTTTATAAAACTTTGTCATAATTATATCAATACCAACATCCCTACCTATTGACTTAGCTTAGAAGATATTACACCTTCGGATAACCAAACCTGATTCCAAGGTTGGTAATCATAAACGTAAAAGCATCATCATAAGGAAATAGCATGTTGTGTCGAGGAAATTCCTTTTTTTCCATTTCCTTCTCAGGATAATATTTGGTTGTGGATCATTTAAAATGTATAATTTATTTTAATATTGGGAAGCTAAATTCAAATTCATTAATATATTAATATGATTTGATTTTTTTATTAATAATAAGTTATTCTTTTCATTTGAAAATGTAATAGTACATCAAAATTTCAATGTTTACTAACGTAGTAAAGTTGAGAGGCTTTATTTTTCAGTGGATATAGCAGACCTGTAAATTCATAGGATGTCAAAAATCTAGTCAGCCTTGAAGTTGAGCTCCTCAAAGAAAACGAATTTCTTTAAATATGTTTATGGCAGGCTGGCATTGCCAGCTTCGCTCCACAAACTATCCTGGAGGACTGGAGGAGATAGGGTAGGTGTAACTTGGAAGTAGCTCAACCACAGTGGAATAGGGGTATAAGAAAAAGCTTGTTTCTATTCATGCAATATGGTCGGAGCCATGGAAGCATGGAATTCCAGCATTGACTTGATACAACAAAGAAAACAAAAGGTGGAACTTGGGAGCTGCAGGATTGACTTGATACAACAAAGAAAACACAGGGTGTGAGGCTGGGAGCCGTAGATGGTAGGATTAACTTGATACAACAAAGAAAACACAGGTCTATAGGTAGGGGCCACGGGCAGGAGCAACAACCTGCAACATTACAAGAAGTTTATGGATTGTGGATTTTGTCTAAAATGCCAAATTCGCGGGGGCATATTAACATAATATATTATACATTGAATACTCAATTAACTCACGGAGTCAGCATTCACGAATTGGTATGTGATAACTTGTAACTTGGTAAGCCCGCTAGAAACAACACGTATGAGCCACCTTCCAGGTTTAATAATTTTGTTGATGCCATTAAATGTGTTAAACACGTAAGCGCTCGCTACAAACACAAGAACTTCGAAGCGTTCAAGCCATGGGCTACTCAGTGTAAGCTCGTCCACGTAAGTTGCTCAATGATATTATTAGAGGCCCAATGGTCCATGATCCATGGATGATCGAACACGTGGATATTGGAGAGTAAGCGAGTCCCACTCCCAAGTCACCTAGCTAGTAGCCGCATTCCCAATTTCCCACTAAAAATTGTTGATGGGTGAAATTTGAAGCTACCCTTCTGTTGCAATTTTAAACAGTAGTGGTTAATTTAATTATTGAAGGGCTTACCATGAAATTAAATTTTTTTTGCATGGTAAAATTTGAAGTGGCCTTCTATGACGTGTGGGTAAAATTTGAAGTGGCCTGAAGGCTTCAAATTTGAATCCTGGTGGGGACACTCGTGTCCCGTGTCCTCGTGTCGGGTGACTTAGATGAATACATTGTAGAAAGGGGGGAGTTTTAATTTTTTCAATTTTTGGTTTGATTATGAAGTTTTGAGTTTTTTGAAAAGGGTTTCATTTTGAGGTGTGAATTTAATTAAAAATTGGGTTATTCCCAATTTGATCAATATTACAAAACTAGGTTAAACAATAAAAAAATAGTAATTTGGATTAAAAAATCACAAAAAAATGATTTGGGTGAATGAATTACCTGACTAGATGAGAATGCACCGGTGAATTTGTCTCCCCTCCAGCTAAATCGAGCAACACGGATAGTTGAGTGGGCCACAAACCGTCTTCGTCCAGGGTCAATTTCGCCTCTATTCGCGTTTCTGATGCGTGAGTGTCGCGGGTGGTCGGCAATCGGCCGACTGTGTTTTTAAATTCATTTTTAGTTTTCCATATCGCGTACGCGATTTTTAACTACATAACGCGTACGCGTTTTTTAACTACATAATGCGTACGCGTTATTGTTACCTAGCCTACATGTCCAATGACATGTTAGGCTCGGGTCTTACCATGGCAGGTGGTAAATATCAGAAACGCGTTATGTTTTAGGTATCAGGAACGAGATTTGAAAAAAGTAGCATTGCATCTAAAGTGACCCTCATCTTCTTGCACACACCCCTCTATATATAACATGCTATTCAATCTATATCTTTAAGAGCACATTAACCATGGTTTTCATCTCTCAATCAAGTTCATGAATCGTTTACATTTTTAATATATATGTAAATTTAATATAACATGCTTGATAGTATCCGCTCGTAAACATGGATAAAAGAATATTATCATAAATATAGTTTTTAACATATCAATCATATCATTGGTATAATAAGCGCAAAGCTTACAAAGCTTCGTTGGATTTATGTTATCCAAGTACCTGCAGGAGGTAATGAAACTCAATTTCGTTACTTGGATTGGTTTTTATGCCCCTCACTACTATAATTTTTACTTTTGGGGGCGGTTTTGGCTTTAGAGGCGGTCTTGACAAATCCCCCCAATAGGATAGACGTTAAAATTTTGATCTTTTAAGGGAGGTTTTAGAAAGATCTAAATTGCCCCCAAAAGTGACTTTTAGAGGCGGTTTTAGACCCCCCGTAGATACCTACAAGGGTGGTTTTGAACCTCCCCTAAAACTCCCTCTTAGAAAACCTACAGGGTCAGTTTTGAACCCCCCTAAAAATACACCTACAGGGGCAGTTTTGAATCCCCCCCTAGAACTCCACCTATGGGTGCAGTTCTAAACCCCCCCTGAAACTCGCTCTTAGAAAACCTACGAGAGCGGTTTTGAACCACCCTAAAACTCCACCTATGGGGGTAGTTTTGACCCCCCCCCCCTAAAAATTCCTCTTATAAAACCTACAGGGGCAGTTTTGAACCCCTCCTAAAACTCCCTCTCAAAAAAACCTACGAGGGCAGTTTTGAACCCCCATCGTAGCAACATACATGGGCAATTACAAACCCCCCTTGTAGAAACATATGACGACGATTTACAACCCCCCTTGTAGTAACTTACAAGGGTAGTTTAGAACCCCCTTGTAGATCCATACAAGGGTGGTTATGAACATACATGGGTAGTTGAGAACCCCCCTCATAGCAACATACGAGGGAAATATAAAACCCCCTTATAGAAACATACAAGGGAAATATAAAAACCCCCTCGTAAAAACATACAAAGATGGTTTGAAACCCCCCTTGTATATAAATAATCATAAAAAATATTTTATTAGAAATATATTGCAATATTAGTAGGGCACAGAGGAATCGAACCACCAACATCCTTCTTGTAAGGAAGGCACTCTTCCATTGAGCTAGCACCCTTTAAGATTTGGGGAGAGGATATTACACCCATATTGCATCATTTGTAATTCGAAAAAAAACAATAAGATACAAAGAAAGACATGATTAAAATCCAATTTATTTTTCCAAACACACTAATATGCACAAAAATCTACCATGATCAAGCAACATAATATCCGAAACAATTATGCAATCTATTAAAGTGGTCCATAAGCACTTCCTAGGACATAAAAATCCTTAGTAAAACAATTAAATCTGTCAAGTTTTAATTCAAGCAGCAATACATGTCAAAATAAAATGCACAAATTTATTCCACATGAACACAGTAATTTTATCCTAGAGAAAATCCTTAGAAGGGAGAAAAAACTCCAGCCAAACAATCTTTCTTTTATAAGATATCATGTTCAGATTACATCATCATCATAAACTTCACCTTTGTTGTGCTAGGACAAAGTTTAATAGCAGAAGTAACAACTTACATCAGAATTGTATGACAACCTTGAACTCTGCTCACTACATCCTCTGTCTACTGCAAGTATTATCCTGTGATTTTGTTGCTGCACATACTACTCCACTATAGCAATTATTATCTTTTGTTAACTACTGCACATGCTATTCTTCTAGTGCAATGGACATGCCTCACATTAAATTCAAGATAATACCTCACATCAACTTCAAGAGAAGACCTTACATTGAATTCAAGAGGATACCTCACATCAACTTCAAGAACATACCCCACACCGACTTCAAGAGGATACAAAAAATATGAATGAATTAATGGGTAGGGGTGGCTCCTATTTATTCTTTAGGTTGGTTGTCCCAAGAATCTTCCTAAGGAAACCGCCCCAAGAAGCACCCCTAGGGAGGAACCGCCCTAAGAATCCCCCTAGGGAGGGACTTCCCTAAGCAGCCCCCTCAGCAACCCCCCTAGGGAGGAATCTCCATAAGAAGCCCCCTAGGGACGAACCGCCCTAAGCATCCCCCTAGGTGGACACTTGTCACTTGGCACATGAACATGACATAAAGCAACTGCTGGAGCTGACACTTGGCATAAGATGAGGGCACGTGCACATTAAGTGATGATTTTGTAATAGCTTCCGAAGCTATAAATTTAACAAAATCAGTATACCAAAAGGATGAGAATTATCTTATTATTTAGATTTGTTTGGATCATTGGGTTGTAAATAGATATAAACCCCTTATACTTCCAATAGTTCTCCATGGTATGCATGTCAAATACCTTAAAGACATACCAAGATTTAATGGGGATGATGGAGTTACAACAAAAAAGCACATGTCATCCTTTCAAAATTATACTGATTACTTGGGTATTGAGATGATGGAGTTACAACATAAAATCACATGTCATCCTTTCAAAATTATACTAATTACTTGGGTATTGAAATGATGGAGTAACAATAGAAAATCATATATCATCCTTTCAAAATTATACCAATTACTTGGGGGACAAAAATTCGATTATGGGAATAGAGTCCCAAAGCAAATGTGCATAATAGGATCGGAGAAAAAGGGAGCGAAACTTGAGATATGCTGTGGGGTGGGTACACTTACAAATGATGAAACATGTAGTGAGACTATGACCACTCAGTCACTCAAAAAAGATGGTAAATTTGAAGTCTGTAGTTGATTTGGAATATTGACAAATGATGCAACTGGAAGTGAGATTGGAGAGAAACTGACATTATGCATATCGGGGAAAGGGGAGGGATACATGCATAACAGGATCCTACAGATAAGTACAAAGTTTAAGGGGGACTTGGTAAACTAACAACTTCAATTGAAAATGATGGAAAAGATGGAGGCGTTATTGTATACTGTAAAGAGGATTCCCGTAGAGGACAAGGGAAATATTATGGTGAAAATTGTTGAATATTGTAACTTCTAAGAATATTATATTTGTATATTATTTATTCTGGAGATGTTCCATACCTCCGATGTGATTATACTATGAATCCGGAGATGTTTATTCCTCCGAATTGGTTGTGGTAACTAGGGTTATTAGACCCACCATGTGGGGGTCGGCCGAGTCAGTTATAATAGGGTATTTAACCTAATGGTTAAATACGAGCCTACATGTACTTGTGTAAAATACATGTCAGTGTAGTGTATAAATAGAGGAGGTATGTTCCTCATTTGATACACTCACTCACTTAAGAGAGGCGCACTTGTGGAGGAGAGGTCTGCTATGGTGGAGGAGGAGATCATGTCTTTGGTTTTCATCTTTGTATATTGCTGGTCATCTATATTGAGGAAGCTTTACTGGGTTTTCTACCCCATGAGGGTTTCCCGGGATAAATCTGTGTCTCTTGTGTTTATGCTATGCTTGTTGTTTCTTCAGTGATCCTGTATATGCCATTATTGTGAAATGGAATGTAATGCTGCTATTTTCTGTCTTAGCATATTGAATTTTAACATGGTATCAGAGCTAACCTGAAGGAAGGCAATGTATGGCACTTACGACACTTGCTTCTCTTGCGACAATTTGAAGGTTAGGGTTTTATATAGCAAAAACCAGTCATCATGGAACTTTCGCTATAAATCCATTTATACGAAGTTTCAGGATCTGAAACGTTTACAGGTCGTAGATAACATCCCCAGGTACATTGTGTCCAAAGGGCACCCTCATATTCGTTGTAATTTATGAGTTATGATCAGCACAAGTTAGGGTTTCTGCCTCTTCCAGATCTCAGTCAAACTCAGGTGACCTTGGAAAAAAGGTCATAACTTGCGCTAGGAAGCTCCAAATGAAATTTTGTAAAAAGTGACAGGTAGTACACAGACTGTACTATCTCAGGAAACATTTTCAGAGGCCGAAGGTGAACCATGACATGTGGCACGTCGTACAAGTTCGCTCTCCTGTTTTATCCCATAAACAGGTCACGTTGCGACACTTGGCATAACTCTCTCTCAGAGAGTCCAATTGAGGTCAGACCTGTCAGGATGGAAAGACAACAGGGCGAGCTATCTCAGGAGAAGTTTTCAGAGGACGAAGTTCAAATAGTGACACGTGGCACTCCGTACAAGTTCACTCTCCTGTTTTATCCCATAAACAGGTCACGTTGCGACACTTAGCATAACTCTCTCTCAGAAAATCCAATTGAGGTCAGACCTGTCAGGATGGAAAGATGACAGGTCAAGCTACTGCAGAAAAGGTTTTCAGACCCTGTGGAGCAGAAATTTTAGAGTTATAGCAGAAACAATCAGGTGCATATTTTTGTCAAAACAGAATTATTTTTGGAGCACCTTTATTCATGGCTTCCGAAATTTAGGGTTTCGGAGAAAGTTAGAATTTTTGGAATCAGAGTCCACGGCTGGAAGCTCCTCAAAAAAATAAGAGTTTAGAGCCTTGGATCGAACCTTTTGATTGGACAGAAGGGTGGGCTTCATCAAACCCTAGTTCGGGTTCCTGTCTAGAAGATCCATAAGTTTCGAAGGCAATTTTGACGGGTCAAATTTTGGAGATTTCAAAATTGAAGAATGCTAGGTTGATCAGCTCAGCAAGACACATTCTTCCATCCATTCAGAAGTGTGAAAGTCAAAGATTGAATTTTTAGGGTTTCTCTAGCAAACCCTAATCAAGCTCCATATCAAGTTTCAGGGGGATTTGAGGCTAAGGCCTTACATAAGAAGACTACAAAAAGTCTCGACGGGTATGACTTAAGGAGGTTCAGGTATGCCTTGAAATCTGATTCTTGATTAAGTTCATAATGTGTTTGTCTTCATGTTATTTATTAATACAATCTTGATTAACGTTATTAATTGTCTTATCACCCTAGTAACAATATGAATGCATGTGAATGATCGAAGACATTCATTGATTAGGGCTATATGATTGTACTTATGCATTATGGTGTTGTGTGAGGTTGATGTTGTCTGCTAACAAGACACAGGTACATCACAAAAGACAAATCAAGTTCCATGACCATGACAACATGAAGACAAAGACTCACGAGGTATGTATGACTTTGTTATATCGTGTTTAACCTACGAGACATGCAGGTTCTAGCTCAGGATCCCTAAATCATTGAAGAGATTGTTTAAGTATGGTGTACATAACTAGCAGGTATACTAATCCAGGTATGTTTTCCTATGTCATGTTAGAATCTTACCTTGTGTAAGTATACTTGGTATGATTGGTTAGTAATCAAGGGTTTATGCATATTATGTCTCTTATCTTGGTTGATGATTTAACTAACTAGATCAAACAAGAATATGCATGAGTAAAAGAAGACTTCCTTGAAACCCTGAATACTAATGATCATGACTGTACATATTCAAGATTATTTAGAATTAGAATGTTTTGATAATATTGAGAATATACTAATGAATGTATGTTTGTGTATGAGATCATGAGGATGACGCTAGTGTACACTTGAGCATGCACAGTGGTACAAAATGAATAGAAGTTCAGAAGACATACATAAGATCTAGCGGGAGGCAACCACACAAACATAAAAGATAAGTATTTGGGTTGTTATTAGAAATAGTAAATTATATTGCTTGTATGCATATTTGTATTCCTAGAATATATCATGCTGAGTGTAAACATTCATAAAGCATTGAACAGTATACTACTAATATGCATATGATTGGTAAATTGGACAAACATTCCATTGTTGCTTGTCTAGAATGAAACCTCTTTGCTGACATGCTGAGAGTTGTGCACACTCTTGATAGTATGTTCTGGTAGAGATGGAAGGCATCTAGATAGCCACTGTATGCATACAGGATATGGGAAAGTGTTGTGCCAAAGTATTGGTCAAAATAGTTGTATAACTATGTAAATGATATCTGTATGCATAATAGGTTATCATATCAATATGATTTGATGATTATGAAGTATTACTAATCATGTACTTAATTTTGATTTGTAGGAAAGATCATGATGAATGATGAACTCTGAACAAGCGATGGATGTTCAACAAAAGATTTACAAATCAAACACACTATAGAAAGCTTGGGGTTAAGAGATTCTCTTAGAAAGAGGAAGAGAATCATGATGAGATGTTTTGCTCCAAGAGAAAGACCATTCTCTTAATAATGTAATCAGGTTCTGTATGGGTTCCCAGGATCGGTAGTCAATTGATGAGCTTAATGATCATCATGGGTGATGTGGATCTCAACCTTTGCTACAAGGTTGAATATGGGTTCTAAACACATATGACATGGATGCAAGAAGGAACTCACCACAGAGTTCAAATGATTTTGAGGCTCATATTAGTAGACCCATCTGACGAGAGATGGCACAGATAGATATGCAGAAGATCACTCAATGCTGAGTGTGAATAATGGACAATTGACAGCTTCATGACAAAGCTTAGGCTTTACCAGAAGTAAAGCTGTTCCTAACCTTTACCTTAAGGTTGTGGATGATGAACCTATCATACCATTATTGTATGACGATGATCTCTTTCTGACAAGGAATGAGAAACAGGTCATGAAAATGGCTGCAGAAATGAAAATGAAATATCTCAGATTAATGCACTACTTCTTAGGTCTAGAAGTATGGCAATATCCAAAAGGAATCTTTTAAATCAAGGTAAGTATGCTGTGAAGTTTCTAAAAATATTTGATATGTTGGAGTATAAGGCCATGGCCACTCCCATGGACTCCAACTTGAAGTTGTTAGTTAATGACTCATCGTATTTAGTGGACCTAACCCTATATAGACAAATCATTGGGTCATTGATGTATTTAACAAATACTAGGCCAGATATATGCTTTGCTGTAAATACCCTAAGTCGGTATCTAGTAGAACCTAGAAAGGTGCACTTAATAGCTACAAAGCATGTAGTGAGGTACCTAAAAGGTACATTAGATTTTTGGTCTATATTATCTTGGAGGTCATGAACTCCGTTTACATGGTTACTCAGATTTTGATTGGGCAGGAAGTTTATCAGACAGAAAGAGTACATCAGGTGGATGTTATAGTCTTGAATCTGCCATGATCTCATGGTTCAGCAAGAAACAATCTAGTGTGGCTCTCAGTACTGCTGAAGCAGATTTTATGGCTGTCTGCTCTGCCAGCTATGAAGCAGTATGGCTTCAGAAGCTTTTATAAGGAGTGTTTGACTTAGAAATGGATCCCACTGTGATTATGTGTGACAATCAAAGCTGCATTAAGATGACTGAAAATCCTGTGTTCCACGGTAAGTCAAAACACATAGAGATCCGATACTTCTATATACGAAATATGGTGCAAAGAGGAGTTATCAAGCTCAAATATATAAGCACTGAGGATCAGATTGCTGATATCTTGACTAAACCTCTGTCTCGAGTGAAGCTTGAATACTTTCGAGACAAGCTTGGTATAGTTCCAAAGAACTCTCCTCGAAAGGGGGAGTAGCATAGTATCTGATAACAAGTTTGTCTCATCAATGATGAGGTTACCTATTTACTGCACTTAGTTACTTAGAATTATTTTTAGGACCCTTATATTTTTACTTTTGATGATAGATGTATTAGTAAGAATACATGCTTTTGATGATAGATGTATTAGTAAGAATACACACTTTTGATGATAGATGTATACATGCTTTTGATGATAGATGTATTAGTGAGAATACATGCTTTTGATGATAGATGTATACATGCCTTTAATGATATATGTATTTGATGCTATTGATGAGGATACATGAGTTGATATACATGTTTTGATGATGAGGATACATGTTTTGATATACATGTTTTGATGATGAGGATACATGATGCCTTGATGTACTTGTATGGATAAAGATACTTGTACCCATGATTGACATACGAGGGGATTGGATCATCCCTGGACTTCAGTCCTAAAGAGATCCGTAGACGTATGTCTTTGAGAATGAAGTCCTTGGTGGACTTGAGGGGATTGGATCATCCCTGGACTTCAGTCCTAAAGAGAGTCGTAAACGTATGTCTTCGAAAATGAAGTCCTTGGTGGACTTGAGGGGATTGGATCATCCCTGGACTTCAGTCCTAAAAAGAGCCGTAGACGTATGTCTTCGAGAATGAAGTTCTTGGTGGACTTGAGGGGATTGGATCATCCCTGGACTTCAGTCCTAAAGAGAGCCGTAGACGTATGTCTTCGAGAATGAAGTCCTTGGTGGACTTGAGGGGATTGGATCATCCCTAGACTTCAGTCCTAAAGAGAGCCATAGACGTATGTCTTCGAGAATGAAGTCCTTGGTGGACTTGAGGGGATTGGATCATCCCTGGACTTCAGTCCTAAAGAGAGCCGTAGACGTATGTCTCCGAGAACAAAATATTGAATGAATAGGTAAGGGTATTGGATCGTCCTCGGACTTTAGTCCTTTGAATTGAGCCGTAGACATGATGTCTCCGAGAAAAAAATCCTGAATGAACATGTAAGGGGATTGGATTGTCCTCGGACTTTAGTCCTTTGAATTGAGCCGTAGACATGATGTCTCCGAGAACTAAATCCTGAATGAACAGGTAAGGGGATTGGATCATCCTCGGACTATGGTCCTTTGAATTGAGCCGTAGACATGAGGTCTCCGAGAATTGAATGATAGGACTGGATCCTCCCTGGACTTCGGTTCAAAAGGTACATGATAGGACTGGATCGTCCCTGGACTTCGGTTCAAAAGGTACATGATAGGACTGGATCGTCCTTGGACCTCGGTTTAAAATGTACATGACAAATCCTAGAATTGTTCTAGGTTACATCCAGCATGAAATAGGGCTGGCTCTGTAGATATGTTACATCCAACATGAAACAGGGCTGGCTCTGTAGATGTGATACATCCAGCATGAAACAGGGCTGGCTCTGTAGATGTGATACATCCAGCATGAAACAGGGATGGCTCTGTAGATGTGATACATCCAGCATGAAACAGGGTTGGCTCTGTAGATGTGATACATCCAGCATGAAACAGGGTTGGCTATGTAGATGTGATACATCCAGCATGAAACAGGGATGTCTCTATAGATGTGATACATCCAGCATGAAACAAGGATGGCTCTGTAGATGTGATACATCCAGCATGAAACAGGGTTGGCTCTGTAGATGTGATACATCCAGCATGAAATAGGGCTGGCTCTGTAGACGTGACACATCCAGTATGAAAGAGGACTGGCTCTGTGGCGGTAAATCCTAGATCTGATCTAGGTCACATCTAGTATGAAAAAGGACTGGCACTGTGGTTGGGATTAGATCGTCCCTAGACATGAGACTTGTCTTAAAGAGATAAGGATTGATCATCCTGGAACTTGATCTGGATTGTATCATCCATGGACCTATGTCCTAAAGAGAGCAGGATTGATCATCCTGTAATATGATCGTGTGATGATGATGCTGATGATCGATGCTGATGATCGTGTGATGACGATGTTGATCGTGTGATGTCGATGCTGATGATCGTGTGATGACAGTGCTGATCATGTGATGGCGATGTTGATGATCGTGTGATGACGATGTTGATGATCGTGTGATGACGATGCTGATGATCGTGTGATGATGATGTTGATGACGATGCTGTTGATCATATGATGATGATGCTGATATTCGTATGATGACGATGCTGATGATCGTGTGATGACGATGTTGATGATCGTGTGATGACGATGTTGATGATCGTGTGATGACGATGCTGACGATCATGAGGATTCAGATATTGATGTTTCTGTAGCTGTTTGAGTATTGCAAAAGATAAAGACTCAGTACTGAAGATGTTGATGTTCCAGTATTGAAGATGTTCCAGTAACTAGTTGAGTTACTGATGATGTTGAGAAAGCTTCCAATTATTTATAGATGTATCATGTATGATGTATGACTCGTTGCTCTTGCGGATGTTGTTATAATATCCTTCTCATTAAGGGGGAGTGTTGAATATTGTAACTTCTAAGAATATTATATTTGTATATTATTTATTCTGGAGATGTTCCATACCTCCGATGTGATTATACTATGAATCCGGAGATGTTTATTCCTCCGAATTGGTTGTGGTAACTAGGGTTATTAGACCCACCATGTGGGGGTCGGCCAAGTCAGTTATAATAGGGTATTTAACCTAATGGTTAAATACGAGCCTACATGTACTTGTGTAAAATACATGTCAGTGTAGTGTATAAATAGAGGAGGTATGTTCCTCATTTGATACACTCACTCACTTAAGAGAGGCGCACTTGTGGAGGAGAGGTCTGCTATGGTGGAGGAGGAGATCATGTCTTTGGTTTTCATCTTTGTATATTGATGGTCATCTATATTGAGGAAGCTTTACTGGGTTTTCTACCCCATGAGGGTTTCCCAGGATAAATCTGTGTCTCTTGTGTTTATGCTATGCTTGTTGTTTCTTCAGTGATCCTGTATATGCATTATTGTGAAATGGAATGTAATGCTGCTATTTTCTGTCTTAGCATATTGAATTTTAACAAAAATATGGAAGTACATGAATTGGCATGTGAGATGAAGCTGTAAGGTCAAATAAATATGGATTGAAAGAAGCTTCTCTAATGGGAAGATATTGTTGAGAAGGTAATCCATTTATGTATCTAACATGCAAATGAAGATACTATTGTGGCATATGAGAAACATGATCCCTACCATGCCCATTTCCAAAAATATCATTTGTATTTTCATTTGAATTTGGACTGGTAACATATATTGAGACCTGTGTTCTCCATGAATCAATTGCATTATTATTGGAATTATGAAAGTTGCTTAATGTTTGCACTGTCAAAAATCTTAGACAGCCAATGATAAAAATGTTGTTGTGGACATCCATGCGTCATTTAAGTTTCTCTTTCTAAGGCCACAATTTGCTACGACTAAGGTTTCCTTGATTTCAAGTATGAGAATGCCCATGCATCACTGGTTTACTTGGACCAAGTCTGGAACATTGTGAATGTCTTACAAAGGGGCTGGTGCAAGCTAATGTTGGCCACTCATGACGTGTTAGTCGCAATGGACTTTTGGAAAAACAGAAAATCTGAACGTCAAAAAGCAATATTAGAGCTACCTACACAACTTTTTGGAATATGGCACAAGAAGATGAAACGTAGACATTCGGATTACCTTCCGGAATATATAAATATTAATTATGGAAATTAAGTATAAATCCCCCAAAATGGGGTTCTCCTAAGGTTGGTATGTTAAAAAAAAAAAAACATAATGAATATGTTAGCATTAGTTCCCTGGTTCGGTATGCAAATGGTGGAATTTTGTGAAAAAAATTATATACAGTTGTAGATAACAGGTCGTTCTAGTGCAAAGCTATTTTTTCATATTTATTCATATTAATTTTAATTTTTTTTTAATTAAGGAAGTCATCCAAGCCCTATAATGACTAGGTTGAGCGTTAGTCCACAACGTCATGGTCTTAACATAATCAATGATTTTTTTTTTTTAGGATGTAGGTCTTTGTGTGTACTTGTGTGGGTTATTTTCCGTTTTCAAAATAGGTGAGCCAATCAAAAGTTATAGACATAAGAAATAACCTACTTTTTGTGTAAGATTGACATTATTGCAATTGAAAGTAATTAAAAAATAGGAACAAATAATAGATTTAATAAAAATTACGTATTCGGAATTTGCACACATAGTTCTACAAGTGTGCAATTTCATTAGTAGTGGACTAGTGTAGCATACGCAGAATCATGCTCGAAACAGAAGAAGTTATAGAATAAGATGTATTTTGTTATAACAGAGTGTTTGGAAACCCAAACCTAAAACCATAGAATCCAAGTCATCCACCACATTGGTGGGAAAGGAATTACCCGCCAGAACCACGGAATTACCCGCTAGGTTGGGAATGGAAAGATTGAGACATGGTCCTATCATTGCCCCAGATCCTGACACTAATCCTAACATAGTTGTTGACACGGAAACCTCTTATTTAGAACCACAGGTAAAGCGGTCACGTCTAATGGACCCAACTCAAATTCCAACATCAACACAATCTCCAACCAACAATCCATCAACGAGTCATACTGAAGTTCCTCATGAAACGGGAATATTGCGAGATGCTACATGTGTAGAGATGGACATACAAGCAGTGCTTAATTTGCAATCTCCCCAAGAAGACCACAACCATGTCGACCACACTCCCATTATGGCCCAATCTATGAATGAAGAACCACAACAAACAAGCTCTAGTATTCATGTCTCATGTCCACCCTCCCTACCTTGACTGTCTAGTGCAAGAAGAAGAACCGCTAGACGTATTCATGTGGATGAAAGTGCTATGTCGGGGCTTAAAGGCAAGTTGCCAAAACACACTATCGAATAGCAATGCAACAAAATTGTCAAAGAATATTTGGAATCCAAAGGTGATGCAGGTAAATGTCAATTATTGCTATGTTTGTTAAAGTCACGTTGTTTAGCTATTGTTAGGAGAATTTTGGGCATAAAGATGGTTAAAAGTTCAAAGGCTAGCAGTCATATTGTTAGAAATATCCAATCTACATTTAATGAGATTGGGAAGACGTCTCGTACAAAATATCTTTGTGTGGCTCGTCATGTTTTAGCAGAATCAGTTGTAAGCAAGTCCACAAGGCAATGTCACCTGCTATCACACACTTCACACATAATCAAATTAAATAGAAAAACTATTAAAAATTACTCTATTATATGAGAAAATATTGACACTCCGGGTGGAAACGATTGTTGGGATTTTGTTGGTAGGTTGCCTCATGCAGATAGGAAGCTAATTGATGCTATTAAGGAGTTAGTACAAAAGTTTTGGCATGATCATACTAGACCTTCATTAAACCGAAGCGATGTGCTAAAGCTGAGAAAAGGTTCTACTGAACGTGAACCCCATGTTAAACAATTCCTTGACACCACACAGACTGAACTCTATGAGAGATTCACGAATGAGCACACACAATTGAACCTGGTCCAAAGGTCCTTTGAGAAATGCAAACCATGGTACGTTCGTATATGCATTGATCGGAACACCTGTTGTTGTATATACCACGTAGAATATGAATATTATTATGACACATATAAACATATATTTTGTGATTTGCATACTAACATTGTGCAGGGCTGCAATGGATCCATACTACCACCAAATGCATCAAGAGACTTTATCCACAACATCATGTGTCCAAGCCCCGAAGGACAAAAATATTATGAAAAATTGTGTCTATATGGGACATGTTCAAGGTGCAGTGGGTTTTCTCTTTTGAACCGTTGCATCTGGGTGAAAACATGAAGTTGGGAAACAATTTTGGCTTGTTTTTTACAAAACAAACTGCTAATTTTTATGTTTTTCAACTTCGAACTCTTCAAACCCATATCTCCCTTAGTAATTTCAACTTGAAGTAAACACAAAGGATTTACAGAATTGAATTAGCTTTCTACTCGTATTTTTTTTAATTTTTTTTATGGACATATCATGAGACAAATTTGTTGTCAACCAACGGCATATACTTGAAACTTTTAGGTATGGATAATGAGTGACCAAGGTTTTTTTATACATGGTTATTCATTTTAGGGAAAAACATTGTATGCTCATAATCTCCACACACTAAACTTGATTCTGGACTATATTTCGAGTTTTTTTAAACTTGGGAACTATTTTTTATTATTTATTGAAACAACGTATGTTCAGAAAATGGTGCATTATTGACACATGTTTTTGTCTTCACATTTTCTTTCAAATGTGGCTCTTATCAAACAAACTAAAACCAACACATTGAAGAGGACACTTCAAGGAACATCCTTCTATTTTTTTTATTTTTTTTGGCTTCGTCATTGTGATGATATTGAATTTTCATTGTGACTGATTTTTCAGTCACTTAATTTATTAATGATAAAGTTTAGTAAAAAAATAGAAAAAAAATAGTAATCCTAAATGAAATTGAAAAAAAATTATATTACTAGAAAGTAGATTGAATGGTGAATCTACTGGTATAAACTTTGAGATGTAATTCTTATGATTTGCAGTGGTCCGACCTTGTTAAAGTGACACATTTTTGAATTCTACAGAAATGGTGCTGGAATTGTTGACCAGAAACTCTCAGGCGAGAAAATGTCTTCCAAAATCTCGGCCTAGAGTTTAGTTCAAACTCTCATCCGAGAGTTTTTTTTAAAATACAGTGCGGTGATTGGTTCAAACTCTCGGCCTAGAGTTTTTTTAAACTCTCGGCCCAGAGTTTGAACTCTCAAAACTCTCGGCCTAGAGTTTGAGTTTGACTTTTTTTCGCGTGATCATCCGCCCAAGCTCTGTTTTTTTCACTCTGTTTGTCACCAAAGTGTTTCCCAGGTTCGTGATTTCACCCATCCATGAAAGCAAGGAGCACGAATTTGGCAGGATGGGCATGGAGATGCAGAGCTTCAAGTACGTAGCCTATTAATTAGACAGTGCCAGGGAAAGTAAAAAGATTGCATTAGTGAAGTCACAGGTACAAATGAATATTGCATATTTTTCATATTACACGTTCAATTTATGACATATACATTTTTCCAAATGCAACATTGTAATCTTTCTCTTGTTTTCATGGTAATAGGTATCGGTATGTGACTTCTTGACGGAGTTATACGAGAAAACAAAGCAGTATGTTCAACATGTGCATGTAGTGTTATGGCAAGATGAGCAGTACAAAAAATGCAGGGACACATTTCCTGTTGGAACCATAGTGTCAATTGTGGATTTTGCAGAAAATTACACCCTTTAGCCACAAAATGAAATCCAGAGTCAATACTACCATTCAAACCAAGTCAACATCATGGTACATATTATGTATAGGCATGGGCCAGAGAGCAGCAATGACAAGAGGATAATACTAAAGGAGACAAACTTTTACATAAGTGATGATAGAACCCATGATCTGCAGTATGTGCAACATTGTTTTCAAATTTTCTATTATCAGTTGAAGGAGAGAGATATACAGATGGATCAGCATTGTATATGGTCGGATGGTTGTGAGGGCCAGTTAAAAAATGCCCGAGTATTCCAATGGATGAGTATTTTGTGTAAGACTTATAATGTGCCACATATCTCGAACTATTTTGAGACCGGGAATGGAAAAGGCGAGCATGATGGGGCCGGTGCATGTATCAAGACCGCACAATGAAGGGATGAGATAAGGTTTAACAGGAAACCTCATATCCTAGATGCAGAATCCATAGTTCAATGGTGCTCTGCAAAAATGTTAGACCGAGCAAGAGATCAACAAACATCATCAGTGGCAGGACATGTGGTAAGAAATTTTTGGCGGGTGGTTGACATAGACCGATCGCGTTCCTATAGTTGCAGCACAGTACAAGGAACACGTGGATTTCATTCAGTTCAAAGCTCAAACAACCCCTTATTTTAAATATGGATGCGAAAGCTTGCATGATTTTGTAGCCCTTGCAGTAGTGGTGAATGGGATGAATGCGAATGCATGGACTGGGTTGATGAATGGGATCGTGTGTCACTTGTAGTAGACCAACGTACAGTTCTTGAAACAACCCAGTTAGAGGAGGGTCAGTTAGCGATTTCGACAGACTACGACCATATCTCAGATCTTGTACAACCAGGACACATATACGTAGTTGTTGCCCCAAAAGGAAATGAATGGGGCACAGATTATTGGTTGGCACGGTGCATCCAAGGTAAGTAAACCCTCTAAGCATCATTAATCGATGACGAAGGCATTGAACTTTCTATTGGCTCAATGGTGATTAAGGGGGAATATCTTACACTAGATGGGAAGTCAAGAAAGACTAGTGGGCATGTATTCATGGATTACAAACTAGGTTCAGTGGTGTATCACTTCACAAACTTGATCATTGACAGAAACATCCATCTTCAGACAATGTCAAGCAAGAGATAAACCAAGGTACGCTACTACCTGCCTCATTCAGAGCATGAGATATTGATGGAGATAATTAGCAACGGAGAGGTTCTAGATGTATTTATTGAATGATGCCAGTCAAATTTACATAAGAGAAAGAATTGCATCAAATAATGTTATGTTCTACATCGAGGTATGTGTATTTTTATGTTATTTTGTTGGTACACGCATTTTTTGTTGATACATACATACATGCATGTCTTTTCCATACATACATGCATACATACATACATAGATATACATAGAGATACCTACATACATACATAGAGATACATCCATCTTCCATTTCATCATTTCACCCTTTGTAATTAATGTTTAGAAACCTAATCTATCCCTAGAAACTTAGTCTAGCCCTAGAAGCACTAATATAACCCTACAAACCTAATCTAGCCCTAGAAATCCTAGAAAACTAAACTAACCCTAGAAACACTATTTTAACACTAGAATACTATAAACCTAATCTAGTCCTAGAAACCTAAACTGGCCCTAGAAACACTAATCTAACCTAAACTAGCCCTACCACTTCTCTCATTTGGTATGAGAGAAGTTGCTTTAGACCTACCTCACTCATGTAAATGCTTGAGTTTTTGGAGGCCGACCTCCCACCCCACATGTCCTCTTCAACATTTTTTTTTCTCTTGGTTTTGTGCCCACCCAAACTTTTTTCATGCTTTAGGTACCTTGAGGTATATCCCCAACCCAAAAAACTCTTATATTATGATGATTATGTTGGTTATTGGCTTCACCCAACAAAATTATATTTAACAATACACATATTCATAGATTTGGTTCCCCATGCTCAATGCACACCCAAATCTAGCTAGATTTTGGGTTTTTGCCCTTATCCAAGCATCGTGTCATCAACCTAGGGTTTCCACTAATATATTATAACCAGATACTAGAATCTCCTTAACCAAATTTGAGGGGAAAATGCATAGAGATCTTCTAGACTCTTAGATATGTATCCTAGAAATTTATTTTAAAAAATGCTCATTTATGGTTGGAGATTGATGCTTGATGACCTATAGATAACCACTTAGAGGGACTTGTCATCATCATCATCATCAAAATCATCATCACCATCACCATCATCATCAACGTCTTCATCATCATCATGATATTTATCATCGTCACCATCTTCATCCAACGTCTTCATCATCATCACCATCTTCATCATCATCGCCATTTTCATCATCATTGTCATCTCTAGGATCCTCTTCAACATCTCCATCATCATCAACTTCTTCGTCCTCATATTCACCACCATGACCATCATCATCAACGTCTTCATGATCATCACCATTATATTGATCATCGTTGTCATCTCTAGGATCCTCATCAGCATCTCCATCATCGTCATCTTCTTCATCATCATCATCTTCATCACCATCACCATCACCAACACCATCACCAACACCATCACCATCATCATCAACGTCTTCATCATCATCACCATCTTCATCATCATTTTCATCTCTAGGCTCCTCATCAACATCTCCATCATCACATGTTCTTCGTCATCATCATCATCATCTTCATCACCATCACCAGCATCATCAACGTCTTCATCATCATCACCATCTTCATCATCATTGGAATCTCTAGGATCCTCATCAACATCTCCATCATCATCATCGTCATCTTCTTCATCTTCATCATCTTCATCACCATCACCATCACCATCATCATCAACATCACTGTCACCATCTCCACCATCATCATCTTCTTCCCCATCAACATCAACATCATCATCATCTTCATCGCTATCACCATCAACATCACCATCACCATCACCATCACCTTCACCATCACCATCATCATCAATGTCTCCATCATCAACACCATCATCATTGTCATCTCTAGGTTCCTCATCAACATCTCCATCATCACATATTCTTCGTCATCATCATCTTCATCTTCATCACCATCACCATCATCATCAATGTCTTCATCATCATCACCATCTTCATCATCATCATAAACTCTAAATCTAACCCTAATTCAATTTCCTTCTATAACTCTAGCCCTAACCCTCACCCAAACCCTAGAACTAAACCATTTTCTTCATCATCACCATCACCATCACCATCATCATCAATGTCTTCATCATCATCACCATCTTCATCATCATCATTAACTCTAACTCTAACCCTAATTCAATTTCCTTCTATAACTCTAGCCCTAAACCTCACCCAAACCCTAGCACTAAACCATCTTCTTCATAATCACCATCACCATCTTCATCACCATCACCATCACCATCACCATCATCATCAATGTCTTCATCATCATCACCACCATCATCATCATGAACATCTTCATCATCATTATTATCTCTAGGTTCCTCATCAACATCTCCATCATCACATCTTCTTCACCATCACCATCACCATCACCATCAACGTCTTCATCATCATCGCCCTCTTCATCATCATCATTAACTCTAACTCTAACTCTAATTCAATTTCCTTCTATAACTCTAACCCTAACCCTCACCCAAACCCTAGCACTAAACCATCTTCTTCATCATCACCATCACCATCACCATCACCATCATCATCAACATCTTCATCATCATCACCATCATCATCATCATGAACATCTTCATCATCATTGTCATCTCTAGGTTCCTCATCAACATCTCCATCATCACATCTTCTTCATCATCACCATCACCATCACCATCACCATCACCATCATCATGAACGTCTTCATCATCATCACCATCATCATCATCATGAACATCTTCATCATCATTGTCATCTCTAGGTTCCTCATCAACATCTCCATCATCACATCTTCTTCGTCATCATCATCATCATCTTCATCACCATCACCATCATCATCAACGTCTTCATAATCATCACCATCTTCATCATCATCATTAACTCTAACTCTAACCCTAATTCAATTTCCTTCTATAACTCTAGCCCTAACCCTCACCCAAACCCTAGAACTAAACCATCTTCTTCATTATCACCATCACCATCACAATTATCATCAATGTCTTCATAATCATCACCATCATCATCATCATCATCATCATCAACATCTTCATCAACATCTTCATCATCATTGTCATCTCTAGGTTCCTCATCAACATCTCCATCATCATCATCTTCTTCATCATCATCATCTTAATCACCATCACCATCACTATCATCATCAACGTCTTCATCATCATCACCATCATCATCATCATGAACATCTTTCTCATGATTTTCATCTCTAGGTTCCTCATCAACATCTCCATCATCACATCTTCTTCGTCATCATCATCATCATCTTCATCACCATCACCGTCATCATCAATGTCTTAATCGTCATCACCATATTCATCATCATCACCATCTTCATCATCATTGTCATCTCTAGGCTCCTCATCAACATATCCATCATCATCATCTTCTTTGTCATCATCATCATCATCTTCATCACCATCATCATCATCATCAATGTCTTCATCATCATCACCATACTAAGTAAAACCCTAGTTTCCAAGATGGTTGTACAAGGTGACACATGGGCCACGACACCGGAGGAGAGGGGCACCCCCAGCACTATCTCGACGTCATGAATCCAATGGAGATGACGGTTTGTCGATCCAAGCCACGGTCATCATTCTATGGCTCATTTCGTCTCTAATCCAAAAGGCCTTCAGGGACACCTGCTCAATACCTATCGGGGGCATAAAATTTCAACTATGCAACAAAATCGGGTTCCGGGGAGTCCTGCAAGTGTGTCTAGGGAGGTTCCAGCTGGGAACGCTAGCCATACGTTCCTGGTCGACGATTTTGAAATTTTGACCCCAATGTGTAAAAATTCCACACTCCCGTACTAAGCAAAACCCTAGTTTCCAAAATGGACGTACAAGATGGCACCTAGGACATGGGACTGGAGGCGAGGGGCACCCTAGTACTATCCCGGCATCCTGAATCCAACAGAGTTGACGGTTTGTCGATCCGATCCATGGTCATCATTCTATGGCTCGTTCCGTCTCGCATCCAAAAGGCCTTTAGGGACACCTGCTAGATACCTATCAGGGGCATAAAATTCCAACCATGCAACAAAACCGGGTTCCAGGGTGTCCTGCAAGTGTGTCTAGGGAGGTTCCAGCTGGGAATGCTATCCGTACGTTCCTAGTCAATGATTTTGAAAATTTTACCCCAATGTGAAAAAATTGCACAGTTTTGTACTGAGCAAAACCCTAGTTCCCAAAATGGACGTACAAGATGACACTTGGGCCATAGGATCGGAGGATAGGGGCACCCCTAGCACTATCCTGACGTCCTGAATCCAACGGAGTTGATGGTTTGTCGATCCGAACCATGGTCGTCATTCTATGGTTTGTTTCCTCTCACATCCAAAAGGCCTTCATGGACGCCTGTACGATACCTATTGGGGGCATAAAATTCCAACTGTGCAACAAAACCGAGTTTTGGGGAGTCCTGCAAGTGTGTCTAGGGAGGTTCTAGTTGGGAACACTAGCCATACATGCCCAGTTGATGATTTTCTAAATTTGACCCTAATGTGTAAAAATTGCACACTCCCATACTAAGAAAAACCTTAGTTTCCAAAATGGATGTAAAAGATGACACTTGGGCCACAGGAATGGAGGAGAGGGGCACCCCTAGCACCATCACGGTGTCCTGAATCCAACGGAGTCGATGGTTTGCTGATCTGAGCCACGATCGTCATTTTATGGCTCGTTCTGTCTTGCATACAAAAGGCCTTCAGGGACACCTACTAAATACCTAACGGGAGCATAGAATTCCAATCGTGCAATAGAAATGGGTTCTAGGGAGTCCTATAAGTGTGTCTACGAAGGTTCCAGCTGGGAACGCTAGCCATACTTGCCCGATCGATGATTTTGCAAATTTGACCCGAATGTACAAAACTTGCACACTCTCGTACTGAGAAAAACCCTAGTTTCAAAAATGGACGTACAAAATGGCACCTGGGCCATGAGACCGGAGGAGAGGGGCACCCCTAGAACTATCCCGACATCTTGAATCCAATAGATTCGATGGTTTGTCGATCTAAGAAACGGTCATCATTCTATGGTTCGTTCCATCTCGCATCCAAAAGGCCTTCAGGGACACCTGTTGGATACCTACCAGGGGCATAGAATTCTAACTGTGCAACAAAACCAGGTTCCAGGGAGTTCTGCAAGTGTGTCTAGGAAGTCTACAGCTAGGAACGCTAGTCATACTTGCCTGGTCGACAATTTTGCAAATTTGACCCCAATGTGAAGGCCATGCAAATTTGCTCAAGGGGGGCATTTCTTGTCTGAAGTCCCCCAGGCATGCATCGCCACCATGGACAAGTCCACAATGGTGACATGGACCTGGGGGAGCCAATGGAATCCATGGCCGCTTGCCGGTTTGGGTTCCATGGCCCCGGAGCAAATCCCCAAAGTGTCTATGAATGGCCATGAGGTGCCCCAATAGAATTCCTATAGCAACCAAACCATGGCTCCGTTCATGAATCCGTCGATTTTGGTGGGTCTGAGATGTCGGGTTTCAGCTAAGGGACCCCCCACAGCATGCCTCGAAGACCCGGCAGCGGTGCCAATGGGCCATCTCCAGAGCTAGGGTTTTGCTCAGTGAGGGCCATTCCAAATTCGCTCAAGGGGACCATTTCTCATCCGGAGGCCCCCGGGCATGTGTGGCCACCGTGGACAAGTCCACAATGGCCATGTGAACCTATCGGAGCCGATGGAATCTAAGTTCACCCGTTGGTTTGGGTTCTGTGACCCTGGAGCAAAACCCCAAAGTGTCCCTGAATGGCCCTGAGGTGCCCGACTAGAATGCCGGTAGCATCAAAATGGTGGCTCCACTCACAAATCCATCGATTCCAGTGGATCTGGGATGATGATTTTAAGCTAGGGGTCCCCCCACAGTGTGCCTCAAAGACCCGGAAGCGGTACCAATGGGCCATCTCTGGAGCCAGGATTTTGCTCAGTGAGGGCCATTCCAAATTCGCTCAATGGGGCCATTTCTCATCCGGATGCCCCCGGGCATGCATGGCCACCATGGATAGGTCCACAATGGCCACATCCACCTATCCACGGTGGCCACGCATGCACGGGGGCCTCCGGACAAGAAATTCCCCCCTTGAGCGAATTTGGAATGGTCCTCACTAAGCAAAACCCTAGCTCCGAAGCTGGTCCATTGGCACTGCATCTGGGTATTTGAGGCATGTTGTGGGGGGTCCCCTAGCTGAAACCCGACGTCCCGGATGCACTGGAATCCACAGATTCATGAACGGAGCCACGGTTTGGATGCTATTGGCATTCTAGTTGGGCACCCTGGGGTCATTCAGGGACACTTTGAGTTGATCTAGGGCCACAGAACCGAAACCGATGAGCGGACTTGGATTATGTCAGCTCCCATAGGTCCACATGTCCATTGTGGACCTATCCATAGTGGCCATGCATGCTTGGGGACCTCCAGATGAGAAACGGCCCCCTTGAGCGAATTTGGAATGGCCCTCACTGAGCAAAACCCTCGCTCCGGAGATGGCCCATTGGCACCACTTTCAAGTCTTCAAGGCACGTTGTGGAGGGTCCCATAACTGAAAATGGGCGTCTCGGATCCACTGGAATCGACGGTTTCACGAACAGAGCCACGGTTTGGATGCTACAGGAATTCTAATCGAGCACCCTAGGGCTATTCAGGGACACTTTGGGGATTTGCTCCGGGGCCACAGAACCCAAACCGGCGAGCAAACTTGGATTGTGTTAGCTCCCACATGTCCACATGGCCATTGTGGACCTATCCACGGTGGCCACGCACGTCCGGGGGCCTCCGAACGATAAATGCCCCCCTTGATCGATTGGAATGGCCCTCACTGAGCAAAACCCTAGCTCCAGGGATGGCACATTGGTACCACTTCCGGGTCTTCGAGGCACGTTGTGGGGGGACCCCTAGCTAAAACCCAGCATCCCGGATCCACTGGAATCGGTGGATTTGCAAACAGAGCCATGGTTTGGCTACTATGAGCATTCTAGTCAGGTACCGCAGGGCCATTCCGGGACACTTTGGGGATTTGCTCTGAGGCCACAGAACCCAAACCGGCGAGCGGACTTGGATTCCGTCGGCTCCCACAGGTCTACATTGCCATTATGGACCTGTCCACGATGGCCACGCATGCCCGGGGGCATCCTGAAGAGAAATCCCCCCTTGAGCATATTTGCATGGCCTTCACATTGGGGTCAAATTTGCAACCTAGAGATGACAATGATGATGGAGATGTTCATGATGATAATGATGGTGATTATGATGAAGACGTTGATGGTGATGGTGATGGTGATGGTGATGGCGATGATGATGGCGATGATGAAGAAGATGGTTTAGTGCTAGGGTTAGTTAAATCATCAATCAAGATAAGAGACATAAAATGCATAAACCCTTGATTAGTTACATTTCTAACTTTATGAATAAACATAACCAATCATACCAAGTATACTTATATAAGGGATCCTAACACAAGGTAGGATTCTAACTTGATATAGGAAAAACATACCTGGATTGGTATGTTAGCTAGTTATGTCTAACATACCCACATGATGTCTTCTTGTTCTCTTTAATGACTTGTGCTAGTAACCTGCATATCTCATAGGTTAACCATTATAGAACCAAGTTATACATACCTCATAAATAGATATTCTAAGTGATCCATGACAATGGATGAATCTTTGTCTTCATGTCATCATGATCATGTGTTCTTGAACTAGAACATGATTTGTCTTTCTTGGTATACCTTTCATGTTAGCGGACAACATAAACCTCATACAACACCATAATGCATTAGTACAATCATAAGTGTCAACACCCTAATCAATGAATATCTTCTATCATGCATTCATAATTTTATTAAGGTGATACAAGAAGTATAAATTTAATCAAGATTGTACTAACCGTAATAACATGAAGACAAACATACCATAAACTTAATCATGAACAAATCTCGAAACATACCTAGATAAGTCATACCTGTCGAGATTGCTTGTAATCTTCTTATGTAAGGCCTTAGCCTCATCTCCCTCTAAAACAGGAACTTCTTCACTTTTGTAGGTGACCAATCCATTCTCTTCTAGGATTAACCCAATCCACTTGATTTGCAGGAACTGGATCTGGAGCTGGATGAGGGTTTGTCAAAGAAACCCTAAAAATTCAAACTTTGAATTTCAAACTTTTGAAAGGATGGAAATATGCACCTTGATGAGCTGATCAAGCTGGTATACTAAGAATTTTAAAACTGCAAAGTTTCACCCCTCAAATTTTCCTTTGAAACTTCCAGATTCAGTGGAAATGACCCCAAACTAGGGTTTGATAAATCCCACCCTTCTACCCAATCAAAAGGTTCAATCCAAATCTCTAAGCTTTTAGTTTTCTTAGGAGCTTCCAGCCGTGGTCACAGATTTCAAAAATTCCCATTTTTGTAGAAACCCTAATTTTTCACTTTTTCGATCAAAGTCCCGAACTAGGGAGATCGAACTTGTACAACGTGCCACGTGTCACTAGTTCAGTTTCAGCCTCTAAAAACTTTACCTGAGAAATTATAGTCTGTGCACTACCTATCACTTTTTATGAAATTTCATTTGGATCTTCCTAGTCTACGTTATGACCTTTTTTCCAAGGTCACCTGTTTATGACTGAGATCTGGAAGAGGCAGAAACCTTATGTTGTACAAATCATAAATCACAAAGTACAATGAATTAGAGGTTTTCCTTTGGACACAAGGTACATGGGGATCTTATATTTTCTTTGTATTATTTTCAAACCCTGAAACCTTGCCCAAAATTATTTATAGTGAAAGTGCTAGGATGACTGGTTTTTTCTATATCAATCCCTAGCATCGCAAGTGCAACAAGTGTCATACATGCCATACCATGCCTTCTTTCAGGCTAGCTATGATACCATGTTAATTTTTCATAATTTACTTCAATATGATCTAGGATCTTAACTGATAGAACAACATGTACAACATATCAATCATGGACATAATAATGCAAGCACACAAGAGACACAGAGTTTACTTGGGGAAAACCATAAAGGTGAAAAACCCCAATAACTTCCTCAGAGAAAGATAGAGCAATGATACAAACCAAGCATAAGATATAGACATCTCCTAGTAGCAGCTTCTCCTCCTCCACAAGTGCGCCACTCTCTCGAGAGTGTGAGAGAGAATAGTATGATGAAATAGAGTGCCTCCCGCACTCTATTTATACTTGACTTGACTTGCCTAATAACCTTTACTAGGTCAGCCTTAACTTAACCACATAACATAATGCTGACTGGGACGACACCCAATAGGGTGGTCTAATAACCCTTTGACCCACATGGCCGACCCCCAATAGCGTGGTCTAATAACCCTTCGACCCACATGACTTATACAGGGCTGACCCCAACAAGGTGGTCTAATAACCCATCAAGTATAAGTTACAACACTTACAATATAAATGACAACACTTCCGTATATAGGAATAATAACATCTCTATAGGAATACAAACACTTCCGTATAGAGGAATAATACCATCTCTATAGGAGTACAATATACATATATGAAATACATTTCGAAGTTACATATACATCAACAGTTGACTAGTTGAATAAAGCTACTACAACAATGCCAATAGAGGATTTTCAATACAAGGGATGGGTCTCTAGACCTCGAGCATGGTGATTAAAAAACATAAAGGTTATTAGGACCTAAATGAATATCTGCATGCTCATGAGCCATGAACAAGTCCTTGAATCAGTACACAAGCTCTCTAGACAAGATACATGGCCTTTGTTTTGGATATGGATTCCATTTGTAGGTTTTGTGCACTAAGGATGGGTCTTTAGGTATTGAAAATGATAAGGTGAGGACATATGAGGCCTCAAATCGAATATAAATGTTTTAAGGTTATTATCCATCAAGATTCCCTCAACCCCCAGACATGCCCTTTAAAAGAATGTTTTATCTTTGAGTGTGATATGGGTGCCAACATGAGGTTTTCACTACTAAGGATGGATATTGGCGTCTTGACCATGGTTGAGGTGATGACAATGAGGTTCTTATGACTCCAATGAATCTTCCATGGATCATGGGGTAAAATGATGTCTTGAACCATTGAGTTGACTATATTCAATATGTGTCTTAACCTCAAAAAATACAAGATACTTACATTACAAAGAGTGATTATCAATATTACCAAAACATTGAAGACATTATCAACACTAAGGGTCTATGCCAACTTGTGCAAGTAGTAGTTCAACACATTAACCATGCTTTCATTAAAGGCACATACTAACACACAAAGAACTATCCATATGTAACTATATTAACAATTCTCATCCAAGCACACATATGAACTTCTCATATATCTAAGTTAATTTGATATAATATGTGGTGCAATGATGGTTAGAATTGACTATTATAACCATTACAAGGTTAAGTATGGAAGAAGTCATTGTCTTCTATTTATTCTTTTGTATCCCTAAAGTCACAACACTTTGTAATGTAAATATCACTCCTTAGTTTGCTTGGTTAGGTATGTTGTTGCTGAAAGGAAAAGATGCAAGACCCATTCAAATACAAGGGACTCATATTGAGGTCACTTGGTGTCTAGAAATAACATCTATATGTATGTGAAAACTGTTCCATAACATTGTAATCGAAGACAAAATCATGTATGCAAAAATGTAATCAAAGAAAAAGTCATATAGACAAGTGCAGATCCATCTATTAATATGCAAAAATAATCCAATCATGTACAATTTTTGGAAAAATGGAACATCGTTCCCAACGTCTATATAATGGCAACTCGTGCCCTATACAAAATATGGCAATTTGTGCCGAAAATGCCACATAGTGGCTAGTGTACATAGGAGGGTCTCTCAATCCTCCTGCCCACCATCGGAGCTCCCAGGTGCATCTCCAAAATCGATCTTCCTCTTCTTCATGCTAGAGGAAGCTGGGTCCTTTGGGCATCTTGTAGCATGTCCCCCTGAGCCCTAAAACGACAACACTAATATGTCAACTTTTCCTGGCAATTATACAAGTATACAAAATAATTTAAAAGTAAAAATAGTTTTCAAATCTTAGATAACTCACCTCATGCGAGAATGTAAGTCGTGAGGGGGTCTCCCTCCTCCGTGCTCCTAGTCTCTCAGCAATGCTACCCTGCAACATTTAGAACAATCAGATAAATGATGAAATTAGATGCATATAGTAATTTTCGTTAAAATTGAATGAGATTTTCATAAACTAGTCAATCTCACCGTGAACACAACCCACTGGTCTTCGGGGCTGGCGGATGGAGTAGTCGGATGGACAACTTGCTCCGATGTTAGGGTGGATGGTATAGGGGAGTATGTGACCAAATCTAAGGTGGCTACACCACTAGGGGGAAAAGTGGAAGAAGGGGAGGTGGAAGAAGGAGGCATGGACTACGGTGGGCGAAGTGGGCGTGCATGTTTAGGGCTATAAACCCCAACTGGCTATAGTATGGGTTGGGGAACCCTGGAAGGGGAAGCGAGTGTCATGGGGGAATGTGAGGGGGGGAGTTCTGTTTTGCGATGGAGGGATGGGTGATTGTGGATGGGTGGTGTGTCATGGTCGGATGGGGGAGGGTGGGAACATGGGAAACTGATACAAAGGTGGAGCTCGATATGAAATGTAAGGGAGAGCTAGATGGAACTGTGGTGCTATATAGGAAGGGGGGCTGGATGGAATGGGGTGGGGAGGGATGCATGGAATGGGGCATGTATTCCATGGGATACAACTGGCATATAAGGTAGTCGAAAGGCCAGGGAGGGAGGAATAACGACACTGCCAGGCCGAGGTGCTCGCACCTTCATACACATTTATAACCTCATAGTTTAATATAGAAAAATATAAATATACACGGACACATCATCATATTTGAAATTAAATTTATGCTTTAATACACACGATACCTACGCACGTGGATATTTGTTGATCCCTAGTGGCGATGGCTGGTTGCTGGATCCTGCGGACACCTGTGCAAACACTACAATTTTTAGACTGAATTTATAAAAACAATATTAACAATATTAAACACAATGCAAATGAGAATGACAACGATGGTACTTTAAAAACATGACTGCAATTAATTTATATTCAAGTTAGATGATAGTGGTTTGATGGGATTTGGATATTATATAACGTTTTTATTGTATTGGTGCAGTTCATTTGTTCAAGACTTGGTAAAGAACATGGTTGTGGAGATCGTGTCCTTTGACCCATAATGGATTGGGCCCATGATAATTTGGCAAAGAAGGTTGACAATTTATGCTTGAAGTGTTTGATGGCCAAAGTTTTCATTGATGACAACACATTAAGGACAAAGGGGGAAGTGATGACATGGAAAAGACTTGACTGGACAAATGGTAAACATGACAATATTTGATGACTTGACAAGTTGCAAGCAAGCATGACAAGTGTAGAAGACTTGACAAAGTGGAGACATGAAAAAGGATTGATGAAAAGGACTTGATAATGACATTGATGACAATACATTAATGACAAAGACATGGAAGAGTTAAGAACATGGAGCATACATATTATGGCAAGTACAATGGAGATGGTGACATGGCTTGAGGGATGGAAAAGGCGACAGGTATGACAAACATGGCAAGCATCAAACGTGGCAAGCATGAAAAGTGTTTATGACAAGCATGGAAGAAGGACATGGCAAGCTAATAAGGACAAGAAGGTGACATGGCATGACCATAATTAAATAAATAATATTTGATTTATTTAATCATCTTAATGATAAAACTATAAATAGAAGACAAGTTTCATAGAAGACAAGAGTATAAATAGAAGACAAGTTTCATTTTTAAGGAAGCAATGTGTGAATATTTTGGGAGATTGAGGAGAGCTTGATGAATATGGTTGTCTATTACTATCATTGATAACAACATTAATGGAAAACTTTAAGCTTGAATAACACATGGCATAAGGACATGGAAACAAAGGTTGATTTGGTGGACAAAGTGATGGGAATTGGAGCCATTGGCACACCTATTGAACCAAGAGTAAAATGACCCATACTGTGGTCATTTGAAGATGATTTGGACAAGGAGAGTACATGGAAAAGATAACTTGGATGACATGGTGACAAATGGAAAATCATCAATAACACACATAGCATTGGTCATGCACAGGAAGATGAAGCAAGCATTGGATGGTAGTCTGAGGATGAAGGACACTGTGGGCATCACCAAAACCCCCGTTGTGGGCTCATCATTGGTCAAGTAAGAATGACAGATTTTGGAAATTTCTCTCCCATTTCTATAATCATTAGAGGTATAGGATTCCTAAAGTGAACATGAACAAATGTCTCTAGTTTTCTTAGGTTTTCATGTTTTATAAGGTTTCATTTTGGCTTGGTTGGATTATATGAATTTATAGCTCTCAAATAATTTAGACAATATGATAAACACAATTGTAAAATACGAGGAATAATATGGTAATTACTAAGTGCTAATTAATTTGTAATTACTGAACACAAGTTACTCGTAACATGATCTAATTATTCAAAGTAAAGAAGTTACTTGTGTGTATGGTGCCGCAATCTCCTCTACTGATGCCATGGATTGGTCGAGGTCAAAGGAACCGATGTCCTCCCACCTGGAGGATGGAGACCCGGGCCTCAATAACTGTACATTAAAAGAAATAAAGTCAACAATGTGTAATTCAAAGTTAAATATATTAAAAAATACGATATCAAATAAAATACGACAAATACTTGAACATTAAATAAAACAATAGCTAACCTGATCCATGTAGCTCCCTTTGGCATGCTGTTGCGTAGGACCATGGCAAGAATGACCATAGTGAGAACAACGATCTGTCATTGTTCTAGTAGAACTAGAAGGTCCCTCCTGGGTTCCACCTGTACCCGACATGTCCCGGCCACCACCCATAGATGGTACAGCTGTGTCTGTCTGATCGATGTCCTCCCGTCTCTATGAAGACATAACCACAAATGTGGTATGTCTAAGCAAATGATGTGTGGAACTCCTAACTGAGTCGTCAATCTCGTCTAAGATGCTACCAAACCCGGGTTGTTGAGGAGGGGTGTTTGGCTCTCTCCTGGTGCGGGAGGTCCTTTAAGTGGGTTGTGATGGGCTTGAGGTCAATCTTGGGCAGAGCCAAGACCGACACCCTAAAACTCAGTGATGTCAAAATAGTTGACATGGTAGCCTAGCTCAAACTCATCCAACAATTTTCAAAGGAAATACTATGGGACCTCCAAATTGTTGCATGGGGGCCTTTCAAACACCACGAACCATCTATTTCTCCAGTTATCTCTCCATGGCTGGTAAATACACTAGTCCATGCAAACTCGTTTCCTCCTCACATCTGGAGGCTGTCTTGTCGAGGGAACTATGAATTTGCTATACAGCTAGGCTTTGGTGATGTTGAGGTCTTTTATCTATTCATTGGACATCCTAGTGGAGTAGTGTTCCTATTAAGTTCAACCTAATTTCACAAGCAAGATCACTGAAAGAAACACAATCACAAGATAGACAAATATTTACCTAGGGAAACCCTCATGGGGTAGAAAACCCAACAAAGCTTTCCTCAATATAGATAATCAACCAATACAAAGATGTAGTCCCCAACAAGATCTCCTTCTCCTCCTATGCAGACCTCTCTCTCTCCTATGCGTGAATCACAAGTGAGTGAATGAATGGTATAAATGAGGAATACACCTCCTCTATTTATACTTGAGTTCTAACTGACTTTTCACCCTAATGGGGCCGACCTCTCCTAAGAGAGTCTAATAACCCCTAAATAGCTAACTCAGGGCTGACCTCACATGGGAGATCTAATAACCCTAGTTACCACACTCTCTCGGAGGAATAAACATCTACGTATATACAATAGGGTCTCCACGAAGGAATGGAACATCTCCGGAATAATAAAGTACAAATATAATATTCTTAGAAGTTATAATATTTCAACACTCCCCATTAACGAGAAGGATATTATAACAACATCTGTAGGAGCAAGGAGTCATCAACTACATGATACATGATAGATCTATAAATCATTGGAAGCTTTCTTTATACATCATCATCAGTAACTCATTCAGTTACTGGAACATCATCATCGTCAGTAATGAGTCTTCATCTTCTACATCACTCGATCAGCTACAGTATCATTATCATCTGGATCACATGATCAACATCCTCATCGTCTGTATCTACCGATCAACATCATCGTCATCTAGATCATCACGATCAACAACATTGTCATCTAGACCATCACGATCAACAACATCATCATCTAGACCATCACGATCAACGACATCGTCATCTAGACCATCACGCTCAACAACATCGTCATCTAGACCATCACTATCAACAACATCGCCATCTAGACCATCGTGATCAACAACATCATCATCTAGACCATCACAATCAACAACATTGTCATCTAGACCATCACGATCAACAACATCATCATCTAGACCATCACGATCAGTAGCATCGTCATCTAGACCATCACGATCAACACCATTGTCATATAGACCATCACGATCATCAACATCATCATCTAGACCTTCCTAATCAACAACATCATCATCTAGACCATCATGATTAGTAGCATCGTCATCTAGACCATCACAATCAACATCTGGATCCTCTCAATCAATGGCATCAACATAGCAGCATACTCTGCAATGTACAAGATCCTATTATGGGATGATCAATCCCTCTCACTTTAGGACATAGGTTTAAGGATGATATAATCCTGATCCGCTTACGGGATGACCAGTCCCTCTCGATTTAAGACATATCTCATGTATATGGACGATGCAATCCCAAATAAACTTACAGGATGATTAATGCTTATCACTTTAAGACACCTCACCATGTCTAGGGACGATGCAATCCCGAATCAACGTACAGGATGATTAATCCTTATCACTTTAACACACCTCACCATGTCTAGGGATGATGCAATCTCGAATCAGCTTCCAGGATGATTAGTCCTTATCACTTTAAGACATCTCACCATGTCTAGGGACAATGCAATCCCAAATCAGCTTACAGGATAATTTTTCCTTATCACTTTAAGACATCTCACCATGTCTAGGGACGATGCAATCCCGAATCAGCTTACAGGATGATTAGTCCTTATCACTTTAAGACATCCACCATGTCTAGGGACAATGCAATCCCGAATCAACTTACAGAATGATTAGTCCTTATCACTTTAGGACATGAGTCCAAGGATGATGCAACCCTGATCCACTTACGGGATGATCAACCCCTATCACTTTAGGACATGAGTCCAAGGATGATGCAATCCTGATCCACTTACAGGATGCTCAATCCCTATCACTTTAGGACATAAGTCCAGGGACGATGCAATCCCAATAGTCCTCTTAGACAAAGTCTAAGTACCACTACATCGACCTCATCATTGGAATAGGTAACCTCATCATCAACCTCATCGTTGCAACAGGTAACCTCATCATCGATATATGTATCCTCATCATTGATACAAGTATCCATATCATCGATACAATATCCTTATCATTGATACAATATCGTCATCATCGATACAGTATCCTCATCAATACAGGTATCCTCATTATTTACCTTACTGTCAATATAGGCAATCTCATCATCGATACAGGTATCCACATTGATACCAGTATCCAAATATCATCATCAACCATATCACTCCCCCTTTCGAGGAGGGTCCTTCTGAACAAAACCAAGCTTGTTGTTGGTATCGGAATTTTCCCTATCAAAATTTTAGTTTTCGGTAGCACATTGATCGAAAATTAAAAGGAAGACATTGCCAGAAGTTCAAAACTCAGTAATATTTTTCTAATGTCCCAGTTTTTGTTCATCCGGCCAGTCTCACTTCACTTCCTCAAGCCTCTATCATGGTTGATTGTAATGCGTATCTATGGTTTACATTTGGAAATGTTATAGTTCCTCAACAAATTTGCCAAAGCCTCAAATGATTTTATATATAAATAAATATAAAAATAAATTATTTTAAAATTGTTTCATATGATTTTAAAATAATTTTTATATTTATAAAGCTTTGGGTTTTTACTTTTGATTATAATTTTTAGGTTTCGTTCCAATCCTAAGTCAAGTAACATATTTTAATAATAATGATTATTATTTGAATTGGGCCTTTTTTATATTTAAAGGGGCATGCATTTAAATAATAGTCTTTATTAATTTTCCCAAACCATAATAAAGTGCATATGTGTCTTTCATAATCTAGTATCATTCTATTATGCACTTTATTATTGAGTTTATGCTTTATCTTAAGTTGTCTATGGATTCATCTTCTTTAACTTCAAACTATGTCTTATTCAAAGCCGCCTTATGAGTCACCTCCAGCCATGTGTTCAAATGCTAAGGTTTAAGCACTATTTTTTATGCCATGTGTCTTTACATACTCTCAACAGCTATGATCAAGCCTTCATTCAATCTAAATTCTTATACCCAAGCCATAGAGCCGAGATTTGTGAACCAAGCACTAATGAATTTGATCTCTGGTATTGATGAGTTCTTTCTCTAAATATCCAATGCATTTGCAACTGCATCGGGTAAAGGATCATCCTCTTAAATAATGTCATATCGTAATCAATTGATTACATTTAAAACTGCAAAGGATCAAATAGTGGCACCATAATGAACAGGTTGAGGTCAAAGTAAACTCACGGTTTTGAAATTGAAGATAATGGCGGTGGCAAAGCATTTTGTAGATAATGTGATACAATCAGAATGAGCACATGATTATCTACAAGCAAATCCATATTTCAAAGAGAAAGATCAGCTAGCAACATATTTCAAAGAGAAAGATCAACTCGCAGTTGAGAAATCATTTCCATATTTTAGGCATTGAATTGGCGATCAAAAGGGTATTTGTACTTCTTGGCAAGAATGGAAATCAAGCTCAGATTTCTTATTTGAAGGCAATATTTGAGAATCGCTTTCAACCTTATCTACAACAATCCCAAATTTCCAGAATTTTGATGAGCATCTTCAGGAAGTATTTAAATAGTCAAAGATCATAAGTGCCAGGGCATCTAAAAACAGGCAAATAGATCCACATTCCCAGGTAGAGGATCAATAGGTAAAGTATTTTTCTCAACACTTAGCGCGGTTAAGGAATCTTCTTCTCGATCTTATGGAAACTGTAGATTACATCCCAGTATCCAAAGAATGTAAAGTCAGCATTTTGAAGGCCAAATAGGGTGATCGAACTCAACAATTTGATGATTAGATCAATAATTCTAGATTTGAAGCCATTTAATTCTAGCAATTCCATATCTCTTGAAACCAATTCAAGATATTTTCTGCTTTTGTAAATTCTATAAAGTTGGGCATTTGTATTGTAATTCAGGGGGGAAGTTCCAGCCGAGAGGCTATGAGTGATTGTGAGGGTCGAGCTTAGCAATCTGTAACTTCTTGTACAACTCTGTGAGTATATTTTAGAACTGTATGAGGATGAGAGATCCTTGATGAGCCACTCTGGTTTTCTATCAATACAAATACTATTCAATGTTTTTGATACTTATTTCATGATTCTTATGAAAGTCAATGTTTCTCATGCTAGTTTCTCATTACAGATATGTCATCAACTGTTTGTGATTATATACCTGGTTCATGGCTGGCTCATACTGTTTGTATTTATGTACTTCTACCTCATTTTTGTTTACCGTCCTTTCTATATACCTATCAGTACCTTTGATTATTAATCCACACCTTCATTTTCCTCTTCTGCTACTTAAAATCCAGATTCAATCAATTCGAGGTGCCTAAACTTTGTACTCAGCAGTCGATGCAAACTTTAGGATAAACACTTGTCTCGAAAATACTCAAACTTTACTCAAGACAAAGGTTTGTCAATATATCAACAACTTGTTCATCAGTGCTCACATACTCGAGCTTGATAGCTCCTTTCTGCACCATATCCCGTATATAGAAATATTGGATCTCTATGTGCTTTGAGGTATCATGGAATACTGGATTCTCTATCATCTTGATACAACTCTAGTTGTCACACAGGATCACAGTGGGGTCCATATCTAAGTCAAACAATCATGATAACAACTTTCGAAGCCATACTGCTTCACAACTAGCAGGGCAAGTAGCTATATATTCCGCTTCAGCTCTGCTGAGAGCCACACTTGACTGCTTCCTGCTAAACCATGAGATCATGGCAGATCCTAGACAATAACATCCACCCAATGGTCTCTTCCTGTCTGATACACTTCCTGCCCAATCAGCATCTGTGTAGCCATACAATCTGAAGTCATGATCTCCATGATAACATAGACCAAAATCTATCGTACCCTTTAGGTACCTCATCACATGCTTTGCAGCTATCACGTGAACTCATCTAGATTCCACTAGATACTACCTCAAGGTGTTCACCGCAAAGTATATATCTGGCCTGATATTCGTCAGATACATTAATGACCCAATAATCTGTCTATACAAAGTCACATCCACTAACTCTGAACAGTCATCAGCTAACAGCTTCAACTTAGAATCCATGGGAGTGGCCATGGATTTGCATTAAAACATATCGAATCTTTTCAATATTTCCACAGCATACTTACCCTGGTTGAGAAAGATTCCTTCTGGGCCTTGCCATACTTCCAGACCTAGGAAGTAGTGCATCAATCTGAGATCTTTCATCTCAAACTCCGAAGAGAGATTCTTCTTGCACTCGATAATCTGTTTCTCATTTCCAGTCAGAAATAGATCATCAACATATAGCAACAATATGACAGGTTCATCATCCATAACCTTGAGATAAAGATTAGGATCAGCTTTACTTTTGGTAAACCGCAAGCTTGTCAAGAAACTATCAATTATTCCATACCAAGCTTTGGGAGCTTGCTTGAACCCATACAAAGCCTTCTTTAGTTTCCACACATGGGTTCTTCCATCTTCCACCTCAAATCCTTATGGTTGTTCTATGTACACTTCTTCCTCAATCACACCATTCAGGAAAGTTGTCTTTACATCCATGTGGTGTAATTCCCACTTCATCATGGATGCAAGTGCCATGATGGTTCTAATGGAAGTGTACCTTGCAATTGGTGCAAATGTCTCTTCATAGTCAATTCCCTCTTTCTGAGAGAATCCTCTGGCCACAAACCTTGCCTTATATTTTTCAATGCTACCATTCGCAGCATGCTTTATTTTGTATATCCATTTAGACGATACCACACTTTTGTCTTTTGGTTTAAGAACTATATCCCAAACATCATTCTTCATTATTGGTTGGTACTCCTCAGGCATTTCCTCTACCCACTCTTTCTTATGAGATCCCTCTTCATAACTAGTGGGTTCTTGATCTACTAGATCACATATCAAAGCCATATAGTTGGAAAATGACTTTGGTTTCTTGCTCACTCTGGTGGAGCCTTCAGGAGCTCCATACTTTTCTGCTCCTCGTATAATATCTCTTTCCCATGTTGGCCTTCTCTTTCTTGACATGTTTGTGATAGGGGATTCTTGTGGTTCTGACATGTCATGGTCTTCAAGTGTTACATCTTCAGGGTTGGGTACAGCCTCTGCAGTTCTGGAAAGTGCAGCTTCTTTATATACTTCTTCATATTGGCACTTCCTAAATCTCTTGAGAGCTGCTTCTTCATCAAATGTCACATCCCTACTTATTTCCATATGATGAAAACCTGGGATGTAAATTCTGAATGATTTGGATGCTTCACAATATCCAACAAAAATTACCTTCTTCCTAGAAGGATCCAGCTTGGTCCTCTTTTCTTTTGGAATGTGAATATATACTGGGCATCCAAATACCTTGAGGTGACTTAATTCAGTTCTCTTTCTTGTGAACACTTATTCTGGGGTTTTGAAATCAAGAGCACTATGAGATAGTCTATTCTGCACATAGACTGCTTTCCTAGTTGCTTCAACCCATAGATACATAGGTAGGTCTTGATCATGTATCATTGTCTTTACATCTTCCATGATGGTTCTATTCTTTCTCTCCACAACACCATTTTGTTGAGGATTGTAGGGAGTGGTTAGTTCCCTCTTGATTCCAACTTCTTTACAAAAGTATTCAAAGTCCTTTGAAGTATATTCTCCGCCATTATCTGTCCTGAGTATTTCGATTTTGTTTTCTGAATGATTTTCTATCAAGGCTTTGAACTCCTTGAATTTTTCGAAGACTTCATTCTTTCTTTTTTAGAAAGTATATCCAAGTATTTCTTGAATAGTCATCAATAAATGTAAGATAGTATTCATATCCACTCAAAGATGTGGAGGGAATAGGTCCACATATATCTGAATGAATTAATTCCAAGGTACTCTTAGTCTTTGTTTCACCCTTTGGAAATGAGTTCTTGATATTCTTCCCTTTTTCACATCCTTTGCATGTGCCATCATGATCAATCTTTAAGTCTGGTAGTCCTATAACTACCTTGCTCACATGAGGTAGTGCTTTGTAGTTAATGTGAGCAAGTCATCTATGCCATAGCTCGTTTGGGCTAGTGGCTTCATGTACAAGGGCAACTTCTGGATGGCTCGTGAGTTTGTATAGACCTCCTTCCTCTTCACCAATAATAATTGCATCCTCAATTGATTTTCCTTTGGGCCACATGAGTACCTTTCCATCTATGAATGCAACCCTATAGCCTTTCTTATCTAAAGCTAAGATATAGAGTAAGTTATTCTTCAAACCTAGTACATATAAGATCTCCTTCATCTTCAATGGGGTTCCAGAATCAAGCTTGTAACTTACTTCACCAACTCCCTTGATGGGATATTGATAGTCATCTCCTAGGGATACCTTCTGTGGAGAGGTCTTCTCTTCAAGTTTTGAAAGAGTCTTCTTTTGACCCGTGATGTGCTTTGAAGCACCACTATCAATGAACCATGTATCTTCTCTAGGTGTTACTGCCCCAGAGAATGCATATAATATAACATACTCTTCTGCATCTTCTTCTTCCTCTACTTTAGATCTTTTCTTTTGAGGCCTTTCCTCCTCTTATTTGATTAGTTCCTCTTCTCTTTTGAAATCTTTGTGGAGGTTGAGACTCCTTGTGTTTAGCCTTCTTGAGGTAGGATTGATTCCTTCTTCTCTTGGTGTGGGTGGCCAAAGCTTGGTCATCTTCCTTGAGAAAGGCTTCTATGTTGGCAACCCTAGCTTCTTCTTGAATGCAATCCTCGCATACAACATCAAAATTCATACTTTCTTTTCTGGCACACATAGTTTGGATGAATGACTCCCAAGATCTAGTGAGACCATTTAGAGCAGTCATGACTAGTTCATATTCATCAAGGGTATCTCCAATAGCATCTACTTGTTCCTTGAACTGGGAAAACCTTGATAAATAGTCTAGAATAGATTCTCCTTTATTCATCTTGGTGCTCTTTAGTTGAGCTCTCAGGTTCATCTTCCTATTGATTTTCTTTCCTTCATACATTCTGGAAAGGGAATCATACATTTCCTTTCGGGACTTCTTGGATGCCAATTGGGGAATCAAGTGGTCCTTGATAGAATCAGCAATGATTCTTTTTTCCCTAATCAAGTACTTCCTATACTTCTCTTTGGATTCATCTTCCTCAGGTTCTGCAACCTCATACTTGATATATTGGGCAAGATCATTCTCTTTAAGAATGATACCAATCCTATATTTCCATGCCTGAAAATTCTCTATACCCTCTAACTTGTCTTCAAGGTTAGTGCTTGGAGCCATCTTATCCAGGGGGTCACAGAGATTGAAGTTTCTCAAGAGATAGAATAACACTTACGAGGAGATGTGCTTGATTGAATTGAGAATACTAGTGTGTTCTGCTTTTGGAAACTTCAACTTTTCACCTTCTGGATCTGCAACAGAATTTATGGTTTTCTGGTATTCACTTTTCTGGTTTACTGGTGCACAAGTTCGCAGCTTTTCTGGTTCACTGGTGCACAGGTGCGCACTTTTCTAGTTTACTGGTTTTTTGTAATTTTGGTCCAAAACCCAAACTAGGGTTTGACTTTTCCGGAGTTCTACCCACTCAAAAAGTTCGATCTAGGGCTCAAAACTTCAATTTTGAGGAGGGATATCCAGCCATGCAATCAGAATCTAAAAATTCCAACTTTTGCAGAAACCCTAATTTTCACTGGAGGAGGAGAGAGAGTTATTTTCACCTTGTGAAAGATGTCTTATTCAGGCTAGCTCTAATTCCATGTTAAGTTTAGCCTAATTTCACAAGCAAGATCACTGAAAGAAACACAATCACAAGATAGACAAAGATTTACCCTGGGAAACCCTCATCCGGTAGAAAACCCAACAAAGCTTTCCTCAATATAGATAATCAACCAATACAAAGATGTAGTCCTCAACAAGAGCTTGTTCTCCTCCTATGTAGACCTCTCTCTCTCCTATGCTCCAATCAAAAGTGAGTGAATGAATGGTATAAATGAGGAACACACCTCCTCTGTTTATACTTGAGTTCTAACTGACTTTTCACCCTAATGGGGCTGACCTCTCCTAAGAGAGTCTAATAACCCCTAAACAGCTAACTCAGGGCCGACCTCACATGGGAGATCTAATAACCCTAGTTACCACACTCTCTCAGAGGAATAAACATCTCTGAATATACAATAGGGTCTCCACGGAGGAATGGAACATCTCCAGAATAATAAAGTACAAATATAATATTCTTAGAAGTTACAATATTTCAAAAGTTCCCTCATTCGAGCCCTATATTGGTTAGATTTGTGATCTTGTTGTGTGAAAGGTTGATGGATTCAGTAATTTTTTGCAATGATGAAGCCAAGGAAACCCGAGAGGGCTCCTTGGCGCTCTTCAATTCATCGCTCAATACCCTTAATTCATTTAAATCTTGGTGTAATTGGTCTTTGGGGTTTTCATTTGGTTCATTGTCCGTTCCAATGTTGTCTTCTGAAGGTCGGGTTTCATTGGTTTCATCTAATGGTTCAGGTGTGTTTGTCATCTTGTTAGGTGTAGATGGCCTACAATGAATTTTTCTTGGTTTTTTAATGGATTGTAAATCTTTTCAAAAATTAAAATTGAAATGGAAAACAAAAAAATACAAAAATAACAACAAATTTGTGCTTTGTTGAGCACCTACCTGGAGAAATCATTGGCAAGGTGGTGTAGGGGCGATTTGTTGGCGTTGAGGGGTCCTTGTCTGCTCCACGACACGTTCGCGGGGTGCCTCTGTGCGCTCGTGGGTTTGTTGAAAATGACAAACCCGTGAGCTCTGTTTTTTTTTTACAAAAAAACAGGGGCGCGCACGCGTCATTAACACGTGCGTGCCTTTTTCTGCATACGCATTGATGATGCGTGCATGCACCTTTTGTCCACGTGGGATCAACTACGTGGACATTCGGCATTGCCGAAGCAGGGACGGGTGCATGCTTTTGGAAGCGCGTGCACGTCGCTTTGTTTTTTCCGCTCATGCACTGCTGTTGTGGCCTTTTTGGGTACCAACTTCGTGCGGCTACCCAAAGGGATATCACACATTTCTCAAGTTAGTCGGAGTAGAGACTACTTATGTAGAGTTTACCCTACTAATATTGTGTGCAGATAAATTTGGACCCTGCTGGGTGGAAGAACTTATTGGTGCACATGAGAGAAATTGAAAAATATATATGTTATACAATCATTGGCTTAAATCTATCTAGAGCAAGAAGTTTGCGTCGAAGGAGTTTGTTTGAGTAGGTAGAATGAGATTTGCCACACATTTAATCACTTTAAAAAAATTTAAACAAAGGTCGAGTAGAAATCATCTTGCAAAATATAACGGTGCTTGATTAATGGATAAACTCAACTCTATTTAATCACTTTAAAAAAATTTAAACAAAGGTCGAGTAGAAATCATCTTGCAAAATATAACGGTGCTTGATTAATGGATAAACTCAACTCTTGTAGTATATAGACAAAGGAATGAGACATGCATATTTTATGACTTGTTGAAAAGAAATTAAGAAATCCTTGAAAACTTACTCAGTTGTTTGTGAGAATGCTATCAAAGGTCGATACGAAATAACCCTAGGATATATTTATATCAATACCCAATGAAAAATATATTCCTAGGGCGGTGCTTGTCTTTAATTAACATAACTACCTCATCCATGACAGTATGGATCTCAACTCTGGTAGGAAGTACCCTTATTTCCTATTTCTAGATATATAATTGTTTCCCATATTTAGTAACATAGGTCTATAAATGCATTGACATAAATCCTATATTCCACTTTTAATTTAGCTTCGCCCAAGTCATGAATTCACAAGTAAGGTTCTTGTAGGAAAAGTTCATTACTGATCTTCAACTAATTGTTTTAATGGTTCATTGTGGAGCATGTTGAGAATATATGCATGCACTACTATCATACCCTGATATAGGGGAGGAAGAACTTTCGTTCCAAACAAAGGTAGGATTCCTATCACCTATTAAACCAAACATAAATATGAGAATACAAATAAATGAACAAGCAATCATTTGGGTTTCATTGACCTACTTTTGTGCCCATTCATTGGACATTAATAAAAATATTTTATTTTATCTTATCTTCTTGATTTTCTTGCCTTGTTGTATCTCCTATAAAGTTGTCTTTTCATCTCACACTCTCTTCTCGTGTACTTCCAACGTACACTCATATCTTTGTACATTTGCATTTTTGCACCAAGATAATATTTTCAATGGCTTAGCTCACTTATATCATTCTACCTTTCACAGTCCTATAATTTCCCCATCTTTTTCCATGAATAGAAAACAATATTTAGATTTAAATTTTGGGAGTTCACCTTGGGACATGATCTGTAGATGTGAGCCTTTGGTGCATGTTTACCTAGATTAAATACATTGTGTGGAATCGTAAGGAATTCAAATATGGGACTGGAGATGAACCATGAAAATGATTACCAAGCATACCTTTTAGACCCACTTGTAGATGGAAGTATATAACAATAATAACTAGATTAATGATTTTCATTAAGCACTTAAGCTGCAGCCTTATACGCAATTTTCTATTGAAGGGTTTATCAAATCTACATATAGCTGAAGTATAACTATAAATTAGAGATGGTGCCATCAGCTAGGATTTTTCTTATCTTGTGTCTAAGCTCAACACTGACATTGAGACTCGGATTTGTGAAGTAACCTTTGATGCCCTTTCTTTGAGTCATTGTTTGCTTGCATGGTCTTGAGTGCAGCTATTGCATGGTCTTGAGTGCAGCTATGTCTAGTGTACATTATTGTGTGTATCTATGTATAAATTTCATCTTCATTTGTGTTTCCATAATATTGGCTTGAGGAAGATCTTCCAGATTGCCAATGTATTTTCTAATCCAAGTCTTTCTCTTGTAGATTGTTGCTCATATGTCAGATGAATGTCATAGATAATTTGAACAAGATATCATAAAAAATCATTAATGCTTCATGAAAGAATTCACAAACTCTTTATAATCTGCATGCACATTTCTAAATAAATCTGTGCCATATTGGTATTTAGAGTTAAATTTTTTACTTGGTCTTGATGAATATGTACGTCTCTAGATCAAGATTCATTGTTTTGCAGGTTAATTGGACATAAATACTCTCAACATGAATTGATTACACTATCATTCTTCAAACATCAAACATGTACTAGGAGAATGTGATAGATTTGCAGGCCCATCTAATCCAATTCTAATGATAATCACTCAAGATTCATAATCATTCTTGAGCTGAAGTAGAGTTTTTACTTCCCATAGTTTCATCAACAAAATGAGTAGGTCGGATGCAAGCAAGAGAACCTTACTATAGCACACATAAGGTAAGAGGATTCTGCAAAGAAAACCGATTAGAGGAATATTGATGAAATAGGTAAGATGCAGGCAAGAGGACATCCCCATAGTGGAAGGTGTAAAATTGTTGTCACATAAAATGGATAATGCCATTGAACATATTTCATTCTTAGATCTTATTGGAAACCTTGCAAATAGAAATTCAAATGTGGTCCCATTCATTGTGCGCTACATATATCTTCCCTATGTTGTATTAGATTTTAGCTTCAGTCTGAAATAAGATAATAAAAAAATAATAATAAATTGGATTAATATTGAACTAGTTTGGACATAATAGACCTACAAATGGAGAAAAGATCTCAAATTTGAGAGTTAACCTCCACGATAGCAGAAGCATCCTTTTAAAAAAACTTCGTTATGATAAATCTAGGGGTAATCAAGTTTGGCTAGATGGTTGTATAGTATAAGTACTGTCCCATCTCTTGATAGGTGGTCAATGCTTGCATTGCAGTATTAAGGAAGCAAACTTATGACCATCAAATATTAGATCTGCAGTAGGTTATCTTGTAAGTCAATTGGGAAAACTGGGTCAGTGAAAGTGGGGCACTATATTGCCAAGGTTTGACTGTCACAAGTAGTGGTATTGTTGTTCTTCCCATGTGATATTAAGTTGGGTCTGAGTGGTTTTCCAGTATAAGCAGTGTTGCATTCTTGATAGGTGGTGGATGCTAGCCCCTACAGTATCAAGGAAGCATCTTAAAAATTCAATTGGATTTGGATGTTGGGAAATAGGTGGAAGTAAAAGCAATCAAACAAATACAAGATGGTGAACAGGCTTTTAGATTTCCTATCGGTCCCATGCCCCTCATGGCAAATTGGTCAAGGTCATAGAACCTAAAATTCATAGTTTGAAATCGCTTGGAAACACCCTAAGATCGCAAAATATTGTATAAAACAGCTTGGGGCATTTCTGGGTTGTTTCATAACCATTTCCCCATTTTGGTGAGTTTTCAGTACCAATGTAGGGGTTATTTGAGCATTTCTTGCAACTTATACGAGCTTTTACAACCTAGAGAAGAGAGACCAAATGCTAGATCAATGCAGAAATGTAAGCAGGAAATTCAACAGGTAAATCATGTTTTGATGTCTAGTGTTTTGAATTATTTTAGAGGGAGAGGATACAAAAACCCTTAGACACATTACTCTGGACAAATATGCATGAATTAATGACTAAAAACGTTCCAACCATTTTAAGACGAAAACTTTGTTTAAACAAAAATAATCCATGGATTAGGATGCTCCTGACCACTCCTGCTAAAGAATTTCGTGTTTGGATATTTAAATTGATCAACCTCATATTCGTAACAATCTCAACCTTTAAATGTATTGTTTTCTGAACTTGAAGATAATAGTTATTGGTGTAACTAGAGTACTGAGCATATCGTATACCTTACTGTTTGTGCATTACATGTGATCGTGAATAAATATGTAAATGAAGTTATAGATTTGGAAGGAACCTACGCAGGAATAAAACACTTTATAAAAAGGCATGCAACATTTAAAATTAAATTATTTTAAAAATTGAGCACTATAAGTGAGCTACAGGTTTAAAATGAGAATTTACAATGTAAAAGAGTAAATTATCTACCTATTATCGTCAATTATCTACCTATTTAAACATATGGTCAATTATCTATTTGGGATTATGGGAGCCTCTAGCTTCGTTGAGCATTGTGAGGTCCTAGAAAGGTTCTAATAAATTATGAAGTAATCACACTTTTGTAATGTTCTAGTAAATTATGAAGTAATAAATTAATGAACTCTTCAACTAGAAGCGATGTAACTCATCCAATCTCTACTGGAAAAAAAATAAAACATCCTCAATTCGATCGTGACCACCCAAAGAAAGACCTATCCGAGATTCCACTATTAACATTGATGTGCTCCATCCCGTGGGAATTTAATCTACCAATTTTACATATGTTGTTTTCTGAATTCCTTGTGGTCTTCAAACAAACAAAAATTCCGATGAATTTTGTATGATAGGTTGTAAGATCTTCATTTAATTTGGTTCAAGTGAACTATTCGTATAAAAATTTAACAATCAAACACCGAAGAACAGTTCTAACCTAAAAAATATTTTTTTTAGAATAGGAGCATGTGCTGGCACATGAAAGTACCATGATACCACTTATGGTGTTTCTGGTTAGCTGAAGCAAAGTATTTAGATAAAAATAGAAATAAAATAGTTGTTGAAATAAAATAATAGATCAAGACACTTGGAAATATAGATGTCGGAAATATTAGAATACCTAATATTTTGGGTGGACATCTTGCATTGTCTACTCTTTTTCTCAATATTTTTCAGCTTCTTATTGTCCAATATTGGTGAAGTGTCCACCTGAAATATTGGGTATTCTAATCTTACACACACTGCAATCCATAAACATATACACAATGAATAATAATTGTGAAAACATGGATTCTTACATTAAAAACATCATACATAAGTTATACTACAATATATAGTTATAATTGCTGAAAACCTTAACCACCTAGTGGAACTCCATTAATAAGGCCTTGAACACTAACTAGTGGACCTTCTTTATTAAAATCACTTACATTTATTGATTTCACACTCTACTACCTCATGGGTACTTATTTAATAGATAAATCCCTCAATACATTTTAACTAATGATATATTCCGTGGGTGTTAGAGTGGGACTTCAATGATTGGCTTGTTATTAGAGCAAGCATAAACATGCACATAAGTGACGAACAATTCTAGGTTGAGGAGAATTTCCAAGTTGAATTTTTCTTGGAATAAATTGTAGTTCTAACAAAAAACCTTGTTAAGTAGAATTATAAGAAGGGAATCTTATGCAGAAGTAGTAGAATAATGAAGAGTAGGGGAGTGGGACTGCAATGGAGTGGCATAAGTCAACATGGAGGTGTTGCATATGAAGTTACAAAAACACTAAGGGATATACAAGTAAGATTAGAAGCTATAGATAGATCCTAGATAATGGGAGTTATAAAAACATGAAGAAGATAAGGCAGTTGAATACTGTAAAATATTTATCACAGTAGGATCTAGCTACTATAGATACCTCACTATTGAAAGATTTAACATACTATGCAAGAAATAAGTGCATAAAGAATTTTGGAAAAAACAAATGATAAAAAACGAGTCATAAATGATCAAAAACCAGTCACAAATGATAAAAAAATAGTAAATACAAATGATCAAATACAAGATTCTATTAACTGTCCAACCCAACAATGAGTTGTGATACTTCTTATATAACATTAGGATGAATTCGAATTCCTAAGGAGGCTGTGACAAGTGGCTAGCTTAGATTTGACCTCAATCCCCCCTAAGTTGACCAATAGGCTCCCAAATCATCCCAAACCGGTACGAGTTGTCCATGTGAACATTGGGTGAGCATGGGAAGACCAAAATGAGGCTCACACATGTGAAGGAGAGGATTTGGTGGCAGTTATGATCCACCCAACAGTTTGCATTATTGTCAGATGCCAACATCGACTTCGACAAGTTCAACAACTTAGAATTCAACAAGTTCAACAACTTTGAATTCGACAAGTTCAACAACTTAGAATTCGACAAGTTCAACAACTTTGAATTCGACAAGTTCAACAACTTTGAAAAGCACCAACGTCGACATGCATCATCGACATTGGTGACTGACGAACTACGAAATATTGTCTCTCTGTCTTCCAGTCGATCGTAACGGTTGAACTTCTGAAACCGTTCTAAATTCTCTTGTAAATGAACGTAACAGGAAGAAACCAAAGCATTCTCAGCACTCTATATAAGCATGTAAAATATTTTAATATACAGGGAACAAGAAATAAAGAAGAATCAAGATCAGTTCGCATTACTACATATTGTCTATGTGTGTATGTTTATGTGTGTAGTGTATTTCTTGCTTTTCTTATTATTATGCTTCCGCCATAACAATACCAATTCATTCAATCGATCTGTTGTCCCCGTCGTGCACCTGGGCACGTACGGATAATTGGTATCAGAGCTTAGCTTTGTTCGTGCTTAAGTTGTGCGTAGACACTTCCATCAAAGTTACCTGAATTATGTTTGTTCAAACACTCTCACAAACTCAACAATCCAAGTAGACACTACCTTCGAAGATGGTAGAAGAAACATACAGTAGACATGCAATTGACAAGAAAGAGCAACTCATAGAGCAAGCCCTGGATCAACAATGAATTGAAATGTTCACCAAGTTCAATGAGATTCTCATGCACTTTTCTTCGACATTAGGAGGATTTCTGACAAGATCTAACTTCGACAAAATCATTCCATTCAAGGTGCAAATGAATTTGGACATATCGAATCTAGAAGGCAAGATTGATGCAGAATCCATCGACAATTGAAATCCTATTATTCTATGAATCAACTCTTAGAAGCTAAAAAGATCATGTTTGCATCCTTAAATATGTCAACATTTGTGCATTGTCGGTGGGAGAACCTATCGACAAAGATGGAGAAAAGTGGAGACCCCATAGAGACATAGGAGAAATTTTTTGAATATGTACGAAAGGAGTTTTACCTGCCCAAGTACATTGAACAACACTATAAGAAGTGGAAGCAGCCAAGGCAATGGAAAGACCAGTCCATACATAGTTACACCAACGAGTTCTATCGACTTATGGCTAGACTTGGAGTTCAAGAAGAAGATAAATTGCTTGTTCTGAAGTACGTCAGCGGATTTTCCCTGTACATTCAGCAAGAGATGGAGTTCCTGACTGTCAATACACTCGTAGATGCATTCCACTATGCTAGTAAGCTTGAATCCAAACATAAAGGGAAAGCACGCTTTGCAACTAAACTGATAGGACGACCACTCGACAAGAAGGAACCAGTCAACTTCGACAGGTAAAGACCTTCTCAACCAACTCCGACAAAGCAAGATAATGGAAAAAATCATTTTCAGAAAGACAAAAGGGAACACAACAAACAAATTCCTACCGGGAAATGGTGTGATTACCACAATTCATCATGGTATGATACGTTTGAATGAAAAGCTCGGAAAACATTTTTAGAAAAAAGTGTCTACATCCGACTTGCTCAACAAAAATCTAGTAGAATCTAACCCAGAATCAATGACCCTTTTGACATCGACATCGACCACTCCATCATCCTCGACTATCATCAACGAGGAGGAACGAGAGCGCCTATTCCATACAAAGATATGGGTTTAAAACAATCCATTGAATCTGATTTTGGATAATGGTAGCGAGAAGCACTTTGTTTCTGAAGATCTCGTGAAGAAACTAGGTCTTGTTACCACTCCACATCCTCAGCATTATCACATTGGTTGAATGAAGGATGGAAAGGAACTAAGGATCACCCGATAGTGAAAAATCACCTACTTCATTAAGCGTTTTGAAGATGAAGTACTCTACAATGTGTCCCCACTCTCCATATCAGATGCCTTGTTTGGGAAACCTTACTTATGGGATCGACATGGAAGTTACCAGTCATGACCTCAGAAGGTGATTGTCAGAATTCAGAACCAATGGTACGACATACCAGAGTGATGGCCTACACCAACGTTTGCAATGATATCTGCTAAACGAGCAAAGAAGATCATCATCCATGCTCAAAAATTCACATTGATCATGACCAAGATGCAACATTCCAGGTAGACTGTAGCAACCAGTCGACTCACCAACCAGTGTAGCTCCCGACAGAAGCAGCAGATCGCTAATATTCTTGATGAGTACCATAACCTATTCCAAGAGCTAGACGGAGTACCTCTACATTGTCAAGTAAAACACTCCATTGAACTTGCTCCTGGTTATTCGTTAACTAATGCATCTATTTACAAAATATCCATTATTGAAAATGAAGAGATTCGTAGAAAAATTCAAGATTTGATCAACAAAGGTCATATCCTACCCAACTCCTCTCCTTGTGGAAGTCCAGTTGTCCTTGTTCCAAAGAAAGACGGGACTTGGTGCATGTGCATTGACTATCGGGCCCTCAACAAAATTTTGGTAAAGAATAGATACCCTGTGTTGTGGATAGACGAGTTCATTGACTGTCTGAAAGGTGCTAAAATATTTACTAAGCTCGACCTCAAGTATGGATATCATCAAATTCCAATCAAGCCCGTAGATGTATGGAAAACTACTTTCAAGACTAAGGAAGGATTGTTTGAATGGTTAGTCATGTCTTTCGGCTTAACCAATGCACCTGTGACCTTCATGCAGTATATGGAACCAAATAAAGCTGCAAATGAAACTAAGGCCAAAGATGCAGAACGAAAATCCCTGATATAAAAGAGGAAGAATCCATGACTCCCCTCAGAGCAAGAATTCACTGAATAAAGAAAGTGAAACTGGATGAACCAAAATGGGAAAAATACTATGCAAAAATGGAGACTTAGGCAGTCCGAGACAGAAAATTGATAGAAGGTTCCCAGAAGCTCGCTACCACAAAGTTTCTACTTTATCTAAATGCACCCCTATTGAATTCATTTGCTGACTTAAAGGAAATCATAGCAAAATTTATTGTTAGTAGATACCAAGACATGAGAATCTCGATTGATGAGGGAATTTCGATCACAGATTCCCGCATCGCTGTAATTATTGGACTTTCAAGTAAGGGACCAACAATACCTGTCACACATGAACCCCAACCTTTAGTCGAAGAATTCACAAGAGCACGTTCAGGAGAAAAATCAAAAGGCTTGATGATTAGCAAAGTCAAGTGTGAGATGGTTAAATGGGATGCTATAATAATTTCACTATATTTAACAAGCTTAGGTCGGCCATCCGACTTGAGGCTGCACATGTTTGAAGCATTCAAACAGGTTTCCTGTGAGGCCAAAATACTGAATTGGGCCGACATCTCGCCAAATTAGTAAAATCTAACTGTGAGAAGTGCCAGGAACATGCACATGCCATCATATTTATGTCATTGCTCATCTAGTTAGTAATGGAAAAAAATACCCCAGTCGGAGAAACAATGTTTACTAGCACTCAACAACCTCTTATGAAGAATTTTTAGATATTTGCAGGAAAAGGGCCATCGCCTAAATAAAACAAAGAAAAAACCTACTTGGAAATCAGGTTCCAAGATATTAAAAAAAAATGTACTAGATGGAGAGTGCTGCAACAAGTTCGTTGTTTCCTACCTAAAGGAGCACACATTGAACTTGTCCCTGATCACAAAAAAGTATGGTTCATGAAAGGTGTAGGAGGGAATTCTAAGGATCTTGAATACTACCCTAACATTCCCGAATTATTCGTTGACTTATCGAGGAATTCAAACACTCTAATCCCCATACTGACCTTGGCTATGACTCAGGATATAGAACTTATTAAACCCCTAATAGAGGGAGATTTAGCATAAAAGACAAAGGTAACATAATAGATTACAACATTCTGTGCATAATAAGAGCCAATCAATCCACTAGCAATCATACCAGTACCCAACAAAGGTAAAGAACCAGTCAGTGAACCTTCAAGCAACACAACTGACGAATATGGAGATGAGCCACCTAGTCAAAGAAGGATTCGAGCCCGATGTTCATGAGCCCTGAGTTCAGGAAAAAGTAGGAAAAGTCGCTAAGAAAATTGTTAGCTCCAATGCGAGCTCAAAGCTAAGGCCTCTATCCATACTTCCATCAAAAGAAATCAACTCTTGCTCAAGGGCAGAGAGGACAACTTTGAAGAACTTAGAGGACATGATAATAATGTCTTAGTCGATTCAGTAAAGAACAAATTGACTACTGGTATGTAGATTAAGAAGGAGTACGAGTTGAGTCGACCATTGCTTACAACGACTTCAAACTAATCCACTTCTATTCAACCACCCCATTCTATGAAATCTCAGATCAACCAGTCATCCAAAGAAAAAAATATAGTCGACCTAACCATCGAATCCCCAATTCAATATCTAACTATAGTCGAAGAAGACCAGCAAGAGGTAAACACATCCAAGCCTAAACACTTCAAAAAGACACCTGAATTTAGTAAATTTATTTTGCAACACCTATCCTAGTTCACTGCAAGTCATCCTGTCCAATCAACTGTTATACTTAAGATTGGATGAACTACAGTTAAATACGGAAGAAAAGTAAAATTACCCCCACTAAAATCAATAATGAATTCTTCTACCCCCCCTTTAGCTACAATCGAAGCCCCCTTGAAAAATATCTTGAGAACAAGTTTGGCATCAACCTGTACTTCACCTTGTGAAGTGTTTACCTCTGGAAACATATCCTCCCCTGTTCCTGCATTTTACATGAACCTACTTACTGCATCTATACCTATGACAACCACATTTGAATCAATAGAAATCACCCCTTCCCCCTCCTTTACTTTGGAATCCAACTTAACTAACATAAATTTCCCTCTTCCCCCATTATTATCAATTCTGTTTCCTTCAATACCCTTTTCGATTCCTTCAACTCCTAGGTCAGCAAATTCCAAGTCATTCCCTACCGATGCAAAGAACCCTCCAACGACACCACCATCAATAGTATTGTCAAATTTTCCATCAAATACTCCCTCGAGTGATCTTCCTACGTCATCCTCCACACCTCCATTGTCCTCCATGCCTCCATCATCCTCCGCACATCTGTCGAAATCCGTGCCTCTATCTTCTTTAGCTCCCTCAACCCCAAATGTATCAATTATAGCCACATTGGCTACTCCACAGACGACAACGGATCCCAACAAATATCCAAAGAGATATTCCAAGAAAAGCAACAAAGGAAAAAGAAAAAGAGTAACACTAAGATAACCCTTACAGTCCATCCAACAACCAGAACAAAAGAAAATCTAGTCATATTCTTCCCTTCTACAACTGTTGAAGAAGAGCTTGACGACTTTATCAAGATGTGCACGCAGGAACGCAACAAACGATGGGCCAAAAGTTCCAATAAGATCAAAATAATTGAATATGAACAAGGAAATGCATGGACTATCTATGTAGTGATGGCACAACAGATTATTGGGCAACTTCCAAAATCTCTTCCTGAGAGACCAGCGAACAAAATTAAAAATCTACTCAAATTTGTGCTCGATAAATATGAAAAATATCATGAATACATAATTTAGAAGAAACAAAATGAAACTATTATCCTCATTGCCCACTAGTTCATAGCGTTCGAAGAATGAAACACCAAGCTAAAGGAATATGAACAACAGGAAACCACATCCTCGACCATCCTAAAGAAATGGTACTTATATAGAGGAAATTTTGTGTGGAAATTCAAAACCTACAAAGCACCTTCATGGAACTCTGTAGGAAGAGGCAATCAACAGAACCAACCACAACCCAAATTTTAGACGAATAAATTACCATGTAACATTAGCGACAAGAGAAGCTTCGAAAAATTGAGTACCAATGGATTCAGCAAGGGAAATGAGCTTAGGAAGATGTCATTCATCTCACCTAGTGCATTTGAAAATTAATTAGAGTTGTTGAATTCCAAGAACAAAGCATTGGACCTAAGATGAGCAATATGTTAGACAAAGCAATCCAGGTTAAGCTCACTTGACTATCTGAACTTACCAGCATCACAGAGAACATCATGATTGTCCTTACTGATTGGGAGGAATTCAAGGACCACCTCGCTCTCTCCTCCCCTACTATTGTTGAAAAATGCGTTGAATGCACCTCTCCAGGAAAAACATCCGTGTCGCAACACCTCTGACAAGCTTTTTCAATTAAGAAATTTTGTAAGAAATTTTGTTTATAGGTTTATAGCATGTGCTCTTCAGGTCGAAGAAACATTTTTGGTAATTGTATGGCTATTATAACTAGGATGGTGATCCATATGAAATAACAAAAATGATCCATTGTTTCTACAGTCAGGTATGATTATATAATGAAGATACTTGTTCCTCCTACCTCCATTACTTTCTCAATCTATTTCTCTATATGTATGAATGATCTTGCATTATATATATATATATATATGCTTGTTTATGTCGTACTAATAGTAACCTCATGTAATCCCTTAGAATAGAACTGGGGCCATGCTCCTTCTATTCTTCCCAACAATGAGTAATTTTTGAAGAAGGGAGTGGCAACATTGGCCCTTTCTCAACAATCTAAGGGTGTGCCCACGCTCCTCCTCCTATGTATTAAAATTACTGTCTTTGCAAATTGAAACAGGTGTGGGAAACAATTGAAGCAAATTTAGGTAAGGGGCAGTGCTCCTTGACTCTTCCTCGAAAATTTTACTAGAGCCAGAGAAAGGGATAGGTCCTCACTCAGACACATACCAATATTTCTCCTTCTCCTCCTTTGTCACAAAAGAACTTGATCATTGGAAGATGAGGCCACTCCACCTCTTGCTCATCGCTAGAGCCATAAGAGGGTGAGAAATCACTATTTCTCACTATCCTCTTTTCTGAAATTTTAGAAGTGGGATAAAGTGACACCCCCCTCTGAGAAATCTAAGGGAGCTCCCATGCTACTCATTTGAAAGGAACAAGTGTGGGAAAGGGATAGTGGTCCTTGACTCTTCCTCCCAAAAATTTCTAATATGGCTAGAAAAAGGGATAGCTGCTCACCCAAAGTACATGAGTTTGAGAAAGGGCCCATGCTCCTTCTCCTCCTACCTCTTAAACACACTTTCTTGTCGCTTTGACCATAAAAGGGTGAGAAAGGGCCAGTGCTCCTTCTCCTCCTTAGTCAAATTTTAGAAGTGCGAGAAAGAAAATGTTATTAGGATACGGTGAGAAAGGGAAAATATTTCCACTTTCCCTCCCAACAGTCTTATGGAGACTGTGGCAATGCTACTCATTAGAATGGAACAAGTGTGTGAAAAGGATACTGATACATGACGTTTCCTCCTAGAGAGAGAGAGAAAGGGCCGGCTGATAACTCAAATTACAAGTGTTTGAGAATGGGCCAGTGCTCTTTCACACTAGGCATAAAAGGTGAGAAAAAGCCAATGACCCTTCTCCTCCTTGCTCAAATTTCAAAATTATGAGCATGGGCCAGTGTAATTTGAATAGGGTGATAAAGGGAAAAGAAATATATAATCTAGATGAGGTACAACCTGAGGATCAAGGCTATTGATCCAAAAAGAACAAGTACGGGAGGGGCTAGTGCTCCTTGACTCTTCCTCCCAAAAATTACCAGAGCATGAGAAAGGGACAGGACCTCACTCAAAGACCAAGAGTTTGAAAGAGGGCCCATGCTCCTCCTCCACAGTCTTAAAATTATTCCTTTGTTGGAAAACAAGGTCACTTCACTACCTCCTCGTCACTCAAACCATAAAAGAGCGAGAAAGGGCCATTGCTGCTTCTCCTCCTCCTTGACCCATCCTCCCAATAATTACTAGCTCGAGAGAAAGGGCCATAAACTAGTCACTCAAAGAACACTAATTTGAGAAGGTGCACATGCTCCTTCTCCACCTCTTCACTCCTCATCACTCTAACCATAAAATAGTGAGTAAGGGTTAATGCTCCTTATCCTCGTTACTCAAATTTCATAGGTGTGAGGAAGGGCCAACACAATTGGGGAAAGGGAAAATGCTACCACTCCTCCCACCATAAGTCAAAGGGAGTTCCCATGCTCCTTCTCCACCTACCTCCTAAACAAACTTTCTCATCCCTCTAACCATAAAAGGGTGAGTAAGGGCCATTGCTCCTTCTCCTACTTACTCAAATTTCAAAAGTGCGAGAGAGAAAATGTTATTAGGATAGGGTGAGAAAGGGAAAATGTTTCCACTCTCCCTCCCAATAGTCTCATGGAGACTATGGCCATGCTACTCATTCGAATGGAACAAGTGTGTGAAAGGGCTACTGCTACTTGATGTTTCCTCCTAGAGAGAGAGAGAAAGGGCCAGCTGATCACTCAAATTACAAGTGCTTGAGAATGGGCCCATGATCATCCTCCTATGTCATAAAATTTCTCTCGTAAGAAATTGAGGACAATGCTCCTTCATGGTAGGAATACTAATGCTCCTTCACACTAGGAATAAAAGGTGAGAAAGGGTCAGTGCTCCTTCTCCTCCTTGCTCAAATTTCAGAAGTGTGAGCAAGGGCCAGTGTAATTGAAATAGGGTGAGAAAGGGCCAAGAAATATATAATCTAGTTGAGGTACAATCCGAGGGTCCAGACTACTCATTCGAATAGAACAAGTGTGTGGGAGGGGCTAGTGTTCCTTGACTCTTCACCCTAAAATGGCATGGCTAACCATTCATATAGTTATTCCTTTGTTTTAATTTGTTTTTTATGCTATCTCCTTTATTCTCATTTAGGTTCCTTACAACACCCATTCACAACCAACAAAGTAGCATAGGTCATTATGGGCAATGCTTTTAAATTGCATGTCCACAGATCCAAGTAACATCACATCAGGTACAATAATTGAAATCCACAGATATGACGTTGAAGTTTGAAACTGGTTTTCCTTTGTAACCAAAATACCATTTTCCCCTATAACCAAGGCAGATATGCGGTGCATATATATTCCCCATTGACGGAGCTACCACTTGCGAACAATCGATTTTTATATTGCAAGCCGAGCAATATGGACAGTTGTTGGACACTTCTGCCTCCGAGAAATCATTGGAGGGGTCGTTTTTGGCAGGGTACGAAACTATTTGAATATTACTGATTGAGCACTTTGCTGTTCGATGCACACCACCACCACAACAAAGTTCAAGATCAGTCAGATACATCATTCAAGATCAAAATCAAGATGAAGACGAGTCAGATATATAAGCACGCCAATCTGTTTGAAAAAAAAAGCTTTAAATCATAAAATTACAAATACAGATCAATTCAGATTAATATAAATTTGTATAACTCTTACGTGCATCGTATAAAGAAGGCTCTTTTATTGTCTTCACGTGGTGGTCAGTCGAATTAATTTCAGACTGTCGAATATTGTCCTTCAAAGCTATCGAGTCGGCAGACCAAAAGAGGTGTGAGGAGGAGAAACACAGAATCATAAACAAGATACTGCGAAAAGCCATTGTTATTGCTCTCCTCAAATGTTTGTTCACGCCAACAATTGAAAACGAATTGCTATTGCTATCCTCCATGCTTAAATAAGCCGAGTATAGGAGAAAAAGACTGCTTTAAATCAAAATTGCTAAAATAAATTTAAGAATAAAAATGCTTTTCGTGGAAATGTAAACTTTCAAGTAACGCTTTACATCCAAATTGATATTACTAATTCTGTAACGCTTTTCATTTACATCTAAACTCCAATCAAAGCAAATAGAAAAATCCAATTTTAATCCAGTAGTATTCTCTATCATTAATTTATTATGTTGATATTTCCGGATAGGGATGGAATTAGATTACCCCAAATCTTATATTTCCGTTTCCGGAGATTTCTTTTTAGTAATTTTTATGGAAGATTTTCACGGCAAATGTGGAATTTTAGTGAGTTTTTGTCCAATTATTTTAATAAATTTTTATTAATGTTTACTAGTCACAAATTAAGTAGTTGTACCAATCATATCAATCATATTTTTGTAAGGTTCTAATAATTTGTAATCAAGTAATAAATTAATAAGTTGTAATGAAGTAATAAATTAATGGACTCTTCAACTAGAAGTCCAATCTCTACTGGAAATGGAAATCGACTGCCCGCGATCGTGACCACCCAAAGAAACACCTATCCGAGATTCGATCACTATTAACATTGATGTGCTCCATCCCGTGGGAATTTAACATATGTTGTTTTCTAAATTCCTTGTGGTCTTCGAACAAACGAAAATTTCGATGAATTTTGTATGATAGGTTGTAAGATCTCCATTTAATTTGGTTCAAGTGAACTATTCATATGAAAAATTAACAATCAAACACCGAAGAACAGTTCTAACCTTTTTTTTAGAATAGGTGCATGTTTTGGGACATGAAAGTACTATGATACCATTTGTGGTGTTTCTTGTTAGCTGAAGTAAATATAGATCAAGACACTTGGAAATATAGATGTTGTTGATTGTTATCTTTGTTCTGCCCCTTATTATTCTTCTTGGATGTGTTAGGTTTTGCTTGGTTATTGGGAGCAGGTTAGGGTGAAGTTGGGAAGCCATATTTTGTCAGTTGATGCTTGTCCATGAGGAAAAGGCGGAGTTGCAGGGTGTTGTTGCATTAGAGGGGATAGCAGAGGGATAGGAAAAGGGTAGCAAGGGTTCATGGATGGTGGGACCATGTAGCTAGTGAAATCACTACCACACATAATACCATTACATGAGGTTCCATGAACATGGGGTGGAGAAGGAGGAGATGAATATGAGGTACTTGTTCCTGCATGGCAGGATGAGAAGGAGGGATTAGAGGGGTAGGAGGGTGGCAATGGTGTTCCCTAATGGTGTTTCTCAACAGTTGAGGGATTACGATATGAGTAACTTATTGAAGTGGAAGTGTATGGAGGCTATGGGTTTGGATAATATGTTATGGAATCAATCATACATCCATAAAACATGATGCTTTTGGAGGATCTTTAGATGTCAAGTCACTTTGAGGGGCATTAGGGATAATCATGTAAAGTTCCCAGATTGAGCATAGATAAGCTCATACTACTAATATTTGAGGATTGAATCCTATTTAGTTTGTGTATGTTTCAAGGCCACATATTTAGCTATGGTGAGAAGAAGAGATTTTAAAAACCATTCTAAGGATATACGATCATCGAGCTTGATCTTACAAAGACTATTACATCATCACCACTCATGTATATGGTCTACAATATGGGTGGATGAGTTCTGGATACATGAAAGAAGGACCTTGAATCCATCATCATAATGGATAGGTAACTAGAAAAAGTTCATAAAAGTGGAAGCTAGGGATAAAAAATTGGGATGTATACAAGGGGCTACTTAATATACCACTTAGTGACTTCTCCAATTAAGGTCATCTGGAACAAACATAACTAAGTGGAATCATCAATAATTCTAATAGAGGATAACCTTAGATGAAAATACATAATATGGTTGTGTGGGTACTCTCTTACCTTTCCCACAAACTTAGGGATGTTCAAAGGGAGTTCCCTAGGTGTTGGAGGCAATGAAGGATCATATCCGATGGGATCTTTGATTAACATTGCTATGTTGGGAAAGTTGAGACTAGTATGAAGGGAAAGCTTGTACTAGGTAGGGTAGTTGAGGAACCAACATTTGCATTGGAATTTCCTTTAATAGGTTGGTTAGTGGAAACCCCTTCAACATGGCCACCATTAGAGATGGGAATAGCGCCAATCATGTTGAATGTTGGGCTATGAAATCGACTAGAGGTAACAAGAGAGGATGGTGATCTAGGTTGTGATGAGCATGAATATGATGACTCTGATGAGGAATCATAAGGGGATGAAGGGTATTTGAATAGGATGCACTAAGATGGACTAATGGTGTGACCAAAGATCTCGTATAGAGGGGGACATCCTTGAAGTCTATGAGATTACCTCGGGGGAGAAATGGTGACATGAGTATCTAGGACTACTAATCCAACAATGCAATTCTAAAAGAAATATAATGAAATAAATTATCAAACCAATAATATCAACTATAAATGTGGTGCTAAAATAAATAAAAAGTGCAACATGGGTGCATCAAGTGATTTAATCTAGACAAAGAATGAAAATTAAATAAACACCCTATAAAAACAAAAGACACACTAGCCCTATAAGGAGAAATACAACAAGCAAAATGATATGAAAATGAAACCTTTCTCAAATATTTTTCAAATAGAGGGTTCCTAATTCCACTACTGAAAAAGATGTAGAAAGTCAAACAAGGGCCTTCCAAACAATGAACTTGTATGAAGGTATCAGTCCCACCAAGCCAATGAGTGAAGGTGGGAATGGGACAATTATAAAGAAAATCATTAGGGAAAACTCCAGTTAAATCGATGCTATCTTCCCCAGGTTCCCCCCCATTTGTTAGAGCCACCCCTAGGTAAGATAACTAATAGAATGGCCACTATTCTACGTCATTCTTAAACATGTTCAATAGGTTCCTACACCTTCAACTAAAATCCATGATTTAAATGATATTCTAAATCTAGAAAGGAAACATGCCCTAATTAGCTCTCTAGTTCAATTCTTGAAACATACCACCCTAAAAGGATGGGCCTACAAATAAATTGGTATGGACCATGTTCAGTACAAGAGGATTTGTGTTCCCTAAAAGTCAACCACTCTATGTTATATGTATAGTGGCTAAGGATATTTGTTTGGATGTCTATCCCCATAGTCCTAACCTAAATACAATATTCTTTTGGTCCTTAGGTGAGGGAATTCAATGTGTTTAGATTAGGGTTATTTTTTAGGCTCCACATGGGGTCATGAACCAAGTGATGTTGAGTTTAGGGTGTGTAAGGTGTGTGAACAAGTGTTGTGTACAACTAGTAAATAAAATGACAAGGAAATGCAAATGCTTGCATAGTAATGAAGAGAAAGACAAGATAAATCTCATTACTAAAACTAATGGTGTTTTGTCTTGATATAAATCTTTGATTTATCAAATATGTAAAGGACTACAATAAAGAAAATAACAATTCCAATGATGCATGCACACAAGGTAGCTAACTAATGACGAGTTTGTAAAGAAAAGAGAAAAAGGATCTTAACTAGCAATAAAAACTTGCTTTAAACAAACCCAATCAGTCAACCAACAACTTTGATATAGCCCTTGTTGAAACAAGAAAAAATAGGATGGAAAAGTCACTCCAAAATAAAAACTTAAAGGTGGCAATACTTGGATCTCTTGATTTTTGCTTCACCTATATTGTCTAAAATGAATACAGATTGGAAACTACAACACACAATCAGGTCATAAATGCTAAAAACGACACTATAAACACACCCAAAATGAAAAATTGAACCAAACAGTGCAAAGATGAAATTGGAAACAATCATAATATACTAAACATTAGGTTTTGGGGAAAAGTAAAGACTTTCAAGGTGACTTTCATGAGCAAGTTGATTAGATTTGCTTAGAAACCAATGAATAGGACCTAAAATAACTAAAAAACTAATCAACATGCTTTTGGCTATGACCAAAAATTGGTTTTCAGCCAAGGTACATACTAGCGATTAGGGGATAGTAAGAAAAGAAAACACAACTAGAGATTAGTAATTGAAAAACACTAAAAAAAGTGGCTAGAAATTATGGTCTAAACACAACCTAGGGTCGATTATGGATCTATCCATTTATGGTCGCCAATTTTTTTTGTATGTGATTTCTCACACATGTGTGAAAATGATCACCCACCAAGGGGTTGTGCAATCCTTGCTAGCATATTAGAAATGGAAAATAAAACAACAAAAATAAATATAAACTATATATCCACAATTTCAAACCGAGATGCAAACATAGATCACTAAGATAGAATGCATAGAGTAAAATAATTGGTTTAAATTATTATCACAAATAATGTTTACAGATTCAGACCTTGGTATAATTTGTAGAGGAAATGAGGCCCACATAGCTTGTCCAAGGGGAGGTTTGTCGATCTCCTTTGTGAATTCCAATCTCCATCCAAGTATACGCGCATATCTCCTTTGTGGGAAAACTAGAAAGTATGGTATGGTATCCTTCTATTTATATAGGAAATTTGGCAGCATGACAACATGTTTTAAGAATGGAATTGGAATGTGAAATGGTGACCTTGAGGGTTTCTTTTATGGTCAACATAAAGATCTAGATCCAATGTGTATGCTCTCCATGTCCTTGATTGCTTAGTGGAGAAATTAGGGTCTTTGAAGCTAAATTCATTATTGGTTTCGACCACGTCAAGTTTTGTGTCCACTTTTATCCACTACTTTGTTAGGGAAGTGGGAAATGACAAAATTTAACTAAAAAATCACTTTCTGGGACCAAGTCATGCCTTTTGAGGCAATAGTAGTGACTAGGGTTGTGGTTTTTGAGGGAAAAATGGCAACTAGGGTCACACTTTTCAAGGGAAAGTAGCAACTCTAAAGATATGGTCAATTTTATGGTTTGAATTTCAATATTTAGATCACTTCCTCGGGCCATATGGATGGTGTGAGGAAAAAAATGGTCTTCATATTGTTAGTTATGATGTACACGGATGATGAAACTAATGACAAGGAAGGTGGTTTTTTTTTATGTTGACACCTAATGTTCTCAGTCATTCAACACCCAAAACAATATTGCATCTTTCCATTTCAATGGAAATCATATGCTTTTTTAGGGAATATTCAACCATTCAAATTTTCACATTTTCACAGTAGGCACCATATTTCATAGATTATTTATTAGCAATCATAACCTAAAAGTTGTTAACAACACAAATATAGAAATGTGTTTCTTAGGCAATGCGACAATGAATGAAATTATGGGTGGTGCCACTATTGATTAAGACAATGAAAAACCCTAGTTTTCTTATTGTTTCTCTTTTGGGATTATTAGATTTATACTATTTGACAATGACATTTTTGTAGGTAATGAATAGTTATTAGCTTTATAGTATCTGTATATGGGAATCTTAGTACCTATTGGATTAGGACCACTCATTGCATTGGACCCCAAACCTTGTTGCTATTTGGTAATCTGGAACTGTGTTTAGTGTTTAAGACTAAACACAGTTCTATATTACCAAATAATCATCCCTGCGTATGATGACCTTTAGACTTGTTGCTATCATTTTATTTTGTTAAATGTGTTTTCACAATTAGCAATGTGCACTTTATAGAACAATGCACTAGTGCAAAAAACTATATTTAGTCATCATTTTGATAACATTTGTTATAAAAAATGTAACCAGTCGTATCAATTTATATAGGGATTGCACACCAATTATTATGTATGTATTAAGCACACCAATGTGTGCTACTATTTTATATGACTGCATAACCCTAAAAATATTTTTTGTTTAAAATTCTTTACTTAGTTTGTAAAAAACATTTCATAATTTATGTATTTCATTAGGGATTTTTATTGATAAAACAATAGGGAAAAAAATAGCAACAAAGGAAAAGGAATCACATCCCAAGGAGAGAGCATGGTAATTATTTCAAGTTTTATTGTAACAATAATATATTTGAATTATTTGTATATTGGATCAAATGTCTGATGTAGAGAAAAAACTTGAAGAAACTCTAAAATATTGTTCAAAATTTGAGTGGAAATGAGCATAAGAGCTTTATCGAATTGTTGTAGAGAGAGGAATTAGGTGGATGAAAAGGTGACCAGTATGATTTTTTCTTTGACTTTTTTGGTTAATTGTACTCCTTTAAAACAATCACTAACATGTTTCAAATATTCAATTTTGCATTTGTTGAATGTTGTGTAAAGACCAACAACAAAGGAATAGAAGGTCATCCATAGAAGATAAAAACCTTGAAGGATGTAAATGCTGATAAATTGTTCTTATTTCATCTAGAGTGGTGTTCAAATTTAATAAGAGGGGAAACAATTTTCATAAAACTTTGAGGGATATAGTTGAACTACTGTATAGATGTTCTTTTCATTTACAATTTAAGAATATAATCGAATGACTCCAAGGATCGGGTTATTCATATACTATAGCACGCATGTCCAAAGGAATGGCCAATGAGACATATGATAATTTTAATATTAAAAACATACAACAAAAAATAAGAATAATTTAAAATGTCTTATTGCTAAACATGTTTCTTTTGTAATATGCATAACTAGTGCAAAAAATACCAAATTAATAATCTTTTCAATGGTCATTTCAATGGAAATATTAATTGATTTTTTTAGTGTTTTTAATTTTCATGAATATTGGTAAAATTAAAATGGATGATTGATGTGATATCCCAAACATGGAGGTAGGGATGTCAAAAAAAAGTGTATAAGTATATGGTCTAAGAAATGAGCATAATGCATCACAGTAGGAACCATCCAAACAACAACATGCATCAAACTTATGTATTGATTGATTTTTTCTATGAATAGAGACTTTAATTATCACATGGAATATGGATTTTCAATTGTATTATGGTTGTAGAAAAGACAACAAAATGGAACCCTTTTAACAAAAAAGATAGGGAAACAAAGTATAAAAGTGTTGATCGTAGAGTTTGTGAGTACATAATGCATTTTCCTGATTTAATATTCCATATTTTTTGCGATGTATAAATATTAATTGATTTACAATCATCAATGGGTGCTTCTAATAGGTGTTAAAATACAAATAAGAGTCATTCAAACATTTAATTGATATCGTATTAAGTATGAGTTGTGAGTATATGTTGGAGTATCATGGATTAATTGGACAATTTGTAAGTATCTATGTTGTTTTACTTTTCTAATTTTATAATTAATATAACAACAAAAAAACTTTGATCATATATATGCTATGTCATGGCATATAAAACTCACAAGAAACATTATAAGAAGTGGATCCAACATATGATATCTTGTTTTTTTGTACTAGGGGAATCGACAACTGAAGTTGGGCTGGTACTCGCGTGACACGGGGTCTAGGGATCCAATATTGCTACCACTATACCACTAAGTGCATCCATAGAGCCCAAATTATGGTGCATAGGTAATATTGGGGGGATTTGAACACGTGACCTTCCATTTGCAACTGCTCAGCTTTACCCCTTAAGCTGCCCCTCACGGGCTCCAACATAAGATATCTTGTGAGACAACATGAACCATGGTTTCAAAATCATTATTATTGTTTATGACATAGTCGATGCTATGGTATGCTTTTAGATTTACAGAATTGTGCACGTTATATTATAAATGTAGATATACTCATTACACTTTATTTCTATGTTTGTAGATGGAACATTTTTTTTCCATTTAAAAAAGAGTGCAATTTTGTATTCGATATAAATCACATTTTACATAGTTCAATGGCACATAGGCTGCCGTAAAAGTATCCAAAATTAGCATCTATATTGTCTATTCTATAGAAAGACCATGTAGTCATAAAAAAAAAGTATTTCGTAAACTATAGATAAGGACTAGTTCTTAGCATAAGAAGATAAAGAAATAACATATATGGCATTAAACCCTAAATAGCCATTTGGGTGTTCTACAAAAAGTAGATGGAACATGAAGAGGCACACTATCAAAATCAATCCAATCAACAAAATATTCCGAACACCCAAGTACAATAACCCATGCAAGTGGTGAAGAAATGATGCATTCAAGCAACTCGAATAATGATAGTAGTTTGAAAATTGATGAATGATGATCATTCAAATCGAATGTTAGAAGTTGTATATTTTGGAATGTTTGTTTGTATTGAAACTCAACCATGCTATCTAATGTGGACATATTATCCCTATTGGATGACAATGTGTCACCAATAACAATAAAAGTTATTTATTGGCAATTAGAATATCATGGAATTTTATGTTTTCACATTTTGTATAATGAATGATCTTTTATCTGTATATAATAAAATAAATTTCTATTCTAGTGCATTGTATAGTGCCGTAAAATGTTACATTGCTAATTAAATATATTGAAGATTTACAATGTTACAATGAACATAGGTCTAATCAATTGGTATATTTGTTTAAATAATGAAACATATTAATATAAAATATAAAAATAAATAATAATTAAAATACAAAATTCAATATTTAAAAAAAAATATTCGATTTTCTAATTATTAATTGGATTTTTTTCAGAAAAAACAAGAGGCTATATTTTTATACCCATACTGTGGAAAATTTAGCATTGAAACACATTTTTGCATTGTATTCATTTGAACTCAACTATGTGGTTCATTCCTTCTTACATATTTGTGAATTTAAATGTGTATTATGTATCAATGTGAATAAATGTAATACAATCATTGTGTAATATCCTGATTTTGACCTTGTCACATTAAGATGTAAATGATGTAATATTGTTATGAAATCATGGTGAGGATCTCAAGGCCAATGCCCCACCATCGATTTAGCGTTAAAATTGATGCATGTGGTTGGCGTGCTATCCAGGCGCAATAGAAATTGTAAATATGCATTTATTAAAAATACCCACAACTAGCTATGCAATGCAACAAGAGTATGGGGGCATGATTTTTACAAGGAATTGGGAGGGAAATATTAAAACCCTTGAACCAATCAATTCAAGCCAAGTTTCAATCAGAAAACCCATGAACCTTCAACTAACCATGTTCACCTTTGTACCCAATCATTTATTTCTGTTAAGATCCTAGTGGGCGGCCTTCACTAACACCTCGAGGTTTTGGTGTAATGGTTTGTATCATTTGGTATCAGAGCCTCCACCCAAGTTCGAGTCACAGAGCGAGTGGCAACGTCAGCATTGTAGTGTTCATCCAGGGATCGTACGGCTCAAAGGGGACACCACCGTATGGGCGCACATCCAGCCCAGATTCTAGACTGTGGAGCATGGTGGGATGTTAAGATCCTAGTGGGCGGCCTTCACTAACACCTTGAGGTTTTGGTGTAATGGTTCGTATCAATTTCTCCCAAGAATTGATTGAAATAATTATTATTTGGGGAAATGGAGAGGTATGGCTATCCAAATTCGGGTATGGGAAAGCCACCATTTTTGGAAAACGTTTTTGGATTCTTGGTAAAGAAAAGAGCCATAAAATTGCTCCCCAAGCCATTCTTCATGCATGAGTTTTTCTCGCTCACGAGTTGGGAGCTAGCTGAGTGTTTCCCCTCACATTTGTCCTGAGTTTTCCTCCATCTCCTCTAGCTGGGAGGTCATTTTTGAGTGGCAGAACATCTGGAAGAAAGAGGAATCCAATTTGGGGGTCTATGGAGGCCGTTTTTTCCATTTAAATGCCTATATTCCCATGGGAGAAATCATTTCTTCCCCATGGTCGAATTTCTCTCCCCGTAATTCATTTTGGGTGTGCCATGAAATAGAAGAACTAATGGGAACCCTTTTTTGTAAATCCCATTGTTAAAAATGTGCATCCATGCCCAATAATTGAGCTTTCTGTGTGTGGGAAGATTATGCCGTGGAAGGAGTTATGTATATCCCTTGGTTTTTGGCTTGAGATTGAGTGCAAGCATCCAAGAATAGAAGAGGGTTCACTTTCGGCTTGACAAATTCCAACTGTGGATTGGCTTGGCTTAGATGTGGTGTTCATTTTGTTGTGCATCAGTTGCAAGTTCCCTTTCCTTGTAGAAATCATGCCCATCTCGAGGGTGGCAATTGTGCTGAGAGAATTGATGAGCATACTTGGCCTATGGCTGGGTGGAACGTTGTAGTTGCATAACTAGTTTCTCGAGACAACTTCACCATCAAGTTAAGTATTCTCTATGTGTTTTACTTTTGCAATGTTTTAATTATTTGAATATTGTTATGATTATATGTTGAATGCATGATAGATATGTGTGTGGATAATGTTTCATTCCACTGTGTTTATTTGAGTATGCATCTGCACATATGCATTTTTTTTATGAATTTTGCTAATGAATGGGGCCGAGTTTTTGTAAAATCCCATAAATTTAGTGTCATGTTCCCTTCCTTGCGTTGGATCAATGGGAGGGGACACGACACATTGGTTCTCCTAACGATTAAAAAATCAGCACTTTCTTCAATGCTACCATTATCACTTCCATTACTATTGTTGTTACCATTACAAGAACTTACATTTTTTTATGATGATATATGCATTGGTTGTTTCATTTTATAAACTAATTACCAAGGCTTTGAAATATATATCACACACACTAATGCACAATCTATATCTTTAAATCCTTGGTGTGTATCAAGTTGTAGTGCAATAAGGACTATTGTTAATACAAGCACCTCAATACATATCAAAATGTGGTGGACCAATGCTTATTGTTGACAAAAGTTCCCTGATTCTTCTATAACTAAATTATACACCAAGGATTTAGAAATATGTTGCATGCAACAATGATTTGTATAGTATTTGGAAGCCCAAATACATATCAATACACAACACGCTAGTGCACATTATATATAATTAACACATTGGTGTGCACTATCGATATACGAAAACCAAAAAAAGCCTCTGCTAGGACCTCTAACAAACCATAATTTTTAGTTATAGAGAAAATCCATTAAAATCTTTGCTCCCAATAACATGTAGGTTTTAACATATTTTTTGATAATTTTGTCCAATCTTTTAATACTAAAAGCCTTTGTAAAAATATCCACTATATTTTTTTTCCCTTGTAGTGTACCAACTCAATTATCATGGTGGTAAAAAATGATATCATTTCCCTCAATGTATCTATCAAATCTTCCAGGTCTATGTTTCAACACAAATGTGTAACTCTACAAAATTCCACCCATTTCACATGTCACTAGTCCAAATTTAATTGATTATTAATATATCTCAATGCGCGATGATGAATATATAGAATAGACTCTTTAGGCAATAAATAATGTCTGCAGTGATTCCATGCTTGAATGAAAACATAAAACTAATAATTGCACACAAATATTTATTTTTCTTCACTTAATTTCTCACTAGAGTATGTAATTGGTTTTCTTGCTTGACTAAGTACTACCTAATTGTTTAATTGTTGTTCCAATAACATCATAATTTACTTGGAAAACTTTCTAAAAAATAAATTAAAACCAATATTGCTTTTTCATTCACTTTTTTCTTTGGCAACTCAAATCCATTTTTAGATGTTGGATTCCATTGGAATTCTCCTTTATTCATACATGCAACCTAATTGTTTATTTGTTGTTCCAATAGCATCATAATTGACTTGGAAAACTTTCTAAAAAATAAAGTAAAACCAATATTTCTTTTTCGTTCACTTTTTTCTTGGGCAACTCAAATCCAGTTTTAGATGTTGATTCCATTGGAATTCTCCTTTATTCATACATGCAGTTAATAGTGCATAAATACAATTGAAATTTTTACTAAACGTTCTAAAAAAAACTAAAACCATGAAATTTTCTCTCTTCAAATGTACTCGCTGAAATAGGCCATTCTACAATTGTCTTACATTTTTGGGATCCATATTCAGCCCTTCTTCATATATTACAAAAACCATGTATACTAAATCTTATTCCATAAATGAAATTTATATAGGTTTTTAAGTAACTTCTAATGTTTCAGTATTTCCAACACTTATCTCAAATGATTCAAATACTCTTATTTTTCCGTGTTGAAAATCAAAATATCATCTAAATATATAACAACACACTTTCCCAAATAAGGATTTACCATTTCATTCCTTGATCTTAATCGATGCACTAGTTAGTCCAAATGGCATGGCTAACCATTCATATAGTTATTCCTTTGTTTTAAAAGTTGTTATCTCCTTTATTCTCATTTATGTGCTTTACAACACCCATTTACAACCAACAAAGTAGCATAGATCATTATGGATAATACTTTTAAATTGCACGTCATGCCTAAATCCATTGTGATTGATTATGATCCCACCTATACTAGCTATTTATTGTAACATGTTTTGGCTTCAAGGTACCTAATTGAATCTTAACACTTTATATCACCCCAAAGTTGATGACTAGACAAAAGCTTAAAAAAAAAGAAAAAAAATGTAGGAAATTGTCAAAGTAAATATTATTATGTTTAAAGCTCTATCTTGGGAGTTGGACCTCTAACAGACAAGTGAACATTACATCCACTTTTAAATATGGATAAATATTTTTTATTTAGATTATTTTCTCTATATATTTCCTTGTCTTACTATATTATTGCTTTATATATTCTATTTTCATATGCCTAAATAAGAAACGCCACAATAATGATGGAGTTTGAATAATAAACAATAATGAAGTCAGTCCAAAACAAATCACACAACAATTGAAGGAACGTACATTGGAATTAAATGACAAACACCGAGACTGGCAAAGACTAAAAATTTAACAATTAGTTTTCAAATAAAACTATATGACTATGAATCTATAGTTACAGGGACTCCAAAGGTTTCCGTTCTTTAAAAAATACGAATGCTTGCTTATATAAACTTGGCTTATTCTCCCATATTGTGTTTCTTGCTCTAGTTAGATAGATGATATGTTTTTCTATATAAATTGGATCTTAACCATTGCATATAGTACTTGGAGGTGTTGTCTATTGTCTGGTTCAAACATGTTCACTTTTTGGAGATCAAGTGTGAAGCTGGAGCTAGGACAACCGAAGAATTCAAGGTGAGTTCCATGATTCATTCTCCTCTTAGTCTTTAGAAGCTTATGTGTTGTGTTAGATCTAGGAGAGTAAACAACCACTTGTTTCACTTCTGTCTTGGATTAAGCTTGTTTAAACTTAGTTTAATCTTTGAGTAGGTTTAATATGTAGGACGAATTTTCTAGAACAAAAATTGGCGAATCCGCTGGGGAGATCCCAGGTTTTTTCTGCCATCAAATCTTCAAGATTTGGTCTCTGATCTCTTTTATTTACCAGTTTTGTACCTTTACTCACCATTTTGATCCTCATCATTAAGTTCTATGGGTTTGCAAACTCAAGAAATCCATAATTTTCTTCTCATATCTTCTCCTTTATCCTCCTACAATGAATTTTTGCGTCCACCCTGTGTGCCATAGAGAGAAAATCCTCTAATTTTCATGCCTCCGTGGTGTAAAAGAGAGTGGAAATTCCTTATTTTCGCCCCTGGAGGGTCTCCAGGGGAGCTAAAATTCCCTATAGTATGCTCTAAAACTTAGTTTTTTGCTTGATTAGTCTTTGCTTTTGGTTTTTGGCTTGTTTTTAGCCCTCTGATCCAGATCAGATCTGTGTGATCTCAGTTTGATTCTTACATCTTTGGATTTGCTTTTGGAACCCTATTTGGATCATTGATTGAAGTTGTGGAAGTTGTTAGTGAATTGGAAACTAGAAGACTGTTATAGTCGTTTATACCATTCTCATGACCTTCTTTAACCTCTGTACTTGGTTTGATAACTCACTTTGCTTCTGATATGCAAATCTAAAAATTTTGGCTTGGTTTGCTTTATTATTTGTTCATGGTTTGGATTTTTTTTGAGATTGAAGTGACAAAGTAAGAGATCTTTTATTTATAATTATTTGTTTTATGTTACAAAAGTGGTCATTTTGTTTGAAGCAAAGAAATTGGTTGCACATTCATTTGCTTCCTTCTGAGAGATTATTGAATATTTGTACTTTGTGAAGGATTTTTGCATACTTTGAATTCCTCAAATTGGGTTGAAGAATTTTCGAAACCTATTTCCGCTCCTTACTTAATGATTGAAGTATTTTTTGTAATCATAGAGCATTTTTTCATTTACTTGTCACTTTCGTACTCATTCGAAGTAGAAAAGAAAACAAAATAACTTGTTTTTCAGTTTCTTTTTTGATAGATTCAGTGTGAAAGAGTATTTCATATTTTGATTTTCCATATAAAGTTGAAAAGAAAAAACAAGAAGTGAGTATTTTTTCTTTTTAAGAGTTGCATTTTGTGTCTCTTTCATTTGGGAATGGAAAATAACTCTCTCCTTTTGTAGCTAGAAATTCATCGAAGGAAAAAAAATTGCACAAATTCATCCATATATGCATGCTTTGAGTCAGGTCTTAACACCATCAAGTTGCATTGCCGCTACCTTTTGAGTAAAGCAACAAGCCTTTAAAATAAATTCCCTAACTAAACACATATTAACCTCACTTGAGGACATAAAAGAATTATGTAGTTAGCTAGGACATCGGGGATATGAATCCACATAATTCCCCCCTATCATCATACATTTGAGACATAGTTGTTTTCTCTTAGGGTGTTGAAATCCTCTTTGTTGACACAGTTATATACCAATTTGTTGGGGGCCTCCCATTCCACAGGGGTAAGCAGCGAGGACTGGTTCCAGACAAACTTTGTGGAATACCACTCTCCACTTAGCACCCAAGGACATCAATCCATTGTCTTCCTTGTATTTTCCGGCTTCCATACTGGTTGTACAAGGGTAAAAAGATAGAATCTCTAGTAAACCTTCCTCAACGTGTCATGAACAAGGTATCTTAGTAAATTTCCTTCTAGGTATATTTTACCTAGGATCCCTTTCGGTAGAGGGATATCCCATCATATTTATTGGTCTCTCACTTCATATTGTCTGAATTGGATTTCATCACCTTGCGGAGGATACGATCTGTTGATGTATCCGGATCTGAGATAGGAGGATTTCTTGCTCTTATACCTTGTATAAGGTCTTTTTTCATTTTCTAGTGGTACTTGTTGGCTTTCTGGCCTCTTTCTTACCACTAGCTTACTGTGACATCGGTCACGGTTGTTGGAATATTCACACCATCATTTCTTTGTTTTGCATGCTTCCATGCAAATCTGCATGTTGCATGCCACTGCATGCATCCAGTCATGGTTGTCTCCCCAGCACCTAGAGCTTGCTTCTAGCTCTCTAGAGCCTGTCTTTAGCCCTCATTTGGCCTCCTACCTACCTAATGAACCCTCTTTGACTTATCTGCTTGGCAAGTGCGCCTTTCTCACCTACCACTATCAGTTAGAGCACCTTTACTCACCTACCTTCAGTTATCATTCAGTTAGGGCGCCTTATCTCACCTACCAGGAGTTATCATTCAGTTAGTGCATTGATTGAGTAGTTATTCCACTGATTGCTCACGTTGACTGCTTGTAGCTTCTATTTAGCTAGTTCTGGAGTTCCACTTGACTATTTGACAACTTCATGTGCCCCCCTTGGAGTCTCCATTCCCTGATTTATGCCTAGATGGTTTTGTTAGACTCAGTTAGACACACTTGACTGACTATTACCATTTATGACTGATACTATTGACCGTATGATGTCTCCATTGTTATCCAAGCTAGACTTTGAGTTAGATAGCCTCATGCACTCCACTTAGAGTCTCTATTCCTTGATTTATGGCTAGATAGTTCTATTAGACTCAGTTAAACACACTTGACTAACTCTTACCACTTATGACTGATACTACCGACTGGATGATGTTTCCATAGTTATTCATGTTAGACTTTGAGCTCAGAATTCGAATGCCCTACTCTGCTAATTTGAATCCTATATGATGCCTCATCATTAATCATTGTAACACATTCTCTACATTCATTATTCATTGTATGATATTGACATTGTCCATTATTCTATGTTTATGAGTGATTATTGAATGCATGCTTCTTCTTCTTTGCAAATAATCTTGAGAGTTAGATTTTGAGTTTGTTACAGTTGCTAGATACCTACAGATTATCACATGGTATCAGAGAAGTCAGAAGCTATTCAAATTGCATCTATTGCAGCAGTTGCAACATTTCTTTGAGCAACTATATTTCACTTGAGCACCAGAAGCCTCTGAGTTTCCATAGAAAATCCTAGTGCTATTACTTGAATTCATTGGAGAAATCCAGTGAGGTCTATCCAGGTGTGAAGAACTTAGTCTATGTGCTCATTGTTCAAAAGGTAGTGCTCATTCTAAGTGTAGCATTCTCCATCAACAAAAACTCTTCTTGTTTTGTAGGTTTATTCACCCATTCATAATCTTCTTCAACTATTCCACTTTCTCTGTTCAGATGGATCTAAAGCTCACATCTTCCAACTATGTTGAGTGGAAAGCCAAGATGGCTCTCTTCATGAGAACCAAGGGCTTCACGCGAATACTCAACATAACGATGGTAGAACCTCTCAGTGCAGTTGAAAAGTCCAAGTACTTGGATAGGCTTGATGTAGTAGTTGGTCTCCTCCTTCTCTCAATTTATGAAGATCTTCACTTCCATGTCATCGATCTTACATATCCTAAAGAGGTTTGGAACAAGATCGAATCCCTTTTTGGATAGAAAGATGATATGAAAGGACACAAATTGGAGAATGAACTCATATGTTTGAGTCCTGACAGCTTTGAATCTATCAATGCCTTCTTCACCAAGTTCAAAATCTTGATATCACAGTTGAAAAGATATGAGATAGTGAAAGAAGACAAGCAACTTATTCTTTCCATTATCTCAAAGTTGGGGCCAAACTTCTCAGTTTTTGTCTCTACTTTCCAGTCACCTAAGATGTTAATTCCAAAATGGAAGTTTCCCTCACTTGATGACTTCATCCAATCTCTTACTCAAGAGAAAGAGAAGTTAATCTCCATGGGAATGATCAAACCCAAGTTGGATTTGGCCCTTACAGTTGCTAAGGCCAAAAGGGCGAATGGTAAAGACAAGCAAAATATTTCTGATAAGAGATCGAATGATACAAGGCCTACAGATACTCCATATCAGTCAGATGGGGCTTCAAACTCAAGGAAGACTAAGCATTCTCAGAAGAAAAGATCCAAGTGCACATATTGTCTTAGAGGTTTTTATCCTGAGAGTACTTGCATGAAGAAGACTATAGATTTGATGGCTCGGTTACTTGAGAAGAATAATCTTCTTGTGCCTGCATGTACAAGGAAGAAAGATCCTGATATTGAACCTTCTAGATCTGAAGACAAAGAAAGATGTCATGTCCTCATGGAAAGAGCATCAACAAATTCTTCCTTCATCATAGATTCAGGAGCATCAAGACATATGTCTTCCTCCAAATATCTCTTCTCCAGTTTCGAAAGCTCAGTTAGACCATCCATCAGATTGGGCAATGATTCAGAAGTATCCTTTCATGGGCTTGAAGGAATCTATCTTGACCATGGTTATTTTTCTGATGTGCTTTATTTTCCTTCTATTGCAGCTAATGTTCTTTCAGTATATGAAATCACTCATATTGGAGAGCCCAAAAGAGTGATATTTTCTCCAAATGAAGTTGAGGTACAACACATGGTTTCAGGGGAAATCATTGCAAAAGGAGTTTCAAATCACGAGGCAAAACTCTATGAGTTTTCACACTACTTACCTCTCTCAAAGGAATATGCTCTTCGCTCTCATGCCCATGAAGAGAGTAGACTATCTCATCTCAACTACAAGTGTAACACCTAAAATCTTCCCATCATGAGTTTCAGTGTATACACCCTTGGGGTTACCTTGATTAAGTGATTAACCTGGAAGGATTTGTACCCATTTGTACTAGGTTTTGAGAGGTCGTCGCAGGTTGCACTCATGCAACATGTGACGTTGCATCTTGCTCCATTGTAGGGTGCGACAAAGTCAGTTAAATGGAAAAACTAGCTTCTTCTCAATGCATGCTGACTTGGGACCCTATCCCTGACCTCTTGGAAGATCTGGCATTCAATTCCTATCATTTTGGAAGGATCCCTTAAGCCTCTCCTATCATATCTCAACCTATCCTATCCATATCCTATCCACTTAGTCCTATTTAAATGAAGCTTACTCCCATCCCAAGGGTAGGAAGTCTATGGTACTCTTATGCTGGTGAAACTAAACCCGATAGATCTAACACTCTAGCTTGGGGAACATCCACTTCTCTCTAGGAGATTTGGCATGGCTTGTCGGAAGGAGCTTGCAGTGTTAAGGCAATGGTTGTAATCCTCTTTTCTATTTTACTTCTCCTCTCTTCAATACAATTAATATAATTGCTTTCCATAAATGTTATCTCTTTGATAATGTTTAGAGTTTTCCTCCTTAATAGTTAACTTAGATCTGTCATATGAGATATATGCTTTAACTTCTCATGGTCTATTATATGTTCAACGGGGTTTAGCTACTCGCAATCTAGCAGCGCTGAAGCCATGGATCAATGAAGGATAAAGGGATCTACAAATCTAAGGTAAACGATCTACTCTTACATTTGTACTTCTATATGATCTAGGAAAGTATTTTATGTTCTGTCCTATTTGTTCTAGACTTACGTTAAGCTAGGGAGATCAGGCCTTGAGTCCTCTCTTGGTAGATTGTCCACGAAACAAATCTGGCGACTACGCTGGGGATGCTTATTCATTTTGTCTTAATAGTTGTCAATCTGGGAGTCATTTTCAGTTGATTGCTTGACACAAGCCTTTTATTTGTCACTTGCTTCTTGAGTCAGTTTCACTATCGGATATTCATATCGAAGACTCTGATCTGCTTCCTTTGAGTTTATACTACTCATTTCCAAACCATTTCATAGTTCATTGCTTAGAGATCTGATCCATTTCAAAACTTAGATCTTTCATGCCACACCTGGTTAGTGAAAATAGAGCGACACTGTGTCTTTTCTTGTCTTTGTTATTTGTCTGTTAGCCACTCGTTGCAGTCCTTTCATTGGTATATGGCGACACCGTCTCACTTCCCACATTGGTGAATTGCGACGTCGCACTGTGTACGAACACAGAGTGCGTCGATTTGTCGAATTTGGCATGCATGCATCCCCTCTCCATTTGTTGATCTGAGCTTTGGTTTGTTGTATGAACTCCCTCTATGCTGCAAGATCCAGCCAGAGATCCCATCTTTGATTTGTGTGTTGAGTGTTTGGCTAAGTTTGGATTGGTTTTGGGTTCCGCTTTGGAAAATTCTAAGAACCGGTAATGGTGTACACTCTTGTCTCCTCTACCTTCATCCGCTCACCCTTGCATTCCCTCCTCTCCATTAACTGATCTGGTTACTTCATTACACCAGCTCCCAGACCTCGTTTGCATTATCTTTTGAGCTTGGATTGCTTGGTTTGCTTGTTACTATCTGATTTTGAGTTTTGTGTGTCTTCCAGTATGGCTGAGTGCTTGTCTTTTCTTGAGTTTTCTGAGTGTACTAAGTGTTGCAAGTAGTGTTTTCTTTTCAGTCATTTACATCTGAAAGAACAGTTGTTATCAAGCTAATCTTTTGATGCATCCACTGAAAAGCTAAAAGTGTTTCTTTCCCATCATTTCTCAAGCATTGTTGAAGAAAATTTGCGCATTGGGATGTTTTGCTTATGCATTTTTTGGAAAAATTGAATGAATGTGTGATCAGTTGCATTTTTCTTGAATTATGAATCGCTCATCTTCTTGAAAGACTCAAAGCATGTTTCAGTTCTTGCAAAATTAGTTCCATGCTAAGGAAAGATAGATGCATTTTTAATTCTTATTGCTTTTAGATCATTGAAAGTGAAATTGAAAAGCTTGCATACTCCATCTTAGAATCCTCTCTTTTCATTACCTAGTGTCATTTTGCTTTGAAAAGAAAAAGAAAAGGAAAAAATGTTGTGATTTGGATTAGTAGTGTTGTGATTTTTGTGTTCGTTGAAAAAGGAAAAGAATGTTCCAATATCATTTTTTGTAGAGTTGGGATTGTGTTACATTGCTTTGCTTTGGAAAAATTGTTGGAAAGAAAAAGAAGATTTCTCCTTCCCATAGGTAGCATTCATCGAAAGAAAAGCATACTTTTTGCATGTAGCTAGGGCTTGCATTATGTTTCTGATTATGTACTCACCTCATGCATTCACCTAACCGTGCAGATAAAATTAACAATAGAACTAGGGTAAAATATTTATAAACTTGTGTGTAAGTTAGAGACATGTTTCGGCGTCGTTAAGCATGGCAACTGTCATTATTTCCCAGCACTGTATAGCGGGGATATTGTAGTCTTCCATGTACTTATCGGTATATAGAGCTCCTTCACATACCCAGCAAGTACCATAATCCGTACTTTGCATATATCGAAGGGTGTATCACGTACTCGGTAGTATATCGAAAGGCATCTTGCCAAACGGTTGTGCATTAGATAGCACCACTACAGATTTGAGCTCCAACGTACCATGTGTATATCGGGAGACACCACTAGGATTCCTGAAACCAACCGAGTTAACCATTTGGCTGTCTTGGCAAAGCAATACACCAAGAATAGCACTCGGGGAGATTAGCACGCACATACTGTCCAGGTAATCGGGTATGCAGGAAAGGGTATGGTCCCAATCCTCCTTGTTGCGTCATATTGTTGGACCCTATAGTATATAGTGGTTTGCGATGCCTTGATAATCCCATGAGGCTCTAGACTTTGAATCCACTCTGTCACATAAGTCTACTTGTTTCCTTCGTTTGAGTAGGTTTTTCTGGACTGCTTTTCTTTTGTAGCATACCCTTAGGAGAAAAGTTGTTTCAGCTACCCTAGCTGATTTTCCTGATGCTCTAGAGGATTTTCCCTAGAGAAGATCCCACAGGATCTTGAACTTATCACCTGAATATCCCCTTAATCCGGAGTTTATTTCGAGGGTAAGAATGGATCAACGTAACACGATCGTACTTACTGAAGTTGAAAACCCCACCCTGAATGTTGGGGGACTTTTGTTTCCCTCAAATCCACCAAATTCATCCACCTCCAACTCCCCACAGGGTGAATAGGTGGACATTTCTACTTCACAAGACGATACCCTCCCGGCAGTTATGTGAAGAGAGCCTGGATTGTTGGAATGGATAAATCAACCCCAGGATGACCCCACAGAAGCTGATGGTCTAGCTGCAGCCTATTAGACATCTTCTACCGGTCACATAGTGGCTCATTTTTCCATCGCATCCCCACCCAACTGGACTACTCCAGAACTATCTAAACCCTTCTACAGGCCCGACCCCGCCGATATTTTTGGCCCTATTCATGATCGTCTAGAGTGATTACATGTTAGGGGTGATGAACTTTGAAAACAAAGTCTTAAGCAATCACCTGGGTATAGAGATACCTCAGTTCATCTGATATCTTTTGGTTCACCTGAACCATCCCTCCACAACCTGACCATTAATGAGACTAGTCAACCCTCGCAAGAGTCCAGTCCTGCACCTCAAGTGAACCAATTGGTTGAAGGACAACAGTCCAACACACCTGTTACTACCACGGTTACTTTACCAGCTCCTCCCTCACCTTAAAATTCGAGGGGAGGATACTCCATTCCCTCGGATTATCTCATTGGTAATTTTATTACTACGATAGCTAATCAACAACCTATGTTGGTTCAACCTGTGAATAGTGGTCAGCCTATTGTGGCTGGGGGGCAACCCCTGTTTCCTAACCAGAACATAGGCAGTGGAATCCCCAACGGACCTCCTGTTGGACCTCCCCAACCCACTAGACCATCCACCATGGGATTATCTCATGTTGGGGGACATCCAATGTAACTCAACACTCATGGAGTCAAGCATATCCACGTTCTGTTAACCCTGAGCCAGGCCAATCTAATCCCGAAAACCCACCATACGGGATATCCTATCCCGAAAATCCCTACACTCTATGGGGTCAACAGCTCGTTTTACAGCATGGACCCCAACCAACTATCCCTCAAGCGCCACCACCCCCAATTGGTCCCCCCCCCCACCTCTTGCTAGAGGCAGCGGGCCCCCACCTAACTTTGGAGGAGGTGGACCTCTCCCTTCTCACGAAGGTCCAACTCATTTTATCAACAACGGCCCCCACCCTTCCGGCGGTGGCAGGAATGGTCCACCACCCCCCCAGGTGGAGGTGATGAAGGACCACCCTATTATGGTGGAGGAGGACATTTCCCTTCGGGTGGCGGAGGTGGTCCACCACCCCCTCTAGGCGGAGGCAGCGACAGATCTAATTATTATGGTGGCAGTGGTAGTGGTGGAGACCCTCATCCTTCTGGCGGAAGAGGTGGTGGGGGCCCCCATCCTTCTGGCGATGGAGGTGGTCCACCATCCCCTCCAAGTGGAGGCGGTGGCGGGCCACCTTATTATGGTTATGGACCCCCACCTCCTCCCAGTGGTGGCAGTGGACCTCCACCTCCTCCCGGTGGTGGAGGTGGACCCCCACCTTATTGGAATGGACCACCTTATGGTGGCAGACCCTCTTACGATCCGGGAAAAACACCTCCCTATGGTCATTTTCCTCCTGGTACACCCTATGGTCATACTATTCCTTACACGCCTTATCCGTACTATCAATACGTGTTGCCTAATCCATAGCTTCCCTTTCTGGCTACCTTAGACCTACCTGACCTATCACGTTTAACCAATGACCCCATTTACCATGGAACTAATTGGCCACCTAGTACGATGAAACTTCTGTCTGATATCCCAAAATTTGATGGAAAGCCGGGTGAAGATCCTAAAAACCACATGATGACATACCATTTATGGTGTTCATCTAATTCCTTAATAGACGACTTGATCCTTCTTAGACTATTTCAAAGGACTCTCACTGGTTCGGTTGCCAAGTGGTACATCGAGTTACCACCCCACTCTTTTCCTGATTTTGGTTCTCTTGCCATGTAATTTTTGACTCATTTCCAGCTGCCTATATGATATGAAACTAGTACTGATCTTTTAACCTCGCTCCATTAGAATACCGCCACTCACATTTCAGATCATATTCACGAGTGGCAAAGGAGACGTCGTCTCATTAAAGCTCTTATCCCAGATCAAATCCTAGCAGACTGGTTTACGAAGTCCCTCATCCCTATCATAGCATGAGATGTTTCCATGGGAGGTGTTGTCACTGAAGAACAAGCCATCATGCACGCCCATGTGCTAGACTTAGTTTATACTCAATCCGACACATTGTTTGATATTCTTCATGACACACCCCGTGACGCTAACAACCCCGCAAAACCACTCAAGGGACCCCAAGCCGATGGCATCATTGGATCCCTTCACACCCAGCCTCCTCATCAAACTATTGGTTCTTCACACCCCTAGGGTTTTTCCCCATCACCAATGCAGGCTGGTCTCAGCACCACCAAGTCATCCGCTCCTGCTGCTACTAAAGAAGTAAATTCTATCTCATCAACTTCACCTCAGAATTTCGGTAATAAGAAGAAAAACAAGGGAAAACCTAAGAAATCTTCTGCCCAACAGGAACAAAAGAACACTCTTGATGACACCAAACGGAAGCAGAAGCTAAAGTATCCTTGTTTTACTATGTGGAGATTATCATTTCTCCAAAGAGTGTCCCCATAGAGACGAAGTCCAAAATTTTCTTAGGGGTAAACCCACTCCCGCAATCCTCAATGACCCATTTCTCGCTCAAGACCAGCAGATAATTTCTCAACCTCCCTCAACCCAAGGGGAACCATCCAATGAGGCACATGTTCTCATGGTGTGTAACAAGACGATCAATTTGAACACTCATTTGCGATCATATAACTTGGTCCCTTTGAAGGAACCTATTGGAAGTAATACTGAAAAAGCTTCTGACTCCTTACCTGATGTCCCTGTACCATCAACTTCTCTCACCATTGAGAAGCCATCCTTAGATTCAATATGTGACCGCCCAAGAGCACGATTAGAAAAGTTATTTTCAATCCTAATGCTCGAGCATCACAAAATTACAATATCGTAGAAGACTTGGCACAAGCCCCTTGCGCCATGTCCACATTGGAAGTTTTGCAGAATTGTCCCAATCAATGCAAAACTCTCCTTGCAGCAATCAGTACGGTTGACCCTGATTCTTCGAATACCATCATGTTCCGACTTGACTACTTCAAGCCGAGGCTTTCCCATCAGCTCGCATTCCAAGTAGCTGCAAACATTGCTAGGAAGATTGTCCATCGTACCCTTTTGGATGAAGGCGCCTCTACTTTTGTCATGTCGATCACCTATTGGAGAGCCATCGGCTCTCCCTAATTGGATAGTTCTCCTACCACGTTAAAAGCATTCGACGGACGTGTCTTTTAACCTCATGGGCTCTTACAAGCTCTCGCAGTCGAGTTAGGTGGAAAGACCATAACCATCAATGTGGAAGTGGTATCCACCCCAATAGATTATAATATCTTGCTTGGTCACAATTGGTTTTACACCATGCAAACGGTAGCCTCTTCAGTCTTCCGCATAGTACAATTCCCCCATCAAGAATGAATTGTTACCGTCGACCAATTATATTTTTGCACATCGGATGCTACTACTCATCCTGGTGACCACGTTCCTTCCATTGGACAAATGTAAAACCATTATGAGAGTATAGGGGTTGGCCTTTTGAAAGATTCATCTCTCATGGGCGTTTTTCCCACTTCGGACCCCCCTAATCATGTTTCCTCAGTGAACATGATCTCTGCAGAGATTTCATCTCACTCCACTGATACTTGGCTTACACCTGACGAAGCCATAACACAACTGATTGGAGACGCGATGCCTCTTTCATCCGCTGAACATATTTATGAGGCTATCCAATCAGCACCGGAGGACCACTTAACTTTGGCCTCCCCACCTTGTTCTCTACAACCGGCATCATCTCTACCTAATCTCTTACTTCGGACTTTTCATTCAGATGAGTCCATCATGGAAGTTATGAATGTTGATGATGGTCCATGGGATGACCTCCACCATAGGTAATCTTTTCTTCCGCCTTTGGAGTACATAGAGGACAACATTAGCACCATCTTTTCACTAGATATCTACCCATTCCCTCATTCTCCCATACTTACATGTCTTTTAGACTCTAAGGGCAACTTTGCCAACATTGAGCCTACCACCCCGGTAGACATTTCGGTGAAACTTGGTGTAGTGGAACATATTTGCATAGGCCAGAAGTGTTCCCCTGAAGAAATAGCTATTGCTATGGTCTTATTCAAGCGATTTCGAGACGTATTCGCTTGGTCCTATGAGGAGATGGTTGGGATAGACCCCGCGATTGTTTCTCACGAAATAAAAACCTATCCCGACATCAAACTTCTATGTCAAAAGTTGCGATTGGTACACCCCCAGAATACTGCAGCGATCAAGGCAGAGATTGAAAAACTCTTAAAGGCTAGCTTCATCTATCCTATCTCGTTAACGGATTGGATCTCAAACATTGTCACTGTGAAAAAAAAGTAGGGTACCATTCACGTCTGTGTCAATTATCGGGACCTTAACAAGGCTTGTCCAAAAGACAACTATCCGACCCCATTCATCGACCAGATCATCAAAAATTGTGTCGGGAGGGTCATCTTTTCATTCATGGATGGATTCTCCGGATACAACCAGATTGAGATCAACCCAGCCGACCAACGTAAGACAAATTTCATCTATCCTTGGGGGACATTTGCATACCGCAAACTCCTATTTGGCCTTAAAAATGTCGGTGCCACATTCCAGTGGGCCATGTCGTATTCCTTCCATGACATTAAGGACTTTGTAGAACCTTACTTGGATGATCTCCCTGCTCATTCAAGGCAGCGTGAATTCCACATGGATCATCTGACGGCCATTTTCCTCAGATGCAGACGGTACAATATCCGCCTAAATTTTTATAAGTGTATCTTTTGCATAGAGTCTGGACGCCTCTTAGGGTTTATTGTCTCGAAGGATGGGATCCGTATCGATCCCTTAAATATGGAGGCCATTGTCAACCTACCACCTCTGACTAATATGATGAAACTTCAAAGTCTCCAAGGGAAGGCGACTTATTTAAGGCATTTTTTTTGTAACTTAGCGGAGAAGACTCAGGGGTATGAAGCTGCTTAAGAAGGACGTCTCGTTCATTTGGGACGATCAAGCTCAAAAATCCTTTAACATCAAACATGCCATCATGCATACCCCCATGCTCCAACCGCCCAACTATTACCGAGATTACATCTTGTATCTCGCTGCTTCTATTGCCACTATTGCCATGGTCTTGGTATAGGAGGATCAAAACGCCCAGGAACATGTAATATACTATGCGAGTAAGGGTATTATTGACACTGAAACTAGATATTCACATGTCTAAAAACTTGCTTTCGCAGTGGTCATCGCCGTCCAAAAGTTCCGGCACTATATCTTTCTCCGCACTGCCACTATCATTGCAGACTTGAACCCCATGTACCACGTACTGACACGTCAAGTACTTGGGGGCAAGTATTCATGTTGGATTGTGATACTGCAAGAATTCGACCTTCTTTTCGAGAAAGCTAAGTCTAAAAAGTCCTTGGTGTTTGCTGAGCTTATTTGTGACCTTCCTCGTCCTGATGTAGAATTTGAGCACAATGACTCTTTTCCGAATGAATCATTGTTTCTCATCAGTACAACTGATCCATGGTATGCAGATATTTCATTATATCTTCAAACCCAATGCTTCAACCCTCAACTCTCTCACGATGACCGTCGCAGAATATGTCACCATGTGAAGTATTACCTGATCATCATCGATACTTTGTACCACCGTGGCGTCGATTCAATTCTTCGACGTTGTCTAACTCACGATGAGGCTGAACGTATTTTGAATGACTGTCACGCTGGGGTGTGTGGTGGTCACCTCTCTGGGATGGCTACATCCCAAAATATTTTGCGCCCAGGATATTATTGGCCTACTATCTTCAAAGATTGTATTAAGGTTGTGAAGAGATGTCCTCCATGTCAACACTTCCATACAAAGAAGCACACCCATCCTGCCCCGTTACATCTGGTTATTACCGTGGGCCCCTTCGTAAAATGGGGCATCGATTTTATGCATTGTAAGCCTACCTCGGCCGGGGGGCATAGTTACATCATCGTAGTTGTGGATTAATTCACAAAGTAGTCTGAGGCAATGCCTACATACCAAAACGACGGCAAAACCGCCGCACTCTTCATGTTCAATCATGTAATAGCACAATTTGGAGTTCCTTAGGTGATAGTTACCGATCATGGTTCTCACTTTCAGAACCATATGGTTGATGAACTGAGCGATAGATTGGTTTTTCGCCATGAAAACTCAACAATCTACTATCCGTAGTCCAATGGACAGGTCAAGGCCATTAACAAGGTCTTTAAAACTATAGTCCAAAGGATGGTAGGTACACATAAGTCCAACAGGCATAATATGCTCTTTTCAGCATTATGGGCCTACAGAACTTCCATTAAAACCGCCACAGGTTTTACTCCTTTCCAATTGGTGTATGGATTGGAGGTTGTCCTTCCTATAGAGTGCGAAATTCCATCTCTACAACTCGCTGTCGAACTTCTTCCTAACACTACTGCCGACGAAGAACGTTTCCTGTACTTAGCAAAACTTGACGAGTCTCACCGAGATGCTGCTCTTGCTAACAAAGCACACAAGAAATGCATCAAAGCTCACTACAACAAGTCAGTAGAACCTCGTATATTCAACGAGGGCGATCTAGTCCTCACATACGACTAGAAACATGACAAGCTGGGGGTAGGAAAGTTTGAGTCCATGTGGCACCGACCTTACATTGTCAAACGTATTTTGGAAAAGGGAGCTTACGAGCTTGAAGATGATGACGGAATATCTTTGGGTGAACCCCGTAATGGGATTTACCTGAAGAGGTACTATGCCTAAACCTGTCATGCATAGAATTCCTTATATATACTGTACATGTCGTGTGTGTGTTTTTGTGTGGTGTGATGCATTTATTTTTTAGTGTCTCTCGATCTTGTTTCCGCTTCTTATACAATGTCTTGTCTGCGTGTGCAGATGGAAACATGCTACGGATTCACGGATGGTGCCAGCCGGTACACCTATAACCTTGCCTCGGCAACCTGGATACTGTATTCCCCAACAGGCGAGCTCATTAGCTTAGGTGGAAGTTGTCTTGTGTTTGAAACCAACAATGCCGTAGAATATCAGGTGGTAATTGGAACCCTAACCGATGTTACTTCTTTGGGTATGGACCACATTGTCATTCACATGGATTCTCAATTAGTGGTTTCCCATCTTAACCGGGTCTACGCTATCCGTGATCCCACCCTGCTACATCTCTTCAAGCGAGTATGTCTCTTGGAAAGGTCATTTGAATCCATTCAATACCTGCACATTCCACGAGAGTTAAACGTAGTTGCTGACTCAATGGCCAACTTCATTTTAGATTGGTACATGGCACACACATAATACTCATAATATGTAAAAGCATTCATGACATGTAAATAATGAACTATATAAAAAGCATAGAATATGAACAAGATCACATCATTCATCATTTCTAAAAACACATAATGTATAAATCGCTTGGAATGTCTATATATATATATCATCAAAAGTAGTGCTGGTACAAAAATATGAAGCACGATGGCTTTCAGTAAGTCTCTACAAAATCTGAATCCTCGTAGCTTTCAGTGGTACACAATCTAAAGCCTCTAAGCTCTCAGTACAAGTATAATAATTTCATCAAGCCTGACGCTTGGCTCGTACACCCTTAGGGCAGACAGCTCTATGGCGCTAAGAATCGAAGCACTCCAATGTCCTTGCTACCTTGTGGAGTAAGGCATTGAAGCATACAGACGCTCCAACTTTGAACCTCTGCATAGGTCTCGGTAAGTCATCTATCACTTGCTCGGGAACATGCACTGTCAGCTGGGACAAGTTCCTGTACACATCCTCCATCTATACGATGGCAGCATGAGCACCTGGGGGCACAACTGCTTCCCCAGCTCTATCTCTCCTCGCCAGAAGAGAAACCCCTACGAGCCATATAGGACCCACACCTGCACACACATGTCATATACTTGTCAGCACCACATAAAAAAAAATCATAAAGATATAAAACTTAAAAAATCCAAGGGTTTTGTTCTTACCGATTTCTCCCCATGCTGTACCCTTGGGCAGCACTAAGGCGGGATCCTCTCTGAAATCCATACCTCCGTATGGGTAGTCCTCAACCATGACCAACAGGCCTTCCAGCCAGCTGAAGAACTCGAGACCAAAGCTGATGATAGGGCCCCCACCACAACGGGCCATCACCTCTTCCCATCTGAGCATGTGTGGATCCCTAGGATCCCTGTCATCTAGTCGTATCTGTGGGTGCAAGAGAGGGATCTGCTCCAAGAGGAATGATATCACGATCGATCCGTACCCGAATTGCTTGAGCTCCTCCCGCCGACACTTGGTCAGTTGAGTTTGGATGTTGGTGAGGAGACCCTCGCACCAGTTGAAGATCGTGGGGGACATACACTCCTCTACATAGAGCACCTAAGTCCGAGTGTCCATGTGTGGGGCTTGGCTCCCCGCCACTCTAGTAATAGTAAACAATATGGTATGAATTGGGCGGTTTATAACATCCCTAATGGGAATATTCCCACTAGAGGATCATGCATGAGCAATACAATGCTGCATCACCATGTCATCAACAGTGCGATCACTAGCTCGTGATCTAGTGAGAACTATAGGGTCCCCTCTTCGGGACAGACCAGTAAGGAAATAGATGTCCTCAACATCCATAGTGAGGATATGCTCACCGATCACAAAGTGTTTCTGGGCTGCATCCCAGCACCGGAGCATGTGTGTCAGCAGTGAGATTTGGGCCCTCATGCCCTAAATCTCAAAGAACTTGAGCAAACCACAGTTTCTCAAAGCATTCACGCATTGTGGATCTTCGACGGCTTGTACATCTTGCACCTCGTGTTCTCTTTCCCACCACTATAATACCATATTTTCTCGCTATCAACCTGCCAAAGTGGGCATTTAAACACTGTTAGACCTCACTTCAACCATTGGAAGTCCACCTTCTGGGTTTAATTTGATGGTTGGGATATGCGTTTCCGCCGTCGCACTGTGCTATTACAAATAGTGCGATGATGTCACACTCTATGTTTTCAGGACTTGCACCGAGTAGGTCTCATCGCAGTTCCCAAAAAGGAAGACTACGACAAGTCGAGGGCGCAATAGCCCTCCACAAATCCATCAAAAAACCTAAAAAATGGACCTAAAATCAAAATGTAATCCACTACACTTTTGTTGGATGAAGTTTAGGCTTACTTGCTCTAGACGGTGGAAGAAATGGTGGCTCATAGCTCTTGGAATCGATGAATGAAATCTTGGCTTCAAATTGGCACTTCTTCTCACAAATTGGCAAATGAAACAATGGTGACTATATTTGACCCATTTTTCTATTTATAAATAAAATAGAATATTTCTTTTTCAAATATTTGATGCTTTGAGGTCATTTGCTATAGTTTTGATCATTTTTAATCATATTTGGAATATTGGTTGGCTATTTGACCTGGTTTCCAAGTGTGCAGGGGTTGTTAAGTGATGTTTTGTGTCGTTTCTCACATTACAACGGTCATCTCTGGTATGAACTCTCCCTTGAATGTTTTGTCATTATTTTGCAACAGTTAGATTGTAATTATTTTATGATGATGAGCTTACTCTTCGTTTGTTCTTGTGCTCTTGAAACTATGAGAATAAGTACTGAGTTACGATTTATCACTTTTCCGAGCTCATTAAAATCCTACGGAAAAGGATACCCCCCGGAGTCTACCTTTAAGCTCTTTTCAAGCTCGCAAAAAATGAAAAGATTGCCAAGCAAACTTGTCGCGTTCACGCTTGTTAAAGTGTTTGAGTGGTCGTCTTCCTGGTGATAGTTTACCCCCTTTTCGGACCAGGGGGAACTACTTACGAAAAAGGTATACTCCAGCTAATCATGACTGGAAGAGTCCTCTTCCATGTTGTTTTACCCTTTTTCAGGCGATGAGGCTAACTTTACGAAAAAGGATCGTTGGAGTCTTCTTTAGTTCTTTTCAGACTCTCTAAATATGAAATGACGACCGATTTTACCTTCTATGGACTCATTAAACTTTCACATTGAAGGGCCCGCCATGGGACGAACCCCTCCTATCCCAGGTTCAGAAAATATTTAGGATTGGACTCATCTATGAGATGAGCTATACCAAGCATCTGGTTACCCTCATCATGCTCGTAAAAAACACATGAGGCACTCATCATTCATGATGGGAAAAAATGAAAACTTTTATGTTACACACTTTACCAGTGGTAGTACGTAGTCGTTCTTGAACATGGCACTCATCTGCATTTGCATACTGTACTTGGATAATCCATTTGTCCTTGAGTTTAACCTACTTCCTGAGTCTTGTTACTCCTTTGATTTATTCAAAGAAATCTCCCCTCGTCAGTTGCATTAGGAGTTAGTGTCGTACTCGTCATGTCAATACTGCCAAGTCATGCCATTCCCATGTTCAAGAATACGTCCACCATTTATCATCTGCAATCAGTATGCCCATCACTTTGTCGGTCTACTCTGAGTCATTCTTGCATGTTACTACACCATTCGATCTACTCTACACATCTTTTGTCGTGTTTCATGTCGATTGATGGGGGATTCATCATGGCCCTCCTTCGACGGATTCATCCTTGTCGACTTCAGCTCATCTTCCGAGGATTGAATCTCAAAACCAACCAAGTACCTTGTCCCTACACACCTCAATGGCAGGTTACCTCGCTTTCAGCATGAGTCTACATCATTGGCTCTTGATTGAAATATTTCATTTTGCATTCGACTTCAACTCACTTATTCACGCTTGGTGATATGTACTGTGATACCTTGGGAGTCATTAACATTAATGGTGATCTCCCTCGCGCTTGTTAACAGTTTACATCAATGACTGGTAATCAAGTGGTTTCTATCATGTTCGACATCAAGACATTTGTAATCACATGGTTAGATCTGTATCATTGCGGGTTCGGCTTGAAGACCCTGGGCAATCATATTTTACCCAGGTTGCGATGGAGCTTGTATTGAGTCATATTACACGATCCACATTTGTATTGGTCATGGCTATGTTATCATCTCATCATTGATCTACACTTGTGTCTAGTAGCCATGATTGTGTTCAGTCGGTCATTACTACCATGGATCTGCATTGTATTGGTCGGCAGCCATGTTGTGAGTCATTCGATACTGTGTACTCAGAGTCAAGTTGTACTACAGCAACGTCCTTCATTTGACAAGTCCATTGCCATTCCTTCTATCAAATCATTTCACCTGTCTATTTTCAAACAACTTCATGCTTTGGGGGGCATTTTGTTACACCTAAAATCTTCCCATTATGAGTTTCAGTGTATACACCCCTGGGGTTGCCTTGATTAAGTGATTAACCTGGAAGGATTTGTACCCATTTGTACTAGGTTTTGAGAGGTCGTCGCAGGTTGCACTCATGCAACATGCAACGTCGTATCTTGCTCCATTGTAGGGTGCGACGAAGTCAATTAAATGGAAAAAATAGCTTCTTCGAGCTTCTTCTCAAAGCTTGCTGACTTGGGACCCTATCCTTGACCTCTTAGAGCACGGAAATTCCTTATTTTCACGCCTGAAGGGTCTCCAAGGGAGCAGAAATTTCCTATAGTATGATCTGAAACTTAGTTTTTAGCTTGATTGGTCTTTGCTTTTGGTTTTTGGCTTGTTTTTATCCCTCTGATCCAGATCAGATCTTTGTGATTTTAGTTTGATGCTTACATCTTTGGATTTGCTCTTGGAACCCTATTTGGATCATTGATTGAAGTTGTGGAAGTTGTTAGTGAATTGGAAACTAGAAGACTGTTATAGTCGTTTATACTATTCGCATGACCTTCTTTAACCTCTGTACTTGGTTTGCTAACTCACTCTGCTTCTAATCTAAAAATCTAAGAAGTTTGGCTTGGTTTACTTGATTATTTGTTCATGGTTTGGATTTTTTTTTAGATTGAAGTGACAAAGTAAGAGATATTTTATTTAGGCTTATTGGTTTTATGTTACAAAAGTGGTCATTTTGTTTGAAGCAAAGAAATTGGTTGCACATTCATTTGTATCCTTGGGAGAGATTATTGAATATTTGTACTTTGTGAAGGATCTTTGCATACTTTGAATTCCTCAAACTGGCTTGAAGAATTTTCGAAACCTCTTTCCCCTCCTTACTTAATGATTGAAGTATTTTTTGTAATCATAAAACATTTTTTCATTTACTTGTCACTTTCATACTCATTCAAAGTAGAAAAAAAAACAAAAGAGCTTGTTTTTCAGTTTGTTTTTGGATAGATTCGGTGTGAAAGAGTATTTCATATTTTGATTTGGCATATAAAGTTGAAAAGAAAAAACAAGAAGTGAGTATTTTTTATTTTTAAAAGTTGCATTTTGTGTCTCTTTCATTTGGGAACGGAAAAGAACTCTCTCCTTTCGTAGCTAGAAAATCATTGAAGGAAAAAAAATTTCACAAATCCATCCATACATGCATGCTTTGAGTTAGGTATTAACACCATCAAGTTGCATTGCCGCTACCTTTTGACTAAAGCAACAATCCTTTAAAATCAATTCCCTAACTAAACACATATTAACCTCACTTGAGGACATAAACGAATTGTGTAGTTAGGTAGGACATCGAGGATAGGAATCCACATAATTACCCCTCTATCGTCATACATTTGAGACATATTTTTTTTCTATTAGAGTACTCAAATCCTTTTGTATTTGTTGACACAATTATACACCAATTTGTTGGGGGGCCTCCCATTCCACGGGGTAAGCAGTGAGGACTGGTTTCGGATGGACTTTGTGGAATACTGCACAACACTTAGTGCCTAAGGACACCAATCCATTGTCGTCCTTGTATTTTTTGACTTCCATATTGGTTGTACAAGGGTCAAAAGGTAGAATATCCAGTAAACCTTCCTAAACGTGTCATGAACGAGGTATCTTAGTAACTTTCCTTCTAGGGATCTTTTACCTGGGATCGCTTTTGGTAGACGGATATCCCATCATCTTTATTGGTCTCTCACTTTGTATTGTCTGAATTGGATTTCATCACCTTGCAGAGGATATGATTGGTTGATGTGTCCGGCTCTCAGATAGGAGGATTCCTTTCTCTTATACCTTGTAGAGGGTCTTTTTTCATTTTTTAGGGATTCTTGTTGGCTCTCTAGCCTCTTTATTACCACTCGCTTGTTGTGAAATTGATTATGGTAAAGTTTTAGAGTTTTCTTTTTGGCCTATGTGCCTTCTTTTTTCTAGCTCTCGTTTTAAGCGCTTGGTTTCCTGAGGGTTTTTGAGTTATTTTTTAAATGAGACTTCCCCTTGATCATTTAGTCCTATTCCATGGTGGAACAAAGGAAACAACGAAGACAACAAGGGATGAGTCCCGAACCATCTAGGCCTCGAGATAGTATCCCATCGTCTTCATGCATCCCCACCCCCTACTAACAGACCAACTGGTTGAGGGAGCATCCTACAATCAACCAATACAACACCACCAGTTTCTACGGTACCCCAAACTCCTAGTACAATACTAGAAACTAGTGCAATACCAGAAACTAGTGTAGTACCACAAGTTAGTACGACATTGGAAACACTTGAGGTTATTGTCCCACCACAATCTGACATTGTGCCAGAAGTTATTATCACTCCGGAAACTATCATTGCTCCAGTAATTCCATCACAAACTGATCTCCCCCAAGGATATATTGAGGTTATCGAGGAATCCAATCCTTTACCTTCTATGATGATCCAGTTAGCTACAAAGTTTAACCAACCTTTAGTATAGTTAATGACCCATGGGCCATGAAATCATGGCATCCACACGACCATAACTTGTTATTTTATCCCACAAACATGCAATGATGGATATATTTAGACGTGAAGCTGCACAAATAATGGCTTCAAGCTCACAATTCCCAACCACATCCACATCTGATGTGGTAAATCCTTGTGATTCCATAGCCCTCCAATCCACCTCCTATGATACTACCTATGTAACTTCATTCGTAGGTCAACCTGGACCCCCAGATTGGATCTATTCCGAACCTTTACCTGATGATACAGAGACATGCAACAATTTTGATCCATCTTCATCATTATGGAACACGACCCTGTGCCAAGCTCTTAATGATTTACACACTTTCCCAGTGCCTATACAATTAATGCTGGAAAATCCCCTTCAACATTACCCTCATCTTCTACCAAATGAAATATTTGGTTATCCCTTAGGGACTAGTCAGGGGACAAATTATACTTTCCCACCACTACCCATATCATCTGGAATTGGTGCACACTCGTCTTCACAAATCGGTACTAATAATGTAACCAACCAACGTACACATTCAATCTCTTCCAACATTTATGTTGGAAGGTTATATATTCATACTATTATAACCCCCGTTGTGACTAGGAGTCAATATTCATCCATAATATACATTATCTCTGGAGGACAACCATTTATTCGTGCCCCAAGCAGAACCAGTAACCAACCTCCTTCATTAGGACCATCTACTCCGCGAGGACCACAAACCTAGCCTATTGGAGGGAAATATTTTGTAGGTACCCCAAGCAAAACTAATAACCAACCTCCTCTATTAGGCCCACTTCCTTCATGGGGATCGCAAATACCACCTACTGGGGGGAACATATATTTGGTAACTAGAATCCTGTTGGGGGGCACACAAATAAACATCAATATTTTTACCCCCCTAACCCTAATATGAATCCTGGGCTACCTTATCCTAGTGTCTTCAATAATCAATGGATCCCACCTCCCTAAACCCCGGCTCTCAATCAACACTGAACCAACAATCCATGGGATCCACCTTTTCAGACACCCACCCCACTCAAGGTGCGGTTAATCGACCCAATCAAGGATTTGGGAACCATACATGGGTCCCAACACCCCATGTATCCACACCATTCAATCCAACCCAACATCATTTTCAACAACTGGTATACAATTCGATTCTGAATCAATTGATTAATCCTATGATTCCTAACGAACAATCGGTTAACCCTATGGTCCCTAACTCACAGAACTTCCAACAGTACCCTGCGGGTAACACGTACGAGTATAATATGAAAAAATTTCCAATGCAGGTCCTGACCGGTGTTCCAACATCCCACCAATACTGTTCATTCCCACAACCGAATAGACAACTCCAATTCCTAGAAATATTGGACCTATCCGATTTGTCAAGATTGATAAACGATCCCATTTGGCATGAACCACATTCGCCACCTATTCCTGCCAAACTACCATCGGATATCCAAAAATTCAATGCCAAAACCGGGGAATATCGCAAAAATCACGTCATGACATTCCATCTTTGGTGTTCTTCAAACTCATTAATGGATGACTCCATACGATTGAGGATCTTCCAACACACACTCACCGGAACAATAGATAAATGGTACATTGAGCTGCAACAATAATCTTTCCGATATTTCAACTCCCTTGACATGCAGTTTTTGACACATTTCTAACTTTCCATTCAATATGAAACTGGCATGGACCTCTTAACTTCGTTGTGACAATCCACTTCCACTCACATCTCTGATCATATTCATGAGTGGAGGAGATGTCGGAGATTAATTAAGGCTCCTATTCCTGATCAATTATTAGCCGATTGGTTCACAAAGTCATTACTTCCACCCATTTCTAGGGATGTTGCATTGGGTAGGGCTATCACAGAAGAGCAGGCGATCATTCATGATCAGTATCTAGACTTGGTTTACTCCCAATTTGGAACTCTATATGAATTGATCTCTCATGCCCCTCTCCCAACTGGTGATGCATCTAGGCCCGCTACCGAACCTCCTATCGATGGGGTAGTTGGTTCTCTAAAGGCCCAACCTATAACCAAATCTAGTGGACAACAAAACACTGCTGCTCCACTTCAAAACTAGGATGCATCCAAAAACACTAATTCCCCTTCTCAGACCTCCAAGGTGAACGCGGTCCAATCCTCATCACAACAATCTAGAGGGAAAAAGAAGAATAATGAGGGAAAATCCCAAAAATATTCTCCTCGTCAATAAAATACCAAACCACAACAAACCAATGCTGACGACAAACTTAAACGGAAAGCTAAGTTCGCCTTCCCTATTTTCCAGGAAGACCACTATACAAAAGATTGTCCTTATAAAGAGGAAGTTAATACATTTGTGAAAGGTTCTTCCTGCCTAGCAGTCCTAACTGACCATTTCCCACACCAACAACAAAAAATGGTCGCACACACCCCCCCCCGCAAGGGGTCAATCCGAATGATCCTACCCAACCAGAGACATCCTCATGATGAGTAATGAGACTGTCCATATATCTACTTGGTCAAAGACACATAATTCTATTCCAAATTCAAACAAGAATGGGAGTTCAAATGATAAATCTCCCATGGAATATTTTCCTTCTACTCCTCCTTCTACTTCCTCTCTTCATATCAAAATGCCTATTACTCACACTATGTTACGCCCACCAAAGGCCACCATTCGAAAAGTGACATTTAATCCAAGTGCACGAGCTACCCAAAATTACAATATTGTTGAGGATTTAGATCAAGCACCTTGTGCAATGCCCACCCTAGAAGTTCTACAACATTTCCCTACTCAACATAGAACCTTGTTGTCATCACTTGGAGATGTTGAGCCAAACTCTTCCTACATGATTATGTTCAATTTGGAATATTTTAAGACAAGACTTTCTCACCAGCTATCTTTTCATATTCATACCAAAATTTTTGGAAACAACATCCATCGTACCATTTTTGACGAAGGTGCTTCCACTTCTATCAAGTCTTTGTCTTGCTGGAGAGCTATCGGCTCCCCGGAAGTAACTCAGTCTCCTACTACTTTGAAATCTTTTGATGACTATGGTTTCCAACCTTATAGGCTCATTCCATCACTCGCCATAGAAATACGGGGAAAAACCGTATGTATCCATGTCGAAATAGTAGATGCTCCATTGGATTACAACATCCTACTAGGTCGTAATTGGTTTTATGCCATGACTTCTGTAGCATCTTCTATTTTCCGTTTGGTCCAATTTCCTCATCAAGGGGTAATTTTCACCATTGATCAGTTGGATTTTTGCACTTCGGATATCCATTCCATTGCCACCAATAATATCCCACTATTGACACAATCTCATCATGATTACAAATACATTGGTGTTGGTCTTTTGAAAGATTCTTCTATCATTGGAGTATTCCAAGATCTTCCTCCCCTAGTATTTTTTATTAATATGATCTCTTCGAGTGATGGACAATCCCATAACTCTCATGATTCTTGGGTTATACCTAGTCCCACCAAGTACAAAACCATTGGTATATGCCGTTGAATCTCAATCAAGAAACATACCATGTGATTCAATCCACTTCTGATTGGATCGATACTATTAACCACCACATGGTGGCACCTCTCTCATTTCAGATCAATTCATCCTTTCCCTCTATTCACTCCATCTTACATATTTTTCCTTCTGATGAGTCTATTATGGATATCATGAGTATTGATGAACCACCATGGATATATCATCACCATTGGTCATCCTTTCCTATTACCCATGCGGTAGAACCCAACACAAAATCCACCATTTCATCGGATATTGTTCGAACCTCTCAGATTCCCATCCTTACGCACGATGTGTTTTGCGAGGGAAATCTAGCAAACATCATGGAAACTTTTTAGATTGACATATCCGTGAAACCTGGTATCGTGGAACACATCCATTTAGGCAAAACTTGTACACCTACTGAGGTGGAATTTTTTACTGCCTTATTTAAGGAGTTACACAATGTGTTTGCATGGATTTATGAATAAATGATAGAGGTTGTCCCCTCTATACCCCTCTATAGTGGTCCATGAAATCCAATTTTATCCCGATGCCCAACCTGTTCAGCAGAAACTCTAACCCGTTCATCCCCGAAAAACTGCAGCCATTAAAGTAGAAGTTGAAAAACTTCTTCGAGCTAGTTTTATCTATTCTATCCCATTGACAGACTGGGTGTCCAATATCGTTCCTATAGCTAAGAAACAAGGTATGATTAGGTTTTTCATTGATTATAGGGATTTGAACAAAGCCTGGCCTAAAGACAACTATCCAACTCCCTTTATTGACCAGATTATCGATAACTGTACCAAGAGCATTATCTTGTCATTTATGGATGGTTTCTCTGGCTATAATCAGATTGAGATACTCTCATTGGACCAGCACAAGACTACTTTCATCTACCCATGGGGGACCTTTACATACCGCAAATTACCCTTTGGTCTCAAGAATGCTGGGCCACTTTCCAACGGACCATGTCATATGCATTTCACAATAACAATCATGTTGTGGAACCTTATCTGGATGGCCTACCCACTCACTCTTCTGCATGAGAGGACCATCTAGATAATTTGAGTTCCATTTTCTTACGGTGCCACCACTACAACATTCGCTTGAATCCTCATTAATTTTTATTTTGTGTTGAAGCCAATAGATTGTTAGGATTCATAATCTCCAAGCATGGCATTCGCCTTGATCCATTGAAGGTGTAGGCTATTTTAGCTTTACCTTCCCCAACCAACATTCTAGAAATCCAAAGGTTGCAAGGGCATGTGAACTTTTTATGCTGCTTTGTCTGCAATTTTGTTGAAATCACTCAAGGATACACGAGGCTTATCAAGAAAGATGTTTTGTTCATTTGGGATGATGAATCCCAACCATATTTTGATAATTTGAAAAAGGTCTTGACCAATGATCCCGTGTTAGAGCCCCCCAATTACACACGAGACTACATTTTATATCTCGCTTCCTCTACCACCACCATTGGCATGGTGCTTGTACAAGAAGACAATAGTGGTCAAGAGCATGTGGTCTACTATCTCAGTAAGAGTCTCATTGAATATGAAACACATTACTCACATGTGGAGAAACTGGCTCTGGCAATCATTTTTGCGGTCTATAGATGCCGACACTACATTTTACTCCGCAAAACCACCGTTATTTCCAACTTCAATAAAATGTATTATATCCTAACATGTCAAGTGCTAGGGGAAAGTACTCCCGTTGCATTGTAGTCCTCTAGGAATTCGATTTGGAGTTTGCAAAAGAGAAATCCAATAAATCCTTGGTCTTTGCTGAGATTATTTGCACATTTCCTCATGTCAATGACAAATCTGAGCCCATTGATTCTCTTCCAGATGAGTATTTTTTCCTCATTGGCACGACTGAACCATGGTATGCAGACATTATCTTATATCTCCAAACTCAGAATTTTCAACCCAGTCTCAACCATGATGACCGCCATCACATAAGATACCACGCCAAATACTATCTTAGCATTAGCGATACTTTGTACCATCGTGGTATCGATTTTGTTTTGCGTCATTTCCTAAATATTGATGAAGCTGAACATGTCCTCAATGACTGCCATTTTGGAACTTATGGTGGTCATCTTTTTGGGATGGCTACAACCCAGGAAATTTTGCACACAAGCTACTTCTGGCCTTCCATCTTCAAATATTGCGTTGAAGCAGTCAATAAGTGCCCTCCATGCCAATTCTTCCATTCTAAGAAGCGTTCTCACCCAGCTCCACTTCATCCTATTATTTTCAACGACCCCTTTGCAAAATGGGGTATTAATTTCATTCACTATAATCCTACTTCAGCCAAGGGCATAGTTCGGTCATCGTTGCTATTGACTATTTTACCAAATGGGATGAAGCATGCCTACATATGCAGAATACAACAAAACAACATCACTTTTCATATTCAATCATATCATCGCAAGGTTTGGACTCCCACAAGCCATCGTAACTGACCATGGTTCCCATTTTAGGAATCAGATGATGGATGAACTAAGTTCCAAACTCGATTTTCGTCATGAAAACTCAACTCCTTACTACCCCTAGGAAAAAAGACAAGTAGAGACAATTAATAAAGTCTTGAAAAAAATGATCCAACGCATGGTGGGAACTCAAAAATCAACATGGCACTTAGCTCTATTTTCAACCCTTTGGGCCTACAGGAATTCAGTAAAAAACATGACCGGTTTTGCACCATTCCAATTGGTCTATGGCCTGGAAGCGATCCTTCCGATTAAATGTGAAATACCATGTCACAAATTAGCCATTGAAATCTTACCTAACACGACTATTGAAGAAGAACAGTTTCTATACCTAACTAAGCTTGATGAAACTTGTCACGACGCTGCGCTTGCCAACGAGGCTCATAAAAAGTACGTTAAGGATCAATATGATAAATACGGTTAACCTCGCATTTTCAATGAAGTTGACCTAGTCTTAACCTATGACCAAATGCACGACAAATTAGGTAAAGGAATATTAGAATCCATTTGGTATGGTCCCTACGTTATCAAACAAGTGTTAGATAAGGGATCTTACGAACTTGTAGACTGTGATGGTATACCTTTGGGAGAGCCCCGTAACAGGATTTACCTGAAGAGATTTTATGCATAAGATCATCCTGGGTAAAACACTTTATATATAGTGTATCTATAGTGTGATTTTGATTCAATTTTTGTGTGTCGGGATTATATCTCGTACACAACCATTTATCTCGACTTGTGCTTTTATGCGCAGATGTCGACGTACTTTGGATTCGAGGATGTTGCTAGTTGACATACCCGGAACCTTGCTTCTATAGCATGGGTATTGTATTCCCTTGCTGGTGAGTTGATATCCTAAGGTGGCATCTGCTTAGGCCTTGCGACAAATAACATCGCGGAGTATCATGTAGTCATTGGACTTCTGACTGAAGTTTCTTCTCTTGGAATCCATTATTTTATAGTCTACCTAGACTCTCAACTTGTGGTATCTCAACTGAACCACATTTATACCTTCCGTGATCCCACATTACTTGGTTTATACAGAAGGGTACGCATCCTTGAACTACTATTTGATTATATTTTATATCAACATGTACCAAGGCAATTCAACACGATGGTTGATTCATTAGCTAAGTATATGTTGGATTGGAATCTAGCCCACACAAAATCAATACATCATAAGAACGCATGTAAAAAATGTAACATACAAGTCATCATAGGTAAATAGTAGAGATACATCCATATGTATATCATGTAAGTTTTTTTTATCGAGTCACATATAGTATTATGATGTGTCAAAAGACAAAAAATGGGATCATAACCCATACAAAAATTGGCACTCTGGACTACATATTGTGTAAATGTCGCTAACAAAACTATTGCTAAACTCTAGTCATGAGGAGAATGATACTCATGATAGCTTATGACTGCCCTAGCGACATGGCAGAGTAACATTCCAATCCACTCCAACACACCCATGGTATGCCTCGGGAGATGATAAGGGACCTCGGGCATCCTCATCAGAGGAATTCCCATGGTCAATCCTTCTATGTTCCGCTCCACATCATGGAATCCTCTTGCCTCATCCTCCTCAACTTGGTACTCTTCTCCTCATCACCACAATGGAGAGGATCCTGCTGGTCTCACCGGTCCTCGATCTACAACATTACACGTATATATATTAGTTTTCTATGCATCACCAAAACAAAACAAACAACAGTATCAAATTAAAATATTAAAAATATGTTGAAAGGTCACATACCTAACTTATCCCAGTAATCATCCTCTGGTAATGCCAAGTCAACATCACCACGGAAGTCCATGCCAGCATAGGGGTAATCCTCTATCATAACAATATGTTCCTTGATCCAAGACAAGAAATCCTCACCGAATGCTAAGATTTGTGGCCCACCAAGCCGCCCAACATAATCGCTCGATCTCCCCATTTGTGGCTTGGATGCGGGACGACGAGGTCTCTCTATATGAGGTCGCAGTAATGGTACCCTCTCTAAGAAAAAGGTAACCAGGATACTTCCATATCCAAACTATCTTATACTTCCATCTCTACAGTTTGTCACTTGGTCCTTGATGTTGACCAAGACTCCTTCACACCAGTTGAACAATTTGGGTTCTAGGCATTCCAAGGAATAGGTCATCTGGACCTTGGTAGCATGGTGATCCCCCAGACTCCTCGATAATCGATCAAGATTATATAAGATCATCCTCAATGGAAGATCTATCACATCAGCGATAAGGACTTCCTCGCTCTTGTTGCGAGATCCTTGTCTATGGTATTAGGAAATATAGGTCTCTGTAGTTTCTTCGGTGCTTTGGTGCCCAGCCAAATTGACTTGGGCCACTCTTTTCGAGAGACAGTCAAAAAGTAAATGTCCTCTAGCTCTAGTTCAAGGATGTGCTCTCCTATGCAGAAAGAGCTTATTCTGCTTTACTCACGCTCGTAAAACAATGAGGAAAGTATCATCTTAGTATTATTTAATCTCTCTTTTCGGACTATGTTGATTAACTCACGAAAACAGAGCCACTAGAGTTTTCTTTAATCTCTTTTCAAACTCCCCGATCAAGAAAAGATTGCTAAGTGCACTTGTCTCTTTCATGCTTGTAAAAGTATTTGAAAGGTCATCTATTCGGTGGTAGGTTATCCCTTTTTTGGACTGTTTAGACTATTTATGAGAAAGGTATACCTTAGTCAACTTTTGACTAGGAGAGTTCTTTTGGATATTATTTTGTACATTTTCGGGTTCAGAGACTAACTTTTACGAAAAATTCAAAACTTGGAGTCTTCTTTAGATTATTTCAGACTAACTTTTCCTTCCTTGAACTCATGAAATTAAACATCGAAGGATCCTTATGGAACCGAATCCCTCCTTCATTGGTTTCGTGAAATGTACAAGGTTGTACTCGTCCAAGGTGAGCTATATCGATCATATGTTATCCTCCTCGAGCTCATTAAAAAACAAAGAGGTACTTGTCATTCACGATGGGGGAAAATGGGGGAAATACTCCGATTCTACTGTTTCTAGCAGCTTGTGAGTATTTACGTTTGAACATGGCATGCATTCCTACCTTGTCTTCTTATTTGGATATTCAGTATACATCTAGGTCCTAACTGTAATCGTGAGTCACTTTTCATGAGAGTATCATCTAAATGAGCCTCCCACCTTGAGTCATCTCACCTTTTGGTTGTCACCTTTCTTACATCCCTTCTACCAAGTTGTGTCTCATGTTGTTATATGTTCAAAGGATCATTCTTAACTTAAGTCAACCATCTGCAATGTTTTTGACCTTCATATTCTGTGTCAGTCCATACTCATCAAGTTCATTACATCATTACACTTTCCTATACTGGTTTTGAGTCGATGGTGTGGGATTCCTTATGGCCCTTCTTCGATGAGTCTATTCCTGTTGAATTCAATTCATTATCCAGGAATTAGGATTAGGAACCAACCATAGTACCTTGGTACCTGCATGCCTCAATGGTAGGTTTCCTCATATTCAACAGGAGGTTTCCATTATTGACCTCTGATCGGATAATCCATCGAGTGTTCGACCTCAAAAATTCCTTATTCACATTCATTGGGTTGTACTATATATACCTTGGGGCTCATTTTCATCATTGGTGATTACCCTCATACTTGTTAACGGTTCACGTCATTGACCGGTAATCAAGTGATCTCTGCCATGTTCAACTTGAACATCTTGTAATCACATGGTTAGATTCGTATCGCTTTGGGATCGTGTAGAATACCATGGATGGTTCTGATTTTTATTTCACGTCTAGGTTTTGATGGCGATTGTTGAGTAGGTTCCCACATATACATTATGTCGGTGACCTCATTGATGTACTGTCACACAGATCCACTCTTGTATTGGTCGTGGTTGTGTCATTGTTTGATCATGGATCTACACTTGTACTTAGTAGCCATGATTTTTATTCAATCATTGTTGAGTCAGTATTATCTTGGATCTACGATGTATTGGTCAACAACCATGCTTCAAGTCCATTTTTTTGAGCATGGGTATGCCTGCCTCGAACGTATTTGACATATGGTTGATTTTTTCTCGTTCCTTGCAGATTCTCTTCAATCTCTTTTTCGCTATCTCTACAAGACTTATTGGTAAAGTGTTTTTTCCATCAATTTCTTCTGAGGAATCAGTTATACCTCAAAGACCCACTTTGAATTCCATTTTGAGTCTTCATGTCATACCACCATGAGGAACTTAATGGTCCTACCTCCTAGCAAGTATTGAGACCCATTTCCACCTTGTTGGTCCTCTCCTTATCCTTCCTTGGAGGCAAATCCAATTTCTCTTGGTCGAATGCCACCTTGCAAGATCCACTTTGCCCATATTTTTGCGCCCTCCTAGTAGTGCAAGGCACGAAATTACAACCTTTTTGCGCCCTACATACCTGCAGGGGAACAAAAATTACAACTTTTCCGCGCTATGCTCAGTGTTTTGGGCGTGAAAATCCCCTTAACCACCTTATCCCTTGAACCTTGAATATTGGATTCGAAGGAGATATTTTTGGGATGGATGTTCCTCTCAAATCTCACCTTCCTTGGGATGAATCACCTCCTTGATCCACCTTCCACTCACTTAGATCCATTATTCACTCCTAGTGGTTGGTCTCCCAAATCTTATAAGAAGGAGGCCATCCATGAGCTAAGGGGGAAAAATTGGAAGTATCAAACCTATGGTCTTAATATATTTGCAGAGGTAGCAAGAGGAAAAGCTTGGAAGTGGAAGTTGTTGCTTGGACATCAAGGATAAATTTGTAAAGGTCTTCTTAGCTTTCATTTATATAAACTTGTCTTATTCTCCCATATTCTGTTTCTTGCTCTAGTTAGATACATGATTTTTTTTTCTATATAAATTGGATCTTAACCATTGCATATACTACTTGGAGGTGTTGTCTCTTGTCTGGTTTAAACAGGTTCGCTTCTTGGAGATCAAGTGTGAAGTTGGAGCTAGGACAACCGACAAATTCAAGGTGAGTTCCATGATTCATTCTCCTCTTAGTTTTTAGAAGCTTATGTATTGTGTTATATCTAGGAGAGTAAACAACCACATGTTTCACTTCTGTCTTGGATTAAGATTGTTTAAACTTAGTTTAATCTTTGAGTAGGTTTAACTATCCGTAGGACAAATTTGCTAGAACAAAAATTGTATATAAAACTTGAGGTAAGTGTTGTACACTTATTGTTGATAGTGGAAGTAGAAAAAGTAATGGTGTATGTGCAAGTTACTAAAAATTTGAGGTTGAGATGCACCTTCATCCCAATGCATATTGAGTTTCACGATTGAAAAAAGAGAACCATGGCAATGTCTCTTAACAATGTTTGATTAATTCCACCTTGGAACTTATCATGAACAAATGTTATGTGATTTAGTATTGATAGATGCATGTCATGTATTGTTATGGAGGCCTTGGTAATATGTTAAAAAATTTCTTCATCATTGAATGAAGAATACCTACATGCTGGAGAGGGATGTAGAGAAATATAGGTTGTGTCCTATGAAGAAGGAAAAGTGATATAGTAGTAAAAATAAATAATTATAGCAGTGGTAGGAGAGCAAGATTATGCATAGAAAAATGAATTTTGAAAGAGGAATGGAAGTTAAGGTTTTTTTTCTTTATATTTTTCCCAAAAATGTAAGCTTAGAGATAGGAATAGATGTCATAACAATAGAAGTTAATGAGTTGTTAAGAAGGTTTTAAGGAGGTTATTTCATATGAGTTACCAAAGGGTTACTACTTATGAGATCATCTCCAATTCCCATCTGATTGATTTTATTTAATCACTCAAACAAAGCACCACATAGGCTAACCCTAGTTCAAATTGAAGAGATAAATACACAATTTCGTGAGTAATTGGATAGAGGTATAATACTATAAATTTGAGTCGATGTGTAGTAATTATTGTACTAGAACCATATAAACAAAGAGAATGGAGGATGTGCATCAATTTAATCACATTACAAAAAATTATAAAGCTAATATCTATATTGAATCAAGATGAAATTATAGATTTATTCCATCATTACTTGTACTATCGCTCTAAGAGTCCTACCCATTGAATGGAGGACAAATTCTTATTTAACATGAGTTTTCCATAAAAAATAATAAATGAAGATCCAAAATACCTTTCACAAATTCATAATAATTTGGACCTCAAACCTAATTCCAAGATCTTTGATAACTACATGTTGTTTAGGATACATTTGAAGTCAAATTCAAATTTAGGGATAGAGGCTATAATAAAATAGTCAAAACTCCTCCCAAGTGTCTCCTAACATATTTTGACTTCTTAGGTCCATCATATATGTGACAGAGATATTCAAATCTTTGTGGATAATCCAAATATGCACTTATGTCCACCTCCATTTACCACCTTTGATTTTCAAATAATTTAACATCATGATTTGAGACCTATAACAATGATAGAAATAATGGATTTATGAAAATCCATTACCTCTAATAAATATATTTCTACAAAGTTGGTGGTTTAAAGTAAACTTGAATTATTGACTTTCATAAGATTCAATAGGTTATGTGAAAAACATTTGTTTTCATGAAGTGGTGAATTAGGTTCCTCTTGAAACCCTAGTTACAGTGATCGAAAAACAATGGTGCTCTGTGCTCCCTTGAGCTGGGTTTGGCAGCGGCAAGCGTGCTATGGTCGACACTCTAACAGATCTGTCGGATTTGGGCAGGGACCCTCTCCCCTGGAAGCCTGAGATGGGGACTAGCAACCCCACGAACTCGCAGCCGTTAGGTGAATCGGCAGGAAAAACCAATGCCAAATCAAGTGAAGCCGAGAAAGGATCCAAGTGGAGGATAGGGCTGGATGGTTGCCTCCCCAAAACCTTGAATATTTTGGCTATGTAAATCAAGTCTGAAAATATCGATGAATGGATAGAGCATTGGCGTGAAAAATCCCTAATAGGTAAATTCATGGGGGTTTGGCCTAGAGAACGGGATCTAGTGAACTGGATCAAAACTATATCGAAACCTAAAGGGCATTACGACCTTCAATTGGGAGCCAAAGGCTCTTTTACCATTATCTTCTTTAACATTGAGGATCGTGATAGAATTCTGGAAGGAGGTCCTTATTTCTTCTTCTCGGCAGGATTATACCTTGGACCTTGGAAGGAAAGGTTTAATCCAGAAACAAAGGAGGTTACTGTCGCCCCGGTCTGGATTAGGCTACTCTCCCTGTCGTGTGAATAATAGGATTTGGAGATCATGCAGGACATTGGCGACACTATCGGCGAATTTGTTAAAGTATCTGACTAGACTAAACAACAAAGATATATTGCTTATGCACGTATATGTGTCTACATGGATTTGTCGAAGGAGATACCAGAAGTGATCAGTCTAAATTGGGAGGATGAGGAGTGGATTTAGCCTTTGGATTACGATCAACTTCCGTTTCATTGCCGTCAGTGCCATGAATATGGGCACCTGGGTTGAAACTGTCCCCAGGTTAAGTCTTCTTCTTCCCCCCCTATAAATGGCCATGCCGGAGAAATGAACAAGGAAGGGTTCACGCAGGTTCGAAACAGACGAATAAATAAACCGGCAGGACAGGACAAAGATGTTAAGGAGACTCATGGTAATGGGATTAAAACCACCAATCCCTTTCAGATCTTGGAAGAACAACAGGAAAAAGGGGGAATTGGAAAGAATAAGGATGAAGCAAACTCAAAACAGATGTGTTGAGATATTGTAACTTCAAAGAATATTATATTTGTACTTTATTATTCTGGAGATGTTTCATTCCTCCGTGAAGATCTTATTGTATATCCGGAGATGTTTATTCCTCCATTGGAATGTGGTAACTTGGGTTATTAGACTTCCCTAGTGGGGGTAGGCCCTGTATGTGTTATGTGGGTCACAGGGTTATTAGACCACCCTAGCGGGGTCGGCCCAGTCATTTGTAGTGGGGTATTTAACCCATTGGTTAAATACGAGCCTACATGTCTTGTGTAAAAGAAAAGTCGGAGTAGTGTATAAATAGAGGAGGTGTGTTCCTCATTTGATACACACACTCACTCACTTGAGAGAGGCGTACTTGTGGAGGAGAGGTCTGCTATAGTGGAGGAGGAGATCATGTATTTGTTTTGCATCTTTGTATATTGCTGGTCATCTATATTGAGGAAGCTTTGCTGGGTTTTCTACCCCATGAGGGTTTCCCAGGATAAATTTGTGTCTCTTGTGTTTATGTTGTGCTTGTTGTTTCTTCAGTGATCCTGTATATGCTATTATTGTGAAATGGAATGTAATGCTACTATTTTCTGTCTTAGCATATTGAATTTTAACATGGTATCAGAGCTAACCTGAAGGAAGACAAGGTATGGCACTTACGACACTTGCTTTACTTACGACAATTTGAAGGTTAGGGTTTTATATATCAAAAACCAGTCATCGTGGAACTTTCGCTATAAATCCATTTTGGTGAAGGTTCAGGATCTTAAACCTTTACAGTTAGTAGATAACATCTCCAGGTATCGTGTGTCCAAAGGGAACCCTCAGATTCGTTGTACTTTGTAATTTATGATCAGTACAAGTTAGGGTTTCTGCCTCTTCCAAATCTCAGTCAAAATCAGGTGACCTTGGAAAAAAGGTCATAACTTGGGCTAGGAAGCTCCAAATGAAATTTCGTAAAAAGTGACAGGTAGCACACAGACTGTAATATTTCAAGAAACTTTTTCAGAGGCCGAAGCTGGACCAGTGACACGTGGAACGCCGTACAAGTTATCTCTCCTGTTTTATCCCATAAACAGGTCACGTTGCGACACTTGGCATAACTCTCTCTCAGAGAGTGAAATTGAGGTCAGACCTGTCAGGATGGAAATATAACAGGTCTATATATCTCAGTAAAAGTTTTCAGAGGCCGAAGTTCAAACAGTGACACGTGGCACTCCGTACAAGTTCGCTCTCCTGTATTATCCCAAAACAGGTCACGTTGCGACATTTGGCATAACTCTCTCTCAGAAAATACAATTGAGGTCAGACCTGTCAAGATGGAAAGATGACAGGTCAGGATACTGCAGAAAACGTTTTCAGACCCTGTGGAGCAAAAATTTCAGAGTTATAGCAGAAACAATCAGGTACATATTTCCGTCAAAACAGAATTATTTTTGGAGCACCTTTATTCATGGCTTCCAGAATTTAGGGTTTCGGAGAAAGTTAGAATTTTTGGAATCGGAATCCACGGCTGAATGCTACTCAGGAAAATCGAAATTTAGAGACCAAGATCGAATTTTTTGGTTGGGTAGAAGTCCAGGCTTGATTAAACCCTAGCTCGGGATTTTGATTAGAAAGATGGAAAATTAGGGCTTCAGCAAAAGTTGAAATTTTTTGAAGTATGTAACCTCGGCTGGAAGCTCCTCAGAAAAATAAGAGTTTAGATCCTTGGATCAAACCTTTTGATTCAGCAAAAGGGTGGGATTCATCAAACCCTAGTTCAGGATCCTGTCCAGAAGATCCAGAAGTCTCAAAGGAAATTTTGAGGGGTCAAATTTTGGAGATTTCAAAATTGAAGTATGCTAGTTTGATCAACTCAGCAAGACTCATCCTTCCATCCATTCAGAAGTGTGAAAGTCAAAGATTGAATTTTTAGGGTCTCTCTAGCAAACCCTAATCAAGCTCCAGATCAAGTTTCAGGGGGAGTTGAGGCTAAGGCCTTACATAATAAGACTACAAGAAGTCTCGACAGGTATGACTTAAGAAGGTTCAGGTATGTCTTGAAATCTGATTCTTGATTAAGTTCATAATGTGTTTGTCTTCATATTATTTATTAGTACAATCTTGATTAATGTTAGACTTATCTTATCACCCTAGTAACAGTATGAATGCATGTGAATGATCGAAGACATTCATTGATTAGGGCTATATGATTGTACTAATGCATTATGGTGTTGTGTGAGGTTGATGTTGTCTGCTAACAAGATTCAGGTACATCACGAAAGACAAATCAAGTTCCACATGAAGACAAAGACTCATCCATAATCTTTGTTCTAATTTATGAGGTATGTATGACTTTGATATATTATGCTTAACCTATGAGACATGCAGGTTCTAGCTCAGGATCTCTAAATCATTGAAGAGATTGTTTAGGTATGTTGTACATAACTAAGTAGGTATACTAATCCAGGTATGTTTTCCTATGTCAAGTTAGAATCTTACCTTGTGTTAGGATCCCCTATATAAGTATACTTGGTATGATTGGTTATGTTTATTCATAAAGTTAGTAATAAAGGGTTTATGCATATTATGTCTCTTATCTTGATTGATGATTTAACTATCTAGATCAAACAAGAATATGCATGAGTAAAAGAAGACTTCCTTGAAACCCTAAATACTAATGATCATGACTATACATATTCAAGAAATAGAATGTTTTGATAATATTGAGAATATACTAATGAATGTATGTTTGTGTATGAGATCCCGAGGATGACACTAGTGCACACTTGAGCATGCACAGTGGTACAGAATGAATAGAAGTTCAGAAGATCAAGCGGGAGGCAACCACACAAACATAAAAGATAAGTATTTGAGTTGTTATTAGAAATAGTAAATGATATTGCTTGTATGCATATTTGTATTCCTAGAATATATCATGCTACTAATATGCATATGATTGGTAAGTTGGACAAACATTCCATTGTTGCTTGTCTAGAATGAAACCTCTTTGCTGACATGCTGAGAGCTGTGCACACTCTCGATAGTATGTTCTGGTAGAGATGGAAGGCATCTAGATAGCCAATGTATGCATACAGGATATGGGAAAGTGTTGTGCCAAAGTATTGGTCAAAATAGTTGCATAACTATGTAAATGATATCTGTATGCATAATAGGTTATCATGTCAATATGATTTGATGATTATGAAGTATTACTAATCCTATACTTAATTTTGATTTGTAGGAAAGATCATGATGAATGATGAACACTGAACAAGCGATGGATGTTCAACAAAAGATTTACAAATCAAACACACTATAGAAGGATTGTGGCTAGAAGATTATCTTAGAAAGAGGAAGAGAATCATGATGAGATGTTTTGCTCCAAGTGAATAGATAAAGACCATTCTCTTAATGGTGCAATTAAAGAAGAATTGTGAATCAGGTTCTGTATGGGTACCCAGGATCGATAATAAATTGATGAGCTTAATGATCACCATGGGTGATGTGGATCTCAACCTTTGCTACAAGGTTTAATATGATTTCTATACACAGATGACATGGATGCAAGAAGGAACTCACCACAGAGTTCAAATGATGTTGAGGCGTATATCAGTAGAACCATCTGACGAGATGGCTGCAAAAATAAAAATGAAAGATCTTAGTTTGATGCATTACTTCCTAGTTTTTGGAAGTATGGAAAGGCTCAGAAGGAATCTTTCTCAACCAGGGAAAATTAAAAGGACTTGAGGTGTTGGAATGGCCACTCTTATGGATTCCAACTTGAAGCTGTTAGGGGATGACTCATCAGAGTTAGTGGATATAACTCTGTACAGTCAAATTATTGGGTGATTGATGTATCTAACATATACTAGGTTAGATATATGCTTTGTTGTGAACACCTTGAGTCAGTATCTAGTGGAAACTAGATGTGTTCACCTGATAGTTGCAAAGCATGTGATGAGGCACCTAGAGGATACGATAGACTTTGATCTATGCTATCTTGGAGATCATGACTTCATATGGCTACTCAGATGCTGATTGGGCAGAAAGTGTATCAGACAGGAATAACACATCAAGAGGATGTTATTGTCTGGGATTAGCTATGATCTCGTGGTTTAGCTGGAAGCAGTCTAATGTGGCTCTTAGCACAAGCAGAAAATATGGCTGCTTGCTCTGCTAGTTGTGAAGAAGTTTGGCTTTAGGATTGTTTGACTTAGAGATAGAACTAACTGTGATCCTATGTGACAAATAGAGTTGTATCAAGATGACATAGAATCCAATGTTCCATGATAAGTCAAAGAACATAGGGATCTAACAAGATATGACGCAGAAAGGAACTATAAAGTTTGAATTTGTAACAGGTTACCGATGTACTAACCAAACCTCTACCTCAAGTGAAGAAGTTACCAACATACTAACCAAACCTCTGTCTCGAGTGAAATTTGAATATCTCCAAGACAAGCTTGGAAAGATCCTAATCGAAAGGGGGAGTGATGTGGTCATTGATGATGAGATTGCCTCATCGACAACAAGGTCGATGATGTGGATACTTGTTTACTACACTTGGATACTTAGATCATTTAGACTTAGGAATCTTATACTTAGAATATTTTTTTTTACTTTCTTTTACTTTGATGATAGATGTATCGATGAGGATACATGTTTTGTAGATGTATCGATGAGGATACATGTTTTGTTGATGTATCAATGAGGATACATGTTTTGTTGATATCTATATTGATAAGGATACAGATAGGGATTGTATCATCCCTGGACATTGGTTCCTTGAATTGATCCGTAGACGTATGGTCTCCGAAAATGAAGTCCTTAGTGGACAGATGGGGATTGTATCATCCCTGTACATTGGTTCCCTGAATTGATCCATAGACGTATGGTCTCCGAGAATGAAGTCCTTAGTGGACAGATAGGGATTGTATCATCCCTGGACATTGGTTCCTTGAATTGATCCGTAGATGTATGGTCTCCGAAAATGAAGTCCTTAGTGGACAGATAGGGATTGTATCATCCCTGGACATTGGTTCCCTGAATTGATCCGTAGACGTGTGGTCTCCGAAAATGAAGTCCTTAGTGGACAGATAGGGATTGTATCATCCCTGGACATTGGTTCCCTGAATTGATCCGTAGACGTATGGTCTCCGAGAATGATGTCCAAAGTGGACAGATGGGGATTGTATCATCCCCGGACCTTGGTCCCTGAATTGATCCGTAGACGTATGCTCTTCGAGAATGAAGTGATGGGGATTGCATCATCCCAGAACCACTAGTTCAAAATGTACGTGATGGGGATTGTATCATCCCCAGACTTTGGTCCCTGAATTGATCCGTAGACGTATGGTCTCCGAGAAGTGGGGATTGTATCATTCCGGACTTTGGTCCCTGAATTGATCCGTAGACGTGTGGTCTCCGAGAAGTGGGGATTGTATCATCCCCAGACTTTGGTCCCTGAATTGATCCATAGACATGTGGTCTCCGAGAAGTGGGGATTGTATCATCCCCGGACTTTGGTCCCTGAATTGATCCGTAGACATGTGGTCTCCGAGAAGTGGGGATTGTATAATCCCTGGACTTTGGTCCCTGAATTGATCCGTAGACGTGTGGTCTTCGAGAAGTGGGGATTGTATCATCCCCGGACTTTGGTCCCTGAATTGATCCGTAGATGAATGGTCTCCGAGAAAGTGATTTTTTTATTATGATGTGTATCGGTATGGATACTTGTATTGAAGATGTGGTTACTTGTATCGGTATGGATACTTGTATTGATGATGTGGTTACTTGTATCGGTAGGATACTTGTATTGATGATGTGGTTACTTGTATCGGTAGGATACTTGTATTGATGATGTGGCTACTTGTATCGGTAGGATATTTGTATTGATGATGTGGTTACTTATATCGATAGGATACTTGTATTGATGATGTGGTTACTTGTATTGGTAGGATACTTGTATTGATGATGTGGTTACTTGTATCGGTATGGATACTTGTATTGATGATGTGGTTACTTGTATCGGTAGGATACTTGTATTGATGATGTGATTACTTGTATCGGTAGGATACTTGTATTGATGATGTGGTTACTTGTATCAGTATGGATACTTGTATTGATGATATGTATACTTGTATTGGCATGAATACTTGTACTAATGATGTGGATACTTGTATTGTTATGGATACCTGTATTGATGACGATGCTGATGATCGTGTGATGACGATGCTGATGAGTGTGTGATGATGATGCTGATGATCGTGTGATGACGATGCTGATGATCGTGTGATGACGATGCTGATGATCGTGTGATGACGATGCTGATGATCGTGTGATGATGATGCTGATGATCGAGAGATGACGATGCTGATGATCGTGTGATGACGATAATCGTGAGGATCCAGATGATGATATTGTTGTAGCTGTTCAAGTGCTATAGAAGATAAAGACTCAATACTGAAGATGTCGATGTTCCAGTATTGAAGATGTTCCAGTAACTGCTTGAGTTACTGATGATGTTGAGAAAGCTTCCAATGATTTATAGATGTATCATGTATGATGTTGATGACTCCTTGCTCGCGCAGATGCTGTTATAATATCCTTCTCGTTAAGGGGGAGTGTTGAGATATTATAACTTCAAAGAATATTATATTTGTACTTTATTATTCCGGAGATGTTTCATTCCTCCGTGAAGATCTTATTGTATATTCAGAGATGTTTATTCCTCCGTTGGAATGTGGTAACTTGGGTTATTAGACTTCCCTAGTGGGGGTCGGCCCTGTATGTGTTATGTGGGTCAAAGGGTTATTAGACCACCCTAGAGGGGTTGGCCCAGTCATTTGTAGTGGGGTATTTAACCCATTGGTTAAATACGAGCCTACATGTCTTGTGTAAAAGAAAAGTCGGAGTAGTGTATAAATAGAGGAGGTGTGTTCCTCATTTGATACACACACTCACTCACTTGAGAGAGGCGCACTTGTGGAGGAGAGGTCTGCTATGGTGGAGGAGGAGATCATGTCTTTGGTTTGCATCTTTGTATATTGTTGGTCATCTATATTGAGGAAGCTTTGCTGGGTTTTCTACCCCATGAGGGTTTCCCATGATAAATTTGTGTCTCTTGTGTTTATGTTGTGCTTGTTGTTTCTTCAGTGATCCTATATATGCTATTATTGTGAAATGGAATGTAATGCTGCTATTTTCTGTCTTAGCATATTGAATTTTAACAAGATGGAGGGTATAGTCGAGGAAGTTGAGCAGAGCTAGGAACCAGAAAATCAAACTAAGCCAATGGTAGAAGATGGCAACGAGGAAATGGAATTAGGTGAGCTCAATCTAGATGAGATTGAGAGAGAATTTGAAAAGAGAGGGAAAGGGTATGTCACTCGAAGGCAAATTGAACCTCTTCAAGAGGTAATTATCAATTCAAAAGTCTGTAGACAATTGGGGATAGCTTCAGATCCGCAGAAGGGAAGCAAGAGGAAATCCCCAGAGGAATATTTGAAAAGAGGCAAGAAGACAAATAAACAAAGGATAGCAGAGATAGGAGTTAAGTTAATTGAGTCTGGCCAATATCCTACAATATTAGAAACCTTCTCTAAAGTCAATAAGGTTAATAAATGAAGCTAATATCTTGGAATATTCGGGGTTGCAACCACCCCACGAAAATAAAGACCCTAGCAAGAAAGATTAAATAGGAAAAACTTGATATTCTTTTTCTCCAAGAGACTAAGTGTAGTTCTCAAATTTTGGAGAAAGTGAAGCAGAAAATATGGAGAGGAAGTGAATTTATGGATATTGATGCTATAGGGATGGTGGGTGGTATGGAAGTCTTCTAGCAGCCTGATTCCCCGTGTCTTTCGGATTGGTGGGCTAATCGCTTCTCCCTAGGCGCTAATTTTATAGATCAGGTTTCTGGGTCCTCTGGTCGGCTAGTTAATATCTATGGTTCAAGTGCTTTTCCTCAAAAAAAATCTTTTCTTTAGTACTTATCTTGGCTGAAGGACAAAGCTACAGAAGGATCGTGGATTATAGGAGAATATTTCATTCTGATTTCCTCTCTTGAGGAAAAAAAATGGGGAAGGAGGGTCCTGGATAAATTCTAGGAAGCCTTTAGAGATTCCATTGCCTAAAGCCCCTTCATTGACATTGAGACCAGCAATGGACTTTATACCTGGAACAAGAAGTGTGCCTTTATACCTGGAACAAAAAACGTGGGGGAACTCATCTAGTCGCCTCTAGAATCGACAGATTCCTGGCCACTGAGGATCTTGCAAGAGATGGGGGGGAGGTCCACGCTATTGTTCTTCCTTCGGATGGCTCTAATCATTGGCTCATTTGCCTCCAATGGGAATGGTCCAATGCCTCTTTATTTAAACCTTTTAGGTTTTAACAATTTTGGTTCGAACATAAGGACTTCAAAGAGCTAGTGGGGCAATGGTGGTAGGAACTGGTCCCCCCCAGGGGAACTGAGATGTATTAGTTCCAACATAAATTAAAGGCTCTCAAAACCAAAATAAAATCTTGGAACAAAGCAAACTTTGGGCACATTTTCCAGGATAAAACGAAGGTGGTGGCATAGCTCGAGCTTTTACACAGGAAAGGTATGGAAGAAGGATGGGCTGACAATCTCAAAGAGCATGGATATAATTTGTTAAATCAAGTGGAGGCCAGAGAAAAACAAGAAGAAATTTATTGGAGGAAAAATTCCAGAAATCAGTGGCTGCAAGAAGGGGATAGGAATACAATTTTTTTCCATAATACGGTTATACATAATCGTCATAAATACAATATTTATAAACTCCGTAAAAGTAATGGCAGCCAGGCTGAGTCTAGGCAAGAAATTGAAGATGAACTTGTTCACCACTTTGAATACATTATCAAGTAGGATTGAATGGACTGAAAAAATGCTATCGCCCGGATTACTAAGTTGTTCCCAGATTGGTCATCAACAAGCACAATGATATCCTAAACAAACCTATCACCCTGCAAGAGGTTGAAGAGGTCATGTAGCAAATGGCTTTAGGTAAGGCTCCTGGCCTAGATGGTTTCACCAAAAAAAATTCCATTTCTTTTGGGACTTAATTAAATAGGAGGTTGCGTTCATTGTGTAAGAATCCCATAGATGTTATGGAGTCATGAAGGCATTTAACGCCACCTTTCTGACTCTCATTACGAAGGAGGATGGGGTGGAGGTAGCAAGCAAGTTTCGCTCGATTGCTTTATGTAATTTTATCTATAAAATCATTACTAAGGTTGTTGCTAACCGGTTAAAGCCTCTGCTCCCAATTTTGATCAGCCCTGAGCAATTTGGATTTGTGGAAAGCCAACATATTCTTGATGGTATAATCTTAGCCCATGAAACTATTCATTCCTTGAAGACTACCAAGCAACCAAGTATGATGATCAAACTTGATATTGCAAAAGCCTATGATAAATTAAGCTAGGAATATATGCGAAGTATGTTGGAGGCCTATGGTTTTTGTTCGGACTGGGTTAGTTGGATCATGAATCTGGTCACTACCCCCCTCTTTTCTATTCTTCTTAATGGCTCTCCAACCAGGATTCTCCAGTCTTCCCGTGGCATAAGACAAGGAGACCCCCTCTCCCCTTTTATCTTCATCCTTATGGAGGAAGGGCTTGGACGTCTTATTCACTCCCTATCTGTGGAGGGGGAAATCATAGGTCTAAATCTCCATGAAGGAATGATAAAAAAGACCCACCAACAGTTTGTAGATGATACTATGTTAAGGGGGCACCCTTCAGTCCAAGAAGCCCGTGTCTTTAAGAAAAGCCTAAAGCTTTTTGCAAAGGCCTCAAGGCTCGAAGTCAATCCTGATAAGTCTCGGGTTTTCTTTTTCAATACCCCCTGTGTTACTCAGCGCAACATTCTCTGTATTCTTAATTTCTTAAAAGGCTCCCTTCCTACTAAATTCATGGGGGCTCCACTCTCAGAGTGCATTATTCGAAGGATTTCTTGGAAGGACCTTTTGGATCGCTTGCGAAGCAGAATCAATAGCTGGACAAATAGACCTTTAAACTTTCCCAGTAGTCTAACATTGGTCAAATCAGTCATGCGGGCTATGCCGATTTACCTCTTTTCCTTATTGTCTGCCCCTAAATCGGTCCTTATAGAAATCAGAGGTATCCAACGTAACTTCCTGTGGGGTGGAAGGGAATCCAAATCAAAATTTGGTTTGATCAGATGGAATATCTTATGCTATCCTAAGGAAAAGGGAGGTCTGGGGCTCAGAGATCCACAGGTGGTTAGTGACATTCAAGGATCCAAATTATGGTGGAGATGGTGTAACCACAACAATGAGCCATAGGAGAAACTCTGGCAAGTCAAATATGCTAGGGATCAACAAACCAATCAACTGATAAGATGCAATGTAGATACTTTGGGATCTCACATATGGATGAAGGCTCAGAAAGGGCGAAAGATGTTTCAGGATCACAGTTTTTGGGAAATTGGGGATGGAGAGTTGGGAAATTTCTGGGATGATTCATGGAATCAATTCCCTAAACTGGGGAGTGATCAAAGGTGGCAGAACATCAGAGCTCATAGTCTAACTGAAGGAAAACTCAAGGTTTGTCACTACTGGACCAACTCTCCCATGGAAACTGTTAGATCTTGGTTAGACCAACAGTGGTGGACCAGGTTAATTAATGAAGATGACGATAGATCTTTTGGTGAAATGCTCCAATAAAGATACATTCGCAGAAGAACCAGACTGGACAAGCTAAGGTGGGGATATAGGCAAAAAGGGTTTTTTAGCATCAAGGAGGCGTATGATCTGCATACTAACAGAGAAGCAAATGATGAAGCTCCATGGAGAAAAATATGGAAGATGAACCCATGGCCAAAAACTACGATTTATGTTGGCTAATCACTTGGCAAAGAGTCCTAATAGGCGAAAATCTTAGAAAACGTGGCATATAAGGCCCCTCATGTTGTCCCTTATGCAAAAATAATGAGGAAACGCTCGGCCACTTGCTAGATGAATGTGATTATTCTTCTTTCCTTTGGGATAGAGGTGCCATGATTTTTTAAAAACATGATCGTTCGTATGGCCAACCAGACCAAACTCTGCGCATTTGGAATGATCAAGCTTTTAGCAATCCAATATTAGCTTTGATTTGGCAGATGTTTCCTAGTATGGTATGCTGGAACCTTTGGAAGGAAAGAAATGGGAGGATATTCAGGGAGAAAAACCATCGTAAAGAGGAGGTGTGGGAGAATTTGGTCTGTAACATTCAGGAAACCATTAGAAGTAGACAGTGGACTAATGAGTATAGAGATCTCTCGAAGGTGTAATTGCTTATTGCCAAAGGGTGGGGTCTCGGCCGGGATGATATGCTTGGTCTGCGTAGGTGGGACAAGATATGTAAACTCATCAACCCCAACTTCTGTCCCCACCTGGGTAGACTGAATATGAAATTAATTTCGATGGGGTATCGCATGGAAATCCCGGGGCTGCTGGTTATGGCGGTGATTGCAGAAATGCAAAAGGGACATGTTTATAGGTTTACTTTGGGTACGCCGGTCATGATGCTAATAACTCAACCGAGCTTGATGGTCTCATTCACGATTTGCAGCTAATCATTCAGGATGGTTTATTCCCGGCTACTATAGAGGGAGATTCTAAAATTATTATCCACATGGCTAAAGGGCTGGTGCAAGGGAAGACTACCGAGCAAGTCACTGCCAGCTATAGGCTTTCTCATCAGTTAGAAACCTTGAGTAGACTCGTCCGTGCTAATAGTTTTTTAACCTTCTGTCAAGCACTCTAATTGCAGATAATTAAATATCAACACACAGAGCGTATGAAATTTATTGTCAACCCGAGAAAGTCTTTTTATTTCAAAGGACAAGTGCATAATATATGCTTAAACACAAAACCATTAGAAGTGAATATTTTATCTTCTATCATCCATGTTCACCCCAAGAATCTATGCAATCCCAATTGCCTTCTAACTGCTATACTACAATTCTTTTCTATTATGCATCAAGCAGAATTAATATCAGATCTAATCAACGATTGCAGGAAGTAAGTCTCAATTGCATTCTAAAATAATCAACTGTCTAATTTAATCAAGCTGGGAATCATAAAGCATGACCTGAACATTACTCTAGAATTTGATAAAAGAGATTAAAGCAACTGTTCTAAGAAACTGGATTGCAAAATATAAATCAATCAACACATAACAGGAAAGCTAATTTGTAAGAGCTCCTGGGATTACGTCTCAGCTGTAGGATGAACACAGCAGTGTGAACAGAAATTGAAATATGTAAAACAAACCTGACTCAGTCGACTGTTATTCGATACCATTCACCAATCTCACAAAAATATAATCAATTACTGAGAAATCCACACAATGAGTATTGCTGCTGCGTATAAAAGAAAGAACAAAGCATCACACAACGAGAAAGATGAAATCCTAAATTAACGCAGCAATCTCTGTGGAAGACGAGCCCAGTCTTCACACAGAGACGCTGGTTGAACAACACTCTCTTTAACTCAGAAGTAACTCCTTATATTAACAGAAGAATGAGTACACAGTTTTGGCTTGGCTGCTAATACAAGGTAAATTAATTGTTTGCTGTCCAACTCCTCCGTTGAGGCAATTCCCCATATTTATACATACAATTTGCAACATCTAAACCTATAATTGGGCAGCCATGAAGATCTCTGATCTTCAGGCGCCCTAAATAATCTAGCTGTTACAATGCGTGGCAGAACTAAAATATCCAAATATGAGAGAAGTATTAATTGTCCCAAGAGTGACGGTCCTTCCAGCTCACAGCTGGATTTGAGCAGCGACATACTTAAGATAGTTCTTCTGTTACAGCTGCCCTGCCACGACTGTGCCCTGATTGACGATTTAAGCCTCAAGGAACCTTCCACAAGCGATGAACGTTCCTTCATGACTTGTTCAGCTCCGATCTTCCTGCAGTCTATTGTCTTACTACCTTCATAAATCGCATCATGTTAGCACAGATTAAGAGATGCACAGCTTTAATCATCACAATCATAAGTATTAACACAATAAAACAATAATCGGCCATACCTTGGTAATTTGGGGAATAGATAAGGACAATAAGTTGAATTGCCAAGTTAATTGGTGTAAGACAAGGGAAGGGACGATGATAAATGATGGTCAAAAAGGGCCAATTCTGGGCTCAACATCTCCCCCCAACTATCCTGTTGCATGTCCTCATGCAACAACCTGCATCTGAATATTGCACTGAACTTTGTCCAGGAGAGAGGAAAGAATGTAGATAAATCAGGCATCCCCTCTATCTTTTTGAAAAGCTTTTGTGAGCAACCCGGCATCTTCCAACTTCACTGTTCCCCTTCCACTGCTGCTTGCTGATATCTGAGAATGCACTTGATGTGGTGGGGACCTTTCTGCAGTTCTCTTATGCTATGCCTGGGGAAGTTGACAGGACACACTCAATCTGAATCCAACTCAATGACACCTGTAGGAGGTGGAAGCACTGGTTCTTGTGGGACAGTGTCTTCCAGCGCATCTAATGTTAACAGGAGAGTTGCTGGTTCTTGTGTAACAGCAACATCCTTTAACCCATCTTCAGCAGCTACCTTCATTGCTTTTAGAGACACTGGTTCTTGTGTAACAGTGTCTTGTTTGTCATTCTGCTGCTGAGACTGAATATCCTTTTCAATTTGCAGCTCCTCCTCCAGGATTTCAGTGTCACCTGAGCATGGTGTCTGTACCTGTTCATTGTCACTCCACTGTGTGTCAGGGATGATATCCACTCCCAGGTTATCTCCCGGCTGCAATTCAGGAATTTTTGTTGCAGCCTCCAAAGATGTTGGTTCTTGTGTAACAACATCCTGGCTAACCTCTTCATCCTTCCTTTGCTGCAGCTCCTCTTCTATGAGTTCTGTATCATGAGAGCTTTCTGGGGTCACCACCCAGAGTTCATCGTTAAATGCCAGAATATCCTTTGTCCCAGCTTCTTCTCCTGTCTGCTCAGTCGGTTGGACGGTCAAATTTAGGGTTGCTGGTTCTTGTGTTACAGCATCCTGTTCCAACTTATCACTGTCCTGCCTTTCCGTTTCTTCTTCTAAAATTATTGTGTCCTGGGAACGTTCTGGGGTTACAGCACAAAATTCTTCACTATCCTCCAGGGTATCCTTTGGCTCCATGATCTCTGTATCAAGGGAACATTCTGGAGTCTCACCATATTCTTTTATAAGCTCCAGAGCATCCTTCATTTCCCGTTCTTCTCCCATCTGTTCTATGATTTCTATGTTGTGGGAGCATTTTGGGATTGCCATACATTCCTCATAAATTTCCAGGGCATCCTCCACTCCCTGTTCTTCTCCCATCTGTTCTATGACTTTTGCATCATGGGAAGTGGCAGCTGTAGCCAGGATGTTTAAAGGTGTTGGTTCTTGTGTAACAGCACCTTCTTTCTCCACTACTTTCCCTTCTGTGGCTACAGGCTGTTGTGCTGAATAGGTGCTAAGTAAAATTTTATGGCCTGCTTCCTCAAAGATCTCCCCACAGGTGGGGCAGAGTATTCGCTCATCCTTTTCTCCAGCTCCAGCAGAAGCTGATTCCTCCACTTGGTCTGCAGCCTCTATTAATGTATACATCTTTCTTCCACCCTGCTTTCTGCAGATTTCCTTCCATGTTTCCAGCTCCTTTCTAAGTGCTTGAAGGTCCTCTTTCAGCATTGCATTCTCATACAAGAGTCCCTCAACTCCAGGCTCTTCCTCCACTGGCCTTTGTGGAGCATCCCTCGGTTTTGGTGTAAGGATTGGGGGTTCAACCTGTGTCTCTAAGGTTGCCCATTTTGTTCTAGCTGCCTCTGCTACTGTGATTGACCGAGTTCGTTTCCTTCTGATTGGTGCCACTAAATCAAACTCATTGGTGGCCCTCTTCCTTTTCTGTGGCGTTTTCTTTTGTAACTTTCCTTTTTGTAGTGTTTCTTCTCGTGGAGCTGGAACATAGGGAGGCAAAACTGAAGTTAAAGGAATATTTCCCTGCCCCCCATGCTGTTCTTCTTCAATCACAGCTCCTCCTCCTACCCACTCCGGTGAAGACTCGATTGTGACCAGCTCAATATCTTCTTCCATTGCTCTGGCTCCGTCATCTTCAGGTTCCATTGTCGCAGCTTTTGATGCTGCTCCAATTTCACCTTCTGCTGTCCGAGCTGCCCTGTTATCTAGGTTTTCCGCGAGGGTTTCATCTACATTGTCGCCTGACAGCTCTGTTTGAGCTTCCCCTCGCTCTCCTTCAAATGCAGTGTCATCCCCCACTGGTTCTGCTTGTGCTGGGGATTCATATACTTCAAATGGCTCTGCCTGTGCCCCTGTTTGTTCTTCCTCTGTGGTTTTATCCACCCCGGATGGTCCTGCCTGTGCCCCCTGTTGTTCTTCTTCCGTTTCATCCCTCCCCCCAACTTCACTGGAGGAACTCCGGTCCTCCTGTTGTGGCGGAACCGGTATTTGCTGTAATGGAATGACCCTCAAGGGAACAGGTTGCTGTGGTCGGGTAATGAATTGCTCCCATGTTATATTATGTTGGGCCAGGGTTCTTATAATAATTAACTTAATAAGGCCATGGTGAGTGAGGGAGGATAATGGGTGCTTTGCAGATTGAACAAATGTTGCCATATGGCGCAAATCATGCAATAGATAAAATGGAATATTTAACAAAATGCCATGACGGAGATGAGAAAGCAAAGGAAGTTCAGAGTTGTACACAGTTTGGTATCTACCTTCGCAAGTTATGTATTTCTTGAGGAAGATAGCAACCTGGTCCCATGGCTGCGGCAGTGACTTCAATGCAATCCCTCGCCTGGATGCTTCAACTTGCTCCCCTGGAAGTAAAAATTCTTCCCGTGCAACCGTTGTAGGGACTCGACGGTTAAACCAAGGTTTTCCCACCAACGGGATAGCTGTAACCTCGGATATAATGACCTCCGAAACATCTATACACAGCCCCCACACCGTGGAGTGTGTTTTAGTAAGATTCAATGCGAATTGCAGGGCTGCGTCCCGATCGAATCCATCCAATCGTTCAAAGAACTCGACCCAGCCAGCGGCTTGAAAAATGGCCAGAACCTGCAAATTCCGTCTAAGTTCCCGGGTATTGAAAGGTTCATGGCGAACTGGAATGCCCATGGTCCTGGCTGCAAGATGAAACTGCTGTTCGACAGAGTACAGGATCCCAGAATGGAAGTTGCAGCACAGAGAACGCACGAATTGTTGAGCGGAGACGTTGAGCGAATGAACTAATTCGGAAAGTTAAGCGCAGAGAAGAGTTTAAAATTTTCATGCCGAATTGGGGAAGGTGGCAGTTAATATTATTACGTCGTACGAGGGAAAGGTTTAATCAGATATAAATGGTGGTGCGAGTGAAGGTACGGCCAATCTCGTTTAAATGATATCAATACTTAATCACGTGATAAATGAAAGCCATACCTCATAAAACTGTACGTCGGAAGGCTGCGGAAACTGGTGGAGCATGGAGTTGGTGACGTCACGGAGCCAAACGCGTGCACAGTCAGACGTGGGATCATGATGACTCGGATAAGGCACTGATTTCCTTCGCCGGTAAAACACAAGGCGTCGCATCCTCCGGGTTAAAATGATGAGTTCGCCGGCAGGACTGGGATGAATCAGCATCATAATTAGCAGGTTGAACAATCCTTCTGTTAACACGGGAGTTACCACTGCAAGTTGCCAAAGAAATGATCACACGGCCGATGAAAAAGCTTGTTGCAGCTGGCAGAAAAGAAGTTACAGCCACCGGAAAAGAATTCGCGGCAGCCGGAAAAAGATTCACGATATCATGGAAAATTACGGCTGTCACGGGAAAATTTTACGGCGGTGGGAAAAAAAATTACAGCTGGCGGGAAAAGATTTTACGGCTATGGGAAATATGTCGCAGCCGCTGGAAAGAAATGGCAGCTATGTGGAAATGATGTGGAAGTGACTTGGTCAATGAGGTGGCAGCCGCCGAGAAATAAGGTGGCAGCTGGGAAATGATGTGGCGGCTGCGGGAAAAAGATGTTACAGCCGCCGAAGTTACAGCCGCCGAAATTGCAGCTGCCGGAATTGCAGCTGCCGGAGTTGCAGTTGTCGGAAAAGATTTGACGGCGGGCGGAAAAAAACATTACGGCTACCGGGAAGTGAAATGGCCGTGGCTGGTAAATGGAGTGGCAGCTGCGGAAAATGAGATGGCAGCCGTGGGAGATGAGGTGGCCATAGCTGGTGAATGAGGTGGCAACCATGGGGACGATGAGGTGGCAGCCACGGAAACTGGAGTTGCAGCCGCCGATGTTGCAGCCGCAAATGTTGCAGCCACCGATGTTGCAGCCGCTGATGTTGCAGCCGCAAATGTTGCAGCCGCCGATGTTGCAGCCGCAAAAGATTGACGGCTGACGGAAAGGGCATTATGGCTACCGAGAAATGGAGAATATGGTTGCCGGAAAAAGGATATACGGCTGCCGGAAAATATGTTGCAGCCGCCGGAAAATATGTTGCAGCTGCCGGAAAATATGTTGCAGCTGCCGAAATTTTTTTTTTTTATTTTTTTTATTTTTTTTTTTTTTAACACAAGGACAGCACAGAGAGATTTTCATTATGGGCCCCAAACTGATCGTTCTCCTGGCGCTTCCCTGAAAAATTTTTTTAAAAGACAACAGCAAGCAAAGAGATCAAATGCAAAGAGAAAGAAAACGACAACTATACGCTACAGCAAGAAATTATTTATGTACAGCAAATATAATTTTCATTTTAAGATTTGGCAAAGGTAGAAAAATGTTCCTGCTCTGGTGCCAATTGGTAGTTTGGATCAGCAGCAATCTGTGAAATGAATGCATCTTTCGAAATGGGCTTCCGATACAGTCGCAGTCTGTGGCCATTAGCAAGTAATGGTATACAGTTTTCATCAATGGTGACCAGGCGAACAGTGCCGTTGTCAAATACCCTGTCAACCAAATATGGACCCAGCCATCTTGTGCGTAATTTCCCTTTGAAATCTTTCTTGAATCTGGAGTCGTATAATAGTGCCCAGTCTCCTTCATGGAAGATTTTCTTTTTGATGAATCGGTCATGCCAATTAGATCTCTGTTGCTGAAGCAGCACAGTCTGGTCTACCACAGCTAACCGTTTCTCATCCAATTCATTCAATTGATTCAATCTTCTTTTCTGGGCTTCTGTTACATCCAGGTTCATTTCAATGGCTGTTTTCAGGGTCTTGATCTCAAATTCAATTGGAAAGATGGCACTCTTACCATACACCAGATCATAGGGAGAAAAGCCCGTGGTGTTGCGCCAAGTCGTGCGATATGCCCACAGTGCTTCTGGAAGTCTGTCAGCCCAATCCCTTCGATGGCTTTTAACTGTTTTAGTAAGGATTGCTTCGATAACTTTATTAGTGCTTTCCACCTGACCATTGGCCTGGGGATGATAAGGTGAAGCTATCTTGTGCTGCACATGATACTTCCGGAGCAAGGATTCAAATTGGTGTGAAATAAATTGTGGTCCCCCATCGGTAACTACTTCCTTTGGTACTCCAAAATGGGTAAAAACTTCACTGTACAGGAAATCAATCACCGCCTGGTCATTTGCCTTAGCCAAAGCTACAGCTTCTACCCACTTAGTCATGTAATCTGTACACACCAAGATGTAAACCTTCTGTTTGGAAGGAGGGTTGATAGGACCAACAAAGTCCAATGCCCATCTATCAAACGGTTCTAGTACCACTTGGGGCTGTAAAGGCATCTGATCTGTCTTATTAGGTTGGCCCATCCTTTGGCAGCTGTCACAGGACTGAACATATCTTTTAGCATCTCTAAACAGTGTCGGCCAATAATAGCCCATCCGCAACGCCTTATGCCCTGTTCTTTTATCTGCAAAGTGTCCTCCGCAAGGTTCATCGTGACAGGCCTTCAGTATATGAAAGATCTCATCTTCCCTTACACATCTTCTAATTTCAAGATCAAGTCCTGTGTAAAAGAGATGGCCTTTGAGCCAACAATACCTGGCACTTTGCTGAATAATTTTTCTTTTCTCTCGTTTAGACATATGTGGCGGAAGCTTCCCTGCAGCCAAATAATTAGCAACGTCTGCATACCAGGGTGAATGAGCTGAGAGTGCGAATAAATGTTCATCCGGGAAAGCATCCTCAACAGGTGAACTGTCATCACTGTTAGTAAATCGTGATAAAAAATCAGCAACAACATTTTCTTTTCCAGGTTTATCTATAATAGTAATATCAAATTCCTGTAATAATAAAAGCCACCTGGTTACTCTGGCATTAGTGACAGGTTTATTCATTAAATACTTAATGGCAGAGTGATCAGTATGCACAAATGTAGGATACCCAGTAATGTAATGCCGAAACTTATTAATAGAATAAACAATAGCAAGGAATTCTTTTTCAGTAACAGTATAATTTAGTTCAGCAGGGGCTAAGTTTTTACTAACATAATAAATAGCATAAGGTACTTGACCATCCTGCTGTCCTAGTACTGCTCCAATGGCGGTATCAGAAGCATCTGAAGAAATGTGGAAAGGTATGGTCCAATTAGGTCCCCTTAAAATAGGGGTTGTGGACAGTTTCTCTTTAAGCTCATCAAATGCTGTCTGGCATGCTGTACTCCATACAAACTGTGCGTCCTTCATTAACAATGAAAACAAAGGAGAAGCAAGTTTGGAGAAGTTTTCTATGAATCTCCTGTAATACCCAGCATGTCCCAGAAAACTTCGCACCTCTTTCTGAGTTGAAGGGGTTGGTATATTCTTTATCACCTTAATTTTTGAAGGATCCACTTGAATACCGTCAGTAGAGATGAAATGTCCTAATACCACCCCCTCACTCATCATCATGTGGCATTTTTCAGTGCTTAGTGAGAGGCGAGCCTGTTCACAGCGAATTAAAACCTTTTTCAAATTTTCCAGTGCTTCCTCAAAATCCCTGCCATAAGGAGTGAAATCATCCATAAAAACTTCCATGCTATCATTTACCAATTCAGAAAATATGCCAATCACAGCTCTTTGGAACGTTGCAGGTGCATTGCACAATCCAAAGGGAAGCACCCTGTAGGCGAACGTTCCCCAGGGGCAGGTGAAGGTGGTCTTATCCTGATCCTCTGGAGCAATCTGAATTTGATTGTACCCACTGAACCCATCCAGGAAGGAGAAGAACTTCTTCCCAGATAGGTTATCAAGTACCTGGTCAATAAAGGGCAGAGGAAAGTGATCCTTCTGTGTAGCCTTGTTCAGCTCCCTATAATCGACACAGACTCTCCATTTACCATTTTTCTTGGGTACAATTACAAGTGGGGAAACCCACTCACTGTCTGAGATAGGATAGATGAATCCTGCTTCCAAGAGTTTCTGGATTTCTTCCTTCACTATATCCCTCAGATTGGGGTTCATGCGTCGTTGGGGTTGACATACAGGCCGGGAGTCGTTTTTAATATAAATATGATGAGTGCACAGACTAGAAGGAATACCCTTCATGTCTGTATACTCCCAGGCGAATGCCCCCTTACGTTCCTTCAAGAGATTGGTTAGGCGCTTTTGTTCTTCTAAGGAGAGACCAGGATTGATGTTCAAAGTTCTTCCAGGCTCTACCTCAATAGGAATACTTCTCGAGTTTTTCAATACTGGGATTATGTTTGTGTCATTGGCTAGTGCTTCCTCCGTAAGCTGTTCTTGTTCTTCTTTACCGAGGGTACTGTTCAGGAGTTGATAAACTTCCTTGTCTACTGAAGCAGGTTCGCTAATGAAATTATTAATGGCATCGTCTTCTGTTTCGTTTTTGAAGGTTAGTGCCTTCCCTATTGTTAGTAATGGCTGAACATCTTCCTCTTCTTCCTGTTCTATCCAAAGGGAGGTTTCAGTTTCTAGACTCGGCCGTGCTGGAGGGTACAGGGTGAGGTTTTTGGTTTCCATGCCATCAGATATAGTCATAGATCCTGATCGACAGCTGATACAAGCATCGGCTGTAGCCAACCAGGGCCTCCCCAAAATCAATGGATGTCCCCCCAGCTGTGATTTTGGTTGTAATACCAGAAAATCGGCAGGGTATTCCCATGAGTCTACTGAAATAACAAGGTCGTCCAAAATCCCTTCGGGTCTGATAGTGGATCTGTCTGCCAATTCTAAGATAGTAGGGGTCGGTCTAATATTGGTGAATCCGAGCTTCTTTACAGTCTCCATTGTTATAACATTGATCGCAGCTCCTAAATCTACTAGTACGTTGGGTATCTGCGTTTGTCCTATGTGTACAGTGACAGTAGGATTGCCGGGATCCTCATACTTAGTTATAGGGGTTTTTCCAGTCATTAAAGCGGATAAATTCCCTATAACATGAACAGTAGGAGGATCTCTGGGTTTCCTTCCCGGTCTTTTAGTGCACAGGTCCCGAACAGTTCTAGCATAGATAGGTACATCTTGAAGAGCTTGTAAAAGGGGAATCTTAACATAAAGGTTCTTCAATTCTCCTAGGAGATTGAACTGAGGTTGCCCCCCTTTTTGTGGCAGCATCAATCTCTCAGGGTAAGGTGGTTGTCTTACCAACTGGGTAGGCTGCGTGTTATCCACTTCATCGTTTAATGTTTCAGCCCTCCCATCTGAGGGATGCTCAGCATCTTCAGTGATAGGAACCGGATCAAATGGATGCTGGGAACTCTCTCCTTTGTCATACACAGTTGATGGAATATTTTCTGCAGTTACACGTTCTACTAGCTTTCCAGATCGTAAGCGAATATCATTACAAGGCACAGGGGAGAGAGAGTAGGCCGGCATATTGAGAGCTTCCAATTGCTGGACTGTTTTATTATTTGGGTTAGGGTTAGGTTGGGCAGGCAGCTGAGGCCGTATTGGTATGTTAGGCACAAGATTATTTTGCAGCTGCAGCTGCGACTGCTGAGGTAGGTATTGAGGATATTGCTGAAATTGAGGATATGGAGGATACGGTAACTGTTGAGGTGGAGGTGGTTGAGGAAACTGGTTCCCAGGATGGAAGTTCCTCCATCCAGGAGACCATGAAGTCGGTTGATGAGGTGGCTGTGTCCAAGGACTCCATGAATTATAACCTTGCATCGCAGGTTGAGGGGAATTCCACTGAGCATAATTTGAAGGGAATTGTGTATTCACATTTTGCATATTAGTATTCCAATTATTCAAATTATTCAAAAATGGAAATGAATCGGGAGACATACCTTGATTCCGGGGCTGCCAGGGTTTCTTCTGTGCAATAAAGTAGGCTGAATCCACCTCTGGAGTTGATGCCTGCAGAACAGCCTTCACTTGGGGCAACGTGGGGCATTCTTTCATATCATGGTTCAGCTCGCACAGCTGACACACTTGTACTTTGTCAAGAGGGCATTCTTTCAGTGGATGAGTCTTTCTACATCGGGGACAAAACACACCTAGTGTGAGATCCTCCACTGCTTGTCTTTGCTTGGCCTTCAAGACGTCAATCTCTGAAGAGATAGAGCTCATCATTTCTGTTTTAAAATTTTCAAGAAGATTGCCTATCTCTGCCCGTGTAGCTCCCCCATTGGATGACTTCTGAGTTCTGTCAAAGACATCGCGTTCCAGCTTATCTCGTTTATTCTGCTTGTTATGCCTAGAAGATCCCCTGGAGTATCTCTTACATAATTCAACAATTGTCTCAAAGGGTTCTTTAGAGATATCTCCCTTTCCTAATAAATTTAGCATGTCTAAACAATCGTCCCTGATCCCTCGAAGCAGGATTATCTTAAGCACATCTAGTCCCATGTTCGTCTGTCCAGCTCTCTGCACATTGTACAGCAACCTCTCTACAAAATCCTCCAAGCTTTCATCCTCCTTTTGTACCATCTTGAATAACTCCTCCCTTTTGTCCCTGGTGTTGCAATATTCCTGATATTTTTCTAGGAACACTTGCTTCATCTTATTCCAATTAGCAACAGTCCCTCCCCCAAGGCTCATGAACCATCGTAATGCATTGTCCTTCAGGGTGGCAGGAAAAAGCTTTAACTTTTGAGCATCTGTGACATAATCATAGCTGCGACAGAGGATATCGAATTCAAAAAGGAATTCATCTGGATCCTCTGCCGCCCTGCCATGAAAGTGGGGGTAACACCGACGGTGAGATGTTTTTCATAGGAGCTGTCCCCTCTAGCTGCTGTATTGGAAATTGCAATGTAGCCATAGTCTCTGGCGGGGAATTATCTTCATGATGGTATTGTACCACTGCTTCTTCCTCTTCGTTCTCATGTCTATTACTCATCTTTTCTTCTGTATCTTATCCTTCGTTTTTTCCTTTGTTCTTTACCTCAGTTGTAACAGCTGCGTATTCTTCGGTTGTAACAGCTGCGTATTCTTCGGTTGCAACAGCTGCGTATTCTTTGGTTGCAACAGCTGAATCAGCTGTTACTTCTTTAGCAGGAGTATATGCAGGAATCACAGCTGCTCCTGTATCTTCCACTGTAGATCCTGATGCTAACGCTCCAGGATCAGCAGGGCCTCTTTTGATAGGAGTCCCCTGTTGACGAGATCTGACAGCTGAATCAGTTTTGTCAACAAGGTCGTCAATGAATGTTCTTCTGCCCAACGGTGGACCTCGACCACGACCCGAACCACCTGTACTGTTAGTAATTTGTGGGGTTTTGGGGGTCGGGAGGTGATCGCGTTTTACCCCCCTCGTATTCATGCGAAGCAGATCATTTCAAAATCAACCAAAAGACTGACTAAAAGCAATTATCAGATCAACTAATGACTAGTGTTTAGTTTTCATCCTTCCCCGGCAACGGCGCCAAAATGTCAAGCACTCTAATTGCAGATAATTAAATATCAACACACAGAGCGTATGAAATTTATTGTCAACCCGAGAAAGTATTTTTATTTCAAAGGACAAGTGCATAATATATGCTTAAACACAAAACCATTAGAAGTGAATATTTTATCTTCTATCATCCATGTTCACCCCAAGAATCTATGCAATCCCAATTGCCTTCTAACTGCTATACTACAATTCTTTTCTATTATGCATCAAGCAGAATTAATATCAGATCTAATCAACGATTGCAGGAAGGTAGTCTCAATTGCATTCTAAAATAATCAACTGTCTAATTTAATCAAGCTGGGAATCATAAAGCATGACCTGAACATTACTCTAGAATTTGATAAAAGAGATTAAAGCAACTGTTCTAAGAAACTGGATTGCAAAATATAAATCAATCAACACATAACAGGAAAGCTAATTTGTAAGAGCTCCTGGGATTACGTCTCAACTGTAGGATGAACACAGCAGTGTGAACAGAAATTGAAATATGTAAAACAAACCTGACTCAGTCGACTGTTATTCGATACCATTCACCAATCTCACAAAAATATAATCAATTACTGAGAAATCCACACAATGAGTATTGCTGCTGCGTATAAAAGAAAGAACAAAGCATCACACAACGAGAAAGATGAAATCCTAAATTAACGCAGCAATCTCTGTGGAAGACGGGCCCAGTCTTCACACAGAGACGCTGGTTGAACAACACTCTCTTTAACTCAGAAGTAACTCCATATATTAACAGAAGAATGAGTACACAGTTTTGGCTTGGCTGCTAATACAAGGTAAATTAATTGTTTGCTGTCCAACTCCTCCGTCGAGGCAATTCCCCATATTTATACATACAATTTGCAACATCTAAACCTATAATTGGGCAGCCATGAAGATCTCTGATCTTCAGGCGCCCTAAATAATCTATCTGTTACAATGCGTGGCAAAACTAAAATATCCAAATATGAGAGAAGTATTAATTGTCCCAAGAGTGACGGTCCTTCCAGCTCACAGCTGGATTTGAGCAGCGACATACTTAAGATAGTTCTTCTGTTACAGCTGCCCTGCCACGACTGTGCCTTGATTGACGATTTAAGCCCCAAGGAACCTTCCACAAGCGATGAACGTTCCTTCATGACTTGTTCAGCTCCGATCTTCCTGCAGTCTATTGTCTTACTACCTTCATAAATCGCATCATGTTAGCACAGATTAAGAGATGCACAGCTTTAATCATCACAATCATAAGTATTAACACAATAAAACAATAATCGGCCATACCTTGGTAATTTGGGGAATAGATAAGGACAATAAGTTGAATTGCCAAGGTAATTGGTGTAAGACAAGGGAAGGGACGATGATAAATGATGGTCAAAAAGAGCCAATTCTGGGCTCAACACCTTCCACCAAGTCAGATGGGAGACTAACTTAGACAGGAACAACTACGAGCTACGACTCACAAAAAATTATTTATTTATTAATTATTTAGCTACAGCATGTAAGTTCTGGAAGTTAAAGAGACAGATTCAGTTTTATAATTGGAACATCTGGAAGTTAAAGAGACCGAGGCATATAACTTCAACATCTATAAAACCAATTCAGGAGAACAAAATGGGGAGAGAATTGAGATGATGAAGAGGAATGGTTGCTGGCTGAAGAAAATGAAGCTATGATTTGAAGAAAACAATTCAGAAGAAAAATGTGTGGCTCGATTTAATGAAGAATAGAATGCCTAGAAACCCAAGCTATAGTAGCACAAACCAAAAATGAAAAGGGTATGTACTGATATATTTGAACCAGATAAATATAATTGAATGAAAAATTCTTACATAGGGTGGAAGGGAGGTGCTAGGGAGGTGCTAGGGAGGATTAATTTCCTCTGTAAATCAGGTTGATGCCTAAATATTGGGAGTGGGTGCTTCCTTCTAGTGGGTGCTAGAAAAACATGACAGTTGGTGCTCTCAGCAAGTTGCAGCTTGTTAAACAGAGGTTGTAGCCTCATCTTGAGTTGGTGCTAAAAGATAATTGATGTACAGGAGTTAAATACTGCTTATCATTCTAAGAAGAAGAGGTTTTTTCCCTTTATGGGTTTCCTCATGAATATCTGTGTCTGTGTACATCATATGTGTGAATGGTGATTACTAGTTCTTTGCTTCTCTCATTCATTATCTTGACAATCATTTTGTGAATGCTACTAAATTTTTAAAAGGAAAGATAAATTGATTATTGTTATAATTACAACTGATTCACCCCCCTCTCAGTTGTAACAAGTTCACTGTGATGGCTCCTAAACGTGAAATCAGTGATTTCTATGGGTGGGGTTCAGCCTCTACCACCCAGAAAGGTAAAGACAAGGAAAAGGTGATAGGTCATGGTCCAGGACGAGTCACTCGGGCTCAATCTGTGGCCACTTTCTTCCATGAACGTATCCCTAATCCCATTAGGGAATACATTGAGGTTATCGAGAAACATCTGTGGAGCGAGGTCCAAGCTCTCCCATTTGATGAGGTCAAGAATGAAGTGGAGGATTGGGTCATTGATCTTGGTACAACCACAGGTCGTGCTTCGGCCTACAATAGAATGATTATGGTATATCGGGTCACTAAAAACCTGCTGGCCCATGTTGCAATGGGCGATAATGCTAAACATCAAGGAGATGAAGAACCGGTCAAGGCTTGGAAGGCTCACAATGTAGACAACAGGTTAATGCATTGAAAAATAGATGCCATAGCTAAGAAGTTGGGCCTCTCTTTCTCTTACCCGGACCTAGATGCTCAGGGCAATTGGGTCTCTAGCAGCAGATCGCATCAGCAAGCTCCGCCTCTACAGACGGTTACGGTTAATCAGGGAGGGGATCTCTCTCAAAAGAAGGAGGCGAGCATCAATGCTTTGGAGAAAACTGTTATCTGATCTTTGGATTTGCCTTAGAAAGGGGTTGGTTTTTAGGATTTTATATCTTCAACTCTTTTTTGTATCTCTATCTATAAATTGGGATAGGGGTAGGGGGTATTGTTTTGTGAAGGTCGGTTTGCTCTTGAAGAGGTCCAGCTGTTGTGTCATGGACTCTTGCTTTGTAATGTTGTGATAATGGTAGTGTCTCAGTCTGTGTTATTTTGGGTTTCAGACTCTTATCCCAGCAACATTGTAAGCGTGAAATGTATCTATTTTCCATGCAGTAATACAATGCTTTTTTATTTACAAAAAAAAAGATTCAATAGGTTATGTAGAGGATGTGTAGCATTGATAGGTTATATAGGAGGTTCTACAACCTACAATTTTTGTAGGAGATTCCACAACTCGCAGGTTTTATAGAGGGTCCACAGATCATAGGTTCTATAGGAGATTCCATAGTTTGTAGGTTTTGTAGATGATCCACAACTCGTAGGTTCTACACGAGGTTCTGCATCTTGCAGGTTTCGCAGCTCGCAGGTTCTGTAGGATGTTTCGCAGCTCACAGTTTCTATAGAGGATCCACAACTCATAAGCTTTGTAGAAGGTTCCACAACTCAAGGGATCTATAGAGGCCTACATAGTTTCCACAGCTGCTATGGAACTCCCAAAAAGATTTTGTAAATTCTTTCTAATGAATGAGTCAATATCCAAAGAAAAATATATAGTACAAATCAAATCAAATACTAAGACATGTAATTGAAAAACACCTTGAGACTAAAAAATTGCATATAAACATTAGAAGGGATTAATATAAGGTTATGGACAAGTAAAAGGGTTTATAAATAAGGTAAAGTTATGATAAAAAAGATTCCAAATCTATGGCATGCCATCTCCCCTAAACTGAAAATGTTGCATGTCCTCATACAACTTTGTGTCAACCATTCGAAATGAATGATGTCCCTTTTTTCAATGTTGTTGGCATGGGGTCAAGGCACATAAGTAAATATTATTATGTTTGAATCTCTATATTGAGAGTTAGACCTCTAAAAGACAAGTGAACATTACATCCATTTTTAAACATTGATAAAGATTTTTTATTTAGATTATTTTGTCTTAATTTAACTTTTGCTGCTCATTACAAACGTTTCTTCCTCTTCTTCCGTGAGCTTTTCTTCTTTGTTCCTTTCTTATTTTCTGTTCTGTATTTTTAGTAAGAAAATAATGCCCCTCTTCAAGCCTTTGTCCATACCTAGAAATCTTAGGTTAAATCATTTTTCTTTTAACTCGGTCGAAAATTTATAAATAGGTTTGGTCCGTGACATCATATTAACACGTAAGTGGAAAATTGTATTAAGTATATTGATAATGTTGGGGTTCCATTAATTTAGAAAAAGAATCAATCTAATTTCATTGCTAATAATTATTTTGAAGTCATCACTTCATTTTTCAGACGTTTTTAATTCTTTTTAATCCATGTAAAAATTTGATTTTTCTCCAGATATATGAAAAATGTATATAGTTATGGTTTAAAAAAAAAGTTGGAACAAAACTACTAAAAACGTTCCAACCATTTTAAGACGAAAACTTTGTTTAAACAAAAATAATCCATGGATTAGGATGCTCCTGACCACTCCTGCCAAAGAATTTTGTGTTTGGATATTTAAATCGATCAACCTCATATTCGTAACAATCTCAACCTTTAAATGTATTGTTTTCTGAACTTGAAGATAATAGTTATTGGTGTAACTAGAGTACTAAGCATATAGTATAGCTTACTGTTTGTGCATTACATGTGATTGTGAATAAATATGTAAATGAACCTACCCAGGAATAAAATACTATAAAAAGGCATATAACATTTAAAATTAAATTATTTTAAAAATTGAGTACTATAAATGAGCTACAGGTTTAAACTGAGAATTTACAAGGTAAAATAGTAAATCATAACAAATCAAGTGTTCAATGTTTTATTAACCGGATATTATAAAAGATGTAGATGTTATAGAGATAGATCCAAGTAACATCACATCACGTACAATATTGGAAATCCACAGATATGACATTGAAGTTTGAAACTGGTTTTCCTTTGTAACCAAAATACCATTTTTCCCTGTAACCAAGGCAGATATGCGGTGCACATATATTCCCCATTGACGGAGCTACCACTTGCGAGCAATCGATTTTGATGTTACAAGCCGAGCAATATGGACAGTTGTTGGACACTTCTGCCTCCGAGAAATCATTGGAAGGGTCGTTTTTGGCAGGGTACGAAACTATTTGAATATTATTGATTCAGCACTTTGCTGTTCAATGCACAGAACAACAAGGTTACATCATACAAGATCAAAATCAATATCAAGAGCAGTCAGATATATAAGATATATAAGCACACTAATCTGTTTGAGAAAAAAGCTTTAAATCATAAACAAAATCAAGACGTCCAACAAATGTCCAAAAAAACGACGTTCAAAGAGAAAAGTTCATGTCGGGATAACGTCCAAAATGCGACATTTGAAGAGTCGTTGGCACATCGGTTTAATGTCCGAAAAAAGACGTTTGCAAGGATGATTTGAGGTATGAACATCGGCAAATTGACGTTGACATACCAAAATGAACATTAACTTAACATCGAATAAGAGAGGTTATAGGAGTAGATGTCTCATCAATATAACGTCTAAAGCATGTTATAGGAGTAGAATGTTCAGAAATATATGTTTGCAATGGAGGATTGACATCGGATGAACGTCTGACAAAAGACATTGATAGAGTGAAGTGCTCATCGCAATAACGTCTAACAAGCGACATTAGAGGAGTAGATGTGTCGGTGGATTAATGTCTGAAAAGAGACGTTCATAGAGTAATGTTGATGTCGTATAATGTCGAAAAATCAACGTGTGCAGAGTCGATGTGACTTCATATTAGAGTTGGAAAAGAGAATTCTACCATTTATGCTACAGATGAAATAACTATGTTACCGATGTTCAACCCACGCCAGTCTAATGTCGGGTTAGTGTCTACTAAGAGACGATTATATATGGATTTATAAAAAAAGGTTGAATCCCTTCATAATGTTTGAGAGTGGTTCCAACATGATTGGACTTCATATGCAAAAAGTAGAATTTTAGATCCCATTAATAGTTTTCAGGGTTTTAGGATTACAATGTTGCCAATGGATTCTATCATGTGTGAGGTTAAGAGATTGGAATTTGATCAAGCACATCAAACTCTCTATGTACCTTGGTGTTGGTGGTGCTAATGCCTGATAGTTGAAGTTGATTGAACTCCTCTAAATGTACCCTTCAATTAAGCAAAATCACTTATTAAGGGCAACAACATTTCCAATGGATTCTATCATGTATGAGGTTAAGGGATTAAAATTTAATCAATCACATTTAAATCTCTATGTACCTTGATGTTGATGGTGTTAATGCGTGATAGTTGAAGTTGATTGAAATCCTCTAAATGTACCCTCCAATCAAGCAAAATCACTTATTAAGTGTGTGAAGCTTTTTCTACCTTATTTTAACACTTGGATTAGGAAGTTTCATCAATGTTGTAAGGTGTTGACTAATGTCCTTGGAAGATCAACTTCGAGATTTGAGGTAGAGGAAAGGGTTAGATCCTAGAAGAGGGGGGAATTGGGTTCTATTGATGAATAGGATCCTATTATAGGAAACGCTTTAGTGATTATGTATTTTCAATTTTGGTTTAGAACTTCATATATGTATCATACTTTGTGCCATTTTTATATATTCAACCTTACATGGTATATACATGAGTAGACTTTGCTTATTATGTATTTAATGGGATCATTTGTTAACACCCAAAAAGTACTCATTAGCTCATTCCCTTATTAACATGACCCATTTGTCCACTTTTCCACCATTTGAGCCTCTAGAACCATCAAAAGGTCACCAAAAGGACCACAATACACTTTTTTTCCCTCAAAATATGTATTTTTTCTCAAAAAACACAAAAAAAACCCTCGAAAAGGGTCCAAAATTCTCAAAAAAATATTAAAAGGGAATAAAAATATAAAACATAATCAAAAAAGGAAAAAGAGGGAAAAAGAGACCTAAATCATGTTGGTTAATACTAGTGGTTTCCCTAAAAACCATAATGGTATTCCCCATCACCAAAAACTATAAAAATGTGATAGGGGCTCCTCACTTTTCATCCACATTTCATCATATCCTTATGCTACCAAATTCCCTTTGAGAGCCATTGCCTCCCATTTTGAGTTTGAAGATCCCCATTGAAGCTTTGGAGAAGAAGAGACCATTGGATATTGGAGCTTCTCAACCTTGGAGTTACTCAACACCCATCATCCTCACCATTTGAGGTAATACAAAATCAAATATTTTTTCAGGTTCTTGTTCTTCCATAGATCTTATTGCTTATGTTTCGAAATCTAGTTTTTTATTTATTTGCACATGCTTATGTTAGATTAGATTATATTAGTTTATTCATAGTTGTTTTTGTTTTATATTGAGACTGCTATTACAAGTTAATAGGTGCATCCTTGCACATGCTTGGTTGAAAAACTAAGCAACAGTTTTTTGCGACTCCAAAGTATCACGTATGCCCTCCAAGGCATCATCTCGAGGACGCACAACTCCTCGAGCACGAGGAGGCGGTGCTGCTACAGGTGGAGCTGCCACCACCATCATCCATCCCCGATGGCCTACATGATCAGCTGGCGGCCTCGGACCAATATCTACACAATCATACAAGTAAACCAAGTCAATATCATATAAATATCTCTAGCTATACTCATAACATCTAAACATGATATAATAGAGAAACAAAAAGAAAAACATACCATATAAACCCCAGGCCTATCCTTGAGCTCGAGGCATCTCAAGATCTCCTCGGAAGTCCATACCAGCATAGGGATAATCATCAATACCAACATGTACCTACTCCCACTGGTCGTACATATCCGCTGAAAAGAACCGTCAAATACCCCCCACCGCACCATCCACGGCTCACTCCACAACCCATCACGAACTGGCACATGGGGTCGCAAGGTAGGTACCCGCTCAAAAAAGAAGTAACATAGAAAGGAGGCATAACTGAACTCCCCTCCCTCCCGACTAACCTTATTCAACTCCCACCGAACACAGACTAAGAACATTTTCCCCTAGGCAAAATAGGTACCTCTCAAAACTCTATCTACCATCATCATTTTTCCCCCAGACAAACAATGAGGTGCCTATGCACCAAGCACCCGCAAAACACAAGCCCCCACTGCCTGCATCCTCGGCTCTCACAGGTCCAAAATACTCAGTACGCTGTTCTGTATACGAGCCCCAGGAACACAGAATCTCTCTAGTAGATCCTTGATGTCCAAACCAGCTGGAATCCTCGGCTACAACTCCTCGATCTCCCCCAAACGGGACAAGCCAGTAAGGAAATAAACATCACTCAAGGTGATCTCTAGTCGCTCACCCTGCACCATGAATGCACCCTCTGTCGGAACCCATAAATCACCCAATCTGTTCAACAGATCTCTGACTGAACGCATAAGAGGAACCTGAGCGAACTTTAGGAGTCCACCATCAGCCAAAGCCGACCATACAACCGGGTCATCATGAATCCGACCCATCAATCCCTCATCTTTCTCTCTCTCCCGCCACGACACTAGTGGCCTCCTTGGCATCCTGCCAAAAAACAAAGGAAAATTTTTTTAGAAACAAATTTTTTTTTTTCAAAAAAACCCCATCGCGACTTTCGACCTCTTACCCGGGATGGACATCGCGACTTTTAGCTTCAAAGTTGCGATGCACATCGCGAGTATCAGCCCCACAGTCACGATGGGCATCGCGGCTGTCAGCTCGAAAGTCGTGATGAACATCATGGCTGTCAGCCTCGAAAGTCGCAATGCACATCGCAGCTATCAAGCCAATACCCATGATGTGCATCACGAAAAAAGAGCGGAAACCTAAAATATTCCATGTTGGGAAGCCAATGTGTAATTACACAGCGTTCGGGGTCCCGACGCTAAATAGAAAGGAAATAATTGAAAAGGCTAAGGCACATAGGCTTACCTGAAACTCGCAGAATCAAAAACCAACGGTCGAATCTCCCACAAATCGAGAAAATTCTATGACCACCTCAATTGCTCTGTGAAACTCAACGGTGAAAATGACACTTGTCACATTGGGCCCACATGCTATTTATAGAAATTTGACCATTTTTCAATCAACCATTTCGGCATCATACGATGTCCGTTTTTAAAACTGTTGGTACCGTTGGAATCAGTGCTTTGAGAACTTCACGACAGTCCACTCCTTTTCTCAATTCCACCAGGTCCCTTTTTCGGGCATTTTTCCCATGCCCCTCACCGCCTCCATTTACATTCCACATCGACCGTCATCCATTTTTTACGAGTTTTATATCACCAGATTCAGTTTTATGCGCTCATGACAATTCTTGAGATCATTTCTCGCTCTCACCATCAGATTTTTTGGGCATTTTCTCATGCCCCTCGTCACCTCTATTTGCGTGCCACATCGACTGTGGTCCATTTTTTACAAGTCTTATATTTCTGGATTCATTTTTCCACATTTGTGATGATTCTTGAGATCATTTCTCGCTCTCACCCCCATAGTTTTTGGGCATTTCTCCAGAACACCCCTCATCGCCTCGATTTGCGTGCCACATCGACCGTGGTCCATTTTTTGACAATATTTTTGTCGCCGGATTTATTTTTCTGTGCTCGTGACGATGCTCGAGATCATCCCTCGCTCTCACCAATACCTTTTTCTTCGGTATAATTTTATCCCTTTTTCGGGCCGAGCAATTCTTTTACGAAAAAGGCACTTAGGGAGTTTATGTTAAGCTCTTTTATGACTCCTAAAACAATGAAAAGATCGCCGAACAACCTTGCTTCCTTTCATGCTCGTTAAAAGTATCTGAAAGGGCGTCTACCTTGTATAATTTTACCCCTTTTCCAGACCTGGTAGACTAATTATGAAAAAGGAATACTCTAGTCACATTGTCTAGAAGAGTTCTCCATTTGCATCATTTTATCATTTTTTGGGCCTGAGAGACTAACATACGAAAAAGAACACCAATGGATTCTACTTATCGCTTGCAGACTCTCAAAAAATGAAAGAAACCACGAGCATGAATAGTCTTGGGCTCGCATAAATCCACAGGATAGTACCATTTCAGAGCACACTTTTATCCCTTCTTAGAGCTCATCAAAACTACAAAGAAGGACCCAACGACACTTTTCGGTGCCACAACAGATCACGTCTTCTCATAAGGCAGCTTCCCCATTATGGCCACCTTTGTTCAGAGTATTCTGCAGTATGTCACCCTAAGAGTCCCCCAATAGCTTCCATCATCTTGTCCCCCCCAGAGTTACTCTAGTCTGCAATACATATCCTTGATCCCTTAACGTTATGGTCCTCACACATACAAGTCAGTTTCCTATGCTACCAGGTCAACCATGTCACCATGCTTTGAACAAAGAAATTTTGAGTCTACCCACTATATGACCCCAGTTATTCCCCATCCCCACAGTATGTCAGTCCTACCATCAGTACTACCACACTTCAGTTGTACACATCACGCTCCTATCAAGGAAACATCACTGCCTTGATAGTTGTTGGTCTCCCTCTGTGAACGCCAACCAAATCTATTCCAGAGGATAGACCCAGAGGTCCCTATGCCTTGGACTCATCACCATTTGTGATGAGTGCCTACAGATCATTTCGAAAGGAGTCTCAATGCCTCTCCAAATGATTGTTTCTCACATGCTCGACTTCAACACCTTGATCGCATCGTTGAGACTTGTACAGGGTATTGGTCCTTTCAGTTATTTGTTGATGACTCCATATATCACCTAACTCTACCACATTTGAGAGTCTAATTGAGGAAACCACTAATTACACATTCCTATGGATATTCGGGTTGCACTCGGCGACAATTTATAGATATACTGCATATGTATACTCCCTCCAGTATACAATTACATATACACAAAATTGACTCACAGTTATTGAAGTCCCTACAGATGTTGGATACCTTCAGTTTCAGTAGTTCATCAACCCTTCTGACACCTTATTCAGAACGGTTGTTGCTTTATTCCAGTGTATCAGTTATTGAGATCAGTCATGTCATGATCATGAGTACATCCCAGCATTGTGTCCCCTCTGGACCATTATGATGTACCAACAGATTTTGATGTATTATTCAGGTCCCCCCTCTTGGGCCTAATTGTTATGTATATTTCTTGATACGAGCATGGGTATGCCCGCCTCGTCCATCATCAGAGATTATTCCTCATTCATTTTGAGGCCATGTATTTTTTCAGTTTTTGCAGCTTCCAAGGGGCCGTTGTTCCAGTCTCCATTCGGTCTCTTCTCTTCTCCAAACCCTAAGAAAAAGACAAAAAAACTATGATGTCTATTGGCCATATGATGAGCTCCTGCCCTCACATCAGGGGACAATCTGTTAACACCCAAAAAGTGCTCACTAGCTCATTCCCTTATTCACATGACCCATTTGTCCACTTTTCCACCATTTGAGCCTCTAGAACCATCAAAAGGTCACCAAAAAGACCACAATATACCTTTTTTCCCCTCAAAATATGTATTTTTCCTCAAAAGACACAAAAAAACCTCAAACAGGGTCTAAAATTCCCCAAAAATATTAAAAGGGAATAAAAATATAAAAAATATTCAAAAAATGAAAAAGAGGGAAAAAGAGACCTAAACCATGTTGGTTAATACCACTGGTTTCCCTAAAAAACATAATGGTATTCCCCATCACCAAAAACTATAAAAAGGTGATAGGGTCTCCTCACTTTTCATCCACATTTCATCCTATCGTTGTGCTGCCAAATTCCCTTTGAGAGCCATTGCCTCCCATTTCGAGTTTGAAGATCCCCATTGAAGCTTTGGAGAAGAAGAGACCATTGGATATTGGAGCTTCTCAACCTTGGAGTTGCTCAACACCCATCATCCTCACCATTTGAGGTAATACAAAATCAAATATTTTTTCAGGTTCTTGTTCTTCCATAGATCTTATTGTTTATGTTTCGAAATCTAGTTTTTTATTTATTTGCACATGCTTATGTTAGATCATATTATATTAGTTTATTCATAGTTGTTTTTGTTTTATATTGAGACTGCTATTACAAGTTAATAAGTGCATCCTTGCACATGCTTGGTTGAAAAAACAAGCAACAACGTTGAGGGGTCAATATGACTCAAACAAGTGACTAAGGACCATATACCAAAGGGGAAGGATGAGTTTAAAAGGAATCCACGTAAGCACTAGAAATCCTTGTGAGGTCCCACATATAGGCTAAGATGACAAGGGATCTAGGAAGGTGATCCATCACATTAGGGTAGTAGTTGAGAGTTATTCTCTAATCATTATGAAAATCATACATGAACATGAAAAGGTTGTGGACCACACAAAGCATATCCTAGTGTTTATACACATATGTGATTAGACATGTGTTCATGAGGTCCCACATAAGCACTAGAAATCCACGTTAGGTCCCACATAAGCAATGGAAAATCCTTGTGAGGTCCCACATATAGGCTAAGATGAAAAGGGCTCTAGGAAGGTGACCCATCAAATTAGGGTAGTAGTTGAGAGGTATTGTCTGATAATTAAGAAAATCATACATGAACATGAAAAGGTTGTGGACCACATAAAGAATATCCTAGTGTTTACACATATGTGATTAGACATGTGTGAGTCTCATACACTATAGGTGTGCATCTAAAAGGGTTAAAATCCACGTAAGCACTAGAAATTTGTGTCTAATAGGAATCCACATAAGCACTATAAATCCTTGTGAGGTCCCACATATAGGTTAAGATGACAAGGGCTCTAGGAAGGTGATCCATCACATTAGGGTAGTAGTTGAGAGGATTGTTTGATCATTAAGAAAATCATACATGAACATGAAAAGGTTGTGGACCACACAAAGCATATCCTAGTGTTTACACATATGTGATTAGACATGTGTGAGTTTCATACACTATAGGTGCACGTCTAAAAGGGTTAAAATCCTATTGAACAGAGTTGATCAAATTAAGAGCATAGTGAACTCATAGTATTCTTTGAAGCTAATATGTGTCAATTTTTAATCAAAAAAATATGATCAATATAATAATAAATCTCATGATTCCCATAGGTTTCAATGCTAAGTTTATGTCTAAAAAATCAACATATAAACCCAATGAAACATTGTTAACTGTCAAGTAAATAGATAAAAAATGGACATTGCCATATGGTAATTCTTTGTGAGGTCAAGAATAATTGCATATATTGTCAAGCCAACAACAATGATAATTGTTAGTTGCATTTATGTTGCAAGTGAATACCTGCAGAAATCAAATTTGAATAATAAGTTTATATATATATATAACTAAATGACCAGTAAATGTGCAAACCAACATGTATAATAATTTTAAAAGACCAAAAGGAAAATGCTTGTATAATATTTTATGTATTTCGAGAAAGATATAATATTATCTACTAAACAGGGCCAACCACGTGAAGGTGGAAGCTCTTATGGCCCCTCCCCCCCCATATCACTCTCATTTCCCAATTCCCAATCTATTTACTATAACATAATATGTAGATACAAATAACATAGGCACTACACACATAACATTCAATAGTTTCAATCGGAAAAAGTCATAGTTTTGGAGACAAGGGGTGCATATTCGTAGTACCTTGAACAAAGGAAGTGCAAAGTTGCAGTTGGAATAAGCTGTCACAGTTATGAAAAAAAGGGGTGCATGGTCACAACACCATGAATGAAGGAAGTGAAAAGTTAGAGTCATAATAAGTCACAGTTCTGATGATGAGGGGTGCATGGTCATAGTATCATGAATGAAGAAAGTGTGAAGTCACAATTGGAATAAGTCACGGTTCTGAAGACAAGGGGTGCATGGTCACAGTGTCGTGAATGAAGGAAGTGTGAAGTCATAGTTCTAAATACAAAGGGGTACATGGTTGTAGTATCGTGAATAAAGGAGACACGAAGTTGTAATCACTATTGTGAAGACAAAGGTGGTGCATGGTCACAGTACCGTGAGATATAAATGAAGGAGGTGTGAAGTCGTAGTTATTGATAAAATATATTGAACAAAAACAATCTAACATTAGTAACAAAACAATATAAACAAGGATGTAGGAAGGGGAAAGGAGCATTAGTCAGTGCTCACAGGATGTTGGTGCCTCCATCTAGTTGGTACTGGAAAATGCAGGAATTCAGTGCTTCCTTTAGATCAATATCTGATAAATTTGTGAGTTGGTGCTTAGAGGAGGATGGTGCCTCCATCTAATTGGTTCTGGAAAATGAAGGAAGTCAGTTCTTCCTTCGGATCAGTATCTGATAAATTTGTGAGTTGTTGCTCATAGGAGTTTGGTGCCTCCATCTAGTTGGTGCTGGAAAACAAAGGAATTTAGGTGTGAAGTCGTAGTTCTTAATGAAATATATTGAACAAAAACAATCTAACATTAGTAACAAAACAAGAGAAACAAACAAGTAGGAAAGGGAAAAGAGTGTCAGTCAGTTCTCATAGGATGTTGGTGCCTCCATCTAGTTGGTACTGGAAAATGCAGGAATTTAGTGTTTTCTTTAGATCAATATCTGAGAAATTTGTGAGTTGGTGCTCAGAGGAGGATGGTGCCTCCAGCTAATTGGTTCTGGAAAATGAAGGAATTCAGGTCTTCCTTCGGATCAGTATCTGATAAATTTTCGAGTTGCTGCTCATAGGAGGTTGGTGCCTCCATCCAGTTGGTGCTGGAAAACAAAGGAATTTTGTGCTTTCCATGAATGTAATATTTGCATGACTTAACAAATCTTGTAGTTTTTCTCCCATTTTGGTTTCCACGTAAATTATGGTGTACTATGTATCTATTGTTGATGTGATACATTATTGATTAGTATTGCTAATGATATGTATTGAATGTAATCATATATGATAAATTGTTGAATGGTACCTGATAAAGTTAATGTTTATACAATGTGATTTGAAAGTGGTTCAAATGTGCAAATACTCATTCACCCCCACTCTTAGTATTTCCAACAGGAGACCCTTTAACAAAAAGGAAATTAGGTTTCCTTTTTGGAAGCATTAGGGATATCATTGGATAATGGAGAAAAACGTGGGACAGATACCCCAAGGGGGGATACAAAGGTCATTGAGTGGGAGAACCAAAATTTATTTATTCATATCATAAAGGCATGGATGACCTGAAATCATATGTAAAACTCATGAAAATTTGGGAAGGGAATAGTGTGGGAACCATGGGACATAACTACAATGGGGAAGATCACAGAGTGGAAGAGAGGGATATAAAATTTGAATCAAGGAGAGGCTAGTATCAATAAGACTCCATCGGTGGGTGATCACAAAATGCTCTAAATAAAGGTGACCATGGATGCTACCACAGTAAGATCATATACATTTTGCAGGAGTACTAAAGAGCATTATTTTTAATGATTTCCTAGGTGCTTGGGAACCTCAAAAAAAGAATAAGAGAATGCAAGGAGATAAGTGTCCAATGTACGATCCAATGAATCAATACGTGGAATCATAACAAATGGAATCATTTAGGGGTAGGACAATGATGGTGATCTTCTTGAGGGATAGAATGGAGGAAGAATAATGTAACTTTTATAGTATGGATGTTGTGGCAAGCTCATGAATGTGTAACATGAAACATCAAAATACCATAAATGTCATAAGTGTGGGAGTCTGAGGGTCATCCAATGAGTGTTAACAATGACGAATATGCATCTAAGTGAAAAATCATAAACTAGATGGACTCCCAATATTATGGTAAAAGAAATGAGATTGGTGTCGAATGACACTAGGAGTGTTAATCAGTGGCATCCATGTAAGGAAGGCTCTACTAATAGGAAAGGGAAAATGAAAAGGTAGTTAGGATGGTCCACTTACTTTAATAGAGGGGGGTATTACAAGTATAAAATGGGATCGAACAAGGTTGATGCACATGATGTTTTACAAAGGAGAATCACATATATGTCAGTTTGAGAAAATATACATGTAGGAAGGGGCTGCATGCTAAGACAATTGGTTCCTTCCAAAACCTAAACATGCACACATGGAAATAATACCAAAGCATAAAATTAAATATGTAAATTAAACCAAATATAAAAGGATCATATAACATAGATATATGAGCTAAATTACATGAGGGAATGTAAAACAGGGGAAGTAGGGGCTTCTTGAGAAAGATCTCAATTATAGAAAATGTTAAGCAACAAATTTCCAAAAGGAGTATGAAAAGAGCAGAAATTGACCAGAAAGAGTACTCCACACCTTTAATGAAGAAAATATATGAATAGCAAGCCTGTTAGATAAGTGTTGTCCTCAATGCTTGATTAGTTCTGGATGCTTCTGTATGAAGGAGTCATCTTCCCATGTCAAATATTTAACTAGTAAATTCTTCCACTTGATGCGGTACTTAGTAATAACATGATTGCGTAGTTTTTTGGTGCTTGTTTCAGTGATTTGATCAAGTTCCAATATTAATTTTCCTTCTTCATCAAGATTTGGCTAGATAGTTTGAATTGGGATCTTGTCTCCTATTACTTTTCTTAAGCAAGAAACATGGAAAACTAGGTGTACCCTTGAAGATGAAGGGAACTCCAATTTGTAAGCCATACCTCCAATCTTCTACAACACTTTCTAAGGACCATAGTACTTGGGTGCTAATTTATTATCTTTATTTAGTTTCCTGAGGGACATCTTTTTTTAAGGTTGTGTTGATGTATATGTAACTTCGGAATGTATTTCATCTGTGTATTTTATATATATTTATTGTACCCTTATAAGAGATGTGTTATTCCTCTATAAGGAAGTGTCATCATGTGGATTGACAAGTGTCGCAAGTGTGTGTACTTGCCGATGGGTTATTAGACCACCATGTGTGGGGTCGGCCCTAAAATATATATTATATTGTGGATGTATCTAGATAGACAAGTTGGCCCCATAAGGTCACTGGGAAAACAGGTTAAGTATAAATAGAGATCAGGAGATCTCTATTTAGATCATTCAGAAAGACACATCTCTCTCACTCAGAAAGTGGCGCACTAGTGAGGAGGAGGATCATCTTCTCTAGGGGACTATCTCAAGTATATTTTGGTTGTATTTTGGTTGAGCCATTGCTCTCTCTATCTCTGAGGAAGTTGTGGGGTTTTTCACCTTAGGGTTTTCCCCACGGAAACTCTGTGTCTCTTGTCTCTCATGCTTTTGATTCTTGTGATGCTTTTCATGATTATTGTGATTGTTATGCATTGATATACTGTATATGTTATTCTCTCAGTAAAGATCCAAGAGTATTGTGGATTAATGCTCAAAATTTAACACGTTGCAACCTCAAAAAATACCCAATCCCCTTCTTCAAAACTGCATTCATAGCGATGGTGATATGCTTGTTGTTTCATCCCTTTTTTTGATATAGTCAAGTTTTCCTTCAGTAACTAGATAAATTCTTGTTGGTGCTCTAGGTGATCTTCCATAGCTTGAAATTTAGATTTTCCTTTTAAGGGAGATGTGATAGATGGAGTATGGCACCCATAAAGTGCCTTAGATGGAGACATTTTTGGTGATGTATGGAAGGAAGTATTGTAACACCATTCTACTAAAGCTAACCATTTCACCCATTGTATTTGTTTATCATATGCAAAGTAGCGAAGATATCCTTCCAAACATTTTTTCGTTGTCTCAGTTTTCCCATTGGATTCAGGATGATAAGAAGAACTATGAGCCAATTAGGTACCCAAACAAGAAAATAATTTAGTCCAAAATTTTCCAGTGAAGATTAGATCTCTATCACTTACAGTAATCTTCAAGTTTCCATGTAACTTTTGAACTGATTCCATGAAGGATGCAACAATTGTACTTGCATTAAAAGGGTGAGAGAGTGCAAAAAAGTGTGCATACTTTGTGATCCTATCAACAATTGCCATAATAACATTCTTCCCTTCTGACTTGGGTAGAATTGTCATAAAATACATTGAGGCTTCCTTCCAGTGATGACAAAGTATTTCTAATGGTTGCAATGGATATGGGGTCTTAACTATTTCGACCTTATTTTGTTGGCAAACCAAAAATTCTTCCATGAAATTTTGAGCATCATATTTAAGACCTTCCTAAAATAATTCCTTGTTGACCCTATGTTATGTTTTTAGGAATCCCGAGTGCACACCTTTAAGAGAGTTGCGTAATTCCAAAAGGATATTTAGTTTGAGTTGGGAGTTCTTGTATATATGTGTGTGTGTGTGTGTGTGTGTGTGTGTGATCCTTATACCATAGTGAATCATTTTTCCATACAAAAGTATTTGATACACTGGGATCCTTTTCTAGATTTTGAATGAGTGTCCACATAGATATGGCATTCTTCCATTCTTCCCTTGCTACTACCACCCAATCGGGTTGTATAATTCAAATCACATAAAGTTATGCCTCCACATCCTCATTATTTTTGGAGAGTGCATCTTCCACCACATTTTGGTTCCCTTTTTTATAGATGATTTCAAAGTCATATCCCAACATCTTGGTTACCCATTTTTGTTTCTCTTATGAAGATCTAGTATTTGTTCCAAGAAGTATTTAACACTATCATGATCTGTTTTGACCTTGAAGTTCCTACCTATTAGGTAAGGACACCATTGCTTAAGTACATGTAGTATTGCCATCATTTCCTTCTCATAAATTGGTTTATGTAAGTTCTTTCCCTTGATTGGTCTACTTTTGAAAGCAAAGGGCCATCCTTCTTGCATTAGAAAAACACCGATTCCATTTCCCGAGGCATCGCATTCACAGTGAAGGGTTTTGATAAGACTTCTCTAGTCAAAACATGATATTTACACATTACCTCTTTAAGTTGTTCAAATGTTTGAGTTTCCTATGGAATCCAAGAAAATGATTCCTTCTTCAATAATGTTGTCAAAGGTATGCTATTATACCATAGTTCCAAACAAACTTGTAGTAGTACCATAACAAACCTAAGAATCCTCTAATATTCTTCAAGGATTTGGGAATCAGCTATTCCATCATGGATTTAATTTTGTTAGTGTCTACATTGACACCTTCATGAGATACAATATGACCCAAATACTCTACCTCCTTTACCCCCAAAGCAATATTTTGAAGGTTTTTCATATAGTTGTTTCTCCTTTAGTAGTTGTATCACCCTATCAACATGTTGAAAATTTTCTTCCCAAGACTTTATATGGATTAGTATATCATAAAAAAATATTAATACAGATTTTCTAAGGAAGGGATTGAAAATGGAATCCATCAAACCTTGAAATGTGAAAGGTGCATTCATAAGGCCAAAAGGCATGACCAAAAATTCATAATGACCTTCATAAGTTTTGAATGCTATTTTTGGGATGTATTTTCCTTCATTCTAATTTGATGATACCCTAAACGGATATCCAACTTTGTGAAGTAAACTGCTCCATGTAGTTCATCTAACAATTCATCAATGATAGGAATAGGAAACTTATCTTTAATGATGATCTTGTTGAGCTCTCTATAATATGGACACATATGCCATGATCCCTCCTTCTTGTGTACCATTACCATTGGTGCAGACTAAGAACTTTGGCTAGCCTTAATTATTCTACCATTTAACATTTCTTCAACAATGTGCTAAATTTCACTCTTCTAGACATATGGGTATATGTAAGGTCTAATGTTAAGAGGAACACTTCCTAGAATTAACTGAATAACATGATCAAAATTTTGAGTAGGTGGAAGACCTTTCAGAATATATTCAAATACCTTGGAGTTCTTATCAATGACCCTTTGGAGATCCAAGGGAATATGATGCTTAGGTGTTTGAACATCTAATGAGCATAATTGTGTAATTATACCTTGATGTGCCTTTCTCAACAATTTTTTCATACCATTAGATCTTATCACCTTGATAATCTATGCAGAATAATTTCATTTTTCCACTCTTATGTCCCTTACTATACTTGTCACAATTAAAGCATAGAAATTTTACTCTTCTTTCATCCAGTTGTTGAGGTGTCAACAATTGAGGTGGGTTAGAAGAAGGAACATTATTCTCTCTATATGTGTTGGAGGTGGTCCTTCTAGTAGTCATCGCCATATTTTTACTTTCAATTTTCCTTTCCAAACTAAAAACATTCTCCAGTGATTTAGGCTCAAGGATACATATCTCATGTTGAATATTCTCCTTTAAAGTGCCCATAAAGAGATTCAATAGATTCTCTTTTGAAATATTCTTCCCTCTAAGAGTTAACTTCTGAAACTGCTTGGTGTGCTCTGTAATTGGACCTTTTTGTTTGAAATTTATTAATTGAATAAAGAAAGTGTTTCTATTAATATTGTTGTAATTTGCAACCAATTCTTCCATGAATATAGACCAAGAGATAGTAGATTATTTTTTATGGCCATAAATCCATGGGTACCACCATACAAATTGATTAGGACCTAAATATAATGATGCAATAATTAGCTTTTGCAAAATTGGCACTTGGTGTAGATCAAAGAATCGCTCCATCTGGAATATCCTTATTATTGGATTGTTGGTAGCAGAATATGCAGTAGATAGATTAGAGTGTAACAGATCATATAGCGAGAAAGGCCCTGCGACCCAATTTCAAATGGTAAATTTAGAAAGATAAGTGAGGAAATCTTGGCACAAGATGTTGGTTATTTCAGTGGCCATTCAATGATACTGAGATGCATATAATTGGAGGAATATTGATGGAACATAAAAACTTAGGCCTCTAGAGATGCACAAAATTTAATGCATATCCAGGAACCTAAAATCAAAACCTCTTATCCACATGGTAGTTTGAGATTTATTTAGGGCTCTGAAAGAAGTCTTAAAATACTCCTTTTGTTGAGCGCTGAAACCACTTTTCTAGCATGTTATCAGTGTATGTTATTCAGGGAGATAAACGTCCTGATCAAATATCAGAACTGTGCCCATCAATAAAAAAGTAGCTTTGGAAACATCCTACCTCAAGAAATGGTCCTAGTAAATCAAAGACAGATAAGTTCTTAGGCTCCTTAAGATGCTCAAAAGATAATACATTCTCTAGATCCTGAACCTGAAACCACCACAACACATGTCCACATGAGAGGGATTCAACATTCCCAAAGAATTCTAAATATACCATTCAAGTATGATCTTGAAACATCTTTACAGACTTACGACAAGCGAGTTAAAAGCTGTTAAATCCCGATAGATGAATCAAACGAGTGCACCCAAATCTTCTATACCTTTCGAATTATCATGTATCTAGATGGAATCATGATCATGATCGACATACATAGATATTTCAGGCTCCTACAACTGCATGATTTTTAATCCATGAGTGCAACCCTTAACACAAAACTATTCAAACACGTGTCAACACTATAGCACTTTAGGTCTTCAAAAGTAGTATTCGAACACCACTTTTCCATGGCTCCCAAAACATCTTTCTTTGACGCAGTTTTTAAGGTGAACCAACCATGTTTTACCCAACGGATATTGCCAGTGCAATTTATTTGATAACATTCCTCGTGCATTCAAACCCCCCATGCCTTCGCTTAGTGACCAATCTTATAGCACCACGTATCCAATATATTGAATGTGCCATTGTTTCAAACTCCTAGCTATAAATGTTTGTATTCAAAATATTCAGAGTATTATTTCAAATAGCTTTCCTAATCTATCGCTTAATCCACTAATATATCGGATTTGTTCTTTGATCCACTGCATCCACCAGCAACCCAATAAGTCAGGACGAGAACATGGGAGAAGAGTATTTTGATATCCATGGTCCAATACTCTCCATCATCTATTTGCACCAACTATCGAGGGAAGTTGAGGACCGTGCTAAAAAAGGAAATGACCTATTGAACCTCTAAAATTTAGGGTTAGCAAAAATGATACTTCCCAAGGCTCAACATTTTCCATAATTAGTGCAATGGTGCACAGAGTAGTACGCACCAGAAAGAAAGGACTTCATATCTAGACTGCGTTCTATTATCTTTCCCATGAATAAGGTGCTTCTCTTAGATATGACAGAGAAAAAAGAAGATCACACTAGCTTGATTTCGATGAAGAGTCAGTTATTGACACAAAAATCAGAGAATTATCATCTGAGAGCAGGGATGATATTATCAGAACACTTATCCCATAGGAAGATGAATTACCTGCTACACATTCACTATACAACCTGGAGATATTCTTGGGGCAAGAACAAATGGTTTTTTGTATGATATGTTAGATTTTAGGGTACAATCATGACCTATTTATCGATAATGCGGCCCTAGGTTTTATTTTGCACTCAATTTGTCAAGTCATGAGTCATCTATTAATTTAGAGATTGCTTATTTTCTTATACAAGTGATTCCCCTCCAGTTAAACAATATTGCTTCAAAGAATCTTTTGAGGTACCCTTCCTATCTTTTGTACATGATTTTGTATCATAACCAACAATTCTTTGAATATTCAAACCTGCAAAAGTCTATAGTCCAACCCAATAATGAAGGTTTCCTTGAATTTGTGGACAATATTATGAAAAATATATATTCTTTAATATTTGATGCATCTCCTCCTAAAGTCTTCCCTAAATGTAAAATTCTAATGCATTTAAATTATGAGGACCTATAGGGGACTAGTTTTGTTTTGAAGGTCATATTGAGATCCGTGATGGAGCATAATTTCCACCTTATAAGCTCCCTGTGTAACACCAATATTGTTTTTCCTTGAATTCATTCACCTAAGGTTTAATTGTGATGATGTACATTTTATGAAAAGTAACAACAGTAGAAATTTTAAGGTTTCAAATGAAGAAATACCTTTCAAGGTTAGAACCAAGGCTGCTCAACCTATTGTTAAAGAAATGTTGGCCATATTGAATCTCCCCAAAAGTTTTATCTAGAAGTATGATCCAAAAGGAGTTATATCTCACAAAAGACAAGTTGTGAGGCTAGCCACATATCCACATGACCCTCATCCACATAATTATAAGATGGATAACCTTAATAGTTGGGAGCAAGCAAAGAAAGCTCTAGATCCAAGTCAAAAAACTATGTCTCATGTCATTCCAACACCTCACAAGACTAACATATTGGTGAAGAGGTCCTTAACTTAGGTCACCTATGACATTCATGGGAAAGGCAAATCAGAAATCCTTGGATCACAATCCATAAATTCTAAATCAGAAAAATAGTCTAGTTTGGCTACCAGCTTAAGCCGATTCCCACTTCTTTAGCACCGGTCATACTAGAAATTTTTCCTTTAGCTGTATGGCCACTAGGGAAGGATGCATCCTCTCAGCAGGAAGCTCTGATGACTACTTCTCGAGTTAAAGTTGGAATTTTTGGTGTTTATGCCCAAATTGAGGATGATAACGTGGATTTGAAAAGGAGCCTTTTTTAAGAAAGGGATCAACATGGGTCACCAAACCAGAATGCTATCAGCACTTGATTTGAGACAGGGAAAACAAAAAATGGCTATTCTAGAACCTATTGTATCTAGAGGTAAGAAGGTGCCTTCAAACTATAAAACCACTTAGGTTACTGTAAACCTTGGTGCATTTTATCCTAAATACATCATGGAGCTCCCCAGGAAAACCAAAGAAGGAGTGTACATAGATGTCTTGAAGTACACTATGAGCACTAATACACTATAAGGTGTAGTCAACATATGCGTCATCTAAAAAATGATAAATATTCAACCAAAGCCAAACAATTGAACATTACTGACTGAACATCATATTGGTAAGTTAGTAAAAGTTCCCAATGATTCAATTCCTATGCAGAATATGCTAAAGGGAATATGCAAGGATATTTTAGCCCTGAAAAAAATCAAACATGCCTGTAGCTGAACATCCATAGATGATAGAGATAGTATCAATACAGTAAGAGTTGGATAAAGTAGTGGCTGAAAATTAGGTCCATAAGGAAATAATCATGTCTCCATCGAGAGAAATTGAGTTAAAAAAGCAAAATCATTACCTTCTGTTAAATAAGCTACAGTTTTACAAGCAACATCATCGATAGATCCTATAGACAAATTGTCCCAAGCCATAGACGAGATGAGTATTAAAGATGCTCAGTTGAATCAGGTCTAGGAGGAATTGAGGTAGAAAAATAATGATCTAAAATTCCTGAATGAAGAAGTGATTAGGAAAGATAATGTTATTTTTGTGTTGCAGTAGTCCAAGGCCGATTTGTAGAAAGACATTAAAGTACTAGCAAGAAAGTTGATTGGTAAGCTATTATTAAGGGAATCTAAGAATTTATTATGGGACCAAATATCATTTCCGATAAAATCTCATTGGAATCATTTTTCCATCTACCAAGAAGAGTGGGAGCTACCTGTGATAGCTCTTTAAGACTCATGTAATATCCTAAATAATCTGGATAAGGGACCCGATAATACCAAGGAAGTAATAGATTTTCTTAATGGACAATCTTATCAAGAACTTCAGGATTATGCTATCAGGGACAAAACCAAGATTATAACGGAAGCTAAAAGGGTGATAAGCAAAGGAATGATGGTTCAAAATGTAAATGATATGGCCAATTAGCTTTCTCATGATGTTCGTTCTTTCAAATCCATGTTTAATGATCTCTTCCAACTAGGCCTTCCTCATTTTTGGGATGGAAACGGAGACCTGTACCCAAAATAACATTTTAATGTCTTTTTGATGGATGCATGTAACTATGAGGCTGACTTTGTAGATATCCAAGGAGAATTGGATGGCAAGACAGTGTTTGGAATGTTGATGTATTTGTAACTTCAAAAGATATTCACTTGTATATTGTATGTATTACATTTGTACTTTATTGTATCCCCGACAGATATGTCTTATTGCTCCGATCGGAAGTTTCATCATTTGTATTCTATTGTTGTACCTCTAACGGAGATGTTTGTTCCTCCGGGATGGAGAATTCATTATTGTACTTGAGTCATGTAAAGTCATTGAGGTCCATCCTCCCATGTATGGGAGGGCATTAGACCCTGGAGTAGTGTCGCAAGTTATATTGTAAGTGTCGTAACTTATATTTGATGGGTTATTAGACCACCTTGGTGGGGTCGGCCCTGTATGAGTCATGTGGGTTAAAGGGTTATTAGACCACCTGTTGGCCTGATTTTTTGACCTAGGTCAACTAAGGAGATTATGCCCACACAGGTTTCTTACTGCAGCTCCTGATGTGTTTGGAATAGCAAAATTTCGCAGGTTGTGGTCCTGCTACTAGCTAAATTTTTATTCTCTTAAGGAGAATAGGGTTAGAAAAACTCAGCAAAATATTATCTATGTTATCCTAACATCAAACTAATTCTAATGTTAATTCCTAAGTCTAAATTATTCTAATTTTGCTTTCCTAGTGAAAGTCTCTTGTTTTGGATTTTGGATGAATCTTCAATTGTGAACCTATTCAAATGTAAAACTACCAATTTTAACCTAAAGGACTATCAAACAGTTGCTAAAACTAGACTTAAATAAACTAAGCTAAACTACAACTTATTGAACCTATCTCAGCTGAGAGCAACTTTCAAAATATTAGATTAATTATCAATCAATAATTTATAATAAAAAAGAGAAAAATGATAAAAATTCAGATAAAAATACCATAATCACTATCATAAGAATCACTTTGTTTAAAATGCACAAAAACAGAAGATTAAAATAGAAAACTATTTCAATATATTCTGTAATGTTTCTGTTAATCGATAATTAATGTCCAACATCAAATGTTTGAATAAAAGGTTACATTTATTAATGAAAACATCGTAAACATACATATTCTATCAAGAAATAAATATGAAATGTATTTGCCACTAAATCATAGTCATCAATAGAAAATTGAATAAAAAGACTTAGTAGCACTTGTGTCAAACACTAATATTGTGTGATTAGAGCAAATTTCAGATGACAAACACAATCATATCACAGTACAATTGCATAAGTTTTGAACTGAGAAAATAATATATCAAAATATGTATAAAGTTTCAAAAACTGTAACAAGTATTGATACCAGTTTGAGAAGTTCCAGTGACAATCATCTACGAAGAAAAAATCCAGCAGAGTAATTAAAATCTGTAAGTATATTTATAATTTCAACAAGTCTTTTCTCATGTACTCCTCTCGACTTCTATACAGTGAGTCTTCATAGTTATTATAGAAAAAAGCTAATAACTCTTTCGAATTTTCTATACAACAACTATTCTAAAAGTATACATTCGATTCCTGACAGTTAATACATAATAAAGACAAAAAATCTTTATCATCGTTCTATTGATTAAGAACTCCTCATAAGAAGGCACTTGGCAGATGTGATCATCTTTCAAAACCACAAGCTAGTCTTTAAATGATAATCTGTCCACGTAGACGACTAGAAGCCATTAACATTTGATATTCAACACCCATATTATTCACACTCGAAACCACTTCACTATTTGTTTAAAAACTCTAAATGTGGAGAACATCATCCAAAATTGAAAGTCCATTTTGCTATGACACCTGCAAAAACGAATTAACTGTGCATGAGTTTCATTAACAATGTAATAAATAACAAAATTTAATTTAATAATAAGCAATGCTCACAGAATCTATGATTCTACGGGCATGCTAATTACCTGTTTTGTTACTTGCCCAAAAATATAGCAGCAATAATGATTTTCAATAAGCAATTTGAAACTTGGTAACTCGACGAGCTTGAGAGATCTTAGCCTTCAACTTGACAATTTTAATTTTATAGCCTTCTTCTCGCTCAAGCAGTTTTTGATTAATGGCTACTAAAGGTTTGTTTTTAGTCTTGAAATTAGCTTTCTTGATTTTCACTTGTTGCCATCAACTGAGCCAAGCTAATAATTCTGATCTCAGACTCTGTAACTCATCTTTTAAGATTATAGAGTTTGATTCAGACATGTCAAGCTTCTTTTCCAATTGGGCAATATGCCTCTTTAATCTTAAAGTTTTTGCAATACTTCTTAATGTTGGATTAGATGAAGAACCATCTGTGAAATATGATTCCCTATTACTATTAATACCAACATATTGACAAGATAAATGATTGGTATCAGACTCACCTGCAGGAGAAGATATGAGATCATTATCTTCAATTTTCTATTCTTGTAGGGACATTTCAGTAGAGATATGATCTTCATCTTCACTCGCAATTTCAATTAATGGAAACTCTTCATGCCGTTGTTAGGATGGTCCACTTACTTGAATAGAGGGGGTTCTTACAGGTATAAAATGGGATCAAACAAGTTTGATGCACATGATGCTTTACAGAGGCAAATCACATATATGCCAGTTTGAGAAAATATACATGTAGGAAGGGATCGTATGCTAAGACAATCAGTTCCTGCTAAAACCTGAACATGCACACATGGAAATAATACCAAAGCATAAAAGTAAATACGGAAAGTAAACCAAATATAAAAGGATCATTTAACATAGAGATATGAGCTAAATTACATGAGGGAATGTAAAACAAGGGAAGTAGGGGCTTCTTGATAAAGATCTCAATTATAGAAAATGTTAAGCAACAAATTTCCAAAAGGAGCATGAAAAGAGAAGAAATAGACCAGAAAGAGTACTCGACACCTTTAATGAAGAAAATATATGAATATCGAGCCTTTTAGAGGGGGAAAACTCCTTATAGAATGTACTAAGTACACAACAGAAGACAAGACAAGATTATTCAAATGAAAATGTCTCCTTCCTATATATAGGAGAAAAAGATGTGTAATCACAACTAATGGACCCAAGCCAACATAAAAAAATATAATAATACTAATAAAAATTGCCGACATCAATAATATGTAATAATCCACAATACAAGGGGTAAAATGCCAACATTTAGGGCTTAGCATGTCCCTCCCCTTCAGATAAGTGTTGTCCTCAATGCTTGATTAATTATGGATGCTTCTGTATAAAGGAGTCATCTTCCCATGTCAAATATGTAACTAGTAAATTCTTCCACTTGGTGCGTTACTCAGTAATAGCATGATTGTGTAGTTGTTTGGTCTTTTTTTCAGTGATTTGTTCAAGTTCCAATATGAATTTTCCTTCTTCATCAATCTTTGACAAGATATTTTGAATTGGGATCTTGTCTCCTATTACCTTTATTAAGCAAGAAACGTGGAAAACTAAGTGTACCCTTGAAGATGAAGGAAACTCCAATTTGTAAGCAATACTGCCAATATTCTACAACACTTTATCAGGACCATAGTACTTGGGTGTTAATTTATTATATTTATTTAGTTTCTTGAGGGACATCTGTTTGTAAGGTTACAGCCTCAAAAATATCCAATGACCTTCTTCAAAACTCCATTCACTGCGATGGTGATATGCTTGTTTTTTCATCCTTTTTTTTGACATAGCCATGTTGTCCTTCAGTAACTGGAGAAATTCTTGCTGGTGCTCTAGGTGATCTTTCGAAGCTTGAAATTTATATTTTCCTTTTAAGGGAGATGTGATAGATGGAGGATGGAACCCATAAAGTGCCATAGATGGAGACATTTTTGGTGACATGTGTAAGGAAGTATTATACGACCATTCTACCAAATTTAACCATTTCACCCACTGTATTTGTTTATCAGATGCAAAGTAGCGAATATATCCTTCCAAACATTTGTTTGTTGTCTTAGTTTTCCCATTGGATTCAGGATGATAAGAAGAACTATGAGCCAACTAGGTACCCAAACAAGAAAATAATTTAGTCCAAAATTTTCTAGTAAAGATTAGATCTCTATCACTTACAATAATCTTTAGGTTTCCATGTAACTTTTGAACTGATTCCATGAAGGCGGCAAAAATTGTACTTACATTAAAAGGATGAGAGAGTGCACAAAAGTGTACATACATTGTGAGCCTATAAAAAACCGCCATAATAACATTCTTCCCTTTTGAATTGGGTAGAATTTCCATAAAATCCATTGATACTTCCTCCCAGTGATGAAAAAGTATTTGTAATGGTTGTAAGAGATCTGGGGTCTTAACTATTTCGACCTTATTTTGTTGGCAAACCAAAAATTCTGCAACGAAATTTTGAGCATTGTATTTAAGATCTTCCCAAAACAATTCCTTGTTGACCCTATGGTATGTTTTTAGGAATCTTGAGTGCCCACCTATAGGAGAGCTGTGTAATTCCAAAAGGATATTTAGTTTGATTTGGTATTTCTTACATATATATAAGTGATCCTTTTACCATAGTGAACCATTTTTCCACACAAAAATATTTGATACAATGGGATCCTTTTATAGCTTTTGAATGAGTGTCCACATAGATATGTCATTCTTCCATTCCTCCCTTGCTACTACTACCCAATCGGCTTGTATAATTCAAATAACATAAAGTAATGCCTCCACATCCTCATTATTTTTGTAGAGTGCATCTGCCATCACATTTTGGTTCCCTTTTTTTATAGATTATTTCAAAGTCATATCAAAACATCTTGGTTACCCATTTTCATTTCTCTTTCGAAGATAGTCTTTGTTCCAAGAAGTATTTAACACGATCATGATCTATTTTGACCTTGAAGTTCCTACCTATTAGGTAAGGAATCCATTGCTTAAGTGCATGTAGTATTTCCATAATTTCCTTCTCATCAATTGGTTTATGTAATTTATTTCCCTTGTTTGGTTGACTTTTGAAAGCAATGGGCCATCCTTCTTGCATTAGAACAACACCGATTCCATTTTCTGAGGCATCACATTCCACGGTGAAGGTTTTTTAGAAGACTTATCTAGTATAAACATGATCTTTGCACATTTCCTCTTTAAGTTGTTCAAATGCTTGAGTTGCCTCTGGATTCCATGAAAATGCTTCCTTCTTCAGTAATGTTGTCAAAGGTCTACTATTATTCCATAGTTCCAAACAAACTTGCAATAGTACCCTATCAAACCTAAGAATCCTCTAATATTCTTCAAGGTTTTGGGAATCATCCTGTCCATCATGGATTTAATTGTGTTAGTGTCTACCTTGACACCTTCCTGAGATACAATATGACCCAAATACTCTACCTCCTTTACCCCAAAGAAATATTTGGAAGGTTTTGCATATAGTTGTTTCTCCTTTAGTAGTTGTAGCACCCTATCAACATGTTGAACCTGTTCTTCCCAATATTTGATATGGATTAGTATATCATAAATAAATATTAATACCAATTTTCTAAGGAAGGGCTTGAAAATGGAATCCATCAAACCTTGAAATGTGGAAGGTGCATTAGTAAGGACAAAAGGCATGACCATAAATTCATAATGACCTTCATGATTTTTGAATGGTATTTTTGGGATGTATTTTCCTTCATTCTAATTTGATGATACCCTGAACGGAGATCCAACTTTGTGAAGTAAACTACTCCATGCAGTTCATCTAACAATTCATCAATGACAGGAATAGGAAACTTATATTTAATGACGATCTTGCTGATATCTATATAATATGGACACATATGCCATGATCCCTCCTTCTTGTGTACCATTACCACTGGTGCAGACTAAGAACTTTGGCTAGGCGTAATTATTATAGCCTCTAACATTTCTTCAATAATGTACTAAATTTCACTCTTCTAGACATAGGGGTATATGTAAGGTCTAATGCTAGGAGGAACACTTCCTAGAATTAAGTGAATAACATGATCAAAATTTTGAGTAGGTGGAAGACATTTTAGAATATATTCAAATACCATGGATTTCTTATCAATGACCCTTTGGATATCCATGGGAATAGGATGCTTAGGTGTTTGAACATCTAATGAGCATAATTGTGCAATTATACTTTGATGTCCCTTTCTAAACAATTTTTTCATACCATTAGATCTTATCACCTTGCTTTGATTCCCTGTGATACCCCTTAATTCAAATTATTTTCCTTCCCAAGAGAATTTTATGAAAATTTATTGAAAATTAAAAGCCACTATTCCCAATGATTGTAACCATGGACCCCCTAAGACAATATCAACACCACCTATTGGCATAGCAATCATTAGACTATTCAATACATACCCCCCCATAGTAAGATTGATATTATGGCATATCCCTAAGCAATTGATAGTTCCTCCATCTGCAATCATTAATTGAAACTTTAGTTTTGGATATACAAAGCAATTGAAACATTGTTACCTTTTTCTTTTTGATATATCCTTCGATCTTGAGAGTGCGAGGAGTGCTAATTCCATCCAATGCATGATAGGATATGGTAGGAGGAATCTCTTCGGAAGTAATCTCTTCTATTTATTCACCTTGAGATGGTTCTTGTTCTTTTGTTTCTTCCTCTTGCCAATCTATTTAAAATAATTTTGTTTTTCCACACTTATGTCCCTTGCTATACTTGATGTCACAATTAAAGGATAGAACTTTTACTCTTCTTTCATCTAGTTGTTGAGGTGTTAACATATGAGGTGGGTCAGAAGAAGGGACATTATTCTCTCTATATGTGTTGCAGGTGGTTCTTATAGAAGTCATCGCCATATTTTTACTTTCAATTTTCCTTTCCAAACTAAAAGCATTCTCCAGGGATTTAGGTTCAAGGATACATATCTCATGTTGAATATTCTCCTTTAAGTTCCCATAAAGAGATTCAATAGATTCTCTTCTGAAATATTCTTCACTCTAAGAGTTAACTTTTGAAACTGCTTATTGTGCTCTGTAATTGGACCTTTTTGTTTGAGATTTATCAATTGAATAAAGAAAGTGTTTCTATTAATATTGTTGTAATGTGCAATCAATTCCTCCATGAATATAGACCAAGAGATAATAGAGTCCTTTTTACGGTCATAAATCCATTGGTACCATACAAATTGATTAGGATCTCAATATAATGATGCAATAGTTAGCTTTTGCAATGTTGGCACTTGTTGTAGATCAAATAATCGCTCCATCTAGAATATCCATGTTATTATATTGTTGGTAGCATAATACATAATAGAGAGGTTAGAGTGTAATGGATCATATAGTGATCAAGGACCTGCGACCCTATTTCAAATGGTTTAAATTCAGAAAGATAAGTGAAGAAGTCTTGGCACAAGATGTTGGTTATTTGAATGTCCATTCAATGATCCTAAGATGTATATGATTGAAGGAATATTGATGGAAAGCAAATACTTAGGCCTATAGAGATGCACAAAAGGTAATCCACAACCAAGAACCTAAAATCAAAACCTCTTATCCACATGGCAGTTTGAGATTTATTCAGGGCTATGAAAGAAGTCTTAAAATACTCCTTTCGTTGATCCCTGAAACCAATTTTTTAGCATGTTATCAACAGATTTTATTCAGGGAGATAAACATCCTAATCGAATATCAGAACTGGGCCCATCAATCAAAAACTAGCTTCAGTGAAATCCTACCTCAATATATGTTCCTAGAAAATAAAATACGGATAAGTTCTCATGCTCCTTAAGATGCTCGAAAGATAATACATTCTCTAGAGCCTGAACTTGAAACCACATGATCTTGAAACATCTTTACGGACTTACGACATGCGAGTTAAAAGCTGTTAAATCTTGATAGATGAATCAAACGAGTGTACCTAGATCTTCCAGACCTTTCGGATTGTCACGTATCTAGATGGAATCATGATCATGATCGACATACAAAGAGATTTCGAGATCCTACAACTACATGATTTTTAATCCATGAGTGCAACCCTAAACCCAAAACTACTCAGACACGTGTCAACACTATATCTCTTTAGGTACTCAAAAGTAGTATTCGAACACCACTTTTCCATGCCCCCCAAAACCTCTTTCTCTAACACAGTTTTTAAGGTGGACCAAGCATGTTTTACCCAATGGATATTTCCATTTCCATTTCTATGATAATTTTCCTCATGCATTTAAATCCAGTGACCAATCTTATAGCACCACGTATCCAATATATTGAATGTACAATTGATTCAAACTCTTAGCTATAAATGTTTATATTCAAAATAATCAGAGTATTATTTCGCATAGATTTCCTAAGCTATCACTTAATCCACTGTTATCTCGGTTATGCTCTTTCATCCATTGCATCCACCATTCTAGTATTGTTTTTTATGCAAAGTAGCATGGAATCCATTGAAAACATAGAATCCTCCCTATTTACTAGCAACCCAATCAGTCATGAAGATCACCTGCGAGATGAGCATTTTGATATCCATGCTCCAGTACTCTCCATCATCCATTTTCACCAATTGTTGAGGGAATATGAATACCATTCTAAAGAAGTAAATGGCCTATTGAACCTCTAGAATTCAGGGTTAGCAAAAATGATACTTCCCAAGGCTTGACCTTTTCCAGAATTAGTGCAATGGTGCGCAGAGTAGTATGCACAAGAAATAAAGGACTTCATCTCTAGGATGGGTTCTATTATCTTCCCCATGAATAAGGTGTTTCTCTTAGATATGACAGAGAAAAAATAAGATCACACTAGCTTGATTTCGATGAAGAAGTTCTCAACACAAAAATCAGAGAATTATCATTTGAGAGAAGGGATGCTTTTATTAGAATGCTTATCCCATAGGAAGATGAATTACCTGCTACACATTCACTATACAACCTGGAGATATTCTTGGAGAAAGCATAATGGTTTTTTCTATGGTATGTTAAATTTTAGGTTACAATCATGACTTATTTATCGATAATGCGGCCCTAGGTTTTATTTTGCTACTCAATTTTTCAAATCATGAGTCATCTATTAATTTATAGATTGTTTCTTTTCTTATACAAATGAGTCACCTCCAGTTAAAGAATTTTTCTTCAAAGAATATGTTTAGGTACCCTTACTATATTTTGTACATGATTTTGTATCATAACCAATAATTCTTTGACTATTCACACCTGTAGAAGTCCATAGTCCAACCCAATAATGAAGGTTTCCTTGATTTTGTGGACACTATTGTGAAAAAAGATATATTCTTTACTATTTGATGCATCTCCTCCTAAAGTCTTCCCTGAATGTAAAATTCTAATGCATTTAAATCATGAGGACCCTATAGGGGACTGGTTTTGTTTTGAAGATTATACTGAGATCCATGATGGAGAATAATTGCCACCTTATAAGCTCACTGTGTTCTTAACACCAATAATGTTTGTCCTTGAATTCATTCACCAAAGGTTCAATTGTGATGATGTACATTTTCTGAAAAGTAACAACAATAGAAATTTTAAGGTTTCAAATGAAGAAATACCTTTCAATGTTAGGACCAAGGCTGCTCAACCTATTGTTAAAGAATTATTGGCTAGCTTGAATCTCCCCAATTTGTTTAGCTATAAGTACGATCCAAAAGAAGTTATATCTCACAAAAGACAATTTTTGAGGATAGCTGCATATCCACATGACCCTCATCCATAGATTAATAATATGGATAACCTTAATAGTTGGGAGAAAGAAAATAAATATCTAGATCCAAGTCAGAAAACTATGTCTCATATCATTCCAACACCTCACCAGACTAACCTATTGGGGAAGAGGTCCCTGACTGAGGTTACCTATGACATTGAGAAAGACAAATAAGAAAGCCTTGGATCACAATCCAGGAAGTCTAAACAGAATACAAGCTTAATCTGATTCCCACTTCTTTAGCATCTGTCATACTAGAAAATTTTCTTTCAGCTATATGGCCACCAGGGAAGGAGGCATGCTCTTAGCATGAATCCCTAATGACAACTTCTGCAGTTAAAGTTGGGATTTTTGGTTTTAATGCCCAAATTGAGGATGATAATGTGGATTTGAAAAAGAGCCTTTTTTTAAGAAATGGATCAACATGGGTCATCAAGCCAGAATGCTTTCAGCACTCGATTTGAGACAGGGAACACAAAAACTGGCTATTTTAAAACCTATTGTATCTAGTGGTAAGAAGGTGCCTTTAAACTATAAAACCACATAGGTTACTATAAACCTTGATGCATTTTATCCTAAATACATCATGGAGATCTCTAGAAAACTAGAGAAGTCTACATAGATGTCTTGATGTGTGCTATGAGCACTAATACACTACAAGGTGCAATCAACAGACTTGAGCATCATCTCAAAAATGATAAATATTCAACCAAAGCCAAGAAATTGAAGATTAATGACTTAGAACATCAGATTGGTAAGTTAGTAAAAGATCCCAATGATTCAATTCCTATTCAGAATATGCTAAAGAAAAAAGACAAGGGGATTTCAGCCCTGAAAAATAAATCGAACATGCCTACAGCCAAACATCCACATATGAAAGAGATAGTATCAATATAGTAAGAGTTGGATAAAGTAGTGGCTGAAAATCAGGTCCATAGGGAAATAATCGCGTCTCTGTCGAGAGAAATTGAGTTAAAAAAGAAAAATCAAGACCTTTTGTTAAATAAAGCTACAGTTTTACAAGCAACATCATCGATAGATCCTAAAAACATATTGTCCCAAGCCATAGCCGAGATGAGTATTAAATATTCCCAGTTGAATCAGGTCTTGGAATAATTGAGGTAGAAAAATAATGAGCTAAAATACCTAAATGAATAAATGATTAGGAAAGATAATGTTATTTCTACGTTGCAGCAGTCTTAGGCCGATTTGTAGAAAGACATTCAAGTACTAGCAATAAAGCTGACCAGTAAGGTATTATTAAGGGAATCTAAGAATTTATTCTGGGACCAAATATCAATGCCGATAACATCTCACTGGAATCATTTTTCCATCTCCCAAGAAGAGTGGGAGCTAGTTGTGATAGCTCTTTAAGACTCATGTAATATCCTAAAAAATATGGATAAGGGACCCGATACTGCCAAGGCATTAATATATTTTCTTAATGGAAAGTCTTATCAAGAACTTCAGGATTATGCTATACAGGACAAAACCAAGATTATAATGGAATATAAAAAAGGTGATAAGTAAAGGAATGATAGTTCAAAATGTAAATGATATGGCCAATCAGCTTTCTCATGATGTTCGTTCTTTCAAATCCATGTTTAATGATCTCTTCCAACTAGGCCTTCCTCATTTTTGGGATGGAAACGGAGACCTATACCCAAAAGAACATTTTAATGTCTTTTTGATGGATGCACATAAATCTGAGGCTGACTTTGCAGATATCCAAGGAGAATTGGATGAAAAGAAAATGTTTGGAAAGATTCATCCAGAGTTTGAAGTATCTACTAGGCTTCAGTCAATATTTAAAAATATGTTGAAACCAACCTATGAGCATTATACAGAGATGGATATGGCTCTCAAAGAAGTAAACGTTTTCCAATATCCTTTGGGAAATGACTAGAAGAATATTACCAATCTCCTTCAGCTCAAGAAACATGCAAGGGTAGCACCAATGTAGTCACCAATTTGAGCCTCATCATTGCATCCACATCCTCTTCCACCTTAGCAAGGTGGATCCCGAGTACCTTTTCCAACCGGTCAAAATCAAGTCATTCAATAGTGAATTTTGTAACAAAATTTTTGCTCAAACTATTTTAAAACTGAAAAAAATATTATTAAACATAATTTTGTTGTAAAAAATTGGAAATCCCTAAAGGCTATAAATAAGATCAAAGACTAGAAAATATGGTTGACTCTTTTTGGAATAAGTGTAACTTCTGAAGGATTTTGTTTGATAAAGCACTAGATAGGAACTTGTAAGATCTGTTATGATGATTATGAGGATTCTGAGATTCTAATATATACAGTTAGTACCATTTTCGATTGTATTTCCTTCTCTTCCACTTTTCTATAATTGACAAAGCATAATGCAAATCCTCTTGGGATAGCCTTTGACCTTATATTTGATTGAAATGTTATGATGTGTGTCATTTTATAGATAATATGTTGTGAAATATTCGCAATGTGTTATTTGGATTTGATGAGATTTTTTTTGTAAATATCTGTGTTTATTCTACCATTATTTTTTTTTACTACTGAATTTTGTTTGCTCAGTACATCTTCCAAAAACAATGGGATAAATATTTACTATAGTAGTACCTTTGTTCATGCCATTTCATCCATCCATATATACAGTCTTCTCCTATTGTATTAGAAGTAATTCCCACAATTCTTTGTATGACTATGAATGTGTATCTGATTTTTGGACGATGCAAATAAGTTACAATGATTCTTGATTAATTTTTCTGTTGAATAAGAAAACCACAAACGAAAAATCTATTGATACCCAAGCTCAATTCTAAATTACAACCTTAGAATGCCTCTGGGACTAAAAGGATCATTGCCCTCAAAATTTCTCATGTCAATATTGGGAATAAAGTAGTTCTTTGGAATTGAGTTGAACCCATTATGATGGAATAGATCATTAGATTTCAGGGACCCAAACCCCTTATCCTCTAATTGTTTTTCAATTTTCTCAATATATTATTGGAATAAGTCCCCATTTTTCTCCTTATCCTCTTACTGAGTAGATGAATGTGTAGGAAAGCTAGTCTTATCTCATTTATTATTATCTTCAAATATTCTAGATCGTCTTTTCTATCCATCTTATTTTCCAAGATAACTAAATCAACCATTTTCACAATCCTTTTCATCATATCTTCCAACATGGACACCCTAAAAGATATGCCTTCACTTTCATCGTAGGTCAGTGATGAATCCTATGGCGGTTTAAGTGGAGTGTGATTTTTTACACTACCTTTTGGTGGAATTTTGAACCATATAAATAGATATCACACCTTGGGTTCAGCTTAAATAGATACCTCTACTAAAATTTATTCAAATTTAAAATGGCATACCTTTCTCCAATCTTGTTTTGAAGACTAATTTTCTAGCCGACCTTTCAACTGAGGCAACATTAAAATTTTGTCCCCTCCGAGTATGAAATATCTACTTATGGTAGCCTGATATGTCCTCTTTCCAATTTAATAGGTATCATTGAATTTGGATGTTCCAAAAGAAGTTGTGACAATTTTCCCAACACTTATTGTTTTTATCCTATTCAGAAGAGCGAGAGTGTACCTCTTGCCACATGTTCAATATTTTGATTCTAGTTCTGAAATTGCTACCCATGATATGCTATTCTTTTTTATTTTTTATTCAATAGGTCTCACTCAATTTGGATCTTGTATGCTATAGATATAACCATTTTTCCCGGAAAATATAATTTAGACTAGTTAGAAACCCTAAACGTCCACTAGGTATAATCTTGAACTTGTAATGAATTAGGATCAATTTTTTTGATCACATATAGATCGACCTATTTTCTAGATGTATTCTAAGTTTTGATGTCTGAATATTTGTAGAAAAAAATTATAGTAAAAATTCCAAGGTATCTTGTTTTGGAAGTGTCCAAGCTCTGATAGCAAATGTTAAGCAACACATTTCCAAAAATAGCATGAAAAGAGAAAAAATAGACTAGAAAGAGTATTGCATGCCTTTAATGAATAAAATAGATGGATAGCAAACATGTTCAAGGGGGAATACTCCTTATACAATGTACTAAGTACATAAAACAAGACAAGAAAAGATGATTCAAATGAAAAGGTCTCCTTCATATATATAGGATACAAAGAGGTACAATTACAACTAATGGACCCAAGACAACATAACAAATATAATAATACTAATAAGAATTACCAATAATAGGCATAAGATGACATCAATAATATGTAATGAGGCACAATATAGGGGGTAAAATGACAACATTTATGGCTTAACAGAAGATTGATCACATAATTGACAAGATCATGGAACTACGATTATAATGGTCTAAACAATGTGTCAAACAGGTGTCTTATGAGACCATATGTGCAAGAATAAAAATGGGTCCAAATCACTATAAAATAGGTGGGTCCCAAAAACCTAGGTGTCATTTGGATTGTTCACCATTAAAGGATCTTGTGATCTAAAAAAATTTAGGCATCGATTTATTCTAATATGTCCGTTAGATTTCGATTCCACAGTTTGCAAGTTAGTGGTTTCACCTTACTCTTCAGTTATTTTCCATTTGGTTTGTTGCTTTAGGTCTCCACGGCCTTACTGAGAGGCTCAGATGGTTTTAGTTGTGGGTTGTGCTTTTTGAGGGGGATTTGGTTTTCACTCAATAGGTGTGAAATTCTCACACTTGGTTGGGGGAAATGCTTGATCCTAGGTCACACTCAGTAGGGAAAACGTTGTGACTAGGGTTGCTAGTTTTATTCGACCAGGGGCAACCCAAGTCACCTTGTTTGAGGTAAGAAGAGGGACTAAGTCACTTTCATGATTTTGACTCACATGTCAATTTGGATGATATAGGATGATTATTAATTGGAAGGAGAGGGACATTGTTGAGCTATAGAGATACATCATAAATGACCCTCTGGTAAGAGATAGTCTCAGACGATATGGGTTGATCAAGTTTGTGGATAACACTTTGATGAGGTTGGTGATGTTTCTCCTTTCTAAGGTCATTGAGCATTAGGATATATATGTGGGTGATTTCATCATATAAGGTGAACGCATCAAGATCACCCTCTAGGATGTGTACTTAATGACTGAAATCACTATGATGGGAGTCATATGTGACACACAAGTCATGAATCCACGAGATGTCAATATGGAGGATGTGTTGGCCTGACAGTATAGAGATGATGCACAGTTGCATGGATACATTGTATTAACAATTGGAATTGATATACTGGAGTTAAAGTAGTGACTATTGGCATCATACGAGTACTAGCGTTGATCGGGACCCATAATATCTCTAGCATTCAGATGATGGTCATGGAGTAGGTGGCAGGGGTGACCTACTTTGAGTGGCCCCAAATCTTCTTGAAAATACTTCAGTGAAAAGTAAACAAGAGTAGTCAGCACAAAGGATACTTTGGTTTTCAGACATTCATTTGTTTATTTTTTGGGTGAGTATCGATAATACACCCTCGTGTCATTTTCCGTGATGGAAGTCCCATGGAGCCGAGGATGTGATGATGGGGGTAGATGATGGTACATGGCAGAGGAAGAGAAATGGTAACATTTTTAGATAGGTATTTTTTACTCAGTGATTCCAACTCTTGATTGTTAGTGAGGACTATCTATACATTCAGATGGACTTTCAGGTAGACCTAAAACTTTGATTTCCACCCGACTAGGCTTGGGGACCAGATGGTACATAGGATTATGCATTATGATTTTGATAGTGATGCTTACATACTAGCATAGATGATAACTATATTTGATTATGTAATCATGGTACCCATTACTCATCATACATATTTTTTGTGTATATGTGGGACATGTTCCCCCAACAAGGTTTTAGTGTAGACAAGGAAGGTTCAAGGGGGTTGATCCGACCCATCATGCACAATGTAGTTGATAGAGTGTCAATGTGATTTTGGAAGTATTTCATTGTGATGTTGGCTGACTAATGGAGGGTGTGATTAATGACAGTTGGAAGCACCTTGATGATGAGTTGATCATCGTGTGTTACTAGGCTCCACTAGATTGACATACAAGCATGCTTCGTATAGAAGTGGCCACACAAGGCTTCAATGAAATTACAAGGGGGAATGTTCCTCGCATCATGAACGATGATGGTGATGAGGAGGAGTTAGAAGAGTCCAATAATTATTTAGATGATGAGTATGCATTATTATGGAATTGCCCCCATGTTATGGACATGGGATTTTTTACTTATGTATCACATATTTTGATTGAGATTTTGGGATCACTGATGTAGACACTTCTATTTTGGACATATGCTTATAATTTATAGATGCACATAAATGTGGAATGTATGTACATGATATTTCTATTATGATGATGTTATGTTGTGCAATGTATGCTTATTATGTACATCTGGATGCACTATGTGATGGATGGATGTAATGCACATTCATGGTTTAATTCCCTATTATTAGTTATGAATATGCCAATCTAGAATTCGATTTCTTGTATGATCCACATCACTATTGAGACTCCTAGGTATATGAATGAATGTGATGGATTCAAATTTTCTAACCAATTTTTGAGATCGTAGCTATTTTCTAGAGAAGTAACGATCGCATACACGATAACAATTATTCAACTATGTGACAAGAATCTGGGAATTGAGGAAAACACGAAGGGGAAGAATGTGCATATGGAGAGAATCACCCAATATTCCAATCATAACATTGTATTCCACTTGATTATTGGTGGCCGCACCAATACATACTCCACTAACATGGATCATGACGTGTGATAGGGAATAAAGGACCCAAGTGACCGAGGTGATATTCAGGGTGTATCTACTTGCATTGTTAGCATAACCAACATAACAATAAGGTTTCCAATCCATATGATAGAATCAAAGAAACAAACCATGAGGCTTAATATATAGGAAAAAAACACAACTATGATGAAAGAAAAAAGGGTGCATCAGTTTTATGGATAATATTTTTTGAGGTACAACCCATTGTGGGGGTTATTCAAGAGTTTTCCATCTAGACCAACAATGAGGTATGCCCCCTTGCTAAGGGAGTGTTTGATGACATGGGTTCCCTACAACAGGGACTCAAACTTTCCTTGACCAAGTTTGTCATGCGCTTGGTCATAAAAAAGGACAATATGACCTTTGTAGAATAGGCATGGGTAAACATGGCTCTTGTAATTTGCTTTCAATTTTTTTTGCCATCCTTGATGTTTTGTAGGGTGACACAATTATCCTCATCTAATTGTTCCAAAGAGATTAAGTGTTGTTCAAGAGTGGAGGTATCTGGAAAATTTTCAATGGAAAGGTATAAATATGGGATTTGGAACTCGATATGTAGGACAGACTCCGCTCCATGGAAGAGATGGAATCAAGTAAGCCCAATTGTAGTTTTCTTGGATGTCCGATATGCCCATAGGGAATGAAAAAACATATGATTCCAGTTGTAATTGTGCTTATCCACCATCCATTGGAGCATGGTTTTGAATACCTTGTTGAAAGCCTCTAAAAAAGCATATGATTCTAGTTGGAATTGTGCTTATCCACCATCCATTGGAGCATGGTTTTGAAGACCTTGTTGAAAGCCTCAACTTGGCCATTTCCCTTAGGGTAATAAGAGGAAAAATGGTGCTCAAATCTCAAATGGTATGCTAATTCTTTCCAAATAATGTCTTAAAAGTGTGTGTCGTGATCGGACACCAGTTGACGTGGGACACCAAACCAAGTGATAACATAGTTAAAAAACAAATGTGTCATTGTTGTGATGGTGTTGTTCTATGTCAGCATGGATCCGACCCATTTGGTGCTATAGTTAACCACCACCATGATTTATTTAAGGCCACTATCCAATGTAGAGTTTCATTCCATGAAGTCAATGGACCATTTACAAAATGAACCAACATTGTCTATTGGGTGTAACAAGGTAGGAGGAGTCCTCTCCTTTAGGGTAAAGAGTTTCCAGTTTTGATAATTTTTAACTACCTCAATGCAATCAAGAAGTAAGGTGGGATAGAAATAACTAGAGCAGATTATCTTTTGGGAAGTTTCCATACCTAAGATATTACCACCACAATCCCCACTATGATAGTCATTTAAGACCCATTTGAACTCATCATGTGTGAGACATTGTTGTAAGATCATGGCAATTCCTCATCGGTATAAAATACCATCGACGAGAAGGTATCGAGGGGCTTGGTGATTAATTTGATGACAACTATCCAAATTGAGGTGATATTTGAACTTTTAAGTGCGTAAATAAACAAGGATTCCCCTGTAACAAGGATTGTTTGACTCAATGGTGAACAAATGTTCATCCAAAATATTGTCATGGATATGGGATGAGTTTGTGTTAGAGGGTAGATCCTTAATGAACTCCACCAAATCTAAATCCTTTTTACTCTTGGGGGTCACAAAATCAAGGTCGTATTCTTGAAATTTAATAATCCAATTAATGAACTTTCCTTCAACTAGGAGTCAGTTCAATAGATATAGCATAGGAATAGAATCTATGACAACTTTAGTTTTTCTCATGAGAATATAGTGAGGGTCTAGATAAATTCTTGCTAACATAGTATATTCCATGTTCTTGATGGCCAACATCCTCTTGGATGTGTTGAAATTTTCTTTTCTTTGATGTCAACTAATGTCAAAGAGGATGCCAATTGATTCAGTTTGAGTTATTGATATAAATCAATGTCAAAGTGGATACAACATTCCTACAGTAGTTTGAACAAGTATGTAGAAACCACTTTAAAGAAGCATATGCACAAGATGGTGAAGGTGACATATATGGATGTCAATTTGAGAAAGTATATATGTTTCATTTAGTTTGAATATATGTGTCTAAGGATACATCATGCATGATGAGTTTGAATAAGTACATAAGGAAGGAACATCATGCAGATTCAACTCAAAGAAGCACATAAGTAAGGTATCCTACTACATGTGGTACCTACATAGATATCAAGTCCACCAAGTCACACTTTCTCATGGTAGTAGTCAAAGAATTGGTTGGCCAATGGTACAGGTGCACAAGCTTCCAAAGAGTTGGTTAAGAAAAGGTACAAGTGTGCAAGCATGTTGAAATAAGACTATGGAATAAAAAAGCATTGCTTGGTCAAATATAGGGAGTACGCAAGCTATAAGAAACAATATATGGTCGGACAGTCTTGAAAGCATGAAAGTCTAGTCAATTAGAAGATGCTTTCATTTTTAAAGGCCACACAACTTCATAGAAGTGTACATCGATTGAAGTATATTTATGATTAAGTTCCACATCCAAAGGTACAACAGGTGTCCAAGTCCCACAAGTGATGACGCAGCAATGTTCGAAGTCCCACCAAGTAGAAGTTGGTGTAAGTGCAGATTTCACAAAGCATTCATACATCAAGTGTGCAATACCCACAAGGGATGGTACGTCAAGGGTCAAAGACTCACCAAGTTGAAGAGAAAGGATGCGCACATACCTCAAAGATATGGTACTTCAAGATCACAAGTGTACACCACTAAGGTGTAAGTCACACTAAGTTGTGGACCATGGAAGCAAAATAATCACAAAGGATGACACATCATTCATAAGATGACATGTGTCAAAATGCACAATCCGTGAAGTATGGAAAAAGGGATTGCACAACCAACTTGTGGACATACAAACCGTGTAGGACATGTATAACTAGAGATGCAAGTTGGAGATTTGAAGTAAGCTTGATGGCGAGATCATAAGAGCTTCATCTGGAAGATACATATTTATATTCGGGGCACCAAGGGATTGAAAAAATAACAACATGATCTAACGAGGAGTCAAGTGTGCACATACAATTGAATGGAGTACTGATGGTGCATAGAATGATGTTATAGATCTATGATGATTGCACAAAACACCAAAAGAAATAAATACTAAAGTATGCGCAATTGCATGATTTTTTGAATGACTGAATTACAAAAAGTATGAATATAGTCATAGATGTTGTAAGTAATATAGAAGTGCAGAGATAGAACTGAAGTATATCAGATGATGCGTAGATGTTTGGCTAATGCAGAAAAGCTGAAGTGAATTGTGGAAGTTGAGAAGACCATCTGATGCACGACAATAGAGAAGAATTAGGATCGAGTAAGCGCATCATGATGACGATGATTTGAGAAAAGTGCGTTGAACCGAAAGGATGAATCATTTGATGCATTGCATGTCGTAGATTTTCTAAAAGACTGTGGCACTTAAACATAAGAGATATATTAAAACATGTCTAGTTCCATCTGTTACTGGTCCATTGTTTCAGAGAAGAAAACTGTCAATTGAAATCATAGTATCAGTTGGTTCGAGAAGTTGTGAAGAAGTATATTGATAGAGCATATCCTAATGCAGACTATAGAGTCAGCAAGAACTCAATACATGAAGTAAGACATCAAAAAAAGTGTTGAATTGAAAGGAATGAGAAGTCAAGTGATGTATGCAACATAGTGCCGAAGACTGCACACAATAAAACACACTTCAAAAGATCAGAAGTGTGCGTGGACTTGAATTTCAGCAAGTTAGAATCATATTATGGATATATGGGTGGAAAGGTAGGGCAAGGAGATAGGGGGTTGTAGGCTCCTTCCAGTTGGTGTTGGAGAAACACATGGATTTGGTGCTTCCTTCAGGTACATAATATATTGAGAACTTTGTCTCAAAGATTTGATGTGAACGTGTCTGTTTAAGAATATTGAGCTAATCTTGAAGACTTGGAAAAGGATGAACTTCAAGGGATTTTGACTACATACGAGATGAGAACTAATAAAGATACTCCACTCATAAAGGAAGCTTCTTTTAAAGCCACTGGAAAGGATAAGCATGATCATGACAAAGACTGTTGTGATTGTGAAATTAAGAACAACAGATCTAATGAACAAGTAAATCAATTACAATAGATGAAACTCATAGAATAGTGTAAAACTGTGCAAAAGGCTTGCAACAGTGCTCTATTGAACTCATAATAGTAGAATACAATACAATACAGTAACAATGACTGAGCAATTCAAATTAACCAAGGAGGTCATTTGAATATCATGCATGGAATATCTTAGCTCCAACTAGGAGTCCTCATCATAAGATCAATGGAGTCATCAATGCATAAGTAATGGTCAACCAGGTGTCAAACTGAGTCTAACTGAGTGTGGTAGGTGTAACTGGCACATGTAGGCACTAACTAAATGAAGGAGGCTCAGCGGAGGGCACATGAGGATCTAACTAGAGTCAGAATAGGCATTCTAGTCTCACTGGAGGTCCAACAGTGTGATACAAGTAGTTAGGAGTCAATCTAGCCTTAAATCAAGGAAAGAAAACTACCTAACTGAAGTGAACTGAGTGGTAGGTGAAGAAGGGTGCTTTTCTCAAGTGGTAGGTAAGAAGTGGGTGCCTTCCTGACTAGTTGGGCTAAAATTGTACGGAAAGAAGCTCTCGGGTGTTGGCAAACTGGGGACTAGGTGTTGGAGGCATCAAACTAGTGACTGGAATGCATGCGGATGCATGCAAATGCATGCATGCAAAGTACAAAACTGAATGATTAGATATCCTAACACCCCCCCTCAAGCTATACTATGATGTAAAAAATAATAACTGAATAGGGCCCTGGTTACTGGGACCAAAGGTCACCCCGATACAATAATCCAAAAATGCTAGAAATAAATCTAAGTGGGGAAAGAGGGCAAACCCAATGGGAAGAAATCCCCCCCTCAAGATGAACATAGAAGGATCTAATATGTCTCCACCATGATGGAACTCACCCCCAATAGTGAATGGAGGTAAGAGAACTTCTTCTCAGTGAAGGTCTTGGTGAAGATGTCTACAATTTGCTCATTTGTAGGGAAATATTGCAAAACAATGGTTTTGTCATGCACCAGCTCTCGGATGTAGTGCATGTGGATCTCGATGTGCTTGGTCCTCTGTCTCTGAACTAGATCCATCGAGATCTTGATAACACTTTGATTGTCGCAAAAAATGACAGTCGAAGTAGTACTACCAATATCAAACTCCGATAAAATACCCTGCAACCAAACTGCTTGAATGCAAGCATTAACTGCTCCTCGATACTCTTCCTTTGTTGAAGATAATGCAATGGATTCCTGCTTGTTGCTTGACCATAAAATAGGCCCATTTCCAAACATGAAAACATAACTGGAAGTGGGCTTCTAATCAATACTATCACCCGCCCAATCTGAATCTGTATACCTAATCAAATCTAGCTCACAATCTGCAGCATAGTGTATGCTAAAGTGTCGAGTACCCTGCACATAGTGTAAGATCCTCTTGGCTGCCCGCCAATGGATCTCATGGGGCTGCTGCATATATCTTGATATAGCACTCATGGCATAAGATATGTCAGGCCTTGAATGTGTCAATTATAGTATAGAACTGATCAATTGTCGATACAATGTAGAATCTGCAAGCGGTGTAGAATCTCCCTCCTCGAGACTAATTCCTGAGAGGAATGGGAAGGGAGATGCCTTATATTCGGACATGTTGAACTTGTTTAATAGGTATTACATGTATTTTTGTTGATATATGGTGATCCCATCAAATTTTTTTGCAATCTCAAGCCCCCAAAATTGTTTTAGCAAGCCCAAATCGCTCATGTCAAAAGCTAGATTTAAAGCAATTTTTAACCTGTCAATTGAACTGAGAGTGCTACTAGTTATCAAAATATCATCAACATAAAGAACTATAATAAGAAAATTACCTTCAATTTTCTGTAGGTAAACATTTGGATCTGATTTTCACCTTCCGTAGTTTTGCAAGAGAAGGAATGAGTCCATCTTAGCATACCAAGCTCTTGGGGCCTGTTTTAAGCCATATAATGACTTCCTCAATCTACATACTAACTTTGGATCTGATATATATCCTTATGGCTGCTTCATATATATTTCTTCTTTCAGATCTCCATTTTGAAATGCACTCTTCACATCCATATGGTGCACTTCCTAGTGCTTGGATGCGGCAATAGCTAAAACAAGACGAATCGAATCCATCTTTGCAACCGGTACAAAGGTCTCAATGTAGTCCACTCCTTGGACTTGGGAGAAACCTTTGGAAATGAACCGAGATTTGTATTTTTAGGTTGAGAAATCAGAAGCAACCTTTGTGTGGTAGACCCATTTACATTGGACTAATTTCCTCCCAGGTGGAAGAGAAACTAGCTCCCATGTAGCATTCTTTTGAAGAGAATTGTACTCTTCAGCCATGGCAGTTTGCCATCTTGGATCTTGGTGGGAATGATAATATGATTTAGTATATGAACCTATCATCAAAAATAATTTCTTATATAGCAAAGGATCATAGAAATTAAGATCCATACCTTCTCTTTGAAAGTCTGCTCGAGTCCTCCTTGGATCGACAGGATTTCCAATGTTTGGACCAGCAGAATTGAGTGTATTTTGGGCCCACTTTGGAAAGTGTTGGGGCATAAATGGATCAGCCTCTAAAATTGATATATCATGTTCATCAAATTCTTATAAAATATCATAAATATCAGAACCAATACTTTCATCATCTTCTTCAAATTCATCATCTGGTGGAGGCGGTATTTCAGCATGTTTCTTCCTCGACTAGTTCTAGATTTTGAAGCGGTTCATCAAATCTGACACTTCGCTCAATGAATATATTTTTGGATCTGATATACATTAGTTTGTAGCCTTTTTATTCTTCATCATATCCCAATAGGATGCATTCAACACTTTGCAGATCCAAATATCTTCTCTTTCTCGACGGAATTCTATCCCAAGCGGTTGAGCCAAAAACACGGAAATTTGACACATTAGGTTTGTGACATGTGTAAGCTTCAAAAGGAGTAATATCAGTCAAATATGAATGTGGAACCCTGTTTTGAATGTATGCAGCAACATTCATGGCCTCATCCCAAAGGTTTTTAGCCAAAAATTTTGATTCAATCATACAGGTTTCCATCTCTTTCAATGATCTGTTCTTCCTCTCCGCTACACCGTTCATCTGTGGTGTTTAGGGAACTGTGTGCTGGATCTTAATGCCGCTTTCAACACAAAGTTACATAATATATGATTTGATATATTCACCTCCATTATCATATCTAAGAGCATTTATCTTCCTCTCGGTGGCAGTCTCAACATAAGCCTTAAAAAACTTAAATTTTTCTAGTACTTTTGACTTGTTTTTGAGAAAGAAAACCCATGTAAATCTAGAGAAGTCGTCGATGAATGTCAAAACATACCTTGAGCCATTCATGGATATTTGTGGTAGCGAACCACTGATATCAGAATGTATCATCACTAAAATGCAAGAGGCTCTGCTAGCTTTTCCTCGGTCAAATTTGTGCTCAGGGTGCTTCCCAATGATGCAACCTTTGTATATTCCCTTCGAGGATTTGATCGTCGAAAGGCCATCAACCATGGAATTTTTCTGTAGCAGCTGGAAATATTTATAATTTATGTGTCCAAACTTCTCATTCCATAGCCTACTAACCTCATTTCTATGAGTTAGAAGAGCGGTGGGCTTGTCATGTGGCAGAAAGTATGAAAATTCATATGCTTTTGAAGCATGATTTTCTTTTCCAACTGCAATAATTTTTCCACTTTGAATATCAAAAATTTCAACTTTGTTAGGGAAGAATACAACTTTCTTTTGTTAACCATTGTGAGTCATCTGATAAGTGGAAAGAAGATTCAGAGCTTAGGACGGAACATAGAGCATATTGTGAAAACTTCCATGCTCTAAATGAATAGTACCTTTGCCCTTTGAAGAGATTTGAGAGTCATCTCCCATGTGGATGGAGATGGTACTATTGGGATCAAATTATGATAGAGAATATTTATTTGCAGACATGTGGTTCGAAGCTCCAGAATCAATGAGTAGAGTTGGAGGGGTTGAAACTGTTGTCATGAGTGCATGACCTCTCTCGAGATTATCATTTTCCCCTTCTTCCTTGCACCGCCAGGAAGGGTTATGTTGTTTTTCTCTAAAAGAAGGGCCATCTGATCTATGGTTTTCTTCATGCATGAGATTTCAGGATGATATCCCTTGCTGCAATAAGAAAATTTAGATTTATCTTTTCCCTCTTTCCCTTTTTTCTTGTTTCTTGAACTGGATGGCTCATCTGATTGCTTTGTCTTCTCTCTTTGCTGGGACGGATCAAACTTTGGCTTCTCTTTCTTTCACTTCCCTTTTCCATTCATAGCTTTGGATCCTCTAGAAAATAATGCTTGGTCTTTGGAGCATATGGTCCCCATTTGAATGAGTTTATCATGCTTCTTCGTCACGGATTCAATGAAGGCACTTAAGGTAGGCATTTTCCAATTCGGGATTGTGAGCTTTCCCGTATTGAAAGTTGAAACAAAAAATGAATAATCTTTCCCAAGTTTTGAAAGAATGCATAGGATCAATTGTTTATCTTCTTTGTCCACTCCACATTGCTTCAATAGCATAACCAAGCTTTTAAACTTAGTGAAGAAGTCATTGATGGTCTCAAAATTTTCAGGATTGAGGGCAATCAACTCATTCTCTAGATGATAATATCCCATATCATCTTGCTTGCCAAAGAGTGTGGAAATTTTCTCCCATACTTCTTTCGGAGTAGTCAATCCACTAAGATGGAAAAGAAGATCCTTAGAGATGCTGAGACAAAGGAAACCATATGCTTCATCAAGCTTATTGAAATATTTTTCCTTCTCTACTGCTGATGTAGCTTCGACTTCTAGGCCCATGGTAACTATGTAGAAACCTTTAGAGCATAGCAATATATCCATATCAGAATTCCATTAAAAATAATTGAAATGAGTGAGGAGATGTGATGAAGAAGTGTCCATCTTTTAAGAGGAGCGAATGCAATAGAAGTGTAGAATAACCTGCAAATCACAAGAAAACAAGAACCATAAGGTCAAACAATCCACCGGTTTTAGAGTTGCATCACACCCAGCATAGGAGATCAAACAAGCTTAATGATCTAATGATCTATATACAGGAATTCTATGGAAAACTCACGACTTCTGGAGTGGATTGGAGAGAAATTCCAGTCTTGCATGCACATGAGATTTTCCATGCCACAACTACTGGATTTTTGAGCCAAAATCACTCAATATTCATTTAGAACACATGCAGAAAAAAATTCTTGTCCCTGACATGGATCTGATACCATGTGAAATTAAGCACAATAGATCTAATGAACAAGTAAATCAATTACAATAGATGAAACTCAGAAAATAGTGTAAAAATGTGCAAAAGGCTTGCAACAGTGCTCTATTGAACTCAGAATAGTAGAATACAATACAATACAGTAACAATGACTGAGTAATTCGAATTAACCAAGCAGGTCATTCAAATATCATGCATGGAATAACTTGGCTCCAACTAGGAGTCCTCATCATCAGATCAGTGGAGTCATCAATGCACAACTAACGGTCAACCAGGTGTCAAACTGAGTCTAACTGAGTGTGGTAGGTGTAACTGGCACATTTAGGCACTAACTAAATGAAGGAGGCTCATTAGAGGGCATATGACGAGCTAATTGGAGGCAGAATATGCAGTCTAGTCTCATTGGAGGTCCAACGGAGTGATACAAGCAGTTAGGAGTCAATCTAGCCTTAAATCCAAGAAAGACAACTAACTAATTGAAGTGAACTGAGTGGTAGGTGAAGAAGGCCACCTTTCTCAAGTGGTAGGTGAGAAGTGGGTGCCATCCTTACTAGGAGGGATAAAACTGTATGGAAAGAAGCTCCCAGGTGCTGGCAGACTAGGGACTAGGTGCTGGAGGCATCAAACTAGTGACTGGGATGCATGTGGGTGCATGCATGCATGCAAAGTACAAAACTGAATGATGAGATATCCTAACAGTGATGAGTCGGATGATGAGGAATCAAAATTTGTCAAGAAGATGAAAAGAGGATGAGGTAAGTACAAAAACAAGTTACCCTTCAAATGTTTCAGATGTAGAGGAGTAAGTCATTATGCCTCTAAATGTGCTTACAAATAAAATAGAGACAATGACAGTGATGAGGAATCTAGTTCATATGATCGAAAAACTGCGTGCTCACAACACAGACCTGAAAATAAAAGGAGGATTCCAAAACAAAGAAATATTTTGTACACTGAGGAATGATGCAATGGATCTAAAGGAAGCGACTATGACGAAAAAAAAATAAGTACTCTTCATAGCTCACGCGGTAGAAGAAAACAAAGATGGAAAGAAGAAGAGTGGTATGAGGAATACACCATTTGTGCAAAGAAAGCTAGGGTCACTAGAAAAATAATTCTTTAGTGGTTCATTCAAAACACCTCCAAATCTAGTTACACCTCCAAATCCTGTTGAAGAGGTTAAAACTAATAGTCAATTTGAAGAAGAGGAAAATGTTGAAGATATTAACTGGGTAGGAGAATTTATTAGTTCCTTGGATGAGTTGAAGAAGTTAAGAAAGAAGAAAAAATTATTATAGGAACAGTTATCGAAGTATGAAGAATAGGAGAAACCATTTCAGGAATTTGTTGTCGCAGAATTTCATGAAAAGTTAACCAACTATGAGTTACAACTGAGTTGCACAGAAGACAAGATCAAAATGCTTGAGGAAGATAAATCAGTACTTACTCTGGAAGAATTGGCACAGAACATCATAATGTTGACAAGTCAATTTGAAGATAAGGACAAAGAGATATCATGTCTAAAAGACAAATTGACAGAGATAAAGGGAAAGAAACAAGTACGTATTACAAGCAACAATCCTATTTGCGCACAATCAAAAAGTGACAAGACAAAATATGAAGATGAAGTGCAGAACAAGTTCAAGAACAACATGCCAATGTTGAACAAGATTTTGAAAGACTAGAGACCACCAAAAGACAAAACAGGTCTTTGTTATGTAAAGGTATTAAAGAACGTATGTGACAAAGAATGTTTCTCAAATCATGTTAAGTCCTTAAGGTATGACGAATCCTTCAAGTACAACTCTTTTCAATCTCGTAACCAAAGAAGGGTCAATAGGGTGAAGTGGGAAAGATGTAATTGTTTTGGTCATATTGCAAAATATTGTCAAACTGTGATATGCTATGCATGTGATGGTTTTGGACACAAGATCGTGTACTGTAAAAAAGCATTTAACTATTTAGATGAATATTTATTGCGCAAAGGAAATAGCAAGGATTGCCGTGAAAAATATCTGGAGAAGAATCAAGACAGAGGTGCGCACAACAAGACTTGGGTAAGGAAATATCCTCAGAAGTACGTTGAAGATGTTTAAAATCTGAGTGCATCTAATGCAACAAGCAATTTCCGCCTCTCTGGCTAGTTCCATAAGAACTATGTGAGACCCTTCAGTTCAAAAAAATACATCTTAAGGAATTCAATGGACATGTTAGTTAGGTGTGTGGTTAGAAAGTGTTTTTCGTAGTATTCAGTGTGATTGCGCAAGGTTATGTGTTAAATTGTTAATGTCACAGAAAAGGGAAAAATTCAATTGCATGCATACATTAAGTTATTACATTGCATATCACACAATATAGAATAGAGTAATTGTTTGAATTAAGTAGTACAAAATACAAAAGGAAATTGTTGCATGAAAAAACAAACATCAAAGACATGAGACTACGCAAAATGGATATTTTCATTCAATGGATGTGGTTACAAAATTGCATGAGTCGGGACTCCGTGCCAAGGAAAAAAATAATGTATACAAGAAGAAGAATAAGGGTGGAAAAATTGAAACATGCTAAAGGGTTCTGAAACCGTAGTTCAAGGTCAAGTTCTGTGTCTGGCCAGTACATAAGACGAAGCTCCAAATCCACCGTAACCAGTGAAGTACATTCAAAAGAAGGGCATAGAGGAAGAAGCTACATAGTTGCAGACGTCGACATTTCAATATTCTTTGATTGAAGCAAGGACAATTCATCCAAATCCAACTGTTGTTGGTGCTCTATATTATCCTCCAAATGAGTCAGGAAGATCAGTTGCTCAGAATGTCTATAATTCACCCACGAATGAGCATATTGATAATGAAATTACCTCTCCTTTATTTGTCCTTTCCAGGAGCACATATCAACTCTCAGGTGTGAAAAATATGATTGTTGAGTCTGAACTGCAAGTCACACATTCTCAAGGGATGTGTTCATTCTTTAGAAGGAATCCATTGGAAAGAAAAAAATAAGATAACAATGAGACACAGCAGAGAAAAAGTGAAAGAGGCGATGAACAAGACATTGTTCATGGAGATCTTATAGAGTTGAAAGGAAGATGTTCGCACGAATGAAATTAATTTGATGAGATATGGATTCAATATTGCGCAAGTCGAAGAAGGGGGTGGAGTCTCCAAAACTAAATGTTGGAATTAATGAATTTTGGAAATAGTAAAAAAAGACACAAATTCAATTCATTGCACCATGCGATGGATGACATGTCAAGCACTCTATATGCAGATAAATTGTTACCAATACACACAGAGCATATGAAATTTATTGTCAACCCAAGAAAGTCTTTTTATTTCAAAGGATAAGTGCACAATATATGCTTAAACACCAAACCATTAGAAGTGAATACTTTTATCTTCTATCATCCATGTTCATCCCAAGAATCTATGCAATCCCAATTGCCTTCTAACTGCTACACTTCAATTCCTCCCTATCATGCATCAGTAAGAAATGGTATCAGATATAATCAATCATTGCAGGAAAGAAATCTCATTCGTCTTCTAGAACAATCACTTGTCTGATCTAATCACTCTCAAAATCATAAAGCATAAACTGAACATTAATCTAGGAATCCAATTGCAAAATATTGAATTAACTGTTCTAAGAAATTGAATTGCAGAATGGAAATAAACGATCATAAGACAAAAGATAAATTGCCAGGACTCATGGGATCACAACCTGTAAGATGAACACAGTTGTGTATAATTGCAAATGAAACGAATAAAGCAACCCTTACTCAGTCGACTGTTGTTCTATACCATTCACCAATCTTACAGAAATATAATCCTTAACTATACTGAAAATCCACACAATAAATATTGTTGCTGCGTACAAAAGGAAAGAACAAAGCATCACACAATAATGAATTCAAAATCCTATTTTAACTCAGCAATCTCTGTGGAAGACGGGCCCAGCCTTCACACAGAGATGCTGGCTGAACAACACAAAACTCCTTTAGATCAGAAGCAACCCCTTATATTAACAGAAGAATGAGTACACAGTTTTGCTCGGCTGCTAATACAATGAATTAATTGTTTGTTGTTCAACCCCTGGGTCGAGGCAAATCCCCATATTTATACATACAAATCGTGACATCTAATCCTATAATCAGGCAGCCATGAAGATCTCTGGTCTTCAGGCGCCCTAAATAACTAGCTGTTACAATGCGTGGCAGAACATAAACATCCAAATATGAGAAAGTTATTAATTGACCCAAGAGTGGCGGTCCTTCCAGCTCACAACTAGACTCGAGCAGCAACATACTTAAGATAACTAATTCTGTTACAGCTACTCTGTCACAGCTGTGTCTTGATTGATGATTCGAGCCCCAAGGATCCCTCTACAAGCAACGAACATCCCTTCCTTCATGACTTGTTCAGCCTCGATCTTCCTGCAGTCCATTTATTTCAACTACCTTCATAAATCGTAACATGTTAGCACAATACAACTTTAATTATCACAATCATAAGCATTAATAAGATAAAACAATAATTAATCATACCTTGGTATTTTGGGAAATAAAGTGAGGACAACAGGTCTAATTGGCATGATAAATGGTGTAAGACAGGGGCAGGAAAGTTGGTTGAATATGATTAAGAAGGGCCAATTCTGGGCTCAACATCTCCCCCCAACTACCCTGTTGCATGTCCTCATGCAACAACCTGCATTATTTACAATCTGAATCCTGTACTGAGCTCTATCCATGGAGAGAAAAAGAATTGTAGGAAACCCAAGTACCTTATCTGTCTTTTGAACATCCTCTGTGAGTAACCCAACATCTTCCTTCATCACTGTTCCCCTTCCACTGCTAATTGCTGGTATCTGGAAATGCAGCTAATGTAGTGGGAATCTTCCTGCAGTCTCATTATGCTGTGCCTGAGAGCTTAGAGGGCCATCCTTAATCTGAATCTACATCAATAACATTCCTAGGAGGGAGAAGCACTGGTTCTTGTGGGGCAGTGTCTTCTAGCACATCTAAATTTAATAAAAGAGTTGTTGGTTCTTGTGTGACAGCAACATCCTTTAGGCTTTCTTCAGCAGCTACCATCATTGCTTTTAGAGACACAGGTTCTTGTGTAGCAGTGTATTCCTTGTCCCTCTGCTGCTGAGATTGGATCTCCTTCTCATTGTGCAGCTCATCCTCCAAAATTTTGGTGTCACTTGAGCATGGTGTTTGTACCTGTTCATCTTCTCCCAACTGTGTATCGGGAATGAAATCCACTCCAGGTTTATCTTTTAAATGAAATTCAGGAGCTCCTGTTGCAGCTTCCAAGGATGTTGGTTCTTGTGTAGCAACATCCTGGCTTGCCTCTTCATCCTCCTGTTGTTGCAATTCTTCTCCTAGGAGCTCTGTGTCATGGGAGTCCTCTGGGGTTACAACCCAGAGTTCATCATTAAATTCTAGAGTGTCCTCTGTTCTGGGTTCTTCTCCCACCTGTTTGGCTGATTGGACAAGTAAATTCAAGTTTGTTGGTTCTTGTGTTACAGCATCCTGTTCCAGTTTATCACTGTCCTGCCTTTGAGCCTCTTCTTCCAAAATTTCTGTGTCCTGGGAGCATTCTGGGGTCACAGTATGGAATTCTTCAATGGCCTCCAAAGTGACCTCCATTCCAAGTTCTTCTCCCATCTGATCTATGATCTATGTATCGTGGGAACACTCTGGGGTTTCACTATATTCCTTTATAAGCTCCAGAGCATCCCCCATCCCATGTTCTTCTCCTACCTGTTCCATAATTTCTGCATCGTGGGAAGTAACAGCTTCAGCAAGGATGTTTAAAAGTGTTGGTTCTTGTGTGGCAGCACCTTCTTTTTCCACTGCTTCCCCTACTGTGGCCACAGGCTGTTGTGCTGAATAAGTGTTGAGTAGAATTTTATGGCCTGCTTACTTAAAGATTTCTCCACAGGTGGGGCAGAGTATTCGTTCATCCTCCTCCCTAGCTCCAGCAGAATCTGATTCCTCCACTTGGTCTGCAGCCTCTATCAATGTGTACATTTTTCTTTCACCCTGTTTTCTGCAGGTTTCCTTCCAAGTTTCCAACTCCCTTCTAAGTACTTGGAGGTCCTCTGTCAGCATTGCATTCTCATACAGAAGTCCTTCAATTCCAGGTTCTTCCTCCACTGGCCTTTGTGGAGAATCCATCGGTCTTGGTACAAGGGTTGGGGGCTCAACCTGTGTCTCTAAGGTTGCCCATCTTTTCCTAGCTGCCTCTGCTGCTGTGGCAGATCGATTTCTTTTCTTTCTGATTGGTGCTATTAGGTTAAATTCATTGGTGGCTCTCTTTCTCTTCCTTTGTGGCGTTTTCTTTTGTGATTTTTCCTTTTGTGGTGTTTCCTTCTATGGAGATGGGACATAGGGAACCAAAGCTGAGGTCGAAGGAATATTTCTTTGCCCCTCCTGCTGTTATTCTTCAATCACATCTCCTCCTCCTACCCACTCAGGTGAAGACTCAATTGTTACCAACTCAATGTCTTCTTCCATTGCCCTGGCTCCGTCATCTTCAGGTTCCATTGTCGTAGCATTTGATGCTTCTCCAATTTCACCTTCTGTTGTTGGAGCTGTCCTGTTATCTAGGTTTTCCACAAAGGTTTCATCTACACCATTGCCTAATGGCTCTGTTTGTGCCTCCCCTTTCTCTCCTTCAAATGCAGTTTCATCCCCCAATGCTTCTGCTTGTGCCGGAGATTCATTTCCCCCACATGGCTCTGATTGTGCCCCTGGTTGTTCTTCCTCTATGGTTTCACCCACCCTGGATGGTCCTACCTGTGCCCCTGATTGTTGTTCTTCTCCCATTTCATCCCTCCCCCCAACTTCACTGGAGGAACTCCGGACCTCCCGTGGTGGCGGAACCGGTATTTGCTGTAATGGGACGACCCGCAAGGGAACGGGTTGCTGCGGTCGGTTTATGAACTATTCCCAGGTTATATGGTGTTGGGAAAGGGTCCTTATAATAATTAATTTGATAAGGCCATGGTGGGTGAGAGAGGAAAGTGGATGTTTAGCAGACTGAACAAATGTGGCCATATGACGCAATTCATGCAATAAATAGTATGGAATGTTCAATAAAATGCCATGGCGGAGATGAGAAAGCAAAGGAAGTTCAGAGTTATACACAGTTTGATATCTACCTTGACAAGTAATGTACTTCTTGAGAAAGATAGCAACCTGGTCCCATGGCCGCGGCAGTGAGTTCAGTGCAATCCCTCTTCTGGACGCTTCAACTTGCTTTCCTGCGAGTAAAAATTCTTCGCGTGCAACCGTTGCAGGGACTCGTCGGTTAAACCATGGCTTTTCGACCATCGGGATGGCTGTAACCTCGGATATAATGATCTCGGAGACTTCTATACGCAGCCCCCACACCATGGAGTGAGTTTTGGTAAGATTCAAGGCAAATTGCAGGGCTGCGTCTCGACCGAATCCGTCCAACCGCTCAAAGAATTCGAGCCAGCCGGCAGCTTGAAAAATGGCAAGAACTTAAAGATTTCGCCTGAGTTCCCTTGTATTAAAAGGTTCATGGCGAAATGGAATCCCCATGGTCCTGGCTGCAAGTTGAAGTTGCTATTCCACAGAGTACAGGATCCCAGAATGGAAGTTGCAGCACAGAGGATGCACGAATCGTTGAGCGGAGACGTTGAGAGAATGAGCAAATTTGGAAAGTTGAGCACAGAAAAGCGTTTGAAATTTCCATGCCAAATTGGGGAAGGTGGCAGTTATTAGCGTTTACATCGTACGAGGGAAAGGTTTAATCAGGTATAATGGTGGTACGAGTGAAGGTACGACCAATATAGTTTAAATGGTATCAATGCTTAATCACGTGATAAATGAAAGCCATACCTCATAAAACTGTGCATCGGAATGCTGCGGAAAAATGGTGGAGCATGCAGTTGGTGACGTCACGAAGCCGAACTCGTGCACAGTCAGACGTGTGATCATGATGACTCGGATAAGGAAATATCTTTCGTCGGTGAAACACAAACCATCGCTTCCTCGGGGTTGGAATGATGAGTTCGCCGGCACGACTGAGGTGAATCAGCACCATGATTAGCAGGTTTGAAACAATTCTTCTGTTAACACGGGAGTTACCACTGCAAGTTGCCAAAAAATGATAGCATGGCCGACGAAAAAGATGTTGCAGTCATCAAAAAAAATATGTTGCAGCCGCCGGGAAAGAAGTTGCAGCCACCGGAAAAGAATTCACGGCAGCAGGAAAAAGAATTTACAGTATCGGGGAAAATTACGGCTGTCACAGAAAATTTTTACGGTGGCGGAAAAAATTACAGCTGGCGGGAAAGTTGTTGCAGCTACGGGAAACTAGTTGCGGCTGCCGGAAAATAGTTCACGTTCGTCGGAAAAAGTTCACAGCTGACGAGTAAAAGATTTTACCGGTCGACGGAAATTGATAACGCAACCGCTGGGAAATTATGTTGCAGCGCTGTGACGTGATGTTGCAGCCGCTGGATTGAAGTCGCGGCTGCCGGGGATGATTCACAGCTGCCAAGAAAAAGGATTTTATGGTAGATGGAAAACAATAACGCAGGTGCTGGGAAGTGAGGTGGCAGCTGCGGAAAAAGATGTTGCAGCTGCCGATGTTGCAGCCGCCGATGTTGCACCTGCCAGAAAGGATTGACGACAGACGGAAAAAAGGATATTACGGCTGCTGGAAATGAGGTGGCAGCCGCTGGGAAATGAGATGGCAGCCGCAGGGAAATGAGGTGGCAGCTGCGGAAAAAGATGTTGCAGTTGCCGATGTTGCAGCCGCCGATGTTGCAGCTGCGGGAAATGATGTGGCAGTGGCTGGTAAATGAGGTGGCAGCCGCTGGGAAATGAGGTGGCAACTGCGGAAAAAGATGTTGCAGCTGCCGATGTTGCAGCTGCCGGAAAAGATTGACGGCAGGCGGGAAAAAGGATTTTATGGCTACTGGGGAAATGAGGTGGCAGCTGCGGAAAAAGATGGTGCAGCTGCCGATGTTGCAGCTGCCGGAAAAGATTGACGGCAGGCGGGAAAAAGGATTTGCGGCCGCGGGAAAAAGGATTTTTACAGTTGATGGGAAATGATAACGTGGTTGCTGGAAAAGATATACAGCTACCGGAAAAGATGTTGCAGCTGCCGGAAAAGATGTCGCAGCTGTCGGATTTTTTTTTTTTTTTTTTTTTTTTTAGCAAGGACGGCGCAAGGAGATTTTCGCTTGACGGGCCCAAACTGGTCGTTCTCCTGGCGCTTCCCTGAAATTTTTTTTAAAATGACAGCAAACGAAAAGATCAAATGCAAAGAAGGAAAAAAACAACAATTATATGCTACAGCAAGAAATTATTTATGTACAGCAAATACGATTTTCAGTTTAAGGATTGGCAAAGGCAGAGAAAAATTCATGCTCTGGTGCCAACTGATAATCTGGATCAGCAGCAATTTGTGAAATGAATGCATCTTTCGAGATGGGCTTACGATACAGTCTCAGTCTATGACCGTTAGCAAGTAATGGTATACGGTTTTCATCAATGGTCACCAGGCGAACAGTGCCATTGTCAAATACCCTGTCGACCAAATATGGACCCAGCCATCTTGTACGTAATTTTCCTTTAAAATCCTTCTTGAATCTGGAGTCGTATAATAGTGCCCAGTCTCCTTCACGGAAGATTTTCTTTTTGATGAATCGGTCATGCCAGTTGGATCTCTGTTGCTGAAGCAGCACAGTCTGGTCTACTGCAGCTAACCGTTTCTCATCCAGTTCATTCAATTGATTCAATCTTCTCCTCTGGGCTTCTGTTACATCCAGACTCATTTCTGTGGCTGTTTTCAGGGTTTTGATCTCAAATTCAATTGGAAAGATGGCACTCTTTCCATATACCAGATCATAGGGAGAAAACCCTGTGGTGTTGCACCAAGTTGTGCGATATGCCCACAGTGCTTCTGGAAGCCTGTCATCCCAATCCTTTCGATGGCTTTTAACTGTTTTAGTAAGGATTTTATCAATAACTTTGTTAGTACTTTCCACCTGACCATTGGCCTGGGGGTGGTAAGGTGAAGCTATCCTATGCTGCACATGATACTTCTGGATCAAGGACTCAAATTGGTGTGAGATGAATTGCAGTCCCCCATCAGTGACTACTTCCTTTGGTACCCCAAAGCGGGTAAAGATTTCACTGTACAGAAAATCAATCACCGCCTGGTCATTAGCCTTAGCCAAAGCTACAGCTTCTACCCACTTGGTCATGTAATCTGTACACACCAGAATGTAAACCTTCTGTTTGGAAGGAGGGCTGATAGGGCCAACAAAATCCAATGCCCATCTATCAAATGGTTCTAGTACCACTTGGGGCTGTAAAGGCATTTGATATGTTTTATTAGGTTGGCCCATCCTTTGGCAGCTGTCACATGACTGAACATATCTTTTAGCGTCCCTGAACAGTGTCGGCCAATAGTAGCCCATCCGCAGCGCTTTATGCCCTGTTCTTCTGTCTGCAAAGTGTCCTCCACAAGGTTCATCATGACAGGCCTTCAGTATATGAAAGATCTCATCTTCCCTTACACATCTCCTAATCTCAAGATCAGGTCCTGTGTAAAAGAGATGACCATTGAGCCAACAATACCTAGCACTTTGCTGGATAATTTTTCTTTTCTCTCGTTTAGACATATGTGGCGGAAGCTTTCCTGCAACCAAATAATTAGCAACGTCTGCATACCAGGGTGAATGAGCTGAGAGTGCGAATAGATGTTCATCTGGGAAAGAATCCTCAACAGGTGAACTGTCATCACTGTTAGTAAATCGTGATAAAAAATCAGCAACAACATTTTCTTTTCCAGGTTTATTTATAATGGTAATATCAAATTCCTGTAATAATAAAAGCCACCTGGTTACTCTGGCATTGGTGACAGGTTTGTTCATCAAATACTTAATGGAAAAGTGGTCAGTGTGCACAAACGTAGGATACCCAGTAATGTAATGCCGAAATTTATTAATAGAATAAAAAATAGCAAGGAATTCTTTTTCAGTAACAGTATAATTAAGTTCAGCAGGGGCTAAGTTTTTACTAACATAATAGATGGCATAAGGTACTTGACCATCCTGCTATCCTAATACTGCTCCAATGGAGGTATCAGAAGCATCTGAAGAAATGTGGAAAGGTATGGTCCAATTAGGTCCCCTTAGAATAGGGGCTGTGGACAGCTTCTCTTTAAGCTTATCAAATGTTGTCTGGCATGCTTCACTCCACACAAACTATGCGTCCTTCATTAACAATGAAAATAAAGGGGAAGCAAGTTTGGAGAAGTTTTCTATAAACCTCCTGTAATATCCAGCATGTCCCAGAAAACTTCGCACTTCTTTCTGTGTTGAAGGAGTAGGTATATTTTTTATCACCTTAATTTTTGAAGGATCCACCTGAATGCCATCGGTAGAGATGAAATGTCCTAATACCACTCCCTCACTCATCATCATATGGCATTTTTCAGTGCTTAATGAAAGGCGAGACTGTTCACAGCGAATTAAAACCTTCTTTAAATTTTCCAGTGCTTCCTTAAAGTCCTTTCCATAGGGAGTAAAATCATCCATAAAGACTTCCATGCTATCATTAACTAATTCAGAAAATATGCCAATTACAGCTCTTTGGAACGTTGCTGGTGCATTACATAAACCAAAGGGAAGCACCCTGTAGGAAAACGTTCCCCAGGGGCAAGTGAAGGTGGTCTTATCCTGGTCCTCAGGAGCAATCTAAATTTTGGTTGCACCCGCTGAATCCATCCAAGAAGGAGAAGAACTTATTCCCTGATAGGGTATCAAGTACTTGGTCAATAAAGGGCAGAGGGAAATGATCCTTTTGTGTAGCTTTGTTCAGCTCCCTATAATCAACACAGACTCTCCATTTACCATTTTTTTTGGGCACAATTACAAGTGGGGAAACCCACTCACTATCTGAAATAGGGTAGATAAATCCTGCTTCCAAAAGTTTCTGGATTTCCTCCTTCACTATATCCCTCAGATTGGGGTTCATGCGTCGTTGGGGTTGACACACAGGCCGGGAGTCATTTTTAATGTAAATATGATGAGTGCACAGATTAGAAGGAATACCCTTCATGTCTGTATACTCCCAGGAGAATGCCCCCTTACGTTCCTTCAAGAGACTGATTAGGCGCATCTGTTCTTCTGAGGAGAGATCAGGGTTAATATTCAAAGTTCTTCCAGGCTCTACCTCAATAGGAATGCTTTTTGAATTTTTCAAAACTGGGATTATGTTTGTATCACCAACCAATGTTTCCTCCGTAAGATTTTCTTGTTCTTCCTTACCAAGGGTAATGTTCAGGATTTGATAGACTTCTGTATCCACTGAAGCAGGTTCTCTAATGAAATTACTGATGGCATCGTCTTCTGTTTCATTTTTAAAAGTTAAGGCCTTCCCTATTGTTAATAGTGGCTGAACATCCTCCTCCTCTTCCTATTCTATCCAAAGGGAAGTGTTAACTTCTAGACTCGGCCGTGCTGGAGGATACAGGGTGAGGTTTTTAGTTTCCATACCATCAGATATAGTCATGGACCCAGATCGACAGCTGATGCAAGCATTAGTTGTGGCCAACCAAGGCCTCCCTAGGATCAATGGATGTCCCCCCAGCTGTGATTTTGGTTGCAATATCAAAAAGTCAGCAGGGTATTCCCATGAATCTACTGAGATGACGAGGTCGTCCAGAATCCCTTCGGGTCTAATGGTGGATCTGTCTGCCAATTCTAGAATGGTAGGGGTCAGCCTAAAATTAGTGAGCCCAAGCTTCCTCACAGTCTCAATTGTTATGACATTGATCGTTGCTCCTAAGTCGACTAGCACGTTGGGTATCTGCGTTTGTCCTATATGTACAGTGACAGTAGGATTTCCAGGGTCGTCATACTTGGTCATGGGGGTTTTTCATGTTATTAAAGCAGATAAATTCCCTATGACATGAACAGTGGGTGGATCTCTAGGTTTCCTCCCTGGTTTCTTAGTGCACAGGTCCCGAACTGTTTTAGCATAAATAGGCACATCTTGAAGGGTTTGCAGCAGGGGAATTTTAACATAAAGATTCTTCAACTCTCCTAGGAGGTTGAACTGAGGTTGCCCCCCTATTTTTGGTAGCATTAGTCTCTCAAGGTATGGTGGTTGCCTTACCAGCTGGGTAGGCTGTGTATTATCTTATTTCTCATTTAATGTTTTAGCTGTCCCATCTAAGGGATGCTCAGCACCTTCAATAATAGGAACCGGATCGGATGAATGTTGTGAACTCTCTCCTTTTTCATGCACAGAAGGTGGAATATTTTCTGTAATTACAGGTTCTATTATATTCCCAGATTGTAAACGAATATCATTACAAGTTACAGGGGAGAGAGAGTAGGCCGGCATATTGACAGTTTCCAATTGATGGACTGTTTTATTATTCGGGTTAGGATTAGGTTGGGCAGGCAGCTGAGGCCGTAATGGTATATTAGGAACATGATTATTCTACAGCTGAGGTGGGTATTGAGGATATTGAGTAAATTGAGGATATTGAGGGTATGGTGGAGAATATGGTGACTGTTGAGGTGGAGGTGGTTGAGGAAACTGGTTCCCAAGAGGGAAGTTCCTCCATCCAGGAGACCATGACGTAGGTTGATGTGGCGGCTGTGTCCAAGGACTCCATGAGTTATAATTTTGCATTGCAGGTTGAGAAGGATTCCACTGAGCATAATTTGAAGGGAATTGTGTATTCACATTTTGCATATTATTACTCCAATTTTTCATATTATTCAAAAATGGAAACGAGTCCGGAGGCATACCTTGATTTCGAGAATGCCAAGGTTTCTTCTGCGCAATGAAATAAGCTGATTCTACTTCTGGAGTTGATGCCTGCAGGACAGCCTTCACTTGAGGAAGTGTAGGACATTCCTTCATGTCATGGTTCAGCTCACATAGCTGACATACTTGTATTTTTTCAAGATGGCATTCCTTCAGTGGATGATTCTTTCTACATCGGGGACAGAACACACCTAGTGTGAGATCCTCCACTGCCTGTTTCTGTTTGGCCTTCAGGACATCAATCTCCGAAGAGATGGAGCTCATCATTTCTGTTTTAAAATTTTCAAGGAGATTGCCTATCTCTGCATGTGTAGCTCCTCCATTGGATGACTTCTGAGTTCTGTCGAAGACATCGCGTTCCAGCTTATCTCGTTTATCTCGCTTATTATTCCTGGAAGATTCCCTGGAGTATCTCTTACATAATTCCACGATCATCTCAAAAGGTTCCTTGGAGATATCTCCCTTTCCTAATAGATTTAACATGTCTAAACAATCATCCCTGATCCCTCGAAGCAAGATGATCTTGAGTACGTCCAGCCCCATGTTCGTCTTCCCGGCTCTTTGCACATTGTACAGCAGCCTTTCTACAAAATCCTCCAGACTTTCATCCTCCTTCTGCACCATCTTGAATAATTCCTCTCTTTTATCCCTGTTGTTGCAATATTCTTGATATTTTTCCAGGAACACTTGCTTCATCTTATTCCAATTAGCAACAGTTCCTCCCCCAAGGCTCATGAACCATCGTAATGCATTGTCCTTCAGGGTGGCAGGAAAAAGTTTCAGCTTTTGGGCATCTGTGACATAATCATAGCTGCGACAGAGGATGTTGAATTCAAAAAGGAATTCGTCTGGATCTTCTGCTACCCTGCCATGGAAGCGAGGCAACACCGATGGTGAGATGCTTTTCATAGGAGCTGCCCCTTCTAGCTGCTGTATTGGAAATTGTAATGTAGCCATAGTTCCTTCTGGCAGGGAGTCATTTTCATGATGGTATTCTACCATTGCTTCTTCCTCTTCATTCTCATGTCTGTTATTCATCTTTTCTTCTGTATCCTCTTCTTCGTTCGTTCCTATGCTCTTTACCTCAGTTGTAACGGCTGCGTATTCTTCAGTTGTAACAGCTGCGTATTCTTCAGTTGTAACAGCTGAATCAGCTGTACCTTCTTTAGCAGGGGTATATGCGATAATCATGGTTGCTCCTGTATTTTCCACCGTGGATCCTGATGCTGGCGCTCCAGGATCAGCAGGGCTTCTTCTGATAGGAGTCTCCCGTTGACGAGTCCTGGTAGCTGAATCAGTTTTGTCAACAATATCGTCAATGAATGTTCTTCTACCCAACAATGGCCCTCAACCACGACCCGAACCACCTACGCTGTTAGTATTTTGTGGGGTTTTGGGGGTTGGGAGGTGATCGCGTTTTACCCTCCTCGTATTCATGCGAAGCAAATCATTTCAGCAAAGAAGAGACTAACTAAAAACAATTATCAGATGTAACTAATGACTAGTGTTTAATTTTTATCCTTCCCCGGCAACGGCGCCAAAATGTCAAGCACTCTATATGCAGATAAATTGTTGCCAATACACACAGAGCATATAAAATTTATTGTCAACCCGAGAAAGTCTTTTTATTTCAAAGGATAAGTGCACAATATATGCTTAAACACCAAACCATTAGAAGTGAATACTTTTATCTTCTATCATCCATGTTCATCCCAAGAATCTATGCAATCCCAATTGCCTTCTAACTACTACACTTCAATTCCTCCCTATCATGCATCAATAAGAAATGGTATCAGATCTAATCAATCATTGCAGGAAAGAAATCTCATTCGTCTTCTAGAACAATCACTTGTCTGATCTAATCACTCTCGAAATCATAAAGCATAAACTGAACATTAATCTAGGAATCCAATTGCAAAAGATTGAGTTAACTGTTCTAAGAAATTGAATTGCAGAATGGAAATAAACGATCATAAGAGAAAAGATAAATTTCCAGGACTCATGGGATCACAACCTGTAAGATGAACATAGCTGTGTATAATTGCAAATGAAACGAATAAAGCAACCCTTACTCAGTCGACTGTTGTTCTATACCATTCACCAATCTTACAGAAATATAATCCTTAACTATACTGAAAATCCACACAATAAATATTGCTGCTACGTACAAAAGGAAAGAACAAAGCATCACACAATAATGAATTCAAAATCCTATTTTAACTCAGCAATATTTGTGGAAGACGGGCCCAGCCCTCACACAGAGACGTTGGTTGAACAACACAAAACTCCTTTAGATCAGAAGTAACCCCTTATATTAACAGAAGAATGAGTACACAGTTTTGCTCGGCTGCTAATACAATGAATTAATTGTTTGTTGTTCAACCCCTGGGTCGAGGCAACTCCCCATATTTATACATACAAATCGTAACATCTAATCCTATAATCGGGCAGCCATGAAGATCTCTGATCTTCAGGCGCCCTAAATAACTAGCTGTTACAATGCGTGGCAGAACAGAAACATCCAAATATGAGAAAGTTATTAATTGACCCAAGAGTGGCGATCCTTCCAGCTCACAACTAGACTCGAGCAGCAACATACTTAAGATAACGAATTCTGTTACAGCTGCCCTGTCACAACTGTGTCTTGATTGATGATTCGAGCCCCAAGGATCCCTCTACAAGCAACAAACATCCCTTCCTTCATGACTTGTTCAGCCCTGATCTTCCTGCAGTCCATTTATTTCAACTACCTTCATAAATCGTAACATGTTAGCACAATACAGCTTTAATTATCACAATCATAAGCATTAATAAGATAAAACAATAATTAATCATACCTTGGTATTTTGGGAAATAAAGTGAGGACAACAGGTCTAATTGGCATGATAAATGGTGTAAGACAGGGGCAGGAAAGTTGGTTGAAGATGATTAAGAAGGACCAATTCTGGGCTCAACATGACATTTCCCCAAAAGGTTCGAGTATGGAAGCGACACGTCATTGTTTACACATGAACTAAGTGTCATGTCCGCTTTTGTTCTGAGTTGGTCGATGAATGAAAAACATGCCATATATTTGGTTTTCATGGAAAGAGATGTGAAAATAATAAATGCGACAAGGCAATGCGATAGCTCAGTAAATGAAACAGGTGATGTAGTCAAGTGCAAAAAAAGAAGTGTTGATGCCTCAAAATTCGCAGAACCAATCAACAAGGGATTCTCCCCGGTGAGCAAGACCAATTATATCGCTCATCGTTTGGTGTGGGGAATCCGTCCGGTTAACGGCCCGACTACCGTATAAGGTTTAAAGATTTGTCTTATTTTCATTGGTTGCGGCTCGATCCACCGTTTATGTATTTTGTTTTAAAGATGATATCCAAGTGCTTTTAACTAAATGCATGCAATTAAACAAATCTGATCTACAACTATTTAAGAAAACTAATCTATCCTTGCAAGGAGCAAACTCAAAGTATGAGTAATACGTTGAAAGAAACATCCAAAGATCTTACAGATAGCTATTTAATCATAAAGATGCATTTCTAGCGAAAGGTAAAACATATCAAAGATAGCTTCGATTGAATTAAAACATTCCCATTACTCATCTGACACAGAATATTTGCATGTAAAATAAAACCATTCATAACAGATAATTAATTCATGATAGTTAGGAAAGGTCTCACAGTGTATGCATGAAAGATGCAGAAATAGTTCAGCAATCATTCAACATAAACCCAAGAAAAATGCAGTGCAAGCTTTTCCAGGAAAAATAGAGCTTTCTTTATATATGTAGCAAAATAATTCGCGTACAAGACAAAAATTGTCCTTTCACTTGCCAAAATTCCATTCATTCTTCTCTATTCATCTATTTATAGATTTACAAAATGCTCTCAAAGATTCTACGTGTACCCTAATCCTAGGGAATCTCTTGATTTTGTCTTTTAGTACCCTTTACAAAAAATAGAATAACTCCCAAATGTTTTTACAATAGAAACAAAAATCCAGTTGTCTTTAATTTCACAACTGAGATAAAGAGGCAAAAATAATCATGTAATTCCAAATGAGATCTCGGCTGGAGTTTCTGTTACAGCTAGCGCTTCCACCTCAGTTGGTTTGTCTACTTCTTCTATATAGTTGACCCACATGCTCGTTTCTCTCACAATGGTGTTGGCAGGGTAGGGAGCATGAATTTCAGGGAGATTTCATGCTTGGCTAACTCTGCTTCAATGTTTTTTACTTCTGCTGCTGTATCTTAGAGGACCTCTTTGCGAAAGTGAGCGTGAATGGAGGGTTTCCGGATGCACTAGTGAAGGTATTTTGTTGTTAACACATCTATTTTCTTCACATATTCCATCTTTGTGCTTAGCTCATTCTTCAACTCAGACAAGCGTTGGTATTTGTCTGCATAGTCTTCTAGAGTTTGGGGAACCACCATTTGACACCTTTCCTGAGTTGTATGGATTCTAAGATAGAGACTACTGCATTTCTCAATGTTGGCTTGGATTACAGAGTTTAACTTGACACCACAATTCTTGCAGAATTCCATAAAAACTGCATTTGATTTAAAATCTGTCATGGATTTGAGAGGGAATTTTGTGGGGAAGTTTGACATCCTTTCTCTCCATTGAATATGCTTCCCGATGTCTTCCTTTACATGCACATATTTCTTTCTGAGCCTATTGGCCTCAGAATTGGTTTCTTTCATGACAGTGGTTTCTCGCCTGGTGACGATGTCCGGTTGAAAGGGTTTCTTCATCCTTGTATTTGTCTTTCTTACAATGGATTTTCTCTTCTTATCAAAAACAAATTTGTCCCATTGGGACACAATGTGACTCTTTGAGGAGGTAAAAGGAATGAGTGGAATTTCTCCTATGGGGAAGTCATCTTCCGCAGTTAAGGCCTGGGACACTTGGGACGCATCTATGTCCATGTCCTGCATGCTTGGGCTTCTTGCCTCTACATCCTTCTTGGATTTATCTTCTTCCTCGACCTTCAGTTGTCTCTCTTTTCGTTCGTCCTTTTGTTGCTTCTCTTTCTCTCCTCTCCCTTTCTTCTTGCAGCTTGGCAGACTCTTCTTTCCTGATATTTCTAATTCTTCTTGCCGGACCCTTTGAGCTTCTTCATCTCAGAGCTTGTTCTCCTACTCTTTTTGTGCTCTTTCTATTGCTTTCCTTTGGAATCTTTCAACCCCCTCTTTGAGCCTTTTCTCTTCCTTCGTCATAGCTTCGGTTTCCTATCTTTCTCTTTGCAATTCTGCCTCCTTGGAAGCTTGGGCAACAAAGGAGCTAGAACCAGCTCCACTTTTGAGGCAAAGGTGCCTTCTTATTTCGGTTATGTTGCTGACTCTTTTGAATACTTCTTCGTCTTCATCATAGTAGTGTGCATATTCAAAGTGCACATTGACTTCTCTGCAATGGTCTGCAGCCTTATTAAGACTGTCATTCTTCGTGACAATCCTCTCCCCAAAGTGAAAATATCTTAATTCCTGAACAAAGGTTTCCGCTGATCTGACCTTAGAGAACCTATATGCTCCGACATAGAAGGCCATTGGTGGGAAAGAGGCCTTCTTCAATCTATTCAGGAAAGTTCCAAATCCATCTATAAAAACCTGCCTCACTGCCTCCTTATGGACCAAAAAATTGGTAGAATACCTAGGCAGGAGAGATGGTGGCTTGGAACCTCCATACATTCTTATTTAGGTGCCCTCCTCTGAAAGATAAAAATTAACATATTCTTCCATGACTGCCATGGCATTCTCAGATAGGAAACTTGGCTCATTATTGAACATCAGTTCATACAGAGGCGCGATAAACTCTTCACATATGGCCTTGTAATGGCTTTTGTAGTTATGGGCCCACAGGATCTTAAAAGCGGTATAAACTAGGGAGTCAGCCTTATTCCAAATGCATCCCAACTTTGGGAAATGATTCCTTAACAGAATGCAATCTATAAGGTATCAGGACATGTAGAATTCTGATTTCTTCCAGACCAACCCTTCCTTGGTAGCGGCTATGGCTAGCGACAGATTGTCTGAGAGGATGTCCTCCCAATTGAAAACCATTCCTTTGAAAGCTACATGGTGGATTAAAGGAATCCAATGCAGCTTATAAATAGTTCCATCAGCTCTGTCGAAGATTCTACTTAGCATGAGGGAAATGATTCTGAAAGGAGGGCTTGGCGCTTGGACTTCATATTCATCACTCTCCTTTAGCCTCAGCTGCTTACCTGTGATCAACAACTTCCTGGAAAATTCTAAGTTATCCATGTTGAGGCTTTCGATCCAAGCATCGTTCAACAGCGTTTGAGGATGGGGAAATTTGTAGGCTACTGAAATATGGGCTGGATGGAATGAGGCCAAAGCCTCTCCCATGCTGTCGGATAAAACCGTTGATTGAGGGTTAACATGTGCTAGGATCCATCCGATGAATTTCGAGCAAGGGAAAAGCTCTGGTCATGTGGCTGCTCTTGTGATGCCATAATTTCTGATGTTTTGGTATAGATACATTTCGTCCAGGACTGCTCTGGGAATATCCTGATCTCTTATCATGTGGTGCAGTTCCGCCCACTTGAATTCAGGGGTGATGCCCATAATTGGCTTGGTATCCTCATATAATGTTTCGATCCTTGCTTCCAGAACAGCTTCGCCAACTGATTCGGGCTCAGAAATTTTAGAATTCTTCTTGGCTCCTTTCGGCATTGTGCTTAAACCTGGAAAAAACCATGCATGAGTAGAATACCTAATCAAACTAGAATACATAATCAATTTTTGAGCCAAAATATTTCATTATATAAGCATAGCCCGGTTGAACCATCATTATTAAAACTCCTTAAAATGATATTGCATTTAAAACAAATTTCAAGCAGCAATTTAAAATGCACATGGTAAACAAATGTTATTTTTTTGTTAAAGCAACAAGACAGAGCTAGCTTCCTCTTTTCAAGTCGACTAGAGAGAGTGAGACTACGCGACCACTATACTTGAATCTTTTGTTAGAAGCACCGAGATGAACATAACAGAACGTAAGTAAGAAACGAGTTTGGGTGGTTGAGGTTGGGGCATCTCCCACTGCTTCAGTTTGGGTCATCATGATCACATTGGATAGCATGTTGGGATAGGGAATATGGTTTAGCGGGGCTTAAAAAAAAATTGGAGGGTGACTAGGTGGGTACAGGGAAAACTCCAACAGGAACAGAGGTGGTCGTGGCAAGGGGAGGAGCTGTCACCAAGGTTTTAACAACAATAATGTATGCTTAGCCAATAAAAAACAAGGCAAAAAACCAGCTTGAGACGAGGGGTAGATTCACTTACCTGTCAACGGACGATTGGGTCTGATGGGGTTGAAAAAGATGCATACCTGGTTGTCCTCGTATGGTGGGAGCAACCTCAAATGGAGTTTCAAAAAACTTAATGATAAACAACAATAAAAACCAAAAACCCCACTTTCTATATATAAAATCCCACATGCTTGAGTAATTAATGTTGACTAGACTGTGGTAGGTTTGAGCATTGAAACGACGTTATAGCGAGGGGACCGGTGTCCTTTTCGTGCCACTCAACATTAACTCCTCGCCATCAAAATCGGCACCACTCAGCAAGTCAGAGTGATCAATGTCGGCGTCACTGTCCAAGTACTCATGCAATGGGCCAACGGGTTTTGGTGAGTTTGGCGCAAGATTAAAACTTAGCCGATCGATGCTTCATTTCGGTGACTGGTCTTGAGTCCCGCCGGTCACCTCTTCTCTTTACTTCTATCGGCACTTCTCACGGTTTGTAGGCGATGGTTTCGGCGAAACTTGTTGAGTTCCACTGGAACGCATCGAGTCATTTAAGACTTAAACAAAAGAGTCGGTTGCTTCGTCAAAAAAGAAACAAGGGTTGCCGAATGTGTTGGAACAACTCGACAAGACTTCTGCAACACAAAACCTTGAAGGAAAGACAAGTAAAAAATTGTGCTTCAGCGGGCTTGGGTGAGTTCGTCCAATCGTTGCAGCTGGACTGGGCAAGTTACGCCCAAACAAGAAAACTGTACAACTTAAAAAAAACATCCGCCTATTGCAGCATGACTCAGTGAGTTGCACTGAAATGGGAAAAGGCTAAAAATGTAACAAAGGAAAACTACCGTTGCGGCTTAACTCTGCGAGTTGTGCCGCTATTTCAGTTGGGAAAGATGAGTTTTACTTAAGAAAATCAAACTTAAAGAACTTGCTCTCTTAGAAAACTAAGTATGAAAAAGGCCTTTTGGATGGGACTTGGATTCTAAGCAAAAATTTCTCAAAAAATAAAGGAGGGGCCCCAATATTTACAAAATTTTTGGGGGGATGTTGCAGCAACAAAAATTGGTGATTTGCTGGTGAACACAGATCTTTGAAACAAACTCTTCCCATGGTTAGAAAAATTACAAAATGTTGGCTACATGCGTAACAAAATGTCTTCAGAGTTAAGCTTCTATGAATGGAGTGATCACTTTTGTCATAATGGTCATTGGGGAAAAGGGAAACTTTGACTCAGACTTGTTTACAACTCTCTCAGGGCTAGAGTGTGGAGTTCATTTTAAAATCTATCTTTAAAATTCCAACTAATATGGGAGTCCATAGGATTGTAACAATATCTCACAGACATATTCATTTGTTCCTCATTCACATGCTTTTTGCATCCTTTTTGGATGTTTCTTAATTGACTACTTTTGCCGTTTGAGCCTTCTGGAAATAAATTTCTTCAACTTTCAATATTTTATTTTGGTTCTTCAATCCATAATGTCCTTTTGTGTGAGAGAGAGATTTATTTGATTATCATGCTTCACAGACGGAGAAGAACCTTGCTGGACTGATTTATTTGAACAGCTTCCTTGATTTAATGTTTTTTTATTTTCTCAGCCATGCTTTAATTGAGGTGAGAATTTCTAGAAATCAAACTCTTTTAGTATAAGCCCTTTTGGCTTTTGATTTGTAGCATGGTGTTGATGTATATATAAATTCGGAATGTATTTCATCTGTGTATTATATATATATTTATTGTACCCTTATAAGAGATGTGTTATTCCTCTATAAGGAAGTGTCGTCATGTGGATTGACAAGTGTCGCAAGTGTGTGTACTTGCCGATGGGTTATTAGACCACCTTATGGGGTCGGCCCTAATTAATATATAATATAATATGGATGTATCCAAGTAGACAAGTCGGCCCCAGTAGGTCACTGGGCAAAAAGGTGAGTATAAATAGAGATAGGAGATCTCTATTTTACTCACTCGGAAAAGTAACTATCTCTCTCTCTGAAAAGTGGCGCACTAGTAAGGAGGAGGAGGATCATCTGCTAGGAGACTATCTCAGTGTTATTTGGTTGTATTTTGGTTGAGCCATTGCTCTCTCTATCTCTAAGGAAGTTGTGGGGTTTTTCACCTTAGGGTTTTCCCCACGGAAACTCTGTGTCTCTTGTCTCTATGCTTTTGATTCTTGTGATGCTTGTGATGCTTGTCATATTATGATTGTCATGCATTGATATACTGTAGATGTTATTCTCTCAGCAAAGATCCTATAGTATTGTGATTTAATACTAAAAATTTAACATGGTATCAGAGCTTAACTGAGAAGAAGACATTTTGCAGTGACGGAAGCTTGTATTCCTTGTTTATTGGGTTTCTCTCCACAGATTTTTGAAATTCAGTATAGTAGATTGGATCTACTCATCAAGGCTCATCTATCTGTCCAATCAGGATTCAGTTCCGAGCATTTTCAGATTTGGCCCTAAAAATAAGGGTTTCCACAAAAATAGGAATTTCTGGAAACTGAAGGCACAGCTGGAAGCTCCTTGCAAAAATCGAAGGTTAGAGCTTTGGATCGAGATTTTTGGCTGGGTAGATCTTCGGGAAACTCAAACCCTAATTCAGGGCTCTCCCTAGTGACCCCGGGAGGACAAAAAGGCAATTTTGAAGGGCAAGACTTTGCCGATCTCAAATTCTGAATGTACTAGGCTGATCAGCTCTCCAAGGTGTATCTTTCTATGCTTTCAGAATTTTGAAATTCACATTTTGAATTTTTAGGGTTTCTCTGACAAACCCTAGTCCGGGACCAGATCCAGTTTTCAGCACTTCAAGTGGTAAGTCCTAAATCTTTTCTATTTCCATTTGAAGTACTCTTAAAGATGTCTCTCCACACTAAGCTTGAGGATAAGCTTGAAGGGGCTGACAACTTCCGAGCCTGGAAGTATAGGATTGGGTTAATCCTGGAAGAGAATGAGTTGGACTCATATGTGAAAGAAGCCATCCCTATCCCAGAGGATGAAGAAGCCAAGGCATTGTACAAGAAGAACTTGGTCAAGGCAAAGAGAATCATTGCTGATTCTATCAAAGACCATCTCATACCTCATGTGTCTTCTCTTAAGACACCCAAAGAGATGTTTGAATCCTTGACCAAGCTATTTGAAGGAAAGAACATAAATCGGAAGATGACCCTGCGGAACCAATTGAAAGCAGTGAAGTTTCAGAATGGAGAAACCATTCAATCTTACTTTTCAAGGGTCTCCCAGATCAAGGAACAATTAGAAGCAGTAGATGAAATGGTGGAGAATGGTGAAGTGGTGATGACCACTCTAAATGGCCTACCTAGGTCATGGGATTCCTTTATTCAAGGAATTTGTGCAAGGAAGAAATTGATCTCCTTCAACAGATTGAGGGAAGAATGCTCTCAAGAAGAAGCTAGAGTCATAGCTCGTGAGGAAAAGATGGGAGGAGAAGATCAAGCTCTTGCAGCTCACACCAAGAGAAGCAAAACCAAGAAGGATCACTCTCACCACAAAATATTCCATCAAAAGAGTAAGAAGGACCTAAGATGCTTCACATGCAATGAGAAGGGTCACTTTGCTTCAAATTGTCCCAAGAACAAAAGGGATAATAACAACAACTCCAGTAAGAAGAAGAAGGGCAGCAAAAGAAGGTTTCATGCTCATGCTGCCGAAGATGATGAACCTCCAAAGAAGAAGGCTAGGGCAGAAAGTAGTAGTGATGATGACTCATCAAGTGAAGAAGAATATGTTCTAATTTCTGCTCTTACAGGTACCATCTCCCATGGATGTAATGATTGGTTGATTGATAGTGGGGCTTCCAAACACATGACTGGGTTTAAAGAATCCTTCGTGAACCTATCTGAACATGAATCACCCCATAAGGTGAAACTTGGGGATGATTATCAATACCCAATCAAAGGAAGTGGTGAAGCCTCCTACAACCTAGATTCTGGAAATCATTAAAGATGAAAGAAGTACTTTATGTACCTGGGCTCAAGAAGAACTTATTCTCCATCTCTGCATTGGATGCAAAAGGTATGAGGGTTGCATTTGTGGATGGCCAAGTCCTAATGTGGACAAAGGGAAAGACCATAGATGATGCAGTAGTGATTGGAGAGCAAGAGGGAGGCTTGTATAAATTGAAGGGACAACCTGAACATGCCATGGTACATGAATCCATGGAGCCAAGTGAACTTTGGCATAGAAGACTTGCTCATATTCACTATAGGGCACTTCCAATTGCAAGCAAGGCAGTAGAGGGTCTTCCTGAAATCAAGACCAAACATGAAGGTGTTTGCAAAGGATGTGCAAAAGGTAAGAACATTAAGAAGGCTTTCCCAAGCAGTGAAAGCAAGGCAAAAGACATCCTGGAAATCATCCACTCAGATGTATGTGGCCCTATGTCATCCATCTCCCTAAGTGGGTATGTTTACTATGTATCATTTATCGATGACTTCTCCAGGAAGACTTGGGTATACTTCTTGAAGGGAAAAGATGAGGTGCTTGATAAATTCAAGGAATTCAAAACCTTGATGGAGAATCAAACTGACAAGAAAATCAAGACATTCAGATCTGACAATGGTGGAGAATTCACCTCAAATGACTTCAAGAAGCTTTGCAGTGATTCAGGGATTAAGAGGGAGTTGACTGCTCCTTATAATCCTCAACAGAATGGAGTTGTAGAAAGGAAAAACAGAACTATCATGGAAGCAGCAAGGGCAATGCTGCATGACCAGGATCTACCTATGCATCTATGGGAAGAAGCAGTTAGAACAGTTGTATATGTGCAGAACAGAACTCCCCACAAGATATTGGACAACAAGACACCAGAAGAGGTCTTTTCTAGGTTCAAGAATATTGATGTCAGCAAAGATGAATATAAGGACAGGTAATCCAGGAAGCAAAGATCAAAAGGGAGCACACTCCAGCAGCTCCTGCAAGGATGCAGATCTTCAGAGGGAGTTGACCATCTTCCTACATTCCACAACAGAAAGGTGTAGAAGAAGCTACTTCAGCAGCTCCTACCAGGAAGCAAAGACTCACAGGGAGTCCACCCAAACAAACAAACAAAGATAAGTATTTCAATTATTATTTCTTGCCTATTTTGTTTGTTTAATAATATTATGCTTATGTTCCTAGACTTAGGAGATGTATTGTGCATATTTGAATGATTGCATTAATGAACAGTATACTACTAATATGCATGTGATGGGTAAGTGGCTTATGGCACTGTACAACATTCCAGTGCTACTTATCTAGAATGAAACCTCTTTGCTGACATGTTGGGAGTAGTGCAAACTCTTAACAATGTTCTGGTAGAGACTGGAAGGCATCTAGAAATTTGTGGAACATGGATAAATGTTGTATTGAAGCATTGGCTAAGATAACTGCATGACTGCATGACATATTTCTTTATGTGTAAAGAATTTGTTCTGAAAATTATGAGATGTTTCTAATCATGCAATTTAACTTGTTTTGTAGGAAAGACCGTATATCTTCACCTACAAAAGGACTACAACATTTGTTCAAGCAAGAAAGATATCTATTGAAGATATTGAAGTTCCCAGGATCTGGGATGAAGAAATGGAATGCCATGATCCGTAGATCATGAAGAAGATGTTTGGGATGCAGTCCCAAGACCTGACAGGGAGTCATATGTATGCAGATTGAAGAAAGCCTTGTATGGCTTGAATCAAGCTCCCAGAACCTAGTATGGTAGGATGGACAGTTTCCTATCTAGCTTGGAATATACCAAGAGTAAAGCAGATTCCAATCTTTACTACAAGGTTGAGGAAGGGAATCCAGTGATTCTACTCCTGTATGTGTATGACCTATTTGTGACAGGAGATGACAGACTGATTGTAGATACTAAGAGGAAGCTTGCAGCTGAATTCGATATGAAAGATTTGGGAATGATGCACTATTTCCTAGGTATGGAGGTGTGGCAGAATGCAGGTGGAATCTTCCTTGGTCAAGGGAAGTACACAGTAGATATCCTGAAGAGATTCGGGATGATGGATTGCAAGGCCATGGCCACACCTATGGCATCGAATCTGAAGCTTCTATGTGATGCTTCATCTGAGTCGATTGATGTCTCTATGTATCGTCAGATGATTGGGTCCTTGATGTACCTGACGAACACTAGACCAGACATTTGCTTTTCTGTGAATACATTGAGCCAGTTCCTGACGGATCCGAGGAGTGTTCACCTGGTTGCTGTAAAGCATGTTCTGAGGTACCTGAAGGGTACAGTGGATTATGGGCTCAGGTATGAGGCGAATCGAAAGTTTAACCTGCAGAGTTATGTTGATTCAAATTGGGCTGGCAGTGCTACAGATAGGAAGAGCACATCTGGGTGTTGCTTCAGTATGGGATCAGGTGTGATCTCTTGGTTTAGCAGGAAGCAGTCCTGCGTAGCACTGAGTACAGCTGAGGCAGAGTATGTTGCAGCCTGCTCAGCTAGTTGTGAGGCAGTATGGCTACGGAAGCTACTGTCTGAGTTATTTGATCTCCCGTTGGAGGCTACTGGTATCTTCTGTGATAACCAGAGTTGTGTGAAGCTGTCCGAGAACCCAGTGTTTCATGACAGGTAAAAACACATAGAGATCAAAATATCACTATATCGGGGATATGGTGCAGAGAGGAGCTGTGAAGCTTCTGTATGTTGCGACGGACGAGCAGATTGCAGATGTGCTGACGAAGCCACTAGCCAGAGTGAAGTTCGAGTACTTCAGAGAGAGGCTTGGCGTTCTTCAGATCGAGGACACTTTGAGGAAGAAGTGATGGACACATTTGCTGAAGCCATTCCAAGCATGTTGGAAGGAGGATCCTTCACATGGCTGTGTATGTAAGCACTGGATAATGGGCATCAAGATGATGTTCTGGTTTCTGCTGGATATGATCAGTTGGATCATTTTTATGTATGTATGTACGCATCATGTTGGATGCTGGATATGATCAGTTGGATCATTTTTATGTATGTATGTACGCATCATGTTGGATGCTGGATATGATCAGTTGGATCATTTATGTATGTATGCATCATGTTGAATGCTGGATATGATCAGGTGGATCATTTATGTATGTATGTGCATCATGTTGGATGCTTGGACCATGTATCTGTATATGTATCAGGTGGATACATTGTATGATCAGGTGGATCATGTATGGTGATATGTATCATGTATCAGGTAGATACTTGGTATGCATCAGGTGGATGCATTGATGATCAGGTGGATCATGTATGATGATATGTATCAGGTAGATACTTGGTATGCATCAGGTGGATGCATTGATGATCAGGATGATCATGGATGATGAGCTTCAGGATGTTGCTCTAGATGACATACAGCAGGATGTTGCAGTGATGATCAGGACGATCATGAGTACATCAGGATGATGTATGGTGAGTATCAGGTTGATACTCTATGGCCGTGGATCAGGTTGTGCAGATGAGCATGTCTGGGAGATCCTATAGGTCGGATTTGTGTACCCGTAACAGCCTGGGATGCTCTTTCGAGACATTGCTCTGGGAGGACATGTAATAGCGCCCTGGGAGATCTCAGGTCGGAGTTGTGTACCCGTAACATCCTGAGATGCTCTTGCAAGGTTTTGTCCTATGGCATGTAATTTGGGCCCTGGGAGATTTCAGGTCGGAGTTGTGTACCCGTAACATCCTGAGATGCTCTTGCGAGGTTTTGCCATGACCACATGTAATTTGTGCCCTGGGAGATTTCAGGTCGGAGTTGTGTACCCGTAACATCCTGAAATGCTCTTGCTAGGTTTTGTGGTGGACCACATGTAATTTGTGCCCTGGGAGATTTCAGGTCGGAGTTGTGTACCCGTAACATCCTGAGATGCTCTTTCGAGGTTTTGTGGTGGGGTCACATGTAATAGCGCCCTGGGAGATCCTACAGGTCAGAGTTGTGTACCCGTAACATCCTGGGATGCTCTTTCGAGGTTTTGTGACGCACGTAATAAGTCCTGAGGATTCCACAGTATGGCCAGTGATGACGAAGACCTGCAGGTGGTGGGCCTACATCCAGTATGAAAAAGGACTGGCTCTGTAGAACTTCCTATGACGAGTAGAGTCAGATATTGGTTGAGATAGTAGCAGCAGCGATGATGATGATGACGATGCATCAATGACGATGATCCAGAGAAGAAGACTTGTCTAGCAGATCTGTGTCGAGAAATACCTTCCTAGTTAAGAGGGAGTGTTGATGTATATGTAACTTCAGAATGTATTTCATCTGTGTATTATATATATATTTATTGTACCCTTATAAGAGATGTGTTATTCCTCTATAAGGAAGTGTCGTCATGTGGATTGACAAGTGTCGCAAGTGTGTGTACTTTCCGATGGGTTATTAGACCACCTTATGGGGTCGGCCCTAATTAATATATAATATAATATGGATGTATCCAAGTAGACAAGTCGGCCCCAGTAGGTCACTGGGCAAAAAGGTGAGTATAAATAGAGATAGGAGATCTCTATTTTACTCACTCGGAAAAGTAACTATCTCTCTCTTTGAAAAGTGGCGCACTAGTGAGGAGGAGGAGGATCATCTGCTAGGAGACTATCTCAGTGTTATTTGGTTGTATTTTGGTTGAGCCATTGCTCTCTCTATCTCTGAGGAAGTTGTGGGGTTTTTCACCTTAGGGTTTTCCCCACGGAAACTCTGTGTCTCTTGTCTCTGTGCTTTTGAATCTTGTGATGCTTGTGATGCTTGTCATATTATGATTGTCATGCATTGATATACTGTAGATGTTATTCTCTCAGCAAAGATCCTATAGTATTGTGATTTAATACTAAAAATTTAACACATGGGATCATTTTAAATACCATACATCTGTGAGACATGCTTCCTCTCCATGGGTCTATCATAGTGAACTTCCTAAGACAGGCATTAATGTTAGAGTGAATGGGGCCCCAATATAGTAAGAAGGAAATGCTAAATCTTAGTTATTTAACCGGGGTGATTTTGACTAAACAAAAAAAAGGATCTCTTCATTCCTAGAAACCAATCAGTGAAAGCAAAGTCACAAAGATACATTTTCTTTATAAGTAGATTTATGCCTTTCAAGATTTTGAGATTTGCTTGGAGCCCTATCTCGCCGCTAAGCCAAGAGCTGGGCTAGGCTTTATTAAAGAAAGAATATAGAAAACTGAAGTAGAGAGCAGGGTAAACAAAAAAAATCAAACCAAACTAACTTAAAAGCGACAGAAAGCAACAAAACAGAAAAAACAAGAAAAGAAACAATAGTGCTTATTTATGTACAAAAATCCTCATAGGACTATGCAAAGTATTGCTTTAAAGCGAGGCCATTAAGAGGGAGATTTACTTCCTCGCCTTGAAAGTCTCTCAGTTTATACGTCGATGGGCCAAGATTTTCATAAATTTGGTAAGGTCCCACCCATAAATGTTGAAACTTTGTGTGGATTCGCTTACCATCATGTGGATGGTCCCATTTCAGAACTGAGTCACCTACTTCAAAACTTCTCTTGCCAGATTTCCGTTTATCAAACCACCTTTTGACTATGTCTTGGTGTTGGTGGAATCGGTCTTTGGATTTCTTCTGTGACTCTTCAAGCTTTAGTAGGGTATCAATTCTTGATTGTAAGACTTGGCTACTGGAACCTCAGGAGGCTTAGGCCAATTGTAAGGATGGGAGCAATATGTTTGGAGGGAGGACGGATTCTTTGCCATAAAGTAGGGTGTATGGGTCCTAAGGCATTATTAGGGGTGACTCTGTCTGCCCATAAAGCATTTGTGAGGGCCATATGCCAACTTCTCTGATTTTCAATAACTGTTTTCTTAAGAATTCGGATGAGTTTCTTGTTTGTAGATTCAGCTCATCCATTTCCTTGGGGATAGTAATTGGGTAAATAGTTCACTTTAATTCCTTTCTCATAAACAAACACATTGATTTTTAAAGATGAAAAGTAAGTTGCATTGTAAAGAACTAGAGAAATTGGAACCCCAAACCTAGTTATGATGTTCTCTTTCAAGAACTTGATAACTGCATCTTCATTAACTTTGCGCAGCGGAGCAGCTTCCGTCCATCTCGTAAAATAGTCCATGCCCGTCAAGATGTACCGATGTTGCAATGAAGAATTCAAGTTTATTTCTCCAATAACATCTATGCCCCATTGCTCGAATGGTTCATAGATAATGACTGGCTCTAGAGGTCTTGCTGCTTTCGGCAATTTCCCAACACTTCTTTGGCACACATCATAATTCCTGGCATAGGCATGAGCATCTATGAATAAGGTGGGATAATAATATCCAGCTCTAAGTATTTTGTGAGCTCTAGTATCTCCAAAATAGTGTCCCCCAGCAGGGCCATCGTGTAATTCTTTAACCACTTTATTTGCATCTTCTTTCTCCAGACATCTGAGAAAATTGCCATCATAGTTCCTTCTAAAGAGAATTCCATCAATGATTTGATATGCTGCTGATTTCAGACAAAGTGCCCTTCTGTGCTTTGAACTCCAATGCTCCGGAAAATATCCTTGTTGTAAATAGTGCACTAGGTCCCTATACCAATACTTAGGGGCGGTGAAAATGGGACATACTTCAATCATATTTAGCTCGGCTTCATTCCTCCAGTCTAGCTCTTCATCAGCCAGATTTTCAGCAAGTGGCTTGCATAAACCCTAACCTTTTATAATGCTAGCTAGTTTGAATTCCAATTCCTACTCCTGAAGAGCAGTGACCCAGTTTCCTTTCCTTTCCCCCAATTCCTTCCTAACAAAAAGAGATCTAACACCAGGGTGAGGGACTATGACTTTATTTCTGTTTTTAGAATATATGGCCTGAACTGTTTCACTGCTTTGAATACTATGTATGCTTGCTTATCTACAATAGGGTGGTTAAGTTCAATGCCCTGCAGACCAATGCTCATAAAGGAAATTGGGTATTCGTCTCCTGATTCTCCCTTCGGAGTGAGCACGGATGCGAGAGAGTTATCTGAAGCAAAGTTGTACATAATGAAATCCTTTTCGAAATATGGACTCCTTAAAGAAGGCGCATTAGCTATGGAAGCTTTTATTTCTCTCAATGCAACTTTCTCCAAATCTGTCCACTTAAATTGTACATTCTGATTTACCATTTGCTGCAAAGGTTTAACGATCTGAGCAAAGCTAGGCACGAACCTTCGAACAAAATTAATGGTGCCCATAAATGATTGCAGAGATTTTTTGTTATGGGGCATGGGAATCTTGTTGATATCTTACACTCTCTCTTGATCTATCGAGATCCCCTTCTTTGAAATGATATGACCCAAGAGCTTACCCTCAAGAATCATGAAAACACTTTTCTTGGGATTTAAAGAAATACCATATTTCCTGCAGTGATCAAAAAGATCTTCTTCAAGTGGAAAACATGGTATTCTCTCTTCTTTGAGAAAAATGTCACATCATCCAGATAAACTACAACACAATGACCGCTCGATTCTCGAAAAGCAATGTCCATGGCTCGCTGAAAAGCAGCTCCTGCGTTTATCAAGCCGAATGGCATCTTGCGATATGCAAAGGTTCCCCACTTAGTATGGAAAGTGGTTTTGAGTCGGTCTTCCTCTGCTACTAGTACTTGATTATAACCAGAGAAACCATCTAGTAGAGAAACAAATTATGATCCTGACACCATCTGTAAAATTTGCTCCATTGGAGGCACAGGGTAGTTTTCTTTATCAAAAGCTTTGTTCAAGCTCCGAAAATCCACACATAATCTTATTTCTCCCGACTTCTTCAGTACGGGAACTAAATTGGCGACCCATTCAGAATGTCGGACTTTAAAAATGATCTTTTCATCCAACAACTTCTTTAAATCTTTCTGTATTAAGGGATCAAGCGTTGGATGCATTCTTCTTAGTTGTTGCTGAAATGGATTAACACCTGGATTCATTGGAATTATATGTTGTATAATGCGAGTATCATACATTTTTAGATCTTCATAAGTCCATGCAAAGACATCTTTATACTGCTGAAACAGTTTGATGAACTTATCCCTCTCGCCTGGCGAACAACATTTACCAAGATTGACATATTTTGGCTCAGCTTTTGCGCCTAGATTTACCAATTCGTGTTGCATGGAGGAGATATTAGTTTTGACATTTGCCGGTATTCTGAATTTACTCTGAAGATAAAACAATCCTTCAAGAGTTCTCACTCCTTTGGGCATGAAGTTTCCTTTAATAACGTCTTTGCTTTGCAAATCCAGATCATGCTTTTCTTCATCAGTTATGGATTCATGGAAAGCATCTTCATTTGTTAAGAAGCTATTGATATGATCATCATCATCAAATACTCTAAAATTTGTGATGTTGTCCGAGAATATTGGAGGGGCCTAGGTCGGCCTATTGACTAGGCCCTCCACCCGACCACTCTGAAGCATATGTCGACAGGTCATGTCGACTAGTATAGGTCGGGTCGGTCGGTTAGACCGACAAACAGTTATGTAACTGTATTGACAAGATATATATATAGGTTGTTGAGCCAATGTACTAGTTAGATTGGTTCTATGATTGCATTATTCTCTTGCTGGTTAATATAAAGGCTTTTGTTCTCTCTATCTGTCTCGTCTCTTATATCTGTATCATTGTGTATGCTTGCTTATAACATGTAATGTATCTACGGTAACCACATGAACCTTGGGACTACAACATTTGTTCTTTTTCCGGCTGATGCATTGACATAATAGTAGCATGACCTATGATTTCAGAACAGGAGATTATAGATTGGTGGGAGAAGAAAATCGCAAATTATTTACAAAACTACGCATGAAGGAACAAGCTAACGATTAGCCAAGCGAGAGATTGATTCTTCTCCGAGACCCATGAGAGATTTGTAGAGTCTGTGCCAACCGCCTTGAAGAAGCTTCTGGATGAAAAGAACAGTTGATGAAGTAGAGAGGAAGCTATTGTCGAAGTTGATCAACGGAGAACGCACGAATCTATCGGATTGGTGCGAAAAGATTGCAAACGATTTCTGTGAAGAACAGGCGATTGAAGAGCGCGTCTTTGTTGACGAAGTTAGAAGAAAGTTCTTCACAAAAATTAGCTGATCAATTTCTGTGTTCTCTGCCGACCTTATTGTTCAATTTTTTTAGCGACAAATTATTTGCGCATATTTTCGAGACACGATCGTTGCTGCTCCTGCCCCTTCCGAACTCTAATTGGAAGGAGAAAGAACATAAGTGGGAAATATTTGTAAAGGAGCGTGAATGGGAATTATTCTTGAAAAAATGATGGTTTGTACTTCCCCAATGATCTAGAAAAATTTGGGCCGGCATTAGGGGGTTGACGAAGCATGTTCTCATGTACCTAGCTTGATGAAAAACGGTGTATGACAAGACGACGTGGCCAACAGTGGAAGAAAACCTAACAAAGAAATACTTTTGAGTCATAAAAGCACCCTAGATATCCAGAAAATTGAAAGAGAAAAAAGGAGACAGCGGCGTGAAGAGATGCGGGCGCAGGAAATTGTGCTCTGGAGGAAGCGAGGATCAAATGTCGCGACAGATGCAGAAGAAAATCTGTCATAGTAAATCCGAGCCCGCAATGATCGGGGCATCAAAGAAGACCGGTCGTCGATGGATGAAGAGTTGTGGATAGAGCGTGGTAGAGATCTCGAAGTTCAGATACCTAAAATGGTAACACCTCCTTCTACATTTCATTTAACACAAAGTGTTTGGCTGTAGGAAATTGTCGAGGAAAACCTTGGCCTCCATGCTGGTCAGTCAGGAATCTGGAGTCGTCAAAGGGAAGAAGGAGATGATATCAATAGATTACTGATTCATCAACCAGAAGAAGGAAATTGGGTGTCTTTTCAACCCGAATTTTTGAATAGAAGCTTTAATCTAGTGTACTCGAAACATGAAGAAGGGCCCCCCTGCCAATCATGGATAATTTTAGGGGTGAAATTTATCCCATGGGCTATTTTTCAATGTTTTTTTTCCAAAAAATATTCGCCAATTTGCATTTTTTGAAGCCCCATTTCGCCCAATTTTGATGGGGTAAATTTTTTCACTCTAAAAATCACCAAATTATTATATAAACTATATAAAATATTTAGAAATTGAAATAATTTTAGAAAAATATTGCCAAATATTTTATAGTTGACATTTTAAGAATTGGTAAGATTCGCCAAGGTTTATACACTTTTAAATAAGTATGGGTCCTTAAAATTAATCCTACTGCCCATACCAAATTTGAGTGACTCATCAAGTACATCGGAGAGCCCGAGATTCAGAAAAATCCCGTTTGAGCAGAAATTTAATTGGATTTCGATAGAAGTGGTAGAAGAAGGCAGACCCGTTGAAATAGAAGAAGTTCTAGTTACTGGTTCTTAAGACAGAGAACCTAGCCCAGATAGACAGCTAATTCAAGCTAACAAAGCACCAAGTTCTGGTTGTGGAAATAATCCACCTACACCACCATCAAATTCTCAAAACAATACACTAGCAGACATGTCGCACTCAACTACACACCTTCCATTCTATTAAGGTGATGAAGACCCGACAAGACATTGGTTTGTGTGCAAAGCGATATGGACAACCAATCAAATCACCAGCGAAGAAAGACAGGTTTCTCAGTTTGTTGATTCGGTGAGAAAAAGAGCACTGACATGGTATATGGGGTATATAGAAAAATCACCAAATGCAACCAAGGCACAAATTAAACAAAGCTTTTTGGCCTTTTTCACGATAGAATATGCGACATACCTGGCGGTCGAATGACTAAAGAAGATAGTCCAGAAGCCAACAGAAATTGTCAAGGAGTATGACAAGAGGTTCAAATACCTCCTGAGAAAGCTAGACTATGAGATCGAAGAAAAGCTATTAATCAAATGGTTTATTTCCGGTCTCATAAAGTAAAATTAGAATACATGTTTGTCGACAAAGTGTTAATACTTATGCAGAGGCATTAAAAGTAGCACTGGAGATTGAAATGGATGACGAATACCCTCTAGTCTCCATGGAAAGACATGTTGATGAACGCCTTGAAAGTATGGAAGAGGCAATCAGAAATATGACTTTGAAAGGTCCAGAATTATGGTGTACAACATGTCGAACTTCAGGACATACCAAAGACTCTTTTTGAATTGAGGATCGGCGACAAGAAGTTAAACTCATTCAAAACAGATGCTTTTGTGATATGTGCAAATAATATGACTCACATACCACAAACGATTGTCCATACAATCTGAAAAACAAGAAGGCAAAATGGTGTCAAATTTGCGAAGTCAATACACATGCGATTGAAGAATGTCATCTGAACATGAAAAATAGGAAAAATTACCATGCAGTATACCAAACAAATTCTGTCGAGCAACATCATGACAGAAATACAGGAAGCGACAGATTTGAGAGAAATGATGGAAGAAATAACCGGTACAATCAGAAAAGGAACGACAGATACCCAAGGTATAATGACCATCGATATGATTGTTGATATGACGGCTAAAATAGGCGCGGAGGATACCAGAGTCGTGGTCGTGGCGGTGCTAGTTGCGGTGTTCGACCTAATCAACCTGGTTTTTGTTTCACATGTCTCAGCGAGGATCATCGGCATGTAGAATGCCCCTATAAGGAAAGAAATGATCTTAAATTTTGTACAAAGTGTGGGGTAGGCGGTCACTATTTAGAGGATTTCCCTACCATGATTGAGAAAATAAATAATAAAAAGAATGTTCATGTCTTATCTTGTGTATCCAAAAATGATGTGCTTCGTGCAAAAAACTTGAAAATTGTAACTAGGCAAGGTACTCACATTGGTCAAGATAAGCCACAGATAAGTAAAATTGTAGATAAAGAGGATTACCCAAATCCTATGAAACAAAATTCTGTGTAAAAAAATGCGTCTGACATATTTTGTGACTTAGCAGCACATGAAGATATTGAAGAAAACTGATAGGAAGTTCTCAATGAATTGTTCAGATTAATTTGAAATGATGAAGCTGTAGGAAAAATGATTGACCTGTTGCATAAATTGAAATATAAACACGTCGAGCAAAGAAAAACTAAAAACATTTACCGACTAAATCAAAAAGAGAAAAATGATGCTAACCCACTGGTCGACCTCGACATAAATGGATATCATGTATGACAAGTCATACTAGATTTTGGCTCCCAAGTGAATATCATGACTCGTGATACCTGGGACCAACTCAGTCGAACACAATTGCAGGAATCGGGTATTTATCTAAAGCTCGCGGATCAAGGATTAATTTATCCGATTGGAGTATGGAAAGGAGTCGAAAATTCCATCAAAGGCATCACGACAAAAATAGATTTTGAGAACATTAATCCCAAGGATGATGTGAGTTCTTTCCCAGCCTTGGTCGGATGACCTTGGGGGCGAAAGATGAAGGCTTCAATTTTATTAGACAAAAGTCACATCAAGTTGAAAGGAAATGAGAAGAAGGTTATCGTACCAATATTCCCATCTCAGGGAGAACCATGGATTGGACCTGCAGAAGTAGATAATGATATTTGACATCTTTATCGAATATACAATAATGCAAATCGCATTGAACCAAATTCTCAAGGAGAACTCCACCTTGGAGATCCTGTTTCACTTCGGATATAATTCCGATGTAGAAATCTATAAATGGAAGATAGAGAACTATGATTTTCACGCGAAAGAATGTTGGACGGTGGAAGCCATCTCAAAGAAGAAAATAAAGAAGTTTCTATCAGTATCATATAGACCGAATATATTTGAACGAAAAATGAGAGCATATCCAACACTTGTTCCAGATAGATGTTCGCAAACAAGTAATCCGAAATTGAGGTACAAAGAATGTGATTCACCTACTGTACATGTCGAACATGTATCAAAATGTCTCAAAGAGAAAGGTCGACTACAAAGTCTGGTAGAGACATTTACTGGTCAAGCTGGGAGATGGTGGGACATCCATCAGTCGAAACTTCAAAGCTGGAATACTGCATCGACCATTTTTATAGAAAGGTTTGGAAGAAGGAAACTGATGAATCAGGCCGACATCCCTACATTTACACATGGACAAAATCTTGAAATCCACATCGACTGTTGCGAAAGAGAATGGAGAAAATTGGGCTATAAAGATGAAAGAGCATGGCCTCACCTCTTCCCCATAACACTTGATGATCTACCCAATAAATGGTATAAGATGGAAGAGGCAAGAGGAGAAAATTTCATTTGGAAAGACTTGAAGGAAAATTTCATTAAGGATTTCCAGTTTTCTCCACAGGAGGAGAAGTTGGTCAAAGCAAGTAAAACTATCAAAGAATTTCTGCAGCCGACAGAAAAATCAGTACTTACAGGAACACAACAGACTACTTGTCGACCTACTACCTGCTATAACATAAAGTTGACTGAAAGCCAGAATTCGAGAACACTAAGCCTAGAAACGGAGAAATCAGTCGGGAAGAGTTTTCAATGGAGACAGGATCACCCCAACATTTCGAAGCCCGTAAAAACAATCTTTAGCACAAAGATTGTCAAAGAAGACAAACCCAAAAGATTGTCGGAAAAAGACTTTCCACCAGCATTCACACAAATCAAAGAAGGTAAAAGACCCATAAGTGACAGTCATGCACCAAAATGGATGGACACGAAGATTAAAATAAAGGAAGTAGATATTTCAAACGATGACCAACCGAAAATGGAAAGAATTGGCGATTACTGTAATGAGGAAAAAATAGTAGAAATCACCAGTCTCCTCAAGGAATTTCAAGACATTTTTGCTCGAGATTATAAAGACTTGAAAGGACTTGTGCAAGAGATGGGAGAGATAAAAATTGATATTAAACCAGACGCCAGGCCAGTGAAGAAAATACCCTACAAACTTTCTCACAAATATAAGGATATTGTTAAGAAGGAGATCGATAGTATGCTTGCAGCGGGAATCATATATCTTATCGACTAGTCAGAGTGGGAAAGCCCGATGGTTGTTCAGACAAAGAGACAAGATCCGACACGACTGAGAATCTGTGTCGACTTTCATGAGCTGAAAAAGGTAACACTCACAGACCCCTTTCCAACCCCTTTTGCAGATGAAATTATTAATGAATTTCCAGGGCATGAGTGCTACTCTTTCACAGAAGGATTCTCGGGGTAAAACCAAGTACCTATTGCAAAGGAAGATCAAAAAAAGACAACATTCATGTGCGAATTCGGGTCATTCACGTACAAATCTATGCCCTTCGGTCTGAAGAACGCACCAACAGTCTTTTCAAGAATATATCTACAAAACCATGGCTTTCTACTTTGATGATTGGACAATCTATAAAATTCTAAAGGATCATTGCAAATGGCTTCAACTAATGTTGGAACAGTGTTGACAGATACAGTTGTCGCTGAACATTAAAAAGTGCGTGTTCGTGACACCTATCGGCATATTACTGGGCCATGTAGTTTTCAAAGAAGGAATCAGGGTCTACTACGCAAATATCAAAATTATTCTCGACCTAAATCCTCCAGTCAATCCGAAACAAGTACGAATCCTGTTGGGTCATACCGGATATTACAGGAAGTTCATCAGACATTACTCCGATATGACTTACCCTTTCGAAGAGTTGTTAAAATATGATCAAGATTATAGGTGGATGGAGGAATGCGACATCTCATTTAACACGTTGAAAAGAAAAATGGTCGAAGCACCCATCCTCCATTTTCCGAATTGGTCGAAAAAATTTCATGTGCACATTGATGCATCTGGAATAGCAGTCAACGCCATTCTAAGACAACCTGGAGAAGATGGAATGGATTATCCTAATGCGTTCAATAGTCGAAAATTGAATAAAGATGAAATAAATTACTCCACGAATGAAAGGGAAGAATTAGGTATGGTATTTGCAATGCAGAAATACCATCATTATTTATTGGCTAACCCCTTTGTATTTTATACAGATCATCAAGCTTTAAAATATGTAGTCAATAAACCATTGCATCATGGGAGGTTGTGTAGCTGGCTTTTACTATTTCAAGAATTTGAGTTCGAAGTAATTATTCGATCCAGAAAGGCTAATGTTGGGTCAGACCACCTGTCGAGAGTCGACATAGGAGAGGAGCCGACAGGAATTGAAGATGATTTTTCGGACACACACTTGTTTCGTATTGAAGCAGTTCCTTCAGAACTTGCAGAAATTGCACAGTTTCTCAAGGATGGACAAGCCCCTGAAGGAATGACTGAGAAAAATAGGAAGATCCTGGCTATGAAAGCAGCTCCCTACACTTTGATCAATGGATTCCTCTAAAAACTTGGCTTGGATGACATATTACGTCGATGTGCACTTGAGCATGAACGACAGAACATACTTGCAGAAGCTCAATCTGGACTGGCGGGAGGAAATTATCATACAGACATAACAGCTAGAAAAATTCTACAAGCTGGACTGTGGTGGCCGACAATTCACAAAGACTGTCGAGAATTTATATCTAAGTGTGATAGATGTCAGTGTATGGGTTGACCTCTCCCAAGAACAGAAATGCCACTGGTTCCAATTAACGCTAGCCGAACATTTGAAATTTGGGCTATCAATTTTATTGGACCATTTCCAGCAGTGGGGAGGCGGACAAGTGCTCGATATCTTATCATTGCTGTGGAATATGTCACCAAGTGGGAAGAAGCAAAGCCAGTTGAAACATGTTCAACCGAAGTTGCCACCAATTTTATTTATGAAAATATCATAACATGTTTTGGATGCCCATTAACATTGATAAGTGAACAAGGTACGCATTTTGTATGAAAAACCATTGAAGCACTGACTAAGGAATTTTCAGTTGATCATAGAATAAGCACAGCATACCACCCTCAATCGAATGGCGCCGTATAATCGTTCAATAAAACCCTCACAAGAGGACTGAAAAAAATATGCAACACAGAGAAAGACGACTAGGATGACAAAGTACCTACTGTTCTTTGGGCATATAGAACAGCGTACAAAAGATTGACAAGTCAAACACCTTTCTCACTCATCTACGGACAAGAAGCAGTCGTCCCATTTCATTTTCGACAAAAGGCACCAACTATTGCAGCAGTCTTGCACGTTGATGTTGAAGATGCTCGACAAGAATGACTATTACAACTATTGAAGCTGGATGAAAGTCGACAGATGGCAATAGAACATCAACAAGTCCAAAAACAACATCAGAAAGCATGGCACGACAGAAATATCAAACAAAAGAATCTGTTAGTTGGAGACTTGGCACTCCTCTATAATAGCCATGTAAAAGGGAAACCGAAGAAGTTGAATACAGAGTGGACGGGACCCTATATTGTCGAAACACTAAATCCCAATGGATCAGTCCGACTAAAAACACTACAAGGTAGTGTTTTCAAGAAAGCGGTAAATGGCACTCGACTTAAATGGTACAAGTCGTGAATATTAAAAAAAAATAGTTGGAAGTAACCGAATAAGAGAAGTACTATAAGAAATCAAGTAAACAACAAAGCATGACAAAAGCAGGATGACAAGAGATTGGTAGAATAAGGATGGGAAGAGTAAAGAGAAAATCCCAGCACATAACCATCCATATTATAGACATCGACAAGAACGTCAATGAGTTGCAGAGGAAAATTAGGCATGACAGAAACAATGGAGAACGGACCGACAAAACTCATCTAGAGAAGGGCATAGACATAACACATCAAACGAGGTATCGCGGCATCATGATGACAAAGAAATAAAGCATAAAGATACCCGCAATGCAAGAAGTAATGCACCTGACAGGGCATCGATATCTTGTCAGCTCAATTTAATACCTCCATCAAATCAACCATTAATACAGGCCTCTATGTCTCGTCCACTCGTGCCGAGCAATTCCACCATAAATCCAGAGCTCGATGATTCCTGGGGACTCTTTTGATGAGAAATTGAACTCCAAGATGCAGATCTCCCTGACCCTGCTAACGCAACTTTCGCCTTCCTGAACCCTAAATTTGCCATGGCTCCAATAAAAACCTTAACAACAACTAGGGCCGCTGCGATGACGGTTAGAGAGTTGGAAAAAGAACAATCACCACTGGAAACAAGACTACAGATGATTCAGAATGCAAAAGCGTTAGAACCCACTTGGAAGAGAGATTGGAAGGAAATCGAAGAGTGGGGGAAGGAATCAAACAGTCGCTGGAGGGAGGAATCACAACAGCTATAGACAACCACAATTCTGCAGTATATGAAGGCATCCTTGTTGGATAGCTTTGGAGGACTTAAAGAAATCATTGCACAATTCATTGTTAGCAGGTATCACAATGGTAAGCTTTATTTCGATGTTCCAGTCGACATCGATGGAGCACTTATCCACAAGATAACCGGTTTATCACATAAGGGAGATGTTGTACCGACAAGTTCAGAAGCGAACTTGGTCAACGAATTTGTCAATACTCCTGCTGGAAAGAACTCGCGAGGCATAGCCGTGAGTCAGATTGTATATGGTAACTATAAATGTTGGTTGCAACACTATTCTAGAGGTTTTCCAATGTAGACCCAAGTACTTAGTGGTACAAAATACCAACAAAACCCCTATTCACCGACCCTTTTGGCAACATACTGCAAGCAGCCTAAGGTCTCACCCGAGGCGAAGTTGACGGGGTGGTTGCAAAAGCAGGTTTCCATAACCTTGTGATGCGAGTGTTTTAACTAATTCATGGACAGCGCGGTACAGGTTGCACGCTGTGGTCAATGACTGCGCAAAGTCTTCTACTCCGCGTCGAGTATCTTCAAGACCAAAGATATTTGTACCTTCAGTGCATCCACAGGCTGCATAGTGGGGTTATGAGACCTAATCACTTCTACTCAATATTATTCGATAATCCTTAATCATTCATCATTACTTAGCTTGATAAACATCATAACTTATGCAAATGAGTGAGATGTGTAGTGCTGTGTGCTTGATGTCGCGATTCAACTTTAACCATTTGTTGCATGGTAATCTCATAGATCCATTCATTTGAGAACTTATAGGTGCTTTACTGTTAACATTCCTCCATACATGAACTACTAGCATCTTATTCCATCCTTTCCACGGTGAATACAGATAATAGTAAACATATATCGGATAATAGTAACTTCATTCATGCACTGTAAGTAAATTAAATCCCAAAATTAATGACAATCATACACAACAATCATGATTTTCCCAAAACCGAACTATTGATATCTGGCATCGGATCTTTTGTTATATGCACGCCAATAGGTTGTTTCCACTAGGATTTTCTTTCTCGTCCTTATATGATTGACTCAAGTAGTTGTAGTCTTCTATTTGTATGATCAAACACCTACCTCCGATCTGCACCTACCCACTGCTTGGTAGTTATTGGCAATATTTGCCAAAAATAGGTCTTTTGTGACCTAACCAAAATAAATGTCATCATCCATCCATGCTCTACTTAGCTGGATCTCCGTCAACGTGGCACGTCGTGGCACTGTACTCCTCACACCTCCTTCGACACTGTGCTGCACTCAACTTCGCAGCATAACAAAACTTATCCCAAAATTGTTCAAACTTAACTGTGCTTAGATCCGGAGTTCTCAAAATTCTTCCTATTCAAAAATGCCCCATCTGGGCTAGGCCCAATAGGCCCCTAACACTTACATGTGGCTCTCCCTTGAGCCACTTGCAACTCCTTGAAGGTGTTCCACTGATTCTGGACTGATCTTCGCAATGAACTCGTTGAATGTGTCCATCGGCTTTTCTATTGTGGTCTTCATATCTTGTTCAATTTGCCCAACTATTTCTACCATCTCAAGTGTTATCTCATGGCCGATATGGCCTTCCACCTGCTCTTTATTCTGGTTCAGTTCCTTTAAATTTTCTTCGATCTCTTGCGAGATCGTGCCGACTTCCTCTAATAATGGTTGTGACTTATCGCCCATTTCTGTCTCCTTCTCACGCAAAGCTTTAACTTCCTTCTTTAGGGTGTTGATTTCCCTATATTTTCAGAGTTTCTCCCTTGCTGGTAGTGCCTTAACCTCCTCACCCATCTTTTCTAGTGCTTCTTGTTTTTCTTTCACTCCCTTCTTTACTTCCAATAATTGTTGATCTTCTTCAAGGGCATTAAATGCCTTCAATGTTGCTTCCAGTAGACTCTGGCACTTAGTCACTTCGGTAGCAATATTCTGTGCCGCGGTCTTCACTACTTCTTGTCTTAACTGTTGTTCATCTAGTGGAGTCTGTGGATTGATCTGCGCTTTCAGGGAAGCAATTTCATACTCATGGAGAATCTCCATGTCTTCCTTCTCATTTTTAATGCTATTGACCAAATCTCCAATCTTGACAATAGTATCTACTGGTTCTATTTGTACTTCAAATTCATATATATTATCTGCAACCGCAATGATCGTGTTCTCCAATATCAGTCGACGATCTCTTTCATCTTGTAATTGCATAGTACTCCGTGAGCTATCTTCCTCGATTTGCATGTTTGATGTTTGCAACTCTACCTGTCCTTTCAGCACTTCTATGGTTCTGTCATGCATTTCTTCACCGACTTGCATTTGTAAGTAATGTAGTCCTGGAAATGGTATCCTTGCAAGATCAAGCTCCATGTGCTCTACATTATTTGTATCTAGCATTGCTTGATCAGGTAAATCTTATAGATAGTGGTTGCAAATGTACAACACGTGACCTCGCGAGAACCGTGATTTGCTGCTGTGAAGTTCCCGCGGACCCTTTTTCACCTATTGTCTGATGTTGCAAGGGTAATATCCTGTTTACTTCATCAAATTTTTGGGATATCCCTTGCAGTGTAGTCAGGTTCTGGTCTAAGCTATCTTGAATTGCCTTTTCCTTCTTCTCTTTGTCTGTCGAAAGTTCCTCCATTTTTTCAGTGACCTTCGCGACGATCATTAAGTAGTCATCTTCACGAAGCACTGTGTCTAATTGGTCTTTATGTGATTTCTGCTTCTTCCTATTTTCCTTATGCCCCGAAGGACTCCTAGTGTCCTTCCTGTTGCTTGACTCATTTTCTTCTACTATGGGACAGGGGATAGGGTTATCTTCACCAGAATCACTTTGGATATCCACAACCTCAACTCGAAATTTAGCTGGCCATTCTTTCATAATATTCTCAATATCTTCCTCATACATATGGTAATTTACTGGGTACCAATCAACATTCTTCATCTGCGCTTTGGCTGAAATGGAGATGCATTTCATCGCAGCATAAAAATTGATAATACGGATATATTTGCTTGTTACTTGCTTTGGTATGCGAGGTGTAAGCATGATGGCCCCATGCAGTTGGTCATAATATGTATAGAAGACCAGCGCTGTCTCATGTTGTCTGTCGGGATTCAAAATTTTCCCACAGATTCTGAAAGCGAGCACCTCTGCAATCCGAAGTGTTCGTGATCACTCCAATGTAATGCTTCGGCTCCCTCTAGCCCAGGAAGGCGATCAACATGATTAGCTAGGTGAAGTGGAAGTATCCCCAATTTATTTTCATATCATTAAGTTCCTCTAGGAACTCATTTAGTAGAAATTGACACCAATTGAATTCTTCTCCCTCGGCGGCTATAGCGCCAAGTAGTATTGCGCCCACAGAGACTTCTAGCAGTCTGCATTTTCTTAGAATCTTACCCGCTAACAGCTATGTGACAAATCTTATTTCCTGATCCTTTCTGTCGTCTGTCTGTAAGCTTTGCTTCCCTTTGACAACAGACTGCATTTGCTTCATTAATGCGGCTATCTCTTTATCCTTTGTTTATCCCTGAAAGAACTTTCTTGGGTCTGCTCCCCTTTTGCTCAATCCAATTATCTGATGGATTAAGTCGATTATTAGGTCGATATTTTGGTCCATCCATAAATATCCCTGGTGGATGCATGCCATAAGAGTTTGCACCACCACATTGAGATCCGGTGATCTGTCAAAATGTGGGAGTCTAAGCAGGTTGAGCAGCCCTGATTTGGCTACTTTGGACAACCAACTTTTGGTGACCAAAGTCAGGTCTCCCCTTGCAATCTTCTTCCAGCACATGTATTTGTCGAGCTGGAACTGTGGGAACCTTGGTTTAGTGGGCTTGTCCTTTTACATTGCTATCAGATCATAGTCCTCCCATTTACATTCTCGAATCTTTCCCAATAGATTTTTCCCCACCTCAACATGTTTTGATATCGGTGAGAGTGGTATCTCATACTTTCAACTCTTGAGTAGTTTAATGGTCGGTGCATCCACTACACGTGGTGAGATATAGTCTGGTGTCATAGTTAGAGGTATCTCTTTATCTACAATGGGTTTATTTGGTCCTACCAAACTTGTCTTCGGTAGTTTTGATCTCGGCGCTACTGGGTTTTTTCCTTTGTCTTGCACTGAGGGGCCGTGTCTTGGTGATCTCCTTTGACCTTGTTCTGATTCCATGGTGACTTTCTTGCTTGGGGTTTTCATTAACTCGTGAATTCCTCTGTGTTGGAACAACTTCACAGTATCTTCGACCGTGAACTCTTTGTCAACAAAGGACCTCTGTGGCATTCACTTCACACTTACTCGGCTAACCAGTGGATAACTTATAGTCTAAACTCAGGAAACAGTATTTGGAAGAATTTCTAAGTTCTTTGGTAACGCTTGCGAGTCTAACTGCTGCATTATATATAGCCACGGCCAATCCCTCTCTGCGCTCCTTAACGGTTAGATAAGCTTTAAATACAGTATCCATTAGCCAATTCCGACAGATGATTCGGTCAATTCTGTCATTATGTCATTTAGAATGGCTATCTATTCTTTAAATGCTTGAGCAGTCGGTCGGAAAGTACTGTATAATGGCTATATTTCCGACCGGCATTATAATGGATATTTTCTGGAGCCTTGTGTCGAACTGCGTGGTAGGCCATCTTTGGTTCTGCGCAATGATTTCGTGGTGTCTTAATTTTTTTTTTTCCTCTTGTAGCTTCAACACTGCTGCGTAGCATATAGATCTATTCCTGGATGCACTTAGATGGTATTTGCGTACATACTTTTCCATAGTTTCTAGTGCCCAATTCCAACTGTACTTGGCACTTAGAAACTTTTCCTTCTTTCTGATCATACTGGATGCTGCGAAGAAGGAATATCACGGTAAAGCTTTAGTCTGCTTCCATTTATCAAATTGGGTAATGTATCACCAGCTAAAGTAGCTAGCTAGACTGCACCACCGTTAGTAACATCTATTATATTATATAGTCCAAGGAAATGCATTTTAAATTTCCCTGGGAACTTCATGAATTTACTATCATATAGGAGGACCAGGTCACCTACTTGAAAAGACTTATTCTTGATGTGTTGATCGTGCCATGCTTTTTCTCGTTCTTTCTATGCTTGCTGGTGGAATACCGCGAGGAAGTAATCTTCTTCCAAACCATCCAAGTGTAACATCCTTTCTTCCAGTGCTGCAGGATCTTCCATCCCTGTAAATGCAGATATTCTCAAGCTGGGAATAATATACTCCATTGGCATTATTGCCTCCTGGCCATAAGCCAATCTGAAAGGTGTATGTCCCGTTAATTTCTTGCATGTTGTTCTGTATGCCCATAATACGGATGGAATGCGCAGGTCCCAATCATCGTTATTTATGTTACATATCTTGGTTAGTGCATTCTTAATAACTTTATTGAATGCTTCAACAGTTCCATTCGCTTGTGGGTGATAAGGCGTACTGTGCTGATGATGGATGGAGAACTCTTCGGTTAAAGCTTCAATAGTTCTGTTCAGGAAATGAGTACCCTGATCACTCATTAAAATTTTTGGGCATCCAAATCATGTAAGGATGTTCTCAAAGATAAACTACGCAGCTATAGCTGCGCTAAAGTCTTTGACTAGTTTTGCTTCTGCCCATATGGTGAAGTAGTCAGTTGCAGTAATAATGTACCTCGAACCAGTTCTTTTTCCTAGTGGGTTAATAGGTCTCACGAAATCAATTTCCCATTTGTCGAATACATGCAAGGTCAGCTGAGGGTTCAATGACATCTCATCTCTTCTTGATGGTTTCCCTGTTCTGACAGATATCGTCGTTCTGGCAATGTTCTTTGGAGTCTTTATGAATCATAGGCCACCATAGCCCTACGCAATATCTTCTGTGCAGTAGCCCTTCCTACATAATGACCGCATGCAACTCCTGAATGCGCATCAACTAATATAAATGGCTTCTCATGTTCTAATATGCATCTTCGTAGCACTTCATCAGGTCCTGGCTGCTTGTAGACTTGTCCTGCAATAATGGTGGAGTCTATGGCTCGCACTATCAATTGCTTCTTTTGTTGTGTAGTGAATTCAGTAGGTGCAAACACAGTAGTTATAATTTCAATGCTATCCTAATAATAATAATCGGCAATATGTATAGCAAACAATTGCGCATCAGGAATATTGTCTTCTAGATTCGTAGGTTCCTCTCCTTACTCGATCCTTGATAGATGATTAGGGCCTAAATTTAATCTGCTTGGTTTAACTATTATTTCAAAATCATACTCTTGGAAGACTAAGAGCCATTTGCATATTCACCCCCCTAACATTGGCTTATTGACAAAGTATTTTAATGCAGAATGGTCAATAAACATTGAGAAGTGTGCACCAAGCAAATAGTGTCTAAACTTTTGTAGTGCATATACCATTGCAAGTCCTTCCCTTTCAGTAGTGGTATATTTTTTCTCAGGAGATGACAACTTTCTGCTTGAGAATGCAATGGGATGATTAATTCCTCATTCTCCTGGTTGTGCAAGAACAATACCCAATGCTATACATGAAGCATCAACATGTACATGAAATGGCTTTTCCCAGTCTAGAAAAACTAGGATCGGCGCAGCGACCATTTTCTCTTTCAATGTGTTGAATCCTTTCTCATAGTCCTCATTCCAAATGAATGGTGCATCCTTTTTTAAAAGCTTCTCCATTGCTACAGTTATTTGTGCATACCCCTTTATGAATTTCCTATAGTATCCAGTATGTCCTAGTGTAGTGCGAAATTGTTTAACTGAATTTGGTGTAGGAAAGTTTACAATAACTGCTATCTTCGCAGGATCAACCATCAACCCTTGCTTACACATGATATGTCCCAGCAGAATCCCATAAGGAACATAGAAAATACATTTCTTCAAATTCAATGAAATCTAATGTTGTCTGCATTTTTCCAGCATCATTCTGAGGTTCACGGCATGGTTCTTCAGTAACCTGAAAATGGTCCAATCATCAAAGTAAACTTCTAAAATTTTGTGTATGAATTCTTTAAATGCTGCGATCACAACTCTTGAAAATATGGCTGGTTCATTCTTCAAACCAAAAGGCATCACTGTATACTAGAATGACCCCCATTCTGTTGCAAAAGTGGTTTTGTGCCTATCGGCTGGATCAATTCTAATCTGATGGTATCCAGAAAACCCATTAGTAAAAGAGTATGCTTCGTTACCTCCCACGTTATCAAGTACTTTGTCGGTAAAAGGAGTAGGAAATGGATGATGCATTGAAGCATCATTTAGCTTTCTAAGATCAACAAAGATCCTAACTTCACCCTTTGTTTTCTTGTCTTGGATGACCATTGGGCTTATCCATTCAGATTCTTCAACTGGCTCAATAATTCCCGCATCGAGCATCTTGTCGAGTTCTTCCTTAACTCGTTCTTTGTAGCGTGGATTCAGTCTATATGGCCTTTGCTTAATAGGTTTCTCTCCTGGCTTAAGAGGAACTCTCATCACTCCTAAGTCTCCTAGGATGCCTTTCATCTCTGTGAACTTCATTGGGAATATTTCTTGATATTATTGTAATATAGCTGCGATATCCGCAACTGTGTCATCATCCCAATAATCCCCTGTTGTTGCGAACTTCGGCTCTTCATTGGTGCCGATGTTCACTTTCTTTGTTTTGACTAGTCCACTCATATATAGAATCTCTAGTGGAGGTCCTTCTACCTTGCGTATTCCTTCTGATTCAGGGATCTTTATGTTGCGCGGGTCCTCCTCATCGCTATCTTCAACTTCTTCATCTATGTTGTAGCAGTCTAAATATTGCTCGATCTGTTTTGACCAATCTGGTTGTAGACTCGCAAGTACATTGTTTATGTCAAAAAACTCTTCTAGTGCTATGTTTTCCTCCTTGCGATTTGGGCTAAATATATTTTTCTTGATCAATTGCAGCGCGTCATGTATAGTCAAATGGTCATCTTGAAAACTAAAATCCTTCTGGAAGGTCGCAGTGAGGACGGACCAATCTGCGGTTCCTGTGCGCATCTCCTCCTATAGATACCATTTTTTTTAATAGGCTCCTCCAGGATACGCACAAAGATATGTACCCATTTTTTCTGTGGTCTTTCCTTCCACGCTTGTACACAAGTTGCGATATGATCTCCTGGATTCATCTGACCATTATATTTCTCAAATGGTAGTGTGACCTTATCAGCAAATCTAATCTGTAGTTTTATTCTGCACTGGTCCCAAGTTGTCATTGTCTTTTTATGTGTATCCCACCATCTGGTAGGCGTTTCTTTGAGTGCCATTTCTAATGCTGAGACACGATGTTCATCTACAACTATTGCAGTGTATTATTTGATAAATGAATAGACGTTAGTTGTACCCTCATAAGTGGGTATTGGACTTACCTGCTTTCCAATCCAAGGGAGTGACTTTGTTATTGTCATGCATCTCCTGGCAGATACTTCATGCATTCTGTGTTGCCAGTTTTCTAATCCTGCCTCAAAGTCTGAGATGCAAGAATTATCGCAATTCCAGCTGAGCGTTCCATCTGTAGTAGGATGAATATAATCCATAGCATTTGTTTTCATTTGATAGATATGGTCAAGGTCTTGAGCTCTGTACTCTTCTTGAATAGGTTCAACATATCGCTCCCCTTGCGAAGAATCCAATGGTGCAATGACCCTTATGTTGTTGCCTTCAAATATCATTTTCATTGTCTTTAGATTGATGATGGTGGAGTTCGTCATTGCCCAATTGATGCCCAGCAATGCTGGATAAGGATTGCTATCATCCACAATTTCAATTACTTCGAAGTCTGCATAACTTCGCACTCCATCAATGTCGACAATAGTATTGGTTAACCTTCCCGGAGGTATAAATATGCCTTGATTAGCCATTCTTAACTGTATAGGTGACCACTGTAACTTTGGTTTTCCCATCACCTACCATGTCTTCTTGGTTAAGACATTCACTTCAGATCCAAGATCAAGAATGATCTCGTCCATCTCATAGTCTCCTATTTGTGTAGAGAACCGCATTTCCCTGCCGATTCTTTTGGGACTCCTAATGTTATGTACTGCACCATGTGCTATTCCTTTCTTAGTGCATGATTTGTATTGATTTATTAGTTTTTCAAATTCCATAAGAGTGTCTTTGTTTTTTAATAACTTGATGCAGCTATGTAGAAACTGCGCAACAAAAATAGATGTATCTGGTGCAGCGCGCGTCTGTTCATATGCTAGTGGCATGTCTTCTATTTGTGGTTCTTGACTTCGCAACGGGATCCTTGGTGAAGTAGGTGGTGGTTGTTTAAACATTTCCCGCACTTCTTTAAATATTTCTTTATTTTTCTGTAAGTTCAATGGAGGTGCTTTCCCAGGAGCTTTTCTAATGCCTATTGTTTCTCCAGGGTTCTTCTTAGGATCAGTTGTTCCAGAAGTCGAGGCTTCTGTAATGTTGTCTTTTCCTATATCAGTGCCAATTCGCGTTACTGCATTGACACTCTAACCGGTAGGTTTGTTCTCTGATGCGATCAACTAGATGTTAGGGTTCGGTGTTTTTGTTCTTCTCCGCTTCTGCATTTCTACCTCAAGCACGGGGCAGTCTTCAATCACATAATCAAATGATTTACAGTAGTTGCATGTGGTGCATGGATTAGTACATTCTCTTGATACATGACCTGGTTGGCCATAGTTATAGCATATTACCTGGCCTCATCCTCTTCCTTGATTTTGACCAGTAATTCTTCCTCTCTCGCGATATCCACCACCGCGGCCTCTATATCCTCCTTGATCATAGTGGGTGTTCTCTTACTTTGGATGATTTTCCTCTTGGACGTGGTACATTCTAGCACCACGCATTGCTTCCATATATCGCTTTATTTCATTAATCAGTTCATAAGTGCCACAGTTGGACTCATCATGTCCAACTGACTTATAGAAATTACAGTATAAGTTTTTAGGTGTCTTTACATATTTTTGTATCAGGTAGCAGTCCTCAGGCTTGTATCCTCTACTTCTACAAATTTCACACCACGGTGCCTGGTTCTGATTCATATTTATTGGGTTTGGTGCGCCTGTTGATGTATATGTAACTTCGGAATGTATTTCACATATATGTATATTGTATTCCTATAGAGATGTTATTATTCCTCTATACGGAAGTGTCGTTATTTATATTGTAAGTGTCGTAACTTATACTTGATGGGTTATTAGACCACCTTGTTTGGGGTCGGCCTTGTATAAGTCATGTGGGTCAAAGGGTTATTAGACCACCCTATTGGGGGTCGACCATGTGGGTCAAAGGGTTATTAGACCACCCTATTGGGGGTCGGCCCAGTCAGCATTATGTTATGTGGTTAAGTTCGAGCCTACATGAGTTAGGTAAAAAGGCAAGTCAAGTCAAGTATAAATAGAGTGCGGGAGGCACTCTATTTACTCACTCACTTCTCACACATGCACTCAAGGAGAAGTGGCGCACTTATGGAGGAGGAGGATTTGCTGCTAGGTTGTGTCTATCTCTTATGGTTGGTTGTATCATTGCTCTATCTATCTCTGAGGAAGTTATTGGGGTTTTTCACCTTTATGGTTTTCCCCAAGTAAATCTTTGTGTCTCTTGTGTGCTTGCATGATTGATATGTTGTAGATATGTTGTACATGTTGTTCTCTCAGTTAAGATCCTAGATCAGATTGAAGTAAATTCTGAAAATTTAACATGGTATCAGAGCTAGCCTGAAAGAAGGCATGATAATGTATGACACTTGTTGCACTTACGATGTTAGGGCTTGATATAGCAAAAACCAGTCATCGTAGCACTTTCGCTATAAATCCGTTTTGGAGAAGTTTTCGGATCTGAAATTGCTACAGGATGAATATTAAATCTCCAGGTACCTTGTATCCAAAGGACAACCTCTAATTCGTTGTACTTTGTGATTTTTGATCTGTGCAATATAGGGTTTCTGCCTCTTCCAAATCTAAGTTAAAATCAGGTGACCTTGGAAAAAAGGTCATAACTTGGGATAGGAAGCTCCAAATGAAATTTCGTAAAAAGAAACAGGTAGTACACAGACTGTAATATCTCAGAAAACTTTTTCAGAGGCCGAAGGTGAACCAGTGACACATGGCACGCCGTACAAGTTCGCTCTCCTGTATTATCCCATAAACAGGTCACGTTGCGACACTTGGCATAACTCTCTCTCAGAGAATCCAATTGAGGTCAGACCTGTCAGGATGGAAAGATAACAGGCCGAGCTATCTCAAGAAATATGTTCAGAGGCCGAATTTGAAACAATGACACGTGGCACGCCGTACAAGTTCTCTCTCATGTATTATCCCAAAACAGGTCACGTTGCGACATTTGGCATAACTCTCTCTCAGAAAATCCAATTGAGGTCAGACCTGTCAAGATGGAAAGCTAACAGGTAAGGCTATCTCAGGAAACTTTTTCAGACCCTGTGGATCAAAAATTTTGGAGTTACACCAGAAACAATCAGGTACATATTTCTGTCAAAACAGAATTATTTTTTGGTACCTTCATTCATGGCTTCCGGAATTTAGGGCTTTGGAGAAAGTTGGAATTTTTGTAATCAGAGACCACGGCTGAATGATACTCATCAAAATAAAAATTTAGAGACCAAGATCAGAATTTTTGGTTGGGCAGAAGGCCGGGCTTGATCAGACCCTAGTTCGGGACTTTGATCAGGAAAGTGGAAAATTAGGGCTTCTGTAAAAATGGGAATTTTTGAAATCTGTGACCACGGCTGGAAGCTCCTCAGAAAAATAGAAGCTTAGAGATTTGGATCAAACTTTTTGATTGGGTAGAAGAGTGGGATTCATCAAACCCCAGTTCAGGGTCACGTCTAGTGAATCCGAAAGTTTCAAAGGAAAAATTGAGGAGTGAAACTTTGCAGTTTTCAAATTCTAAATATACCAGTTTGATCAACTCATCAAGGCGCATATTTCTATCCTTTCAGAAGTTTAAAATTCAAAGTTTGAATTTTTGGGGTTTCTCTGACAAACCCATATCCAGCTCCAGGTCTAGTTCTTGCAAATCAAGTGGATTGGGTTAATCCTAGAAGAAGATGGATTGGTCACCTGCATAAGTGAAGAAGTTCCTGTCTCAGAGGGAGATGAGGATAAGGCCTTACATAAGAAGATTACAAGCGATCTCGACAGGTATGACTCATCGAGGTATGTTTCGATATTTGTCCATGATTAAGTTTATGGTATGTTTGTCTTCATGTTATTACGGTTAGTACAATTTTGATTTTAGATTTGTCGTATAACCTTAACAAAATTATGAATGCATGATAGAACATATTCACTGGTTAGGGTGTTGACACTTATGATTGTACTAATGCATTATGGTGTTGTATGAGGTTTATGTTGTCTACTAACATGAAAGGTACACCAAGAAAGACAAATCATGTTCTGGTCCAAGAACATATGATCATGATAACATGAGGACAAAGATTCATCCATTGTCATGGATCTCATACAAGATCCATTTACGAGGTATGTATAACTTGTTTATACAATGGCTAACTTATGAGACATGCAGGTTACTAGCACAAGTCACTGAAGAGAAACAAAAGACATTATACGGGTATGTTAGACATAAATAGCTAGCATGCTAATCCAGGATAACACATTCATGATACTAATAAGCATGCATAGGGACCAAGGATGAATATGAGTTCAAGAACAGGTAATCCAGAAAGCAAAGATCAAGAGGGAGTACACTCTAGTGGTTTATGCAAGGATGCATATATTCAGAGGGAGTATTCCATCTCTCTACATTCCACAACAGAAAGGTGTAGAAGAAGCTACTTTAGATTAGGACTCCAGCAGCTCCTGCAAGGAAGCGAAGACTCAGAGGGAGTCCACCCAACGAACAAACAAAGATAAGTATTTTAATTATCATTTCTTACATATTTGTTTGTTTAAATAAAATTGTTCAATGATGTATATGCTCATGGTCTTAGACTTAGGATATGTATTGTGCATATTAGAATAATTACATTAATGAACAGTATACTACTAATATGCATGGGTAAGTAGCCTATGGCACTGTACAACATTCCATTGCTACTTATCTAGAATGAAACCTCTTTGCTGACATGTTGGGAGTTGTGCACACTCTTAACAATGTTCTGGTAGAGATTGGAAGGCATCTAGAAAGTTACGGGATATGGATAAATGTTGTATTGAATCATTGGCTAAGATAATTGCATGACTGTATGACATATTTATTTATGTGTAAGAATTTGTTCTGAAAACTATGAGATGTTTTCTAATCATGCAATTTAACTTGTTGTGTAGGAAAGATCGTATGCCATCTCCTACAAAAGAAGAACTACAACATTTGTTCAGCAACAAATTTATTTATTGAAGATATTGAAGTTCCCAGGATCTGGGATGAAGAAATGGAATGCCATGATCCGTCGATCATGAAGAATGATGTTTGGGATGTAGTCCCAAGACGTGAAGGGAAGTTTGTTATGACTTCCAAATGGAACTATCAGATCAAGCATGTTGCAGATGGCAGCATTGAGAAATATAAAAGTGATGAAATAGAAGATGTACCAGATGGATCTCAAGACAGCATGGTGTAGTCATATATGTGTGCAGAACTTGGTATGGTAGGATAGACAGCTTTCTATCCAGTTTGGGCGTTACCAAGAGTAAAGCAGATTCCAACCTTTTCTACAAGGTTGAAGAAGGCAATCCAGTGATACTACTTTTGTATGCAGATAACCTGTTTGTTACAGGTAAAGATAGATTGATTGCCGACACGCAGCAGAAGCTTTCTACCAAGTTCGAGATGAAGAACTTGGGGATGATGCACTATTTGTTTTTGGCATGGAGGTGTGGCAGAGTGCATATGGAATCTTCCTTGGACAAGGGAAGTATGTAGTAGAGATCCTGAAGAGGTTCGGGATGATGGACTGCAAGGATATGGCCACACCTATGGCATCGAATCTGAAGCTTCTATGTGATGCTTCATCTGAGCCGGTTGATGTCTCTTTGTATCGTCAGATGATTGGGTCCTTGATGTACCTGACGAACACGAGACCAGACATTTTCTTTGTTGTGAACACATTGAGCCAGTTCCTGACGGATCCGAGGAGTGTTCACCTGGTTGCTGTAAAGCATGTTCTGAGGTACCTGAAGGGTACAGTGGATTATGGGCTCAGGTATGAGGAGAATCAAAAGTTTAACCTGCAGGGTTATGTTGATTCAGATTGGGCTGGCAGTGCTGTAGACAGGAAGAGCACATCTGGGTGTTTCTTCAGTATGGGATCAGGTGTGATCTCTTGGTTTAGCAGGAAGAAGTCCTGTGTAGCACTGAGTATAGCTGGGGCAGAGTACGTTGCAGCCTGTTCAGCTAGTTGTGAGACAGTATGGCTACGGAAGCTACTGTCTGGGTTATTTGATCTCCCATTGGAGGCTACTGGTATCTTCTGTGATAACCAGAGTTGTGTGAAGCTGTCCGAGAACCCAGTGTTTCATGACAGGTCGAAACACATAGAGATCAAATATCACTATATCAGGGATATGGTGCAGAGAGGAGCTGTGAAGCTCCTATATGTTGCAACAGAAAAGCAGATTGCAGATGTGCTGACGAAGCCGCTAGCCAGAGTGAAGTTCGAGTACTTCAGAGAGAGGCTTGGCGTTCTTCAGATCGAGGACACTTCGAGGAAGAAGTGATGGACACATTTGCTTAATCCATTCCAAGCATGTTGGAAGGAGGATCCTTCACATGGCTGTGGATGTAAGCGCTGGATAATGGGCATCAGGATGATGTTCTGTTTTCTGCTTGGATATGATCAGTTGGATCATTTATGTATGTACGCATCATGTTGGATGCTGGATATGATCAGTTGGATCATTTATGTATGTACGCATCATGTTGGATGCTGGATATGATCAGTTGGATCATTTATGTATGTACGCATCATGTTGGATGCTGGATATGATCAGTTGGATCATTTATGTATGTATGCATCATGTTGGATGCTGGATATGATCAGTTGGATCATGTGTATGTATTTTGTATATGCATCATGTTGGATGCTTGGACCATGTATCTGTATATGTATCAGGTGGATACATTGTATGATCAGGTGGATCATGTACGGTGATATGTATCATGTATCAGGTGGATACATTGTATGATCAGGAGGATCATGTATGATGATATGTATCAGGTAGATACTTGGTATGCATCAGGTGGATGCATTGATGATCAGGTGGATCATGTAGCAGGATGTTGCAGTGATGATCAGGATGATCATGGATGATGAGCTTAAGGATGTTGCTCCAGATGACATGCAGCAGGACGTTGCAGTGATGATGATCAGGACGATCATGAGTACATCAGGATGATGTATGGTGAGTATCAGGTTGATACTCTGTGGCCGTGGATCAGGTTGTGCAGATGAGCATGTCTGGGAGATCCTATAGGTCGGAGTTGTGTACCCGTAATAGCCTGGGATGCTCTTTCGAGACATTGCTCTGGGAGGACATGTAATTTGTGCCCTGGGAGATTTCAGGTCGGAGTTGTGTACCCGTAACATCCTGAGATGCTCTTGCGAGGTTTTGTCCTATGGCATGTAATTTGGGCCCTGGGAGATTTCAGGTCGGAGTTGTGTACCCGTAACATCCTGAGATGCTCTTTCGAGGTTTTTCCATGACCACATGTAATTTGTGCCCTGGGAGATTTCAGGTCGGAGTTGTGTACCCGTAACATCCTGAGATGCTCTTGCTAGGTTTTGTGGTGGACCACATGTAATTTGTGCCCTGGGAGATTTCAGGTTGGAGTTGTGTACCCGTAACATCCTGAGATGCTCTTTCAAGGTTTTGTGGTGGGGTCACATGTAATAGCGCCCTGGGAGATCCTACAAGTCTGAGTTGTGTACCCGTAACATCCTGGGATGCTCTTTCGAGGTTTTGTGACGCACGTAATAAGTCCTGAGGATTCCACAGTATGGCCAATGATGATGAAGACCTGCAGGTGGTGGGCCTACATCCAGTATGAAAAAGGACTGGCTCTGTAGAACTTCCTATGACGAGTAGATTCAGAGATTGATTGAGATAGAAGCAGCAGTGACGATGATGATGACTCGATGACGATTATCCAGTGACGATGATCCAGAGAAGATGACTTGTGCTAGAAGAACTGTGCTGAGAAATACCTTCCTAGTTAAGACGGAGTGTTGATGTATATGTAACTTCGGAATGTATTTCACATATATGTATATTGTATTCCTATAGAGATGTTATTATTCCTCTATACGGAAGTGTCAGTATTTATATTGTAAGTGTCGTAACTTATACTTGATGGGTTATTAGACCACCTTGTTTGGGGTCGGCCTTGTATAAGTCATGTGGGTCAAAGGGTTATTAGACCACCCTATTGGGGGTCGACCATGTGGGTCAAAGGGTTATTAGACCACCCTATTGGGGGTCGGCCCAGTCAGCATTATGTTATGTGGTTAAGTTCGAGCCTACATGAGTTAGGTAAAAAGGCAAGTCAAGTCAAGTATAAATAGAGTGCGGGAGGCACTCTATTTACTCACTCACTTCTCACACATGCACTCAAGGAGGAGTGGCGCACTTATGGAGGAGGAGGATTTGCTGCTAGGTTGTGTCTATCTCTTATGGTTGGTTATATCATTGCTCTATCTATCTCTGAGGAAGTTATTGGGGTTTTTCACCTTTATGGTTTTCCCCAAGTAAATCTTTGTGTCTCTTGTGTGCTTGCATGATTGATATGCTGTAGATATGCTGTACATGTTTTTCTCTCAGTTAAGATCATAGATCAGATTGAAGTAAATTCTGAAAATTTAACAGCGCCACTGTTAAGATATTCTTGAAATAAGGGGCAATGTTCTCTAGTGTGGCCCTCTCCTTTGCATCATGTGCACCAAAATTCATGTATTTGTTCATGTCTCTGCTCCTTTCCATTCTTCATACCTTGCAATTCTAATGTCAAGGTAGCCAATTGGTTATGGATCTATATCATCCCAGAACTACTTTCTCCAATTGGTGAAGCTTCCAACTTCATCGCAATCTTCAAGCTGGCCTCAGCTTGAGATACAACCTTCTGTTGCATCAGTGGTTGTCTGATATGGGGAAACAATGAAGCAATGAACCATTCTTGATGATGTTGCGGATCTATAACAAAGCTCACTTATTCCAACAATGTTTTGAATTTTTGGTCGAATTCCCAGACCGATTCAATAGGTCCTGCTTGATTTCTTTCAACTCTGTTCTGCACTGTGATTCTGATTTGGGTTTCTTAAACTTTGCTGCAATCGTAGTCTTGATGTCTGCTAACGTTCTTGGTTGTGCTTGAGAATACTTCATAAACCAATGCAGTGATCTGTTTCTAAAAGTAGTGATGAGATTCTCTTTTTATAGCATCATATGTAACTTGCTTCACACTCCACACGACTTCGCATAGAAACCAGTGTTGATCAAGGTCTTCCTGACCCGTTCCTTTAAATATTGGCAGTTTATATCGTTATCTGTCATTCTCCTTCTGGATTGTTTACTGTTCTGGAACTGATTCCCTGTGACAAAAGTAGACACAGGCTGCTGGATTGTGCTAGGAACGGTATTTTGCAAAATAGTCTGAGTTGTAGTGCTGTGAGCAATCGCTCTTGCGGTGTTAGTAGTATTACTGATCTGTGGGATGGGATGCACGACATTTGCAGCGGGTGGGTTCTGGACTGATTAATTATGAGGTATAATATGCTGGATTGTGGCTGATAACTGAGTGTTCGTATTATTGATATCACATGGAATTTCAGTATCTATATGGTTTCTAGATGGTGTGGGTTTCTTCTCGTTAGTAAGCTTGTATCTCTTTCCACTTCTCAAAGTATGGTTTTCTTCATTAGAATCAATGTATGTATTATCTACCATGACAGATTTAGAACTATTGTTGCATTCTTAAAACACCTTTCTCAATTAAAAGCATTTTAATGTATAGACTGAGGTTTTTCAGGAACTTACCTCTGAATCCTTCGAAAAAGTATGCTTCAGCTTGGCTGTAGGACTTCAGCATATCTACAGGAAACTTGATCACAAATCCTTCTAGTATACTATCAACCTAGAAGTCAATTGATCGTGACAGTGGGTTGTCGATAGCTTTGAGGTGTTCAGTAAGGTCTAGACTCCACTCTGTAGGTGCTCCACCTTGGGAACAATTCTTTCTTTCTGCTAGGTGCGATATCCACTCATGTAGCTCATTTGGAAATGAAGCCCAATAAATTCTGTGGATGTCCCTCCACAAGTATCTGTTCAACCACTGTACGTCAGATAGATGCGGATGTCTATTTTCTTTCTTTGCGAAGTCTCTTTCGATCTTATGGCACCAAGCCCATATCTCTTTCTTTTCGGGATGCCAACTGTCAGACATTACTTTTCTGAATACACTATTGCATCACTAGTCTTAGCGCAGCAATGAAACCATTTGTTGGTCGCAACACTATTCTAGAGGTTTTCCAATGTAGACCCATGTATTTTGCGGTACAAAATACCAACAAAACCCCTATTCACTAGCCCTTTCGGAAACAAACTGCAAGCAGCCTGAAGTCTCACCCAAGGCGAAGTTGAAGGGGTGGTTGCAGAAGCAGGTTTCCACAACCTTGTGATGTGAGTGTTTGAACTGATTCATGTACATCACAGTACAGGTTGCACGCTATGGTCAATGATTGCACGAAGTCTTCTACTCCGCGTCAAGTATCTTCAGGAACAAATATATTTGTACCTTCAGTGCAACCATAGGCTGCAAAGTGGGGTTATGAGACCTAATCACTTCTGCTCAATCTTATTCGACAATCCTTAATCATTCATCATTACTTAGCTTGATAAACATCATAACTTATGCAAATGAGTGAGATGCAAAATACTGTGTGCTTGATGTCACAATTCAAGTTTAACCATTTGTTGTGTGGTTATCTCATAGATCCATTCATTTGAGAACTTATAGGTGCTTTACTGTTAACATTCCTCCATACATGAACTACTAGCATCTTTTTCCATCCTTTCCACGGTGAATACAGATAACAGTAAACATATATCGGATAATAGTAACTTCATGCATGCACTATAAGTAAATTAAATCACAAGTTAATGACAATCATACACAACAATCACATAACACAATGGTTTAACCTGGTTCACCCCCCCAGATGGGAAGCTACATCCACAAGAACTGTTGTTTATTATCTTAGGAAAGGGTACAACAGTTCTTCATCTCCGCACTCAGCTGTAGACGCTCTTTTCTCTCTCTCTCTCTCTCTCTCTCTCTCTCAAAATTAGGTCTCTGCGCACTTAGCTGTAGAGCCTTTACAATGCTTCAATCTGACAGATCTCACAATATTCAATAATAATCAACAAAAATGAAGAGTTACCTTTCCTTTACAAAATTTCCTTATTTATAAATCAAGACCCGTAGGTCATGTCTTTTAAATCTTGAAGGAAGAACCCTTAGGTTTAAAAAACTATCACGGTTTTCCCAAAACCAGACTACAATATTTGGCATCGGATCTTCTATTATATGTGCGCCAACAAGTTGTTTCTGCCGAGCTCTTCTTTCTCGTCCTTAGATGACTGGCTCAAGTAGTCGTAGTCTTCTGTTTGTATGAATAGTCACCTACCTCTAATCTGCACCTACCCACTGCTTGGTAGTTATCGACAATCTTTGCCAAAAATAGGTCTTTTGTGACCTAACCAAAATAAATGCCATCATCCATACACGCTCTGCTTAGCTGTATCTTTGTCAACGTGGCACATTGCGGCGATGTACTCCTCGCTGCACCGACCTCATAGCTCTGTCGACACTGTGTTGCACAAAACTTCACAGCATACCAAAACTTATCCCAAAATTGTTCAAACTTAACTGCACTTAGCTCCGCAGTTCTCAAAATTCTTCCTGTTCAAAAATGCCCCATCTGGGCCAGGCCCAACAATAAAAATGCTGCCAAGATTGTGTCGCATGCACTTTCATGGATAAGAAGAGGATCAAATTTGAAGACAGACATGTTGAAAGCTATCAAGAATATGGCTATGTGCGGCAAAGTATACAAGTGGGTAGACTTCTTGGTCGACATAGTCAAGTACACATGCCATAAGTGCCAAGAGGAAGGGGACAGCATCCGCTTCCCATCTGTACTTATATGGATTGCTATGACCCACCTGCGGCCGAAAGGAAATAAGGTTTTTTTGCAAGAACGAATTGTCCTTATGTAGAATTTCCACTCCTTTGCACCAGGAGCGAGCCGACATGGTCCACTAACGGTTAAAATTTGGTTGGAAGCATGTTTTATAGACCTCAAAACAAAAGTGATAAGATGGAGGGTACCACTGAACATCCGAAGAAGTATACCCCTGAAAGCACACATCCAACTCTCTTTGAATGATACAGCGGTTTGGTACATGGAAGGAGCAGTAGGTCAAGAAAAATGCCTCGAATTCTACCCATCAGTAAATGAAATTTTCATGGAGTTTAACTGACAATCCAATGAAGTACTGGCCATTCCGCCCCAAGTAAGAAAAGTCGACTTCACTTATGTCGAGCCACTCAGCGATGCAGAAAAGGAAGAAACGTACGAAATCTGGTTATACATGAACACTTTCACTTATCAACCTGAGCCGATACCTAGTCCTAAGGTACTAGCACTTACACAGACTCCGCACAAAGAATCAACAGAAACCGTGGAATAGTCAAACAGTAGTACAGAGTCCGACAATCCAAATCATCTTTTGACAGATGACAATATACAGAAGGTAGAAGCTAAACTGCTTACAGCCGAAAAGAATAAGGTGATACAACTCAAGGGAAAGGAAAAAGAAAGGTAACATTCAAAGAACCTACAAAAGAAGACGATATCGAATTGTATGACACTGCCACCCAGATTCTTGAAGATGAAGCTAAGACTAAGTTACCTGTTGAAGACCAGTTCATAAATTTTTTGGAAATAGATAAGTACCCAACCTCTATAGTTTGTGTCAAGAAACTAAATATTCTGGTCAAACCCCATGTCAACCTAACCGTTATTACTCCCCCTTCTTCCTTGACTATAGTAGAGGAAGAAAGTACCCCTTTAGCATTACCTGCTCCTATTAACCCAACAGACATTGTTTTAAGCCAGTTTATCGCAAACCTTCTGACGCTATGTCCCAATTGGCACGATATGGTCATTCAACAACCAGTCTTTGCAACTGCAGCTGTCGTTCCGCATAACTTGGCTCCCCTGACACTATTCAAACCGACAATTTACCTTTGCCATCAACAATACTAGAAGTCATTGGTCACAAAAAGATCCATCATATCAGAAACCCCGACCCATTAGGCCTGATTTATTCACAACAAACAACTGTCTATACTCCTCTTCCAGTCGTACCTGTACAACAACAAGTGAGTCCAACCTGACCTGCAGTCGTTCATAGTGAAAAGTCCCCCCCAAGTCATCATTCCCCATGTCAAGTCTGTAGTTCAAGAAATTGAGTCAAGTCTAGTCGGTCCGGGTCTGTTCAGCAGTACAACTTCATTGAGTCCACTTATGACATCAATCGAACCACCATCCTTCCCGACAAGTCAGTCGAGTATCCTTGCCAACAGATCCAAGTCTAGTCCGGTGATACAACAGCAACACAAGGAATAAAAAATGACAGAAGCAGTTGAAGCCGCCTCAGCTCAAGCCAAGGAACCAACTTCAACTCAAGAAATTGCAGCCGACACAACAGAACCACCAAAGCAACCCAACATTCAAGACACTAGTACAAGTGATATGGATACATCCAGTGTACCAGCAAATACTCCACTAAGTGCTAGAATTGTTGAACATGAAAATCCAGCTACCACAGAAGCAGAACCAAGTATACAAGTCCAGGAAAAATAAGTTGTTGCTAGCACACAAGTAGCCATCGACATGCATCTAGCAACAACCGAAAAAGGAAAAGGGCCAGAACAACAAATCCTAAGCAAAGACAAAGAAAAAGAGAAAAGCAGCCAGAAGAAACAGAAAGAAAAGAAGCGTAAAGAGAGAGAACTTCAGCAGCAATTACAAAGGAAGCAAACGCAACAAAATCAATCTAAAAACACTCTCTCAGTCTACTTAGATAAGTTTGTAGCTACTACCAACTATCAGCCACAGTTGGCATCGCAAGAAGATCTTGATTTACTTGAAGATGCAGTCTTCACAGCACAAATATATAATCGACAGGAATCTAAAGACCAGTTACTCCAGCTACAGGAAGAAAGGACTACATTTCTTGCTAAGTGTGAAGAGTTAGCTTAGCAAGTTATCACACTTCCATCAAGTTCCAACACGACATCACCTCTTGACAGAGCATATCAGTTATTTGAATCTGTTGTGTCGAAGATACAATCCGAGCTTCTCAAGAAACAACAAGACCAGGCTGTCGAGGTAGCTTCCCTCATGTAAAATCAATTTACAGCCTTCATAGAAGCTCTCAATTTACTCAAGCAGTATGATATTCAAGCAGAAAAACTTGTCGAAGGTTTGAACAACTAGTATGTACATTATGGTGAAGTATACAAAGAAATCCAAAAGACAAGAACCTTGTTAGGCACACTTCACCGTTAGTGCTTGACTGCATCCGAAGCACTTACTGAAAGACTTGATAGTCAGATCATCATGGAAAATTAAAAAATGGACAAACTAGAAAAACAGGAAGCATAGTGGATATCTCAAGCACGTTGCGGCCTCAACAAACTTGAATAAATTCAGCCCCGACTCCAACATTTACTTGTTGTTGCCCAAGAAAAAATTACTATATTTGGAGCCAACATGATCCATTTACAGACTACTTCCACCCACAACAAGATGGAAAACTTGTCGAAGCTCACGACATTAACTGTCGACATTCAAAAAAATTTGCGCGCCTAGGAAGAGTTCCAGCACAATCTCTTTGTTTCTACCAAAGTTATTCTTGAAGCCTGTCTACAGATATCTGATGTCACCAGCTCCAGCTTACCTTCATCATAACTATCTTAATGATTCTTTTTGCATTTTTGATCTCTCCATTTCTCCAGGATGAAGAAATATTTTGAGGTGGGGGAGATGTTGGAGGGGCCTAGGTTGTCCTGTCGACTAGGCCCTCCACCCAACCACTCTAAAGAATATGTCGACAGGTCACGTCGACTAGTATAGGCCGGGTTGGTCGGTTAAACCGACAGACGGTTATATAACTATATTGACAAGATATATATATAGGTTTTTGAGCCGATGTACTAGTTAGATTGGTTCTACCAGCTTAGATCCAAATCCTAGGCTCTATCAAGGGCCGAGTGGGATCAAATCTCTTGCCGTGCAAATCTGGGCTCAGGTATTGCACTCAAGGAGATATTCAAGGAGAGCTAGTAAAAATAAATTACTATACCCGACATAAGAAATAGAAATTACACGATCTCCCTCATATTTACTTTTTACTTTGTATTTTTTTTTTTTTTATGGCCAACATAATATTTATTACTTTTTACTTTGTATTATTCTCTTTTGTTTACTTTGTATTATTTTGTTACTCAGCAAACACTCGACATAGGTTACAAGATCTCCCTCATATTTACTTTTTACTTTGTATTATTCTTTTTTGTTTATGGTCGGCATAATATTTATTATTTTCTACTTTGTATTATTTTGTTACTCGGTAAACACTCGACAAAGATTACAAGATCTCCCTCATATTTACTTTTTACTTTGTATTATTCTTTTTTGTTTATGGCTAACATAATATTTATTACTTTTTACTTGTATTATTCTTTTTGTTTAGTTTCTATTATTTTGTTATTCGACAAACATTCGACAAACTCGACAAACACTCCACACATGTTACAAGATCTCCCTCGTACTACGTTGTAGAGCGCCTCTCGGCGCAATCATTGTATTCTACTCTTGTTGGTTAATATAAAGGCTTGTGTTCTCTCTATCTATCTCGTCTCTTGTATCAGTATCATTGTGTATGCTTGCTTATAACATGTAATGTATCTACAGTAACCACATGAACCTTGGGACTACAACAGGGACGGATGGCCTGAAAATAAATCCAATAGAGCATTTGTTATTGGTAGGCACTAATATGGAATTAGAGGTAGCTGACAAATCGGTTGCAGCATTCTGTAATCTAGGAATAGATTTTATATTAAAAGCATCAAAGTGTGAAATTAAATTCCATAACTCAGACTGGTAACCTTTTAAATGTGGTGAAAGACAATGAATTGTATCCCTCACCTGTCTAACAACTATTTCTGAGTCACCAAATACTTTCAAGTACTTGACATTTAAACCAATAGCCTTCTTTAACCCATGGACCAGAGCTTCATATTTAGCAGTGTTATTAGTACATTTGAACTCTAGTCTACAAGATAAAAAGTGTTTGTTGGTTTCAGGATCAATTAAAACACAACCAGCTCTGGATCCTTCTTGAGTTTTGGAACTGTCAAAGTCTAGAACCAAAAAAAAAAAATTTACTTTAACTAAGTAAGTATCAGTACCACCTAAGTCAGTAACTAATCCTACTATGTTACAGTCAATATCATCAGTCCGAGAAAATTGAAGGAGATCAAACTGTTCATCTGATTCATGGCTAACATTTTCCGATTGATAATTACCTGGTTCAATCTCTAAGAAATAATTTCCCAAAACTGAAGATGAGAAAGCTACAGCTTCGTTCTTTTCTTCTAACTGAGTTATGTTTTGCTTCATGTGAGGTTCTCTCAGTATTTTAATCTGATTTTTTCTATTATGGTATGGCAACCAAAAATGAGACCAGTCCGTTGCAAAATAACCACTCAGTTTTGTAGACCAGTCCCTACTCAATATCAAACCATAAGCCTCGGGAATATAAACTACCATTATATCAATAAATTGGCACACTCTAGGATCTACTGACAACCTAATAAGCACATCTTTCATTTCTCCAATGACTTTAATAGCAATTCTATCTAACTGTGTGATCTGAGATGGGGATGGAATTGGATTCCCATTAATATTTTTGCAAATTGACAGCGACATGACATTTGAAGAAGCCCCAGAATCTACCAAACAATTACGTACATTATGATTAAAAATTTCAAAGGTCAACAGAAAATCCAAAGTCTGCGACCTAGATTTTGCTCCAATGCGTGCTTCGTTTATCTTAGGATTTTTCTCAGTGTTTTCTACCGAAGTACTAGCTTGTGGGTCAAAAGCTTCTAGCAATTTCTTTCTCTGCTGGGGAAGACTACACATTTCAAAAATAGAAATGTTTGCCTTTGTTTTCTTGATATCTTCGATTATGTCATATCCCATATCACATTCTTTTGAAACTTTTGGCTGATTTTCTGTTTTGTTTGGTGTAAATTTTGGTTGTTTAGGCATTTCTGCGCTTGGTTCTTTTGTCGCTACTAGTTTTGTCTTAGGCTAAGGCGGAATGACAGTTATGTGTTGCTTTGGCATTTCCTTCGCACCCTTGGATTTAGGTGCATCAATGGTTTGATCAAGCATCGGGCCCTTAATTCTAGTGGTGACATTAATTGATGCGGCCTGAAATTCATCAGCAAGATCTTCAAAAGAAGGTTCTTGTGCGGGTGCCCAATCCCATAGGACCATTGTGGTGTCAGGAGCGGGTTCTTCCTACTCAAAAATCTGCTCCTCCTGAGGATCCTTCTGATATGTTATTTGCGCATCTAGCATTTGATTCATCACCAGGCTCATCGAATTTATCCACTGTGGACAACTCTTTTCTGAGTGCTTTTCTTGATGGAAGGTACAGAAATGATCCATTCCTACTTCACTTAAATTTAGAACAGCAGAATTGTTTACAGTCGGAAGTGGTTGTCCAATTTATCCCTTTTCTTGTAGAAAGGTTTGAATGGTTGTCTAGAAGTGTTGGTTGCATTATCTTGCTCCAGATCTACAATTTTATTAGAAAGCTTTTGCATCATTTTGACCACATTTTCTAAATCAGCTGACGATTCTTCTTTATTTCTAGTTAACAAAAGGGGTTTCTTAACAGCTGTTGGCTTTGTTTCCAAATCAAGAGAATTCTTAGCAATGTTGCTCGCTTCTTCTTCTACCTTCCTGGCTTCTTGAAGTTTTCTATCAAGGTAGTTTTCTTTGTTCTTTTAACAAACATTGCTATGGGATCATCAAGTGCTATTGTATAATATTAAACTAAATATTCTTCAACGGGTCTTACTGCATCACTAAAATTATTTAACAATGTAGTGAATCTTTGATTAAATTCTTGAACCTTTTCTTTCTTTTCCATTCTCATGGACATCCATTCTTTCATAAGTGTAGCGAATGTCTTCTGATTCCCATATTTACTTAAGAAACACTTCTTGAATTCTTCCCAATTTGATATGGAACTAGCTTGCAAACTAAAATACCAGGAAGATACCTTGGGTTCAAAAGTATAAGGAAAAAGTCTACAGGCTACATCTTTGTGTTGCACAAGATTCAGAACTAAATAGAATATTTTAAGATGATCTTCAACAGAAATACCTTTCCCTGGATCATACTTGGGAAAAACCTTTTCTGGATTCTTGGGTAGATCATGGAAAGGTCCAGCCAAATTTAGTACTCCTCTTGCTCTCCACGCAGGCATATCCATGACTCTTGGTGGAGAATGCGGTGGAGAATTACGTGGAGTATGAGGTGGGGAATTTTGTGGAGTATGAGGTGGAGGATGTGGCTCTGCCTGATTTAAACAAGTTTTGAGTCTGATTTCTCCAAGAGGATCTGTGATTTCTTCTAAAGATAGATCTACCAATTCTTCTAAGTTCTGAACAAGAACTGAATCTCTTGTGTATTGTGTTTCCCTCCTAGGAGCTCTTCTTCTGGGGAGTAGGGGAATTACATCCAGACCACCAATTTCTCTAACATACGAATGGGTATGTCTTCTGAAATCTACTACTTATGCAAAAGGAACAGCATATAGTGTTTCTTGCCGCTCAATTTCAGAATTGGGGTCTTCTTGATTTCTTATTTCCAGATCAAATTGTCTGGGATAGATGTTTCAAGCGAGTCTTCAGTGGGATTTATTCTAATGGAAGGATCTCCTATGCCAGCCATGCACTGGTGGCCCTCCTTCTAGCACCAAAAACGATTGATGCCTAGAAATTCGCAGCACCAATTAGCAAGGGCTTCTCCCCGGTGAGCAAGCCCAATTAGATAGCTCATCATTTGGTGTGGGAAATCCATCCGGTTAATGGCCTAGCTACCGTATAAGGTTTAAATATTTGTCTTCTTTTCACCAGTTGCGGCCCAATCCACCGTTTATGTATTTTATTTTAAAGATCATATGCAAGTGCTTTTAACCAAAGGCATACAATTAAACAAATCTGATCTACAACTATTTAAGCAAACCAATATATCCTTGCAAGGAGAAAACTGAAAGTATGAGTAATACGCTGAAAGAAACATCCAAAGATCTCATAGATAGCTATTTGATCATAAAGATGCATTTCCAGCAGAAGGTAAAAGATATCAAAGGTAGCTTCGATTGAATTAAAAAATTCCATTACTCATCTGACACAAAATATTTTCTTGGAAAATGAAACCATTCATAACAGAGAATTAATTCATGATAGTTAGGAAAGGTCTCACAGTGTACGCATGAAAGATGCAGAAATAGGGCAGCAATCATTCAACATAAACCCAAGCAAAACGCAGTGCAGGATTTTCTAGGAAAAATAGGGCTTTCTTTATATATGTAGCAAGATAATTCACGTACAAGACAAAAAATGTCCTTTCACCTGCCAAAAGTCCATTCATTCTTCTCCATTCATCTATTTATATCTTTACAAAATGCTCTCAAACCTTCTACATGTACCCTAATCCTAGGGAATATCTTGATTTTGTCTTTTAGTGCCCTTTACAAAAAATAGAATAACTCCCAAATGTTTTTACAATAGAAACAAAAATCCAGCTGTCTTTAATTTCATAACTGAGATAAAGAGGCAAAAATAATCATGTAATGCCAAATCAGATCCCGGTTGGAGCTTCCACCTCAGCTAGTTTGTCCACCTCTACTATGTAGTTGACCCACATGCCGCTTTCTCTCACAATGGTGTTGGTAGGGGTAAGGAGCATGAATTTTAGGGAGATTTCATGCTTGGCTAACTCTGCTTCAATATTTTTTACTTCTGTTGCTGCATCCTGGAGGACCTCTTCGAGAAAGTGAGCGTGAATGGAGGGTTTCTGGATGCACTGGTGAAGGTCTTATGCTATTAGCACGTCTATTTTCTTCACATATTCCATCTCTGTGCTTAGCTCATTCTTCAACTTAGACAAGCGTTGGTCTGTTTCTGGATAGTCTTCTAGAGTTTGGGGAACCACCATTTGACACATTTCCTGAGTTGTATGGATTCTAAGATATAGATTGTTACATTTCTCAATGGTGGCTTGGATTACATAGTTTAACTTCACACCACAATTCTTGCAAAACTCCATAAAACCTATATCTTATTTAAAATATGCCATGGATTTGAGAGGCAGTTTTGTGGGGAAGTATGACTTCCTTTATCTCCATTCAATATGCTTCCCGATGTCTTCCTTTACATGTGCATATTTCTTTCTGAGCCTATTGGCCTCAGAATTAATTTCTTTCATCCTGGAAACCATCACCTTCATTATGCAAACTTCTTCAGTGATAAGTTCCTGTGACTCATGTATCATCTTTAGTATGTCACAGGATTGCTCATGGAAGGGGCTCAGATCACCTACTTTGTTGTTTGCTAGTTCTAACTGTTGTTCCATCGGCTCTTTCCCCTTTTCCAATTCCTCAACGTTGTTTAATTCAATATTATCTAGGATCTTAAATGAAAGAACAACATCTACAGCATATCAAGCATGAGATACAAGAGACAAGAGACACAAAGCATTTCACCGGGGAAAACCAAGAAGGTGAAAAACCCCGCAACTTCCTCATAGATAGAATAAGCACCAATAAAAAGATCATCAAGATGAATCCCCAAAAGATAAATGCCTACAGCAGCTACTCCTCCTCCACTTGTGTGCACTCCTCCTCTCTCTCACTAATGCGAAGTGACTGAGTGTGTGAATGAATAAATGAGAGAGTCACACTCTCTATTTATACTTTACTTCACTTCACTTTAACTCTAACTAGGTTGGCTCCAACTTAACCACTTAACATAATGCTGACTGGGCCGACTTCACTAGGGGAATTAAACACCCCATCACAACTGACTCTGGGCCGACCTCCCTTAGGAATGATAATAACCCACTACCACTTGACACTGGGTCGACCCCACTAGGGTCGTCTAATAACCCTTTGACCCACACAACTCATATAGGGCCGACCCAACCAAGGTGGTCTAATATCCCATCAAATATAAGTTGCGACACTTACAATATAACTTGCGACACTTGCAAGTACAAATGACGACACTTCCATTCGGAGGAATAATACATCTCTGTTGGGGATACAATAAAGTACAAATGTAATACATACAATATACAAGTGAATATCTTCCAAAGTTACAAATACATCAACAAACATTAGCCCTTAACTCTTCCATTTGTTGGTCGGCATCTAATTGCCCTGACTCCAACTGAATGGTCCTGGCTTCGAGATCATTTTTTTCTCCTTCTAATATCATCATCTGAAGTGCCAAACCTTCCTTCTCTTCCTCTAGGTAACGATACTTACTGGATAATTCTCTTTGTTCTGATAAGAGGACATGATATTTCTTTACCATTAACTCTCTATATGCCTACTCCTTTACCAGAGTAAGTTGCAACCTGCGTGCCTTCTTATTGCCTACTTCCACATCATTCATTAGCTTATGGACATTATCTTTGCTTTCCTAGGAAGCGACTATAGTGACGGATGCTATAAACTCGGGAGCACTCTGCGTACCTTGCATGACATTGGTTTATCTCATGGTGACGATGTCTGGTTGAAAGGGTTTCTTCATCCTTGTCTTTGTCTTTCTTACAATGGATTTTCTCTTCTTATCAAAACAAAATTTGTCCCATTGGGACACAATGTGATTCTTTGACGGGGTAAAAAGGGCAAGTGGAATTTCTCTTATGGGGAAGTCATCTTCCGCGGTTAAGGCCTCGGACACTTGGGATGAGTCTATGTCCATGTCCTGCATGCTTAGGCTTCCTGACTCTGCATCCTTCTTGGATTTATCTTCTTCTTCGGCCTCTAGCTACCTCTCTTCTGCTTCAGCCTTTTGTTGCTTCTCTTTCTCTCCTCTCCCTTTCTTCTTGCAGCTTGGCAGATTCTTCTTTCCTAATCTTTTATAATTCTTCTTGTCAGACCCTTTGAGCTTCTTCATCTCAGATATTTTTTGCCTGCTCTTTTCGCTGCTTCCCTTTGGAATATTTCAGCCCCCTCTTTGAGCCTTTGCTCTTCCTTCGTCAGAGCTTTGGCTTCCTCTCTTTCTCTTTGCAATTCTGCCTCCTTGGCAGCTTGGGAAACAGTGGAGCTAGAACTAGCTTCGCTTTTGAGGCGAAGGCGCCTTCTGAGTTCAGTTATGTTTTCGACTCTTTTGAAAACTTCTTCGTCTTCATCATAGTAGTGTGCATATTCAAAGTGCGCATTGACTTCTCTACAATGGTCTGCATCCTTATTAATACTGTCATTCTTCGTGACAATCCTCTCTTCAAAGTGAAAATCCCTTAATTCCTTAACAAAGGTTTCAGCTGATCTGACCTTAGAGAACCTGTATGCTCCAACATAGAAGGGAAGTGGTGGGAAAGAGGCCTTTTTCAATCTATTCAGGAAAATGCCAACTCCATCTATAAAAACTTGCCTCACTACCTCCTTATGGACCACAAAATCGGTAGCATACCTGGGAAGGATAGATTGTCGCTTGGAACCTCCATACATTCTTATGTAGGTTCCGTCCTCTGAAAGATAAAAATCACCATATTTTTCCATGACTTCCGTGGAATTCTCAGATAGGAAACTTGGCTCACTATTGAACATTATTTCATAAAGAGGCATGATAAACTCTTCACATATGGCCTTGTAATGGCTTTTGTAGTTTCGGGCCCATGGGATCTTATAAGTGGTATAAAATGGGGAGTCATCCTTGTTCCAAATGCATCCTAACTTTGGGAAATGATTCCTTGACAAAATGCAATCTACAAGGTATGAGGACATGTAGAATTATGATTTCTTCCAGACCAACCCTTCCTTGGCAGGGGCTACGACAGATTGTCTGAGAGGATGTCTGCCCAATTGAAAACTATGCCTTTGAAAGCTACATTGTGGATTAAAGGAATCCAATGCAACTTATAAGTAGTTCCATGATCTCTGCCGAAGATTCTACTTAGCATGAGGGAAATGATTCTGAAAGGAGGCCATAACACTTGGACTTCATATTCATCACTCTCCTTTAGCCTCAGCTGCTTACCTGTGATCAACAACTTCCTGGAAAATTCTAAGTTATCCATGTTGAGGCTTTCGATCCAAGCGTCATTCAACATCCTTTGAGGATGGGGCAATTTGTAGGCTGCCAAAATATGGGCTAGATGGAATGAGGCCAAAGCCTCTCCCATGCTTGGATAAAAAACTTGATTGAGCATTAGCATGCACTAGGCATACGATGACTTCCGAGCAAGGGAAAATCTTTGGTCGCGTGGCTGCTCTTGTGATGCCAGAATTTCTGATGTTTTGGTACAGATACATTTCCCCCAGGACTTCTCTAGAAATATCCTGATCTCTTATCATGTGGTGCAATTCCCCCCACTTGAATTCAGGGGTGATGCCCATAATTGGCTTGGTATCCTCATATAATGTTTCAACCCTTTCTTCCAGAATAGCTTCGCCACCTGATTCATGCTCAGACATTTTAGAATTCTTCTTGGCTCCTTTCAGCATAGTGCTTAAACCTAGAAAAAACCATGCATGAGTAGAATACCTTATCAAACTAGAATACATAATCAAGTTTTGAGCCAAAATCTTTCATTATACAAGCATAGCCCGGTTGAAACAACATTATTAAAACTCCTTAAAATGATACTGTGTTTCAAACAAATTTCAAGCAGCAGTTTAAAATGCACATGGTAAACAAACATTAATTTTCTGTTAAAACAACAAGGCAGAGCTAGCTTCCTCTTTTCAAGTTGACTGGAGAGAGTGAGACTACACGGTCACTGTGCTTGAATCTTTTGTTAGAAGCATCGAGCCGACCATAACAGAATGTAAGTAAGAAATGAGTTTGGGTGGTTGCGGTGGGGCATCGCCCATTGCTTTGGTTTGGTTCGTCATGATTCACGCTGGATAGCTTGCTGGGATAGGGAACAAGGTCTAGCGGGGCTTAAAAAAAAAATTGGAGGGTGACTAGGTGGGTACAGGGAAAACTACAACATGGACAGAGGTGTCCAGAGTGAGGGGACGAGTTGTCACCAAGGTTTTAACAACAACAACGTATGCTTAGAAACTAAAAGATAAGGCCAAAAACCAGCTTGCGACGAGGGGTAGATTCACTTACCTGTCAACGGATGATTGGGTCTGATGGGGTTGAAAAATCTATAGACATGGTTGTCCTCGTATGGTGGGAGTGACCTCGAACAGAGTTTCGAAAGACTTAACGATAAACAACAATAAAAAACACAAAACCCCACTTTCTATATAAAAAACCCCACACGCTTGAGTAATTAATGCTGACTAGACTGCGGTAGGTTTGAGCATTAAAACGATGTTATGGAAAGGGGAGCGGTGTCCTTTTCGCGCCACTCAACATTAAATCCTTGCTGTCAAAATCGACACCACTCAGCAATTCGGAGCGATTAGTGTTGGTGCCACTAGCCAAGTACTCGTGCAACGGGCCGACGGGTTTTGGTGAGTTCGGTGCAAGATTAAAACTTAGCCGATCGCTGTTTCATTTTGGGGACTGGTCTTGAGTCCCGCTGGTAGCCTCTGCTATTTACTTCTATCGACAGTTCTCATGGTTTGTAGGCGATGGTTTCGACGAAACTTGCTGAGTTCCGCCGGAACGCATCGAGGCACTTAAGACTTAAACAAAAGAGTCAACCGCTTCATCAAAAACTAAACAAAGGCTGTCGACCATGTCGGCACAACTTGGAGAGACTTACCGCAACACAAAACCTTGAAGGAAAGACAAGTCAAAAAATGCGCTTCGGCAGGCTTGGGCAAGTTCATTCGACCGTTACAGCGGGACTGGGCAAGTTAGGCCGAAACAAGAAAACTTTACAACCTAACAAAAACATCCACCTATTGTGGCGTAATGCAATGAGTTGCGCTGAAACAGGAAAAGGCTAAAAAATTAACAAAGGAAAACGACCGTTGCGGCTTAACTCGGCGAGTTGTGTCATCGTTTCGACTGGGAAAGATGAGTTTTACTTAATAAAAACAAACTTAAAGAACTTGCTCTCTTAGAAAACTAAGTGTGAAAAAGGCCTTTTGGATGGGACTTGGCTTCTAAGAAAAACTTTCTCAAAAAATAAAGGCGGGGCCCCAATATTTTAAAAATTTTGGGGGGGATGTTGCAGCAACAATAGGAAGCAAGTGAAATGGCAAGGCAGAAGTTGCATAGCGCATTTGGAAATGAAAGGATGTTTGTATGGATCACTACACATAATATTGTTGTGACGGGAACATGATATCAAAATAAAAGGATAGTATGACACCTATATCAAGAAAGTAATCAAAGATAATTATGAAAGGATATCAGTACATAATTACAACAAAGAAATGAAGCATGAAGTCAAGGGAATTCATCCCTGAAAATAGTTGAGGATGAGTCCAATGCAAAAAAAAAAGAACATACATTGCACAAGTAATGGCACCTGTTTTCCATTAATGTCAAAGGGGGGGATATGCATGAAACTGAGACATCAAGATGCATAAGATGCATGAAGCTGAGGAATGGAAATACATAAGATTAATGAGGTTGACATGAAGCTATAAAAACATCGGCAGAGATGAGCTAACATGAAGACAATTGAAGAAACAATTGCAAAGAAATACTTGAAGCTAAATGCAACATGAAGAGAAGAAACAAGACGAAGATAATTGAAGAGATAGTATGAAGATGAGATAACACACCTAAGAGAGTGTGAAGTAGAAAATTTGGAGAAATGGCATGATGGCACATGTGGTATGCGTAGCAGTAGCATATGAAAAAAGAACTGACAAAAGCACAGAATCCAAAATCCTAAAGAACTCAGGGGGGGGCACATACACAGCGGGATCCCTGCGACAAGTATTGGTGAAGCATACAGTTCAAATAAGATCATAAAATCATTTACCAAACCAAGTCGTTTTCTTGCTTCAATGAACTCTATCTATTACCAAACCAGGTCGATTTCCTGCTTGAATGAACTCTTCAAGATAACCTATCAACACACCAGATGTGATGCCCTACTTGAATGAACCTAGTAAGAAGAAAACCTATGAAAAAATGAAGTCCAATTCCCTACTCTAGCGATCAAGATCAATAAATGGGTGAGGATTGAGATCGGGGTAATGATTAATTCATGAGCGACATGGTGAGTGTAATGATTTGATAGGAAAGTGTTGTTTGATTTTTTGTTACGATTTCTGTAGTGAACAAAGGGTATGCATTCACATTTGGAATGTTTTATGTTCCTGTTATGGAAGTTGCATACTACATTTACCAATCAAGATGAATAATTGGGTGAGGATCGATATCAAGGTAATGATTAATTCATGAGTGGCAAGGTGAGTGTATTGATTTGATAGGAAACTATTGTTTGATTTTGTGTTATGTTTTTCGGGTTCAATGAAGGGTATGCATTCGCATTTGGCATGTTTTATGTTCCAGTCAGGGCACTTTCCCACTACATTTACCGGTAGATCAGAGGAACTTTCCAATTATTCAGCCAATGAAATGATAGGAGTTCCAGGGTTCGAATCAATTTTATGCTTTCTTATTTGATGCAGAAATTTGTTTGGTCCATATGTATACATAGATTCGAGCTATTGTGGAAAAACATTCTGAGCTTAAAAATGATTCCATGCTCGGTCCCTTTCTCGAAGTTTAACTGATGTAACTATTGAGAAACTCTATTTTTTGGTGTTATATTCTCATAAGACCTGCTAATTTGGTTTTCTAATTTCCGTTGTGCAATTTTTTTGTTTATAAGAAGGATTTAATTTTTTTTGTCAAATATTGTATATCCATATTAATCAATTTTACACTTTATTATTTGATGTAGAAATCTATTTGGACCATATGTATGCAATTCTAAAACCTTGGGTGGAAGGAGAAAAAAAATCGAAAGTTCTTACCAAAGGTTAGTTACTATGTAGTTATTTATATTATCCCTACAGAAATACTTTGTTTTTATTTGCTATTTGTTTTCCAATTAAGAGATCTCATGTGTAACGTGTGTAGGCCTTTTGGGAATCCTATCATGATGAGCCAAGGATGGCTCGAAATGTTGACCACATTAATTCACCTACCGCAGACTCTCCGGAAGATGCCATGAATTTTCACTGCGAAATCTCAGCTAATTCTATGATTGCATATTTTTATTTTTTCTAAATTTAATCATGGTCAATACAAACCCTAATCCATTGCCACATAAAAAAAGGAATTCATTGCTGACAGAAGTTATAGAAGAAGCTTCTCAAATACTTTTTGAAGAGGATGCTAAATGAGAAAAGAGACTACAAATGAAGCAACCGTTATCTATACGGCGACAGAAGTCACAACAATGATCTAGAATTTCAAATTATGATTGTTGGAGTAACGATGATGTATCCAGTAGTAAGCATGTCTGGATCCAAGCTAATGATAAGGGAATAACTTATCAACTTCGATGTCATTCAACTATTCCATTTGTTAGGGAAATACTCCAAACTTTGATACATTTGCGCTTTTCAAAGGATAAAAAGGTTCATAAGACATCGTTATCTGCAAAGTTATAGATGAGTCCCAAACAGGAAACCAAGAGTTGACATGTTTGGATCCTTGTGGAAATGATCCAGTTCTTTACACTATTGGTAACAATGACACGTAGATACATAACATGGATGATTTTTTGCATGTTCATATTGTGTATGTAGATGAAATTGACAAGATTGTGCCACACAATACTTCACTATCTGAAATAAAAATAAAGTTATCTTCAAGTGGGTCAGATGAAAATCATAAAAAACATTCCACCACAGTCATCAAGCGAGGGTATTATATTGGATATTTTTGAGATGTTTCTCCCTTACTGACTCAAAATGGTCATTTTGTGAAGATTTGTAGAAAGAAATTCATTCAAATGGATGGGATTGTATGTCCATATTTATTATGAAAATTTGCCTGGAATGTCGAAAGATGAGTCACTGAAAATTCCATATCTTGTAGAAGTGTTGGATTGTTTAGTAGATGTTTCTACTGGTTGAACATTTTGTTGGGTGAGATCATTTGAAATTCATGTAGATGTTATTGGTAGAGACCACCATCTTCCCGAAGGTGTGAATTTTCATCCACATGAGGTGTTTTATACTAAACAAGGATTATTGATACGTACTAAAATCATCGATGGTGAGTATACATGTATCTTTTAATATTTCTTTTTCAACTCATATGTGAAAATTTTTAGGTTTTATAGTATCTAATTTTATAGTATGTTTTGTTCTAGGTATTGTTGATGTTTTCTTTATTGTGAACCCCATTAAAAGATGGGTCACGTGCACTCAAAAGGGAGAATATTTTTTTTTTTCAGTTTAATTGCTATGAATGATGCTAAGCACACCACTTTCTAACTTCTTGCAACAAAAGGTGACGATGAAGGTGTGACTACTAGAATAGTTGCCTATACAGAATATGGAACACACAATGCATTGCCATCATAACTTGGATTTATTGCAGCCTAATTGAATACAATGTCATAATATTCATATTCTTTCCTACAATGTTTTCAATCACATAAGGTCTCATAACATTATACATAGTGATTCTTATGTCGAAATTCCTTATTCAGATGAAAGTTTCATGGTTACTTTTGAACTAATTGCAATGCATGTTGTACCACCCAGGATTGTAAAGAAGAATAATTCATTAGGTTTCATCATAGAAGGTTATGTGAATACTAAGGAAGTTGTTTTCTATACCCGGGAAACCTTCCCTAATAGATATCAGTCAACTTCAGGTTCAAGTGGTCAAACTCAATCTCCTGGTAAATGGAAAGTGAGAACAACATTTATATTTCAATATTTGTATAATAGCCTACAGCCTCGTGTGAAAGTACACTTTTCATGGGATTCACACCAATGGGATATTTTCCATCATTGTTATGGATTAGGGATGAGGACTGGTGTACCCCATTTGGAGTTGTAAACATTATACCTTCCACTAATATATTTCTATACCTTTTTGTGAAGTCTACAGGGTGAATTCTATAATTTAATATATATCGTTATTTATTTGTTACATACTGTTATTTATGCCATGTTATATTTTAATGTTATGTTAAAAATGGTATGTGATTTCTAAGAAAAAATTATTTATATATAAAATATGAAAGTTTGAAATGATAACATACATTTTCTTTCCTGTGAGTTGTTGAGAATTTGCTTCTGTACTATCTTTAATCTATCCTAAAATTGTTTATTATAGTCTTCCAGAATTAGCATAACATGCCCTGTGAAGATCTGCACTTACATAAAACATAGAGTATAAATTTCTAAAAACAAAAAAATTACAACATTATTACTTTCTTCATCTTTGTAGGACAAACCATATAAATTTAAAATCAGTTGTTTTTTTTCTTTGAACATAAACAGTTTCTTTTGTATTTGTCCAAAAAAGAGTACGATGTGGCCTAATTGTTCATCTTTCTATTACATCTACAATTCACATAGTTTGATGACTATACATTGCTTATGGGGATATTAAAAATCTACAATATATTTGCATTTTATCACTGCATGTATACTACTATAATTACAATCATTATGACTAGAATAGATCCTACATAGGTTACCTAACAACAATATACAATTGTAATGCATTTACAAAATTTGAGATTTTTTTTCTCAACCATAAAGGTATGTTACAAAATCATCCTAAAAACATCTTTATGATAGTATTTGTCTTTAAAAACTTCAAAATTTGATAATTGTTGTCCATTGCTCTCCATGAAAATAATGGAACAAAAACTCTTGGTATTGCAACACTCAAGCATGTCTATCAACATAATTGCATAGATTTTAACCCAAAAACAAAAAGGATAAGAGGCATGTCCATTAGAGGCCTATTTCATTACCCTCCTAGAGGAGTTCCTAATGTATTTATTTCTCAATAGATTCATTTGCAGTCACAGACTCTAGCTCCATATTAGCATCTATCAAAGGTTCATCAATCATAGGTGTATTGTTTTGATTATCCACTAAAGTACTAACTGTGTCTTGAGCAGGGGTCACCATATTTTGAGGGGTTTTTCAAACCATGATACTACAAGATTCCTTTTAACACTCTAATTTCTTCCTCATACTTCTCGAATTTTCCTTTTAGGTTTCCAAGCTCCACGTCTGACATCACCATTTTTGTTCTCGTGTTTATATTACAAACATTCAAAACATGAAATTGATAATGTGAAAGATTTATGCTTCTTTGAATAATGTCCCTTAGACCTTTGCACTGATTTATGAACCTATTGATAGCCATGTATTAGATTGTATTGAATGTTATCTCCCCTCCCCTTATCATTTCCATTGACCAAGTTTCTCTTCCCTTTTGGGTTTTCCATATCACTCATCAATATTTTTGCTAGTTTCACCTTTACCCAAACGATTAATGGAAACATTTATCCAATGAAGAGCTATATCAATACTCTTCTAAAAACCAACTCCATTGTACAAATCAAAATGAAGCTCTGAAATTTTTTCTTCCTAGAGACTATACTAATTTGACAACTAAGTTTCCATTTACTCTAAAACCTAGTAAATGACACATCATTGTAGGAAATTAAAAAAGGTTTTTGTGAACAATGTAACTAGCTACATGCATGTAGCTTTACTTTCAATTATTGACCAATGTACATACTATGGTGTGCATTTTACTAAGCCCATTTTTGCAAATTTACACTTAGCTTTTTACATAACAATGTAAATTTGGAATTATAATATTCTATTGAACAGTTTTTAGACTCTCGAAGATCGCTGCCGCTAGGGTTCTGCCGCTCTCTGGTTCGCGACTGCAGCCGCCATGGCTGTGCCTGGGGGAGGGTCCCCCCCTCCCTCCCCTTCCATCTCTGCGGAAGATGCCTTCAAGCATCTTACTAACCCGCGTGGTAAGAAACTGTTGACAAATGAGATTCCCAAATTCATCAAAAAATTGGACGAGATACCTGAAATCGAACTCCCACCGGAAAACGCCATTAAAACTGCTCTCGCCCTCTCATCTCGTGGACTGGTAGGCCAATTCATGGGTCTGTGGCCAACGGCGAGAACTACAGATGATTGGATACAAAGGAATTGGAGGCCTCATCTGAAACATAGCGTCACGTGCTATCCAGTAGGAAGAGGATTCTACATCTTTGAATTCATCTCAAAAGAAGACAGAGACCTAATCTTCAGAAATGGCCCTTATTTCATGGGGGCTCAAGGACTCTACCTCAACAGATGGACCCCGGATTTTGATCCAAGCATTGACGTTCCAAAGGAGGTACCAGTCTGGGTAAGGCTTCCAAACCTGCCTACACACTGCTGGAACCCTGATTCGCTGGAAAAGATTGGAAACCGCCTGGGAAGATACATAGATAAGGCTGACCCAAAGGGGCAATACTCGTGTGCCCGAATCTGTGTGGAGGTTGACCTAGAAGCAGGTCTACCAGAAGCAATCAAACTATCGATCGGCCCCTGGAGTCATTATCAAAAACTGGATTATGAGCAACTGCCGTTCAAGTGCAGACTCTGCCATGAGCATGGCCACTTTCAAAGATCTTGTCCAAAATCCCAGTCTCAGGAGGAGAATGAGGGTTGGCAGCAGGTCAAGAAAACCAAAACATCAGCCAAGATTCCTGAAAAAAGATCCATGAATACCGGACAAAATCCACCGACAAAAGATCCCCTCAAATTCAAAGAGACAGAAAAGGGGAAAAAAGCAGCTGATCAGACCAATGCTCCCACTTCGAGCAAGGTAAACCACTCTCAGGACTCAGATATAGAAATAATCGGCCTGGTCAATACAAATGCTAACCATGAAGATAGCCTTGAAGCTGGAGAAATCCCCCAAGGGTATAACGTGGAAAAACCATCCCAAGATCTAACAGACAATCAATCTCTGAATTCTCCGAAACTCCTATCTGATCCAAAGACCCCAAAAGATCTGGATCATGAACCCGCCATACTGGATTCTGAATCAGGGGGGTGCACAGATGAAGAGGCTTCAGACTCTAGCAGCTCTCATGCTACCCCCAATCATCCTGCCAAAGCTCTAGGTCGCAAATCCAAAAAAAAACACAGGGAAGAGAAAGCCATTCAAGATATAAACAAAGGAGCACAGCAAACCATCGATTCAATGATTACCAGATCAAAGCAAGGCAAGGGCCGCAAAAGGGCCCCCACTCCCAAGAAAGTTTAAATGCGACTCGCCTCCTGGAATTGCAGAGGTCTAGGCTCCAAAGCTAAGCAAGATGCTATGAAGGACATTATCAAAATCAACACGCCTGACATCCTCTTAATCCAGGAGACGAAATTGGAGGACTTAAGCCTCCATCAAGCTGCCCTTAAATTCTGGAAGAAGGGTCCTGGAAAAGCTATCAGCTCAAGAGGAGCATCGGGAGGAATTGCCACACTATGGGATGAGACCAAGTTCATCCTCATCACTGATCACTGCAGCACGCACTGGATCTACACCAAACTTCAGCATATAGACTCTGGAATACAAGTAAGTCTGTTCAATCTCTATGTTCCCAATCTGGCCCCTGACAAAGCTCAATGCTGGGAGTCATTGGATTCCTATTTATCCATGCATGAACCAAATAATATTATCCTAGCAGGAGATCTTAATGTAACCCTGTCTGCTGACGAAAAGAAAGGAGGCTCCCCAATAAGAGACCAATCCAGAGAATGGGTTGAGGATCTTATTATGGGATGGGACCTCTTAGATATCAAACCGTTGATAGGAAATTTCACCTGGACCAACAAAAGAATCGGCCTGGGTCACATAGCGGCTAGGCTTGACAGATTCCTAGTCCACTCCGACTTCCTAATGATCGGACTGTTAGCAACCTACAAAATTCTCCCTAACTGCATCTCGGATCACAAACCAATCCTGCTGGAGTTATCTTCTGAAACTAATCTGGGCCCTATCCCCTTCCGGTTTAGCCCTCTTTGGCTTCACCATGAGAACTTCCATCTTGTCGTCCGCAACTCTTGGTCAGTCCCTATCCCTGGTTCTCCTTCCTATTCTTGGGAACAGAAAATCAAAAGACTGAAATCGGACCTTAAAGCCTGGGCAAAGAGTATCACCTCTCCTACCACTCGCAGAATTGACTCCCAAAAAGTTCTGGAAGACCTTCAACTCTCCCTGGAATCAATCAATCCCACCCCTCAGACCCATGTCGCTGAAACGGATCTTCAAAAACACTTCTTCCAAGCTTGCAGGGTAGAAGAAGAATATTGGCGTCAAAAATCTAGGAGCCTGTGGCTGGAATGTGGTGACAAAAACACCTCATTCTTCCACAAACAAGCGGAGGCCAAAAAGAACTATAAAGCAGTCAAAGAGATCAACTATCAAGGAACCATCTACAATAACTTCAAAGATATCAAAAAAGCCGCCTTCAATACCTTCAAAGATCTCTTCTCAGCTCCTATTGAACAACCCCCGAATCCCCTTGATTACCCTTTTGACACCATCCCAACCCTAGTCCAAAATTCTGACAACATCTTCCTCACTGCGCCCATTTCCATGAAAGAACTAAAATTAGCCCTCTTCAGAATGAAACCTGACAGCGCACCAGGCCCGGATGGCTTCACTGCCAGATTCTACATCAACTGTTGGGACCTGATTAAATTGGATCTCCTGAGAATGGTGAGACATTCGCAAAAAACCAATAAATTAGGGGGAAGCACGAACTCTGCCTTCCTAACGCTGATTCCAAAAGAAAAAGGGGCCATTCATTTTTCCAGATTCAGGCCTATCTCCCTCTGCAATATGAGCTACAAAATTGTAACCAAAATCATTGCTAACAGGCTCAAAAAAGTCCTGCCTCGTATAATTCCTGAAAACCAAGGAGGCTTCATAAAAGGCCGACAGATCCAAGACAATATTTTGCTGGTCCAAGAGGCCATACACTCCAGCCATCTCTCAAAAGAAGGAGGCATGGTGATCAAGCTTGATTTAGCAAACGCCTTCGACAGAGTCAACCATAATTTCCTGCTCCTGGTCATGAAGAAACTTGGGTTCTCAGATTCCTTTGCAAATTGGATCCAAGGCTGTATAAGCTCCCCTTGGATAGCTCCTCTGGTCAATGGCCGCCCCACTGATTTCTTTCAAGCCTCCCGGGGCCTTAGACAAGGTTTCCCTCTGTCCCCTTTGCTCTATGCAATCCAAGCCTCGGTCCTAAGCTTCCAACTGATTAAAGCCCAGCAGTTGAATGTGCTCCCAGGTCTCCATTTGGCAACTAATGTAAACAAAATCAACCATGCTCAATTTGCAGATGACACTCTATTGATGGGTGTAGCTAGTACCCATGTAGCAAGAAGATTCAAACATGAGCTGGATACCTACAGACAGATCTCTGGCAGTAAGATCAACTTCCAAAAAAGCAAGATTTATGGCTGGAATTGCACCACTAGAGAACTGGGGGATATAGCTCGAATCTTAGAAATGGAAGCAATACATGAATGGGATTCCATCACCTATCTAGGGGTTCCAATTGCTAAAGGCACCCCCAAAGCAAGCCAATGGAATCCTATTCTGGACAAAATTAAGAATCGAATTCAAAACTGGGGCTCTAACTGGCTAAATCAGGCCGGAAAGACGGTCCTTTTAAAATCGGTCCTGATGAGCATTCCGATTTATCAATCTTCCATCCTCCTCGCCCCTTCTATGATCATTGGGAAAATGGAGAAACTAATCAGGAAATTCCTATGGGAAGGAGGAAAAGGAAACAAAAACAGACTCCATCTGGTAGGATGGGACAAAATTCAAAAGCCCTACAGGGAAGGAGGACTTCATTTCAGAAGTATGGCTAGACAAAATATGGCCATGGGAGCTAAAATTCTCTGGAAACTAGTGTCAGGCCGAGAGACTTGGAGCAAAAAATTCTTAAGGAAAAAATACTTCCCTGGCTCTAGATTAAACTGTCTCGGTAAGCCTTCTCAAAGAAAGAAAGGATCCCCTATTTTCACACTCTGCAACAAGGTTCGGGATCATTTTGCCAGCCTCCTTTTCTGGATCCCTGGTAATGGGAAAAAGATAAACATCTGGAAGGACTCTATTATGGGAGACCAACCCATAGGTGAAGCAAATGATATTGGAAACCTGAAATATTGGATGCAGCACAGAAACATAGCTACTCTTTGGGACATATCCAGTTGGGAGGAAGAAGGGGAAAAAAATTGGATTGACTGGAACCTAGGCGAGGTCCCTGATAACCTTCTTGGGGAAGCTGAGATGCTGATGCAATTGCTTCAAGGGAAAGCCCCCATTTCTGAGTCTGCCAAAGACAAAAGAGGATGGGGCTACGAATCTGGTAGCTATACAGCTGCCGAAGGGTATAGGTCTTTTCAAACGATGCATCAAGCACCCAATAATCCTGCCAAGTGGAACTTCATCTGGAATTCACCATTCATTCCAAAAATTGATCTTTTCTGCTGGACGGTTGCACATAACATCATTTTAACGGGAGACACGCTAAAGAGACGAGGTCTGAATGGGCCTTCAAGATGCCCCCTGTGCCTTTCTGATGAAGAAACAATATCTCATCTTCTGCTAATGTGTCCCTTCTCCAAAGAGGTATGGCATCAGGTTCTCTCTGGTCATGGAAATCTTGACAGATTTGAAAACCTCCCAGATCTTTTCAGCAACTGGAGCAATAACTCCCCTTTTGATCTTCTTAAGAAAAATCGCCTCAAATCCCTCTGGATGTGGACCCCTAAAGTTATATGCTGGAAGATCTGGCTGGAACGAAATAGCCGCTTATTTAGAGATAAAGCAACCTCAAGTTCCAGGGTAGCTACCACTTGCGTGGCCCTGTTGGGGGAAGCAGTGGATTCCAGAACTATCACCAACACTAGAAGTCTCAGTCCTGCTGAGGCAAGCTGGATAGCTAAATTCAATCTCAAAGATGACTCCAATGCAATCTCACCCACCTCTCACGAAAACTGGGAAATTAGAATGAGTGCAATCGATTTCAATAATTGGAGATCGACAATTAAGGAGCACTGCCTGTTCTTTGATGGGGCCTCTAAGGGCAACCCAGGAAAAGCTGGAGCGGGGGGAATCCTCCTCAACCCTCACAATGAAATCCTCACTACCTATGCCTGGGGCATAGGGACGGACTCCAATAATAATGCGGAAGTACTGGCCCTCTGGCAAGGGCTAAAGCAAGCCATTGATAAGGATATCCCCGAGCTCAACGTTTTCGGAGATTCAAGGATTATTATTCAAGCCATGAACTCGAATAAGCCAATCCATCAGCTTAATCTTTCTCAGGTCCTGCGTAGAATATTCTTACTCATGTCCAAATTCATCAAAATAAGCTTTTATCATGTTCCTCGTGATCTCAACGGTCTGGCTGATGCAGAGGCCAACAGAGCCATGCTCCTGGGCAGGAGTATTTTGTCGACTAATGACAGAGAATCTTACTGCTCTATCCCCTAAGACAAATAAGATCCTGACATCGATCTTCTGCTGGATTGCTAAGATTATCGCGGATCCGAATAGCGAGATTGTCAAGATTGCCATCGAGGATATTCTCCACTTCAGACTGCTACCCCAGGACGGTGACTCTGAGACCCGTGACCACCCAGAACGCCTTTTCTCCTATATAATCAGGCCGCCTGGGAACAGACCTCTCCAGTGCACCAATGCTAGTAATAGAAGCAAGAGCTTGAGTAGAAGAACCAAGAAGATCAGGATCCGTCTGCGAAATTCAGCATGGCGTCGGTGGGCTCAACATCAGGAGGCAAAACTCTGGAGGACAGACTGGACGCCCTGCAAAATTCAATCGACATTCTCAAATCAAAGTCTGAGGAGAATGAAGGCAGGCAGAAATCCCACAACGCAGAGGATTACCAGAAATGGCGAAAGTTCAATAAGGATCTACAGGGCATCAAGGAAGAAATCAAGGATTCCAAAGGAGAAGTCTCCTATTTTGAAGAGGTGGTGTACACCCACTTCAAAGACCAGGCAAATACTGAAGGGAATTTCGGGAACAGAATTGCTGCACTGGAAGCAGCGGTCCAGAAGATCCTGGAAAAGCTTAATGGCGCTTAGACCTTGCTCAGATCTCTACTATGTTCTCTTTGCTATTTCTTGTATCACAATTCAGTCCACTGTAATTTTGCTTCTTGATTCTGAAACCTCTGGGCAGCCTAAGCCTCAGAATTTTGTTGTTTCAGATACTGATATATATGTACCCAAGCACACGGTGGCTGATTCACCGGCTTTTAATTAATCTTCCCAATGCTTTTGTCTAAAAAAACAATGTAAATTTGTTTTAAATTTCCTTTCTATTTTTGACACAATGTGCAAAGTTTGTGAATCCCAACAAAAATATATACATCTACAATAAGGTGGAAAATATTTATCCACACCATTTCCAATTTAAATCACTGAAAACACCCAGTAATGAGGGTTGGGCTTTCATTTTATCCAAGTTGGTAAAGATGGCTCCAAAAATTAAAAAATTCCATCATGGAATATTTTAATTTCAGGAAAATGAAACAACATTTTAGGAATCTGAAAGAGGTTCTTTTGAAAAGTGCAACTATCTCCATGACTGTGGTTGTGGTTTTACTTCCAATTATTGACCAGTGTACATATTGTGGCATGCATTTGAATAAGCCCATTCTAGCACATTTACACTTAGCTTTCTACAAAACACTGTGTAAATCTATTTTAATTATGATTTCTCTTTTTGACCCAATGTTCAAAGGTTGTGAATCCCAACAAAAATAGATAGATCTATTGTAAGGTGGAAAATATTAATCCACACCATTTCCAATTTAAATAACTGGAAAAGACCCAATAATGAGGGTTGGGCTTGTTGGGATATTCCTATACTCCATCCTAGTCCTAACATCATTTCCATTATCTTGCATTTCAGTCATAAATGCAATTTTGCATGCAGTCATGAAATTGCATGGATGCATGCAAATTGAATGCATCCCAGTCATCAGTCCCAGCACCTAGTCATCATTTAGCTAGCCCCGGGAGCTTCTTTTTGATCATTTTTAGCCCTCCTAGTGCTTAGTGTGCCCTCCTTTCACCTACCACTTGTAAAGGGTGCCCTCTCTCACCTACCACTCAGTTGCACTTCAATTAGTTGAGTTATCTTTAGATCTTTCCTTGATTTAAGGCTAGATTGACTCCTCAACTTACTGTATCACTCTGATGGACCTCCAGTGAGACTAGACTACCTATTATTTATTGTTCATATTATGATTAATGAATTAGTGTGTGATGCTATTATGCTTATATCTGATTTCTACCATATCATAATTATGCTTCTCTTTTACACTACATTTCCACTCTTCTTCTATTTTCCTGCTTAATCTTAATCTTTCTTGTGAGGAATACATCAGCTATTAGATCTGTTGTGAGGATTTTCACATGGTATCAGAGCATGTTGAGAGTATTGTCTATCTCCATTCCTGAGAGTTTTTTGCAAGTTATTATCAAGATTTCGAGTGCAGCAGTTTCTGCACATTTGCAGCAATAACAGTTCCAGATATTTTCTATTTTTTTTGTAGGTCTTCTGAAACAACTTCCATGAATCTGGAAGGAATTCCTCCTCTTTCTCCATTCAACTATGATGAGTGGAAACCAAAGATGATAGCACATTTGAAGAGACATGGTCTCTTTGATTATTGTTTTGAAAGAGAGTTTGAATCCTCTGAAGAAGAGAATGATTGGTTAAATGAAGGTGATAGAGCCTATGCAGCAATGATGTATGCTATGTCTCGTTGCATGGTAACCCACTTCCTTTCTGCTGAATCTCCAAATGAGTTATGGGCCCATCTGGATGAAAGATTTGGAAAACAGAATGAAGGGATTGGTCCAAATCATTTTGAGAGCAAGCCCAGTGATGCATTTACCCCCCTTGATGGTCTCTTTGATCATGAATCAATATCAAACATATCTCATAATGAAGTTGTCCACAAAGAAGAAGAACTTGCAGATTCTACATTCATGCTCCAAATTTCTTCTATTTCAAATTTTTTTCCAGCTCACACTCTAGAAAATGCAGAGGTTCTTAAATCCTCTCTTGCACAAGAGTCTGTTGGTTTGCATCATGATGATCTATTGCATGTTTCGGAGGTTAAATCAGCAATTGGAGGTAATGCATTCTCTCTCCTTGATCACTCAACTCTTATGTACTACTATATGATCATTTGTACATGCTCTAAGAAGTTTATTGAAGATGTACGGCATTTCCATTCACTTGGGATAATTTCTCATGCATTTCATGGTTTTGATCTCACCTCTAATGGTTCAAAGGAGATCTCAAGAAACCATTTTCCAAGTCTTGGATCTGATTTGGATTCCAAAGCAATCACTATCATGTGATGGTTATTTTGGGCATAATCTCACCAATGATGGTTCGAAGGAGAAAACAAAATACTATCTACACATTCATGGATTTGATCCTACCTCAATTGATTCGAATCACAGGTTCCAAGATCATCCTCATACTTTTGGATTTGTTCTCATCACATTCGATCTGAAGAGCTAGTACAAGCACATGCTTTTTTAGCATCAATCATTTCTTCCAAAGAAGAATATACCTCCAGACATATGACCAAGCATCACACTTGCTTGAGTTTGGAGCATTTATTTTTGGTGTGCCCTACAGTCTATTTTGAGGGGGGGCTATTTTTCCCATGAGGTTTTTCCCAATTTCCTTATTTCATGGACTATTGTTTATAATTTATTTGATTGTATTGGGTGACCTTTGGTCTCAGTTACCAGGGCCTAGGATGGATTAAGGGGGGGTGTTGGGATATTCCTATACTCCATCCTAGTCCTAACATCATTTTCATTATCTTTCATTTCAGTCATGCATGCATTTTTGCATGCAGTCATGAGATTGTATGCATGCATGCATCCCAGTCATCAGTCCCAGCACCCAGTCCTCATTTAGTTATCCCCGGGAGCTTCTTTATGATCATTTTTATCCTTCCTAGTGCTTAGTGCGCTCTCATTTCACCTACCACTTGTGAAAGGCGCCCTCTCTCACCTACCACTCAGTTGCACCTCAGTTAGTTGAGTTATCTTTAGATATTTCCCTGATTTAAGGCTAGATTGACTCCTCAACTGACTGTATCACTCCGATGGACCTCTTGTGAGACTAGAATGCCTATTCCAACTCTAGTTAGCTTCTCATGTGCCCTCCACTGAGCCTCCCTCACTACATTAGTGCTTCCATGTGCCAGTTACACCTACCACACTCAGTTAGACTCAGTTTGACATCTGGTTGACAGTTACTTGTGCATTGATGACTCCACTAATGATGATCATGACTTCTAGTTGTGCTTTGATGACACTCCACTGATTAAATGATCACTTCATGCAAGCTAATTCGAATTGCCACCTTGGCATTCGAATCCTCTCCACCATTGTATTATTTATTGTTCATATTATGATTAATGAATTAGTATGATGTTATTCTGCTTATATCTGATTTCTACGGTATCATAATTATGCTGCTCTTTTACACTACATTGTCCACTCTTCTTCTATTTTCCTGCTTAATCTCAATCTTTCCTGTGAGGTATACATCATCTCTTAGATCTATTGTGAGTATTTTTAGAGCACTTGCATTTTATCCAATTGGGTAAAGATGGGTCCAAAAATGAAAAATTGCAATCTTCATAGATTGATTTCGAGCAAATGAAACAACATTTTAGGAATGAGTTTCTTGTGAACAATGAAAATATTTTTAGGAATTTGGTTTTACTTCAAATTACTGACCAATGTACATACTATGGCATGCATTTCACCAAGCCATTTTAACAAATTTACATTTGGCTTTTTACACAACACTGTGTAAATTTGTTTTAATTTTGGTTTCTCTTTCTGACACAATGTAAAAAGGTTGTGAATCCCAACAAGAATAGATATATATACAACAAGGTGGACAATAGTAATCCACACCATCTCCAAAGAGAAAATAATGAGGGTTGGGAATGCATTTTATACAAGTGGGTAAAGATAGGTCCAAAATTGAAAAATTGTCATCTTGGCAAATTGAATTTGAGCAAAAAAATAAAAATTAGAAATATGAAAGAGGTTTTTTTGAACAATGAAACTATCTTCTAGACTATGGTTTTACTTTGAATTATTGACCAATATACATACTATGGTGTGCATTTTACTAAGCCCATTTTTGCAAATTTGCACTTTGTTTTTTACATAACAATGTGTAAATCTATTTTAATTTTGATTTCTCTTTTTATGAATCTGAAAGAGGGACTCTAGTTTTACTTCCAATTATTTACCAATGTATGTACCATGTTGTGCTTTTCACTAAGCCATTTTAGCAAATTCACACTTTGTTTTTTACACAACACTATGTAAATCTATTTTAATTTTGATTTCTCTTTTTTACACAATGTGCAAAGTTTGTGAAGCCCCCAAAAATTTAGATTGATGTACAAGAAGGTGTGAAATAGTAATCCAGACCACTTGCATTAAAATCATTTAAAAAGACATGATAACGAGGGCAGGCATGCATTTGATCAAAGTGGGTAAAGATGGGTCCACAAATGAAAAATTGTCATCTTGGCAGATTGACTTCTAGAAAATGAATCAACATTTTAGTAATCTAAAAGAGGTTCTTGTGAACAATGGAACTATCTCTAGGACTGTGGTTTTAATTTCAATTATTGATCAATGTACACATTGTGGCATGCATTTTACTAAGCTCGTTTTTTCCAAATTTACACTTAGTTTTTTACAGAACCCTGTGTAAATATATTTTAATTTTCTTTTTTCTTTTTGACACAATGTGCAAAGGTTGTGAATCCAAACAAAAATATATAGATGTACAAGAAGGTGTAAAATATTAATCCACACTAGTTTAGCAAATTTACACTTCGTTTTTTACACAACAGTGTGCAAATCTATTTTAATTTTGATTTCTCTTTTTTACACAATGTGAATAGTTTGTGAAGCCCAACGAAAAATTACATAGATGTACAAGGTGGTGGAAATATTAATCCACACCACTTGCAATTAAAATCACTCAAAAAGACTCGATAAGGAGGGTTGGGCATGCATTTTAGCCAAGTGGGTAAAGATGGGTCCAAAAATGAAAATTTGTCATCTTGGCAGATTGATTTCGAGCAAATGAAACACCATTTTAGGAATCTGAAAAAGGTTATTGTGAAAAATGGAACTATCTCCATGAATGTGGTTTTACTTCCAATTATTGATCAATGCACATGCTGTGGCGTGTATTTTACTAAGCCCATTTTAGCAAATTTACACTTTGTTTTTTCCACAACACCCGTAAATCTATTTTATGTTTTCCTTCTCTTTTTGACACAATGTGCAAAGTTTATGAAGACCAAAAAATTTTATATAGATTCACAAGAAGGTGGAAAATAGTAATCCACACAACTTGCAATTAAAATCACTCAAAAAAACTAGATAAGGAGGGTTGCGCATGCATTTTATCCTAGTGGGTAAAGATGGCTCCAAAACTGAAAAAATGTTATCTTGGCAGATTGATTGCTAGCAAATGAAACATCAATTTAATCTCTAGGTCTGTGGTTTTACTTTTGATCATTGACAAATGTACATCTTGTGGCATGCATTTTACTAACCTCATTTTCGCAAATTTACACTCTGTTTTTACACAACATTATGTAAATCTATTTTAATGTTTATTTCTCTTTTTTACACAATGTGCAAAGTTTGTGAAGCCCAACAAAAATTTAGATAGATGTACAAGAAGGTGGGAAATAGTAATCCACACCACTTGCAATTAAAAGCACTCAAAAACACCTGATAAGGAGGGTTGGGTGTGCATTTTATCCAAGTCGGTAAAGATGGGTCCAAAAATGAAAAATTTCCATCTTGGTAGACTGATTCAATTCAACAACATATATGATTCAATTTAAAATGAATACTTAAAAAAAAATCAAACTTTATATGAGATATGCATTGATGTTTTTTATTTCTAGCAGAAAAATCAATATTTTTGTTATTCTTCCGAATCAAAAAGTACAATATAGAATGAATAGTATGAGTCCTAGCTGACTGATCATAATGTCCAAAAGAAACATAGTACTCAAATTAATATATAGACAACAAAGAGCCACAAATCCAAAAATGAAATTCATTTCATGGAGCACAATAAATGAAATACATTTAAAAAGGTCATTTGTCTTGCATTGGTATTTTTGCATTCCTTAGCGTACATTCCACCCCTGTGTCCAAAATCTATATTGAATGGGATTTTGGACGAATTCAGTTTCGAAATTAGACAAATGGCCGCATATGACTCAGGGGAGTCCTCTTCCACTGTTGCAGTTGAAATAGGGGCATGCTCTACCATGGCCACAATTGAAATATGGTCTCTCACAGTAAAAAAGTTCCAGGAGTGTGCTAGTGCATGGAGAGATGAAAACAAAATGCCACTAGGTATGCAAAATATCCTCACGAAAGCTAAAGTGTATGGTTTTTTGTTTCAACGGTTCGATTTTGTAAACAAGGAGATATATGAAGCCATTTTTAATTATGATGCTGTGAACATGGAGTTGAAGATACTTGGGAAGAGGGTATATTTGTACCCTGATTTGGTTTCCAAAGCAACCAAAATTCTACACAGAGTGGGAGCCATGTTTAACTCTAGGAAAACACCAAAACATGAGAAGAAGGAGATGGAAAATAAAATTTGTGTAAAAATGTATTTGTTCCCAAGAATGGTTTAAAAATGCAGGATGTCCCCCCCGGACTATACAAAACCTTGATTGAAATTGTCCTTGAGACCATTATGAATCATCACAAGCAGGATATTTTGGCTGAGCGTATGAGGCTAGTCATACATTGGGTTGAAGACAAACCCATAGATATTCCTCATCTATTGGCTAATAAAATGCATTATTCATTACAAGAGATCCAATAGAAGAAGATTAAGTTCAGTTTCCATGGCACATTACAGAAAATTATTGATCTATATCAACCAAAACCACTTGTTTCTAAAACATACTTCAAGAAACGTATTGGGAAGGGAAACAATGAGGAAGTGCTAGTACATTCTCCTAAGCATAATGAGGGAGTGCCAGTACAGTCTTTTGAGCACTATGAGGATGGTTGGGGAAAATCCAATGACAGTTTGGGCAGTGATTTTGTCACCCGTGTTGAAGTTGTTGCTTCTACAACTTTAAATCAGCTAAGTGAGCATGAAGTTGAAGCTTCGGGACAAGAACATATGTATAGTGAAATGGAACCAAGTAATGATGCCTTTTCCTCTCCCGGCGAGAGTATTTTTCGTAGAATTCCTCCAAAACAGGTGGCACATGAGGACAATGTAACTCCATGTTATAATTTTGATGGTAGATTTGTGTTTTTCCTTTATGATGAACTGGTGCATTTCAAACAACAAGATTCAGTGGAGGTGGATTCCTATTCTATAGAGAAATTGGATGAAATATTCTAGGTAAAGGATAGGAATATTGCAAAATTCCTCAAAGAGATTGCACAGTTGCAAAAAAAAATTATGCAGAATCAAATGAAGGAAGAAACAAATAAAAATTCAAAAGTTGCCATGATTGCATCATTATCCATCCAGGTTGATAAAATTGTTGAATATGATACAAATTATATTAAAAACTAAATAATAGCTTTCAAAAGGCTTTGGATCAATCTAAAAAAAAAAAATCTAGGCTTGCAAAATAGTTGGAAAAAAAGACCAATTGTTTTGAATATACCACCAGTAAAATCAGAGATTGGTCTGGTAGCGGAGTTAGAGAATAAATTGAAAGAAAATGAAGAACTAATAACAGAATATGTTTTGAAGTTGACGACGAAGAATTTAGAGCATGCACAAAAAATTGCACACACAGATTCAATAATTTACAAATTGAAAAAAACCATTGACATGCATGGTAAAAAAGTTGTTACAGAATAGGTTTCAAGTGATCTTTGTAGCAATGGACCTTAAAAAATAAAGAAATAAAAATTTATTGACAGTGCAAAAGGTGGAAATGATATTCATAGTTCCTTGAAAGAGAAAGATAAGAGCTTAAAAATTCAAGAGAAGCTTTTACAGGAATGCTTCGCAACAATGAATGTTGGAAGTGATGAGGGAATGTTGCATTTGTTGAATATTGTGTAAATACCAACAACAAAGGAATATAAGGTCATCCTAAGAAGATAAAAACCTTGAAGGATGCAAATGATGATAAATTGTTCGTATTTCATCTAGAGTGGTGTTCAAATTTAATAAGAGGGGAAACAAATTTCATAAAACTTTGAGGGATATAGTTGAACTAATGTATAGATGTTCTTTTCATTTAAAATTTAAAAATTAATCGAATGACTCCAAGAATCGGGTTATTGTATACTACAACAAGCATTTCCAAAGGAATGGTCAATGAGACATATGATAATTTCAATTGTAAAAAAATACAACAAAAAATAAGAATAATTTAAAAGTTCTTACTGCTAAACATGGTTTTTTGTAATATGCATAACTAGTGCAAAAATTACCAAATTAATATCTTTTCAATGGTCTTTTCAATGGAAATATTAATTTATTTTTTTAGTGTTTTTAATTTTCAGGAATATTAGTAAAATTAAAATGGATGATTGATGTGATATCCCAAACATGGCAGTAGGGATGTCAAAAAAAGTGTATAAGGAGATGATCTAAGAAATTAACATAATTTCAAGTAGGAACCATCCAAACAACAACATGCATCAAACTTGTGTATTGATTGATCTTTTTCTATGAATAGAGACTTTAATTATCACATGGAATATTGATTTTCAATTGTATTATGGTTGTAGAAAAGAAAACAAAAAGGAGTTCCCTTTTAACAAAAAAGATAGGGAAACAAAGTAGAAAAGTGTTGATTGTAGAGTTTGTGATTACATAATGCATTTTCCTTATTTAATATTCCATATTGTTTGTGATGTATAAATATTAATTGATTTACAATCATCAATGTGTGTTTCCAATAGGTGTTAAACTACAAAGAAGAGTCATTCAAACATTTAATTGATATTGTATTAAGTATGATTTGTGAGTATATATTGAAGTATCATGGATTAATTGGACAATTTGTAAGTACCTATATTGTTTTACTTTTCTAATTTTATAATTAATATAGAAAAAAAACCTTTGATCATATATATGCTATGTCATGGCATATAAAACTCACAAGAAATAAAATACGAAGTGGATCCAACATAAGATATCTTGTTTTTTTTGTACTAGGGGAATCAACAACTGAAGTTGGGTTGGTACTCGCATGACATGGGGTCCAAGGATCCAATATCGCTACCACTATACACCTAGGTGCATCCACTAGGCCCGAACCATGGTGCACGTGCAAGATTAGGGGGATTCAAACAAGTGACCTTCCATTTGCAACTTCTCATCTTTACCACTTGATTTTCCCCCCATGTGATCCAACATAAGATATCTTGTGAAACGACATGAAACATGGTTTCAAAATAATAATTATTGTTTATGAAACACTCGTTGCTATGGTATGATTTTATATTAACACAATTATGCACGTTCTATTATAAATGTAGATATTCTCATTACACTTTATTTCTATGTTTGTAGATGGAACATTTTTTTCTTTTAAAAAAAGAGTGCAATTTGTATTAGATATAAATCACATTTTACATTGTTGAATGGCACACAGGCCGCCGTAAAAGTATCCAAAATTAGCATCTATATTGTCTAGTCTATAGCAAGACCATGTAGTCATAAAAAAAATGTATTATGTAAACTATAGATAAGGACTAGCTCTTAGCATAAGAAGATAAAGGAATAACAGATATGTCATTAAACCCTAAATAGCCATTTTAGGTCTTCTACAAAAAGTAGATGGAACATGATGAGGCACACTGTCAAAATCAATCCAATCAACAAAATATTCTGAACACCCAAGTACAATAACCCATGCAAGTGGTGAAGAAATGAGGCATGCAAGCAACTCAAATAATGATAGTAGTTTGAAAATTGATGAATGATGATCATTCAAATCGAATGTTATAAGTTGTATATTTTGGAATGTTTGTGTGTATTGAAAATCAATCATGTTATTTAATGTGGACATATTATCCCTATTGGATGACAATGTGTCACCGATAACAATAAAAATTATTTATTGCCAATTAGAATATATCTATTCTAATGCATTGTCTAGTGTTGTAAAATGTTACATTGCTAATTAAATATATTGAAGATTTACAATGTTACAATGAACATAGGTCTAATCAATAGGTATATTTGTTTAAATGATAAAACATATTAATAAAAATAATAATAATTAAAATGCAAAATTCAATATTTTTTAAAAAATATTTTATTTTCTAATTATTAATTGGATTTTTTCACAAAAAACAAGAGGCTAGAGATATTTTTATACCCATACTGTGGAAAATTTAGCATTGAAACACATTTTTGCATTGTATTAATTTTAACTCAAGAGTGGTTCATTCCTTCCTACATATTTGTGAATTTTAATGTGTACTGTGTATCAATGTGAATAAATGTAATACAATCATTGGTGCTCCTAGCGATTAAAAAATCACCACTTTCTTCAATGCTACCATCATCACTGCCATTACTATTGTTGTTATCATTACAAGAACTTACAATTTTTATGATGATATATGCATTGTTTGTTTCATTGTATAAACTAATTACCAAGGCTTCTAAATATATATCATACACACAAATGCACATTCTATATCTTTAAATCCTTGTTGTGTATCAAAGTTGTAGTGCACTAGGGCCTATTTTTTATACAAGCACCTCAACACATATCAAAATGTGGTGGACCAATGCTTATTGTTGACAAAAGTGCCCTAATTCTTCTATAGCTAAATTATACACCAAGGATTCAGAAATATGTTGCGTGCACTAATGCTTCATATAGTATTTGGAAGCCCCAGTGCATATCATTACACAACACACTAGTGCACATTATATATAATGAGCACATTGGTGTGCACGATTGATATAACCAAACCAAAGAAAGCCTCCACTAGGACCTCTAACCAACGATAATTTTTAGTTATAGAGAAAATCCATTAAAATTTTCACTCCTAATAACATGTAGGTTTTAACACATTTTTTGATAATTTTGTCCAATCTTGTAATACTAAAAGCCATTGTAAAAATATCCACCATATTTTTTTCCCTTGTAGTGTACCAACTCAATTATCATAGTGGTAAAAAATGATATCATTTCCCTCAATGTATCTATTATATCTTCAACGTCTAGGTTTCAACACAAATGTGTAACTCTACAAAATTCCACCCATTTCATGTGTCACTATTCCAACTTTAATTGATTATTAATATATCTCAATGCACGATGATGAATATATAGAACATACTCTTTAGGCAATAAATAATGTCTGCATTGAGTCAATGCTTGAATAAAAGCATACAACTAATAATTCTACACAATTATTTGTTTTTCTTCACTTAATTTCTCACTAGAGTATATAATTGGTTTTCTTGCTGGACTAAGTACTACCTAATTATTGTTCCAATAGCACCATAATCTACTTGGAAAAAATTCTAAAAAATAAAGTAAAACCAATATTGCTTTCTCATTCACTTTTTTCTTTGACAACTCAAATCCATTTTTAGATGTTGGATTCCATTGGAATTCTCCTTTATTCATACATGCAGTTAATAGTGCATAAATACAATTGAAATTGGTACTAAACTTTCCAAAAAAAACACAAACCATGTAATTTTCACTTTAAATGTACTTGTTGGAATAGGTCATTCTACAATGGACTTACCTTTTTGGTATCCATATTCAACCCTTTTTCAGATATTACAAAAGCCATGTATACTAACTCTTATTCCATAAATGAAATTTATATAGGTTTCTAAGTAACTTCCAATGATTAAATGCTCTTATTTTTCCATGTTGAAAATCAAAATATTATCTAAATAAATAACAACACACTTTCCCAAATAAGGATTTATCATTTCATTCAACAATCTAAGGTACTAGATGCACTAGTTAGTCCAAATGCCATGGCTAACCATTCATATAGTTATTCCTTTGCTTTAAAAGTTTTTTTTTGTGTTATCTTCTTTTTTCTCATTTATGTGCCTTACAACACCTATTCACAACCAACAAAGTAATATAGGTCATTATGGACAATACTTTTAAATTGCACATCATACCTAAATCCATTGTGATTGATTATGATTCCACCTTTACTAACAATTTATTGTAACATGTTTTGGCTTCAAGGTACCTAATTGAATCTTAACCTTCATATCACCCCAAAACTATGATGACTAAGCTTAAAAAAAATATCAAAGTATATATCATTATGTTTGAAGCTCTATATTAGGAGTTGGACCTTTAAAAGACAAGTGAACATTACATCCACTTTTAAAAATGGATAAAGATTTTTTATTTAGATTATTTTCTATATATATTTCCTTGTCTTACTATATTATTTGCTTTATATATTCTATTTTCATATGCCTTAATAAGAAACGCCAAAATAATGATGGAGTTTGAATAATAAACAACAATCTAAGTCAGTCCAAAACAAATCACACAACTTAAGGCACGTACATTGGAATTAAACGGCAAACACCGAGACTCGCTGAGACCTAAAATTTATCAATTAGTTTTCAAATAAAATTATATGACTATGAATCTAAAGTTACAGGGACTACAAGGGTTGCCGTTCTTTAAAAAATACGAAGGCTTGCTTTAGCTTGACTTGAACTTTCGCTGGTCATTACAAACTTTTCTCAGCCTTTAAATGTATTGTTTTCTGAACTTGAAGATAATAGTTATTGGTGTAACTAGAGTACTAAGCATATAGTATAGCTTACTGTTTGTGCATTACATGTGATTGTGAATAAATATGTAAATGAATAAATATGTGATTGTGAATAAATATAGTACTAAGCATATAGAATTTCGTGTTTGGATATTTAAATTGATCAACCTCATATTCGTAACAATCTCAACCTTTAAATGTATTGTTTTCTGAACTTGAAGATAATAGTTATTGGTGTAACAAGAGTACTGAGCATATCGTATACCTTACTGTTTGTGCATTACATGTGATCGTGAATAAATATGTAAATGAAGTTATACCTTCAAGTTTTTTTTAATGATGGATATTATTAATTCTGTAAGCCTTTTCCGTGTATTCAAAATCTAAACTCCATTTCCATTTAAAGCAAATAGAAAAATCCAAATTTAATCCAATAGTAAATTCTTTATCATTAATTTATTATGTTGATTTCCGGATAGGGATGGAATTTGATCTCCCCAAATCTTACATTTCCGTTTCCGGAGATTCTTCTTAGTAATTTTTATTGAAGGATTTCACTGCAAATGTGGATTTTTAGTGATTTTCCACTGTGGGTTTTAAGCGGATATACATTTATGATATATCAATGTATAATTGATTGAAATTATTATTCATATAATAAGTTTACTTCTTTGTGTTATCGTATTGAATTTTTAGTTAAATATTTTTCTTATATCAAATAGTATTTGTTCAAACAAAAAAAATTAGATAAATTTTAAAATTAAGTAGTAAGATGCTCATTTAATTTGGTTCAAGTGAATCATTCATATAAAAATTAATAATAACAATCAAACACATTACATGTTTATAGAATGAAGCGATGCCTGAATTTTATAGAATAAGCCAAGATATTCATTTTATAGAAAAATACAAATTTTTCATTTTCAAAGACATTGTTATGACTTTGCCCAACAAAGTCCATTTGCAAAGGTGTTTAAAACTATACTTAAAAAAAACCCTCAGTTATTACTTGCAAACATTTTCCTATTTGAAGTGGTTGTGCAAACTCTTCATTCGATGTTACTGATCTTGACATCAACCTTTAGCAGACAAAATTACATATTTGGTAAAACCAATCTATGAGGCTTTGACTAGTTATGATCATGATGAATGTTTTCATCCTGCTACACAATAAGGCCATGTTTTATTGTGCAAGGCCATGTTTTCAATGAAATAGAATATTTCAAAATTTATTGAATGTTTAAAAGACAAATGCAATGAAACTTTACAAATTATTAAAGGTTTAAAAACATATGAAATATTGATTATACGATAACATTTTTGTTTAGATTTTGTATAAGAAGAAAACATTTTTTTGAAGATTTATATGAAAAATCTATGTAAATATGTATGCATTCTATTTCTATTTTTTCTTTCGAAGAAAGATATGTGTTTAATTGTTAGGCCCATCACTCAAACTATATATTGACTATGACACATATAACATTGATTTTGAATGGCTTTTGCTTTTAGTTTAAAATTTAAAATTTATTAAAGTGACTTTTTGATAAATTTAAGTAAAGTGAGTGAAATTAATTTTAGAGAGAATTAAATTAGCTTTTAATCTCATCCATCCATCTAAGTCAATGTGGGCCCTTGGATTAGATGTCTCTTCACTCACCCCTGCATCCAAACAAAAAGGCAAGGGAAAGGATTTTCACTATTCCAATTTTTTTCTTTCATGAGTTTTGAGAGAGAAGAGAGCAATTCGACTTCTTGAGAGGAGAAGAAGAAAATCGCAGGAGAGAGAAACAACGAATAGGCACGAATTCCAAGAATCCATATAGCAGGTCTGTACATCAGTTTTGGGCACGTTTTTCGAGAATAAAAATAGTGGCACGCATTTCCAGGCAGCATTACAAATTTCAAGGCAGAGGTAGAATTTCGTACATCCCATACAATGGCATGCAAATCGATGTCTAAGTTGGGCACGATTTTCGAGAGAATATTTAATTATGTTTTGTTGTTGGCATGATTTCTGAGAAGGAAATAAATGTATGGGCATGCAATTCGAGGTTTGTACAGTCAAATTTAGACAGTCCATACACTGCTGATTTGGCACGAATTTCGAGATAGAATTATGGGTTTTTCGGTTGAGATAAGTTGTAATTTTGTTGTTCCATTTTATTTTGATGAAGAAATAAAAAGAACTCTTTCTCAAATAGGGTTTCCCCTTGTGGGTTTTTCCTGGGCAATTTTGCCAAAAAATATTGTGTCTGAAATTTTTTGTGTGTGACTGTCCTAAAATTTATGTCAGTGAATTTCCCTGTGTTTCATGTATTAAATTGTTCATATAAAATCTATTTCATTAATAGCTGGAAGTTATGGGTTTAGGAATTTAACTATGACAATGTGACTGAAACCGGTTGGGGAAAAACACTTAAAAATCTACGGAGGGGACGCGTGAGGTAACCAAGATGTTGTGTGGGGAGCATAATCGTGTGGACGATTCGCAAACCAAAGTGTGGAGGCAAACAACGAGGATAAGAGGGGTGGAGAATTAGAGGAGAGCTGGGCTGGATTAGAAGAGGGGCTATCTGAAATGACAAGGGACGATTGAGGTGTGCGTGGGTAATGAAGATGAAGGGATAGCATAGATGGTTGGACTAGAAGTAGAGGCAATGGTGATGGGTGGGAAGGAAAGAATGTGATAAAGGGGGCCAAGTATGGAGAGATGAAGCTGGCGTGCGGAAATGGAAAGAATGGAGAGAATCTACAGATGGCAGCGAGATTTGGGAGTGTGGAGTGGCAAGAGGGAGGAAGTGCGTGTAGAGAAGATGGAGAAATGGAGATGAGTGAATGAGAGGAAGGGAAGGTGAGTGATGGGGAGAGGAGTTGAACAAGGTCGAGTAGCATGCACTCTAATACCAATGAAGTAACCAAAATATAGATCTGTAGTAAAATATATATATAATTGATAATTGAATAGATGATATTTACAAATGATGGCCTACTTTTTTGTATGTCTTGGGAACTGATTTTGAGGATTCATGTCCTCTTAGTTTAACTATAATTAATATTTACTAATTATTATTAATTTGTCTTTTATTTATTGATTTATTATTTATGGTACCTCCATCTACAATCATTACTTGAAATTTTGGAGCTAGATATATAAATCAATTTAGAGGTCTGGCTTGTGTTTTGTTACTGAAGTTATGGGTACTACCTTTATGTCATTGTCTCTTGAGAATTGGGGTGCTAATGTCAAAAAATACATAACATAATATGGTCAAAGTAGTCTCTTCTAGTTCTAAATCTTAAGAAGGATTTGGCTCTTATTATTATTCCTCTTCACAAGCTATGTAGAAAAATTTATACTCACCACATTAGATCCCTTATTGTACTTGATCTAATAATTGAAACATAGTCCCTTTTCTCTCTTTCATCCATTTATTGAATTGTCAACCTTGTAGGTTGAATGAGGTTAGGAGTGGAAACATTGCACTTTCTATAGGTGTTTGTGACAAATAGCCATATTTTTACTTCCAACTCTTTACCACACTAAAATCATTATCCAAGGATTTAGGCACAAAGATTTATCTCATGTTGAATACTCTCATTTAAAGCGCTCATAAATAGATCCAACAAATTATTCTTTGGAAGGTTCTTTACTATGAGTGAACTTTTGAAATTATTAAATGCAGTCTATAACTAGACCTTGTGCTTATTATTTTTCAATTGGCTAGAAGTGTTGCTCATATTATCCCCATAATATGTTATCAATCCATTCGTAAAAATAGATCAAGAAACAATAGAGTTATTTTTCCAATAAAAAATCCATCACTATGAAACAAATTTGATTAGATTCTAAATATAAGAATGCAGTGGTTATATTTTGTAGAGTTATCACTTGGTGTAGACCAAATACGTGCTCCATATGGACTATCCATGTTATGGGATCATCATCATCAACCTTTCTCATTTCAATCTTGGAAATGAAGTAAGTCCTCGATCCTGAATTGAATCCTCAATGGTGTGGATCCTAAGAGTGATCACTAATCATGTATCTAGGACTCAAGCAACTTATTCTCCAAATGTGTAAAAATGTTATCCAAATGTGACTAAGACTATATCATCTTATTTTCCTTACCCTCTTCTTGAGAAAGAAACTTTAGGGTAAGGAAGTTTGTTAGCTCCTTCATAAGATCATCCTTCAAGTCTTTGATATCATCTTCTCTTCTCATTTCTTTGAGATCATCTTTGTTTTCCATTTCCTTGAGATCATCTTTAAAATTTTGGAATTTTGTTCTACTTGCAATATTTAAGATGTTAACCTTCTTTGCATCGTAGTTTACATTGTCATTATTTTCTCTTTCAACTTGGACACCTTAAATTCCACTTCCCCATTCTCTTCTTATGTCAAGGATGAGTCTTTAAAATCTTTTGCATGAGTCTCATTTGGCTTACTATGTCAAGAAATTTTGGGCTTAGGGTTTTGCAAAGTCTTATGGGAAAGGAAGTATTAAGATCTTCATTGTCTAATCTACCATAGTGTTTCCAACAATAATACTCTATCAATATTTCACAACTCATATGTCTGGAGGAACTTTCTTCTTGGGAAGAATAGGAGTGTGCTCAACTAGATCATGTACATGTACAACTGCATGATGGAAACTGAATCCATGTAGAACAACAAGTAACTAGGAAGGACCATACCCTTAATCATACTACGTAAGTCCCAAGTATGTGAAAGTGATTTCTCAAGTGTTGCACTCAATGTACTATAAATATAGATAGCCAAAAGGCAATATAAGAATGCCTATAGCATTCTGATATACCCAAGGGCACGTGTTATATCATAACTAGATACATATTGTGTCTAATCCAATACTACTCTTCAAGTACCTACAGACGTGTACAAAGACATCCAATGACAAGTATATTATTTGTATCTATGCTTTCTAGCCACTATTTTACCAATTGAAACACAAATATATGTGTTTAAAGACGTGGATACACATCTTCAACCTAAAAAAATTGAACTATTGCAAAATAGAGTAAAAAAATCAAGATCTCCTCAAAGCCTTTGTAAAGATCGAATTTGGAGACAACTTTGCTAGGTAAGCTTAAAATTATTACAACTTAATCAATTATAATCCTCTGTTGATGAAAATTCTACATAATGTTCTTTGATATCTCCTCTTCAGTTTCCCACTAATCTCATGCAATTTGACCTTCCAAAAGTTATGGTGGAATTACCAAAGCATGTTGTTTTTTCCCTATTTAGAGAGAGAAAATTGGTGCAAACTACCATTTCACTAATATTACCGTAACATTATTGACATTTACACCTAAAACACCAATATGTCTTATGTACAATTCCATCAATAGCACTAAATTTGGAGCTTGAAATCTTCATATATCATTGTTTTACCAAAAACACATGTTTAAGCTTAGTTTGATAACTAAACAAAAAGCCTAATTTGCACAATCTATTACTCCAAATATAGCGAACCAAATTTTTAAAAATTTAACCATTATACTTCACTATGTCCTCTATCAACCCTAAAATTTCACTCAATTTCAAATACTCATAAAAAAGTTGAGTGAAAATGGTTAGATGACTCGTTTGAAGGAATCAAACCAAAGATAATCAACTCTTATACTAAGTGTTATGGACTAAATATCCAAATAAACATTAAAAAAATTGATCAAAATTAATAATGTCGCCTCTAAATTGAGTGAAAGAGTAAATGAATAATTATTTTCAAGTGGACAATCCCCATTTGCAATATATCAAATGCACAAGATAAAATGAATCTCCTTGATGTATATATAGGAGACATACTACTAGAAAGAAATAATAATACACTTTAATCATTATAATTAATGTAACGATAATAAATGAGAGTTTTGGTTAGAGGATTAACATCAACTCATGTAAATGGAATGTATCATGAAATCTGGAATGTGTCATGAAATCCGAGAGGTAAACTCTCAATTTTTATGCAGTAGAGAGCTAGAGTTATGCACAAAATTGAACATTATGAGCAACATGGATATTAGGCTCAGGATGGTCTATGATAGCATGGAGGCCCTAACTATGCAAAATTGATCTATTGCAAAATGTTGAATCACAACTTGAAAGCCCCTAACAATACTAAGACCCTAACTATTGAAAACTCCCAAATTGTAGAATATGGCTCCAATAATAAGTTAATGCAGCTACATTAGATTGCAAATTCCAAGTAATGGCAAGATATGGCTCCAATCATAAGTCAATGCAGCTACATTAGATTGCAAATTCCAAGTAATGGCATCTTTAGGGAAGATTTCCTTTTTGTCTATTATAGTTTGTAAGTCTAAGTGTGTTGCTTCAGTGTATTGCTTAGTTCTAAGGCCTAAACTAAACTTTTTTTAAGAACACCAATGCATTCTTCTTCTAAGAAGAGTGCTCTTTGCAAGTCTAAGTGTGTTGCTTTTGTATTCCTTAGTCCCAAGGCCTAAACTATAGTTTTTTATTTTATGATTAAATTTTTATTTTTTGAGCCGACATAAAAATTTTAGTTACCTTTAATTGGTTTTAGTTTTTTATGTTATGAGCTAACATGAATTTTTTTTAATTACTTTTTATTTTTTGGTACATAATGCTATGTTACGTGACATCTCCCCCATACTGAGCTATAGAGCACCTCGCTACTCTCGGTGCAATGACTACCCATATACTTTAAAATTCTAGAAATGAATCTTAAATAAAAAACACGCATATTTACCCTAAAAATGCAACTATCATACCAAAATCAAATATAAGGATAAGCCCTCAGGGTGTAGATCAGTTAGCGATATGGTGCATTATTAAGGCACTCCTTCTGACATCGTGGATTCAAACCTTAATTAACCTTGCATGTCACGCATGGGGCAACGTGGGTATGCAAGGGGGTATAGTGGTAATGGACCAAAAATCAACCTTGTATCACGCAAATACGAACTCGACCCTAATTTTCATTCTCCATTTTTTTACTAAAAAGGTTATGATCTTTATATAAAAAGGTTGGAAAAAACCAACAAAAATATTACATGTCAATTCCTCCATATCTCAAAATTGTCTGCTTTCAAGCATGGCACTATCAAAAAAGTTTGTTGATGTATATGTAATTTTGGAATGTACTTCATATATGTATATTGTATTCCTATAGAGATGTTATTATTCCTCTATACATAAATGTTTGTATTTTTATAAAGATGTTATTATTCATCTATATGGAAGTGTCGTCATTTATATTGTAAGTGTCGTAACTTATACTTGATGAGTTATTAGACCACCTTGTTGGGGTCGGCCCTGTATAAGTCATGTGGGTCAAAGGGTTATTACACCACCCTATTGGGGGTCGGCCCTGTCAGCATTATGTTATGTCGTTAAGTTAAGGGCCGACCTAGTAAAGGGTATTATGCAAGTCAAGTCAAGTATAAATAGAGTGCGGGAGGCACTCTATTTGATCATTCACTTTCTCACTCATACTCTCATTGGAGAGTGGCACACCTGTTGAGGAGGAGAAGCTGCTGCTAGAAAAAAACTATCTCTTATGCTTGAGTTGTATCCTTGCTCTATCTATCTCTGAGGAAATTGCGGGTTTTTCACCTTCTTGGTTTTTCCCCGGTGAAACTCTGTGTCTTTTGTGTGCTTGCATTATTGTGTCCATGTTTGATATGTTGTAGATATGTTGTACATGTTATTCTCTCAGTTAAGATCCTAAATCAGATTAAAATTCTGAAAAACTAACATGGTTTCAAAGCTAGCCTAAAAGAAGGCATGGTATGGCATTTATTGCAATTGCGAAGCTAGGGCTTGATATAGCAAAAACCAGTCATCGTAGCACTTTCGCTATAAATCCATTTTGGCGAAGTTTCAGGATCTGAAACTTTTACAGGTCGAAGATAAGATCCCAATGTACCTTGTGTCCGAAGCACAACTTCTGATTCATTGTACTTTGTGTTTTATGATATGTACAATCTAGGGTTTCTGCCTCTTCCAGATCTCAGTCATAATAGGTGACCTAGGCAAAAAGGTCACAACTTGGGCTAGGAAGCTCCAAATGAAATTTCGTAAAAAGTGACAGGTAGGGCACGGACTGTACTTTCACAGGCCGAAGGTTCAAAGGCCGAAAGTGAACCAGTGACACGTGGCACTCCGTACAATTTTGCTCTCCTGTTTTATCCTATAAACAGGTCGCGTTGCGACACTTGGCATAACTCTCTCTTAGAGAATACAATTGAGGTCAGACCTATGGGGTTGGAAAGATGACAAGTCAGGCTACCACAGGCCACAGTTTTAGACCCTGTGGATTCGTAATTTCGGAGTTACACCAGAAACAATCAGGTGCATATTTCTGTCAAAACAGAATTGGATTTTGAGCACCTTCATTCATGGCTCCGGGAATTTAAGGTTTCGAAGAACGTTGGAATTTTTGTATCGGAGACCACGGCTGAATGCTCCTCATCAAAATCGAAATTTAGAGACCAGGATCGAATTTTTTGGTTGGGGCAGAAGGTCGGGCTTGATCAAACCCTAGTTCGGGACTTTGATCGGAAAAGTGGAAAATTAGAGCTTCTACAAAAATGGGAATTTTTTAAATCTGTGACCATAGCTGGAAGCTCTTGGAAAAATCGAAGTTTAGAGCTTTGGATCAAACTATTTGGTTGGGTGAAGCTCCGAGAAACTAAAACCCTAATTCAGGGTCCTCCCTAGTGAATCCGGAAAACTGAAAAGCAAATTTGAGGGGGTGAAACTTTGCAGTTTCCAAATTCTGAGTACACCAAGTTGATCAGCTCATCAAGGCGCATATTTCTATCCTTTCGGAAGTTTGAATTTTTAGGGTTTCCCTGACAAACCCTAATCCAGCTCCAGATGCAATTTCTGCAAATCAAGTGGATTGGGTTAATCCTAGAAGAAAATGGATTAGTCACCTGCATAAGTGAAGAAGTTCTTGTTTCAGAGGGAGTTGAGGCTAAGGCCTTACATAAGAAGATTACAAGCAATCTCGATAGGTATGACTTATCTAGGTATGTTTCGAGATCTGTTCATGATTAAGCTTATGGTATGTTTGTCTTCATTAAGGTTAGTACAATCTTGATTAACTTTAAACTTGTTGTATCACCTTAAAAAAAAATGAATACATGATAGAAGATATTCATTGATTAGGGTTTTGACACTTATGATTGTACTAATGCATTGTGGTGTTGTATGAGGTTGATGTTGTCCACTAACATGAAAGGTACATCAAGAAAGACAAATCATGATCTAGTTCAAGAACATATGACCATGGTGACATAAAAACAAAGATTCGTCCATTGTCATGGATCACATAGAAGATCTACTTACGAGGTATGTATAACGTGGTTCTATAATGATTAACCTATGAGATATGCAGATTACTAGCACAAGTCATTTAAAAGAACAAGAAGACATCATGTGGGTATGTTAGACATAACTAGCTAACATATTAATCCAGATATGTTTTTCCTATATCAAGTTAGAATCCTACCTTGTGTTAGGATCTTATACTCTTGTATGGTTGATAATGATTATTCATGAAGTTATAAATGTAAGTAATCAAAGGTTTATGCATATTATGTCTCTTACATTGATTGGTGATATGACTAACCAGAAAAAAAAGTTTTTTTGTCAAATAAAGAATATGCATGAGTAAAAGAAGTATTCCCTGAAACCTTGAATACTAATGTTTATTATCTGTGTATGAAATGATCTTGACCATACATGTTTAAGATTACTTAGAATCATAATGTTTTTTATAGTATTAAGATTATACTAATGAATGTATGTATGAGATCTCGAGGATAAGACAATGATGATACTAGTAAGTATGCATAGTGATCGAGGATGGATATAAGTTCAAAGACATGTAATCCAGGAAGCAAAGATCAAGAGGATGCACACTCCAGTAGTTCCTGCAAGGAAGCAAATATTGAGAGGGAGTCCACCCTACAAACCAAACAAAGATAAGTATTTGAATTGTCATTTCTTTCATATTTGTTTGTTTAAATAATATTGTTCAATGATGTATATGCGTATGTTTCTAGACTCAAGGTGTGTATTATGAATATTAGAATAATTGCATTAATGAACAGTATACTACTAATATGCATGTGATGGGTAAGTGGCTTATGGCACTGTACAACATTCCATTGCTACTTATCTAAAATGAAACCTCTTTGCTGACATGTTGGGAGTAGTGCAAACTTTTAACAATGTTCTGGTAGAGATTGGAAAGCATCTAGAAAGTTATGGGATATGGATAAATGTTGTTTTGAAGCATTGGCTAAAATAATTGCATGACTATATGACATATTTTTTTATGTGTAAGAATCTGTTCTGAAAACTATGAGAAGTTTCTAATCATGCAATTTAACTTGTTTTGTAAAAAAGATCGTATGGGAGCACCTACAAAAGAAGGACTACAATATTTGTTCCAGCAACAAAGTTATCTATTGAAGATATTGAATATATTGAAGTTCCCGGGATCCGGGAAAAATGCCATGATCCCTCGATCATGAAGAATGATGTTTGGGATGTGGTCCCAAGACCAGATGGGAAGTCTGTGGTGACTTCCAAGTGGATCTATAAGATCAATCATGCTGCATATGGCAGCATAGAGAAATATAAAGCAAGGTTTGTAGCTCGTGGCTTCTCCCAGAAAGAAGGGATTGATTATGAAGCGACTTTTGCTCCTGTGGCCAAATACACTTCCATTAGATCAATACTTGCTCTGGCTGCAGTGATGAAATGGAAAGTACACCAGATGGATGTCAAGATAGCTTTCATGAATGGTGTAATTGAAGAGAAAGTGTATGTCGAGCAGCCACTCGGGTTTGAGACACATGACCGAGAGACACGTGTGCAAACTGAAGAAAGCCCTGTATGGTTTGAAACAGGCACCCAGGACCTGGTATGGCAGGATAGATGGCTTCCTATCGAGTTTGGGCTTTGCCAAGAGTAAAACAGATTCCAACCTTTACTACAAGGTTGAGGAAGGCAATCCGGTGATACTACTATTGTATGTGGATGACCTGTTTGTAACAAGTGAGGATAGTTTGATTGCCGATACAAAGAGGAAGCTTGCTACCGAGTTCGAGATGGAGGACTTGGGTATGATGCACTATTTTCTTAGTATGGAGGTGTGGCAGAGTGCAAATGGAATCTTCCTTGGACAAGGGAAGTATGCAGTAGAGATCCTGAAGAGGTTCAGAATGATGGACTGCAAGGCCATGGCCACACCTATGGCATCAAACCTAAAGCTTCTGTGTGATGCTTCATCTGAGCTGATTGATGCTACAATGTATCGTCAGATGATTGGGTCCTTGATGTACCTGACAAATACGAGACCAGATATCTGCTTTGCGGTGAACACCTTGAGCCAGTACTTGACAAATCCAAGACATGTTCCCCTAATAGTTGCAAAGCATATTCTGAGGTACCTGAAGGGTACAGTTGACTATGGGCTCAACTATGAGGCAAATCAAAAGTTTAACCTGCAGGGTTATGTTGATTCAGATTGAGCAGGCAGTGCCATTGATCGGAAGAGCACTTCGGGGTGCTACTTCAGTATGGGATCCAGTATGATCTCTTGGATTAGCAGGAAGCAGTCATGTGTGGCACTGAGTACAGCCGAAGCAAAGTATGTCGCAACTTGTTCGGCCAGTTGTGAGGCAGTATCGCGTAGGAAGCTACTGTCTGATTTGTTTGATCTCCAGCTGAGTGCTACTTGTATATATTGCGACAACCAGAATTGTGTGAAGTTGTCGGAGAACCCAATGTTCCATGACAAGTCGAAGCACATTGAGATCAAGTATCACTATATCAGGGATATGGTACAGAGAGGAGCAGTGAAGCTCCTGTATGTTGCGACGGACGAGCAGATAGCCGATGTGTTGACCAAGCTGCTTGCCAGAGTGAAGTTTGAATACTTCAGAGGGAGACTTGGTGTACTTCAGATCGAGATACCTTCCAAGAGGAAGTGATGAGTCGAAGACACAAATGCACACGAGCCATTCTCACATAGTGGTAGGTTCGTCCTCCTATGGTGTAGATGTAAGGGCTGGGCCATTCTTACATAGTGGTAGGTTCGTCCTCCTATGGTGCAAATGTAAGGGTTGGGCCATTCTCACATGGTGGTAGGTTGGGCTTTTCCGACATGGTGGTAGGTTGGGCTTTTCCGACATGGTGGTAGGTTCGTCCTCCCATGGTCGTTGATGTAATTGCCGAGCTTTTCCGACATGGTGGTAGGTTCATCCTCCCATGGTCGTTGATGTAATTGTTGAGTCGTTCCAACATGGTGGTAGGTTCGTCCTCCCATGGTCGTTGATGCAATTGCCGAGCTTTTCCGACATGGTGGTAGGTTCATCCTCCCATGGTCGTTGATGTAATCGTTGAATCGTTCCAACATGGTGGTAGGTTCATACTCCCATGGTCGTTGATGTAAGTGTTGTGAGCCTTTCACAGATGGTAGTAGGTTAGTCCTCCCATGCTGGTGAGTGTAAGTGTTGTGTGTGTGCATCTGGGTTGTGCTCTGTGGACGATGACGATGATCTGAAGACGATGATGTGACAGTATGGTACACAGGTTTGTACAGAGGCATATGATCAGTCCTGAGATGCTCTTGCAGGTTTTGCAGAGGCAGTATAATCAATCCTGGAAGATCTTGTAGGTTTAACAGAGGCGGTGTAATCCGTCATGAGGTGTACCTACTTGACGGCTTGCTTGCTAAGATGACATGATCAGTATGATCATGAGTATCAGGATGATACTCTGTGGCCGTGGACAGGTTGTGCAGTGGCATGTAAAAGGTCCTGGGAGATCCGATAGGTTGAGCTGTGTGCTCGTAATCAATCATGGGATGCTCTTTCGAGGTTTTGTTGACTCAAGTAATAAGTCCTAAGGATTCCACAGTATGGCCAGTGATGATAAAGACCTGCAGGCGGTGGGCCTACATCCAGTATGAAAAAAGACTAGCTCTGTAGAACTTCCTATGACGAGTAGATTAGAGATTGATTGAGATAGCAGTAGTAGTGACGATGACGATGATCCAGTGATGATGATCCAGAGAAGAAGACTTGTACTAGTAGATCTATGTCAAGAAATACCTTCCTAGTTAAGAGGGAGTGTTAAAGTATATGTAACTTCGGAATGTATTTCATATATGTATATTGTATTCCTATAGAGATGTTATTATTCATCTATACGGAAGTGTTTGTATTCCTATAGAGATGTTATTATTCCTCTATACAGAAGTGTCGTCATTTATATTGTAAGTGTCGTAACTTATACATGATGGGTTATTAGACCACCTTGTTGGGGTCGGCCCTATATAACTCATGTGGGTCAAAGGCTTATTAGACCACCCTATTGGGGGTCGGCCCTGTCAACATTATGTTATGTGGTTAAGTTAAGACCGACCTAGTAAAAGTTATTAGGCAATTCAAGTCAAGTATAAATAGAGTGCGGGAGGCACTCTATTTGATCATTCACTTTCTCACTCATACTCTCATTGGAGAGTGGTGCACTTGTGGAGGAGGAGAAGTTGTTGCTAGGAGAAGACTATCTCTTATGCTTGGGTTGTATCATTGCTCTATCTATTTCTGAGGAAGTTGCGGGGTTTTTCACTTTTTTGGTTTTCCCCGGTGAAACGTTGTCTCTTATGTGCTTGCATTATTGTGTCCATGTTTGATATGTTGTAGATATGTTGTACATGTTATTCTCTCAGTTAAGATCCTAGATCAGATTGAAATTTTGAAAAAACTAACATCTTCCAACCTGGTATTGCCAAGTTACTACAACATGGTTTACTATGAAATGAAAATTGTATGTCCTAATGAACTGGCCAAAAGAGGAAAAGAGACTAGAGCATGCTATGACTACTTTGGGCTTCTTGTCCATGTCGAGGTTCTTCTGCTTGACCATGAGAACTGGATACTTCAACAACATCTGCCATTGGTTGATGAATTGAATCTTCCTCAACATCCTTTGAACCAACACATGGTGAATTTTGCGACCGCCCTCCAACTAGCATCTCTTGGTGAGCCTCATAGGTGATGGACAGCCACTCCAATTGACCCCCATGCTATTGGACCTGACTTTCCAAGTCTTCAAACCGAACTTCCAAATGTGAAACCGAGGAGGACACCTACTCAATGGTTGTAACAACTCCGTCCATTCTAGCCTCCATCCTTCTCATCATAATTTTTAAGTCCCTAATGGCACTCCTTACCTCACCAAACCCAGAACAAAGCGTAGTAACACACACCACCAATGGATCCATAGCTAATTGAGCTCACTACCTAGGATCCGTAGCTAGTTTAGCTCACCACCTAGCTAGGATCATAGCTAACTACCCAGGATCATAGGTCACTACCTTAGCTCCCACCTTAGCCCTTGGATCCGTAGCTCACTACCTTGGATCATCGATCTAAAATATAGTAGAAAAAAAAATTCTCTTTCACTTTCTATTTTTATCTGCAACTGTGTTGTTGTGCTGACGAATTCTGTTTTGTAATCTCCCTATGGGTTTCCCCTCCGTTGATGGCTTTTTCCTTGTCTATGAAATGACAAGCAAGGAGACACCTAGGATTGGAAGAAACAAATATTACTCCACCGGGTTATTAGTTGTCGTTCCGAATCCCCATTCATAGGTAATGACTGTTTTTTTCGAGATCCAAAAGAACCTCATGTAACTACCGCCCCACAGTTTCCATTCCCCAATTACTCTATATATATATATATATATATAAAGAGTAAGTTGCATAAACCGTTAGTCCCTACCTTAATTTTTATGCGTCGCATGTTAGCTTGTATGTTTAAAGAACTGAAGGGCGTTGACAGCATTTCAATACTTACCTTCTTTCAAGATCAAAATTCCGAATACGAGACTTAGAGCTCCCAAAGTTTAACCATGCGATACCCATGGATCGACACAAGAACAAGGAACTTGCCTATCAATAATGAAAATAAATGATGGAACCAAAAATAATCTTTATTTCAAATAAATTTACTGCGTAGCTTCAAATGATGTGTCCGATCAGCAATAATGCTATAGCCAAACTGGATTGTTATGTATTTACAAAAAACTATTTTTAATACATTTTGGCATATAATAGCATGAAGCATCAAACATCTTTTAGAGATTGTGCACTCTACGTATCTCATCTCAACTATGTCTTGCATTTGTCAAGTTGTGTCTTGCCTTTGCCATTAAATTGTTTCGGGCTCTATTACCTGAAAATTACCTGAAACCCTAGGAACCTGCACGAGATTAAACAAAATTAGTCTAGGAGGAAATAAATTTAACGCTCGGTGCCAAGCTTGTTCTGGGGACTCCCACAAGCCTCGCTACTAGAGCTCAAGAAAATATTCTCCAGACATTGCCATCACCAAAAATATCTCGCAGTTGGTCATTAATGCCAATAAATTTTACTAACACCCTGATTACCAACATCAGCAAGCTGTGGAACCTCGACGAGATAACCGCCAAAAATAATTTACCCTTTGGCACTCTTTGTCTCTAAGCTTAGGGAAGTTGCAATTGCTCGGAAAGATCGACCTTGGCAATAACTAGCTAGGTGGAAAGCTTCTTATTGAAAACGGTCCATGCAAGCAGCTTTTTTTTTCCAGAAGAAAAAAAAAGCTTCTTGATATTCATAGATTGAATCAAAGAAACTACAAATTGTCATCCCTATCCCGAGTATAGTGGAGAATCCAAGACTCCTTAAAACTGTTTATATAACTGCTCGAGACACTGTAAATACAAATTTTCAGCAAAAATACTGAAGATTCTACAGGCCTCAGGTACTATCATTCAACTATGATTACATAATATACAGTTTATGAAAAGGGCTCTCATCCATTACATTCAATAGCCAATTATTCAAAAATCACGTGACAAGGTCTTCACTACCAAAACCATGGATTTCTCTGCCACAAACAGAACAGAAACTGCAGAAAAACAAAAAGGAAACCAGAAAAAGGAAGTTCAATAGAAGGCCAGAAACACACCCTCCGCGACCACCTGGCTGTGTAGTTTTTCAATGTAATGGACCAATCCCTCTTGCAATCTGATGCCTCGTTTAGATAAAAGATCCGCCTTACTGTTGAAGGTTATGTAAATGTGTTTAAAGCTGATCGAATTGAAGGCAAGAGAGCGGTGATCCTATCTCCCCAGTGTTTGAGAAGTGGAGTTTTTTAAGTTGCATTTACCATGGATCCAGTCCACAATTACTTTGGAGTCACCTACAATTTGGATAGAAGAAAGGCCTTTCTGAAGAAGCAGCTTGGGGAGACCTATCTTGAAAGAGTCAAGACCTATTCTTTGAAAGAGCCAATTCTCTAGTTCAATATCTATGAATCTCGATATTTTGCCAGTGATTAATTATTTAGACCCCTCCAAATTATGGGATTCCGACTCCTTGGAATTATAAAAGAACAAAGAGAACCAAAACAAACTGAGTAACATATTCCTCAAATTCATTAAATCTGAAGAAAAAAATTATGCCTATGTATTTTGTTCAACAAATGTGTTCCGATTCTTACATCATCCATTTGGTAAATATTTCCCAAAAACAACCTAAAATAAAGGCCATCTCTATCTCAACTTATCAACTTGGACACCTATAGCATAAGGCCATGACTCCTATTATTCCAAGTCTACAACGTGTATTTTTCTTCTCCCATAAATTTTTCAATGCTTGTCCTATCCAACAAAATATTGTGGTTAATAAAGTTATGCCAAAATATAAGATAGTAATATATACCATTAACACAAATTCTTGTAGATAATTTTAGACCTTGATAACAAATTTTGACAAAAATTTAACAAATGTAGAGGACAAAATTTCCTGTAAACCATAGCTTGTTTTTGTCCTGATTGTTGAAGAAATCGATCACTATTTAGTTAACTCATTCATAAAACAGCATGATAGAAAGGAAATCGCTGACCATCTTACATTGCAAACACAGAGTATCGTTCAAAATGAACGACAGTCGACAAGCAAACATCTGTTGCAGGTTTGTCATGCTCCCAAAGGAAATGGTAAAGCACCAACAGGGTTAAGGAAACTCAATTTTCTAGAGAACAAAACGGGATTCAGCTTATTGCAATGTCCATGGGAATATTGCTTATTTTTACAAGCTCATAAAATCTAGTTAAACACAGTATGTCGAAACATTTTCATGCAAAACCGGTATAACCTCCCTCTAAATGAGTTTTGTTCAGGTACAACATTGCCCATTTGGCAGTATCAGTGGCTGAAGGATCAATCAATTCCATGGCATTGTCTTCACTTTAAAAATGTACAGCCAATAAAAAGAAAAATGTAAGATATAAGAGATGTGACAAGTTCAAGAGTCCAGGTCACCGGAAGCAGAGACGAAGGGATAGCTGGTATCACCAAAGAGCCAAACAGCCACCCAACAGCAAGTGCTCCAAACCTGTCAACCACAAAAAAGTTTAGTAAAGGATACTGCTCACTGCCATCGGAAGATCCCACTATAGTTTTCCTCAACATATCCATTGCATAACATTGCAATCATTGCCTGCTTATGTAGACTAGCAGATTTTAATTTCAACCAGATAAACTCTGGCAGGACTTCACAAGTGCAGCTTACCCAAGGACACAAGCTCTTCCGATACTCTTTACTTTCTCATTCAGAAAATATATGCATGCCACCAGGGAAACTGCAACCTATAAAAACACCAACAAAAGCAAGATAAATCTGAGAACAATTTCCATATTTGAGCATGTACTTCTTCTTAAGCATATTAATTAAGATTCCAGCTGTCCTATACTTGTGCAATTTTGATATTTGCATTTCAGCTATACATGTCCTTCATGTTAATTACAAGTATATGTATCTTGTTGATTTCAGATAAGTGAAAGGACAAATTTTATAACAAAAGAAAATAAGGGACTGATTTTACTGCTGCCATACTGCTGTTGTATTGCTGTTGTATTGCTGTTATGACTTCTGCAATGTGCATTTTCAGATCTGGCTATTGGTTGAGAAGTTGCCCTAGAAGGGCTGAAACTTATCCTCGTGTTTGGTGGCATCTTTTCTCCTTGAATTACCAGGATATTCAGGGCTATTTGGAAATGATTTATTCTCTTCTTTTCCCTGATGTTTTCTACTTTAATTTACAGAAGTCCTAAGGCTGAATATTCTAGGGCCAAAACCCGAGAAACTTTCAAGGTTGAAAGTGAAATTTCTAATATGCATTGACTGGTCAATTCCAGGCAGAATTTCAACATTCATAAACAAAATAACCTTAAGATTCCCCAGATCTATTTCTTGTGAGCTTTCGGCCTTGAGACTGAATTTGAAATATAAATTATAGCAGTATATATCTCACTTCTATCCAACCAATTACATAAGGCAGCCCAAGAAAACAAGCATTCAACAAATGTACTTCAATGAAACAATGTTTCAGCCCCTGGGGCACAATTCCCAAGCATATGAAGAAAATAACTTATAATAGCAAATTTATTACATCAGTGAGTCTGCTCCTTTGGCTTCTGTATGTTTGTTAATTCACTTAGCAAAATCTGCTATTATAAGTTATTTTCTTCATATGCTCGGGAAACGTGCCCTAGGGGCTGAAAAATTGTTTCATTGAAGTACATTTGTTCAATGCTTATTTTCTTGGGCTGCCTTATGTAATTGGTTGGATAGTATGTTTGTTAATTCACTTAGCAAAATCTGCTAAGTGAATTAACAAACATACTATCCAACCAATTACATAAGGCAGCCCAAGAAAATAAGCATTGAACAAATGTACTTCAATGAAACAATGTTTCAGCCCCTAGGGCACGTTTCCCGAGCATATGAAGAAAATAACTTATAATAGCAGATTTATTACATCAGTGAATCTGCTCCTTTGGCTTCTGTATGTTTGTTAATTCACTTAGCAAAATCTGCTAAGTGAATTAACAAACATACTATCACACCAATTACATAAGGCAGCCCAAGAAAATAAGCATTGAACAAATGTACTTCAATGAAACAATGTTTCAGCCCCTAGGGCACATTTCCCAAGCATAAGAAGAAAATAACTTATAATAGCAGATTTATTACATCAGTGAGCCTGCTCCTTTGGCTTCTGTATGTTTGTTAATTCACTTAGCAAAATCTGTTATGTCAAATGCCCATGCATAACTAGCACTAGAAAATACTCGAACATAAAAAAACTACACTTAAAATCAGATCTGCAAGTACACAAAGTTTGGACAGCATGTAACTCATCATATATATCTATATAAAAGATGAAGTTACAAGTGCATACCAACAGCTTAATACAAGCTGGTACAAGTCCTGCTCTCCAAACTCTAGCTAGGGCATCCACCAAAATAGCAAAGTTGCAAACACGAGCAACCAACTCCTCCTAGCTAAGAATCTCTCCAATCTAAAGCTAGTCGGTCCACCAACGATCCACAACAAGCAATTACTACACACCATCAACTCTTATTCAACACCTACACTTGCAACCCACAAGTGTAAAAGAGAAAACAAGATAGTCTTCCACATCAAACACTCCAAGTAGTATTAGGGTTTCCAAATGCCACTAAAACCTAGTCTTCTTCTCTCACAAGTGTTCCCTTTGCTCCCGTAGGGTTTCTCCCAAACCCTAGCTACCCTTGTCTTCTTTGGGCAAACCCTAACCTTAGTCTTCTTTTTGGAATTACCTCAAAAACCCTAGCACTCAAGACAAAGGAAGCAAATTACCATGAAGAAGTACATTGAAAGAGACAGCTTCACTCTAGCTCTCACATCTCTAATGCAAGTATGTGATTGAATGATTAAATATTTCAGAATGAAAAGCCTCTCCTTGCTTTAACTATATGAAAAGTGAGGGAGGCCAGCCATAATAAAGTGGACTATGTCCACAACAAGTAACCTAACTAAACACTAGATAAATTCATATGTGAAGCACTCCAACTCTAAGTGAAATATGTCAAATTCCAAGGTATGCACACCAAGCAAGGATCCCAAGTTGAGCACGCCACAATAAAGGTCCAATGCTCCTCCTCCAAAGGAATTCAATGCTCCAACTCTCCCTCCTAAGCCATGTGTACCTTCAAGTTCACAACACCTACATGATCACTCCTCAACCCAAGCATCATCAAGTCAAGTACAAGCCTCCACGCAAGTAACTCAAAGCTCCTTCCATACTGTACATGCATCCTTAACATCTTGCACTTCTGGAAGCATCTCATCCATCTCTAACATCTTGACGAGCATCACTGCTCCCCAGTGCTTGTAGTCATATTCTTCTTGTTCCGTGAATACAAAGGTTTGTTACACTTCACACTTCTCCTCATCTTGTCCTCTCACAACTTTCTTGGTCACCACTCCCAATGAAACTTGTACTGGAATTCTAGAAAATGGTGAGCATTCTTTGTTTTTATGTGTTGAAATTATGACCATTAAATTCCTGATTGGGTTCTCACATAAAATACAAGTACGGTCATCTTTGCCATTAAAACAAATTACTAAGTACCAAAACAGTAAAAACCATCAAACTTAGAATTTATCTTCTTTCGATATCATTTGCCACTCAGAAATCGAACTGCCACATACCACAAATTTTTAATTTCTTTTACTAGAAATAATTTAAAACAATATTAGTTAACTTTGCCTTGAAACTCGTAAATTTTGAGCTACTTATAGTTCAGTGTCTTCGTTTTTTTGCAAACTTTCTCTATTTCTACACTAAGAATTTTCTTACGTTGCATGTTGACATCTTATTCTATATCCTATGTGACCTTCCTCGATTTTTTTGCATGTTATAGACTTATTTCAAGCATGTATTACCTACCAAATCATGCTTGTAGCCCATTTGCCCTCTGGGTTGCACATTGTTTTACATCAACTTGCGCTTGTAGCAACTATTTTCAATCTGTCCTGTATCATTTCAGGGTTGTCCTGCACCCATCCTATTCACCTATTGCATATGTCTATACCTACAGATCTATTTTCACCACTGTTTTTCACCATGGCATGTTCACCACTGTTCTTCACTTCTCCACACCTCTGGTCACATGGATGCTTAGTTATCATTTATTCTCATCCGTCGATCTAATCTAATCTCATCCGTTGGATTTGGAGAACCCTAGGGTTTAGACAAAAAGGCAAGGAGAGGCAAAGGAGAAGATGATTATTCTTGTGAAGTGAAGTGAAGAAAGAGAGCAAGAAAGAGAGCTAGTGAGGGCATGATTTTCGAGGAGGTTCAGAGATTGAGTTTCCAGCAGAACGCAAATCGAGACAGCAGCAACTTTCAGCTCAGCACGAATACCGAGGCAGGAACAGCTAGCACAGTTTTCGAGGGTCCGTACAGCAGCATTTATTGCTGTCTGTACAGCACAGTTTTTTAGGTGTTCAGCTGGGCACATTTCCCGAGGAGAGGCACGAGTTTCTAGACAGAAATCTGGGCACACGTTTCGAGGAGTTACATGCACAGATTTCGAGGTCCATACTGTCTGTACGGACTGTACTTTCTGCACAGTTTTTGATACAGTCCTTGCTGCACGCATTTCGAGGTGTTGGCACAGATTTCGAGGTGCTGTTTTGACACAGTTTTTGAGACATCATTGAGGCAGAGAAATCGAGGCAGTTTGGTGCAGAAATCGAGCAGCAGTTTGGTGCAGAAATCGAGCAGCAGTTTGGCACAGAAATCGAGGCAGAATTCTGGGTGACCTTGGTTGGTCGAGATAAGTACATTTTGACTGTAATATTTGTACTGAAAATTTTGCTGAAGAAATAAAATCTCTCTCTCTCTGACTGGTTTTCCCCGTGGGGGTTTTACCAGGGCTATTGGCCAAAAATATTGTGTCTGAAATTTTTACCGTGTGTACACTTATTTTTTATTTTCTGCTAAAAGAATGAGTTACAGCAGTGTTTTATGTTGTTAGAAAAATGTTGTGAAAATTTCCAGCCATATAAACTTGTGCTGAAACAGTAAACTGAAAACATTGACACTAAAACCAGCCAGCTGAAAACTCAGTAAAATCTACAGTAACAAACACCACCATCCCTCCTGATCCAAACTACTTTAGCCCAGTAGAACCAAATATGTTTAAACATGTATGGAAGAGTGAACTACCTCACAACAGATTCACAGATGCTCCCAGTAGGCAGAATGCAATATATTCCGTAAGAAAAGAAAGAGAAAATACATCTCTCCCAATCCAGATGACCTCAGCAAACTAGACCAAAATGTACTCAGTCACACATGGAAGAGCAGACGACACTAGCACAGTTGGCCCAGACTTGCTCAGTCACACATGGAAGTGCAGACAACCTCTCAGCAGATTTACAGAGATTCTCAACTAGTTGATCGGCATCTTTTAAACGAACCAAACAAGTGCAAACATATTCTAAGGCTCTTCACGACAACCTTCGGGCAACCTTCCTCCCAATAGCTATATCATAGTATCACTTTGGAAATTCAACTATTAAAAGGTGAAATCAACAAACAAATCAAAGCATAGCAAGTGCAAATATGGACATCTAAATTATTTTACTTGTAACATAATATTTTCTAAGTATACACAACATGACAGAACTACAGTGCATGCATCGAGCACTGTAGGAGTGTGACACAAGAAAAGCATTGGTGGTAGGTGCAACCAAAAATTTTGTTAAATTAATGTAACTTCAAAGAACATTCTACTTGTACTTTATTATTGTAATTCCGTCGGGGATGTTTTACCTCTGTTCGAAAAGGTCATTATTATATTTGGTCATGTAAAAGTCATGAGGTCAAACCTCAATTGTAAGTCGGGTCGTTAGTACCCAAAAGAATATAATATAAATATTAGATTGAGTCTTCCTAGAGAGGTCAGCCCAGTTAGGTTATTGGGGCCGACCTAGTTGGATTAAAAGATAAGTGAAAAGTAAAGTATAAATAGAGAGTGTACATTCACTCATTTGCGCAATTTGCATTAGAGGAGAGAGAGAGATATCTGCGAAGGAGAAGGAGGAATGGCTTGAGGAGAAGGAGAATATTGAGGTAAAACCTCCATTGTAAGTCGGGCAATAGTTCCCCAAAGGTCAAATGTAAAATGTATTTTTGAGTCTCCCTAGGAGAGGTCAGCCCAGTTAGGTAAGGAGGTGGGCCCCATTGAGAAATTAGGTCAGTCACACTTAAAGTATAAATAGAGAGGCACCCTCTCTCATTTGGACATCACACTCACTCAAGCAAGTTCGCACCAAGTGAGAGAGAAGACAAGTTCGCTGGAGAAGAAAGAGGGAAGCTGCAGAAGACATCTTATCTTTGGATTTTCTATCTTGTTTGATATTGTACTTAGTGACGAATCTATTACTGGGGAAGTTGCGGGGTTTTCTCCTTTACGGTTTGACCGAGGAAATTTCTTGTGTTCTTGTGTATTGTTGTGCATGTCTATCTTTCAGTTTAAAGATCTAACATAATTGAATTAAAGTGCAAACACTAACATGGAATCAGAGCCATCCTGAAAGAAGGCACTGAGTAGTAGCAAAAAACTAGGGCTTCCTATTCCCGACACTTCTCTCCACAAATCATCAAGAAAAGAGAGCTAGGCTAACTCACCTCAAGGAGGCGCATTTTTTGGTGGAAGCAGATTCCAATTTGGAGAACTTTCATTTTTGACCTAGTCACTAGTGCTGGGAGAAAACTAGGGCATCAAACTTTTGGAGCTTCCATCCACCAATCCAGGAAAAGGAGTACATTGGACAACTCGCCTTGAGGAGACGCATCTTTCCATACAAGCAAAAGTTCAAAATTCAAAGTTTGGAAAATTAGGGTTTCTCTATCAAACCCTAGGTCATCTAGCTCCAAAACCAGGTTGGGCATCTCAAATTGGTAAGATCTAATTACTTGTTATTTCCATTTGAGGTTCTCATTTCAAAATGAAAAATTACACCTAGCTTGAGGATAAGCTTGAAGGAGTTGATAACTTCCGAGCATGGAAGTACAGAATTTCTCTTGTCCTAGAAGAGAATGACTTGGACAAGTATGTCAATGAGGAGGTTCCAGAACCAGAGCGAGAAGAGGCAAATGCAATTCACAAGAAGAACTTGATCAAGGCCAAGAGGATCATTGCAAACTCCATCAAAGATCACCTCATCCCTTATGTATCATCCTTGAAGACTCTGAAGAAGATGTTTGATGCCTTAACCAAGCTACATGAAGGAAAGAACATCAACCGCAACATGACCTTGAGGAACCAACTCAAGAATGTGAAGATTCAACAATCAGAAACCATTCTATCTTACTTCACAAGAGTCGCTCAGATCAAGGAACAACTTGAAGCAATTGAAGACAATGTTGAAGGAGAGATTGTGATGACTACCTTGAATGGTCTCCCAAGATCATGGGACTCATTCATTTAAGGAATATGCACCAGGAAGAAGCTAATCATATTCAGCAGATTAAGGGAGGAATGCACACAAGAAGAAACTCAATTAGTAGCAAGAGAAGAAAATATGGGGCCTAAAGATGACCAAGCCCTAACTGCTCATGCTAAGAAGTTTCAACACAAAAGGGAGGACCACCATCACAAGAAGTCCAGAAGATCCCATAGGAATCATGGACCCAGAAGAGAACTCTCCAGTATTAGGTGCTTCACATGTGATGAGAAAGGACAATACTCAAGAGACTATCCCACAGACCAAGGATCCTCGAGGAGAACTAACAAGAAGAGGCATCATGCTCACACCGCCGAAGATGATGGACCAATAAGGAAGAAAACCATAGAAGAAAGGGATTATTCTTCAAGTGATGAAGAATATGTTTTGATCTCAGCTCTTACAGGTACCATCACCCATGGAAGCAATGACTGGTGTTATCACATATATAGTAGCCGAGCTACCATACATCATTTTTCAGATTCCAGTACACTATTCAGCCAGTTCCCTTGCATTGAGACGCTGAGATGAGCATCTGTTATGGATCACTATCAGATTATGGACAACAGTTTTATTCCCCCATGCCATGATTGAGTTTCAGGACACTCAGAGAGATGACCGATGTAGTCATTTAGCCATTTATACAGAGCAGTCAGTATTTCCCAAAGTTACAGCAGCAGCTTCAGAGGACAGATGTTGGTTTAGATGATGAGTATTCAGGTATATGACTCAGCAGGTATATTTTGGTGTTATGGTTATATTGCTTTTATATTCATTCTTATAGCATGTCTTCGCATTTAGTATCATGATCTGGCAATCATATAGATATGTGGACCTGGTTGTACTTTATATATATCATATTGTCCCTACTCAGACTTAGAAGTTCTTGACCTATACTCATCGGTTTTACTTTATATATATCATATTGTCCCTACTCAGACTTAGAAGTTCTTGACCTATACTCATCGGTTTTACCCTCCTTAGGTAGATTAGAGGTGATCATTCCCACCATACTTTGGCTTGCTAGTGTTGGTCTCATTATTCATTGTCTTCATCCATCCATTACTTACCCAGTTTGTTCATTACCTTGACTTACTACTTGACTAGTGGCATGGAGGACCTTCCCCCACTGTAGCCTCCGTATTGGATAAGCTTCCCTGTTTATTGTGTCTCGGCTCTGAGTTGGTGACAAAACATACCTTTGGTGAGTTGGATTATTCCCCCTAGTCACTAAAGATGTTGTTGGCTAAACCTGAAACAGATAGTACTACCATGAATGCACAATTGTGAAAAAGCCAAATCAATCTGGCAAAGAAATATCAAATGTTATATCTATTGTGAAATGTAATACCTAGGTAAACAAGTTGTCTAAAGACACACCTAGAACTGCTCAGGTAAACAAGTGCCTTAAAAACACACCTGCAGCAAGAAGCCTATATAAAATGTAAATCTATGCAATGTGTTTATAAACACACATAGATCAAAGGCTATGGAAACTAAAGGCCCAAAAAAGAAATGGAACTTATATTCTATATCAAAAAGATTGCTGGCCTCATTTGTATTATGGATTGTGTGCATCTACCAAGGTGAATAAATACTCTTTGAACAACTTACCCATTTGTGAGACACCGCCATTCCCTGTGTTATTGCTTCTCCAGTATATGCTATGGTGTGTATTCCCTTTCCATATCCAAAGTGTCACAGTGTTAAGTCAGTAAGTCATCCCTTGGCCTAGCCATTTTTTATTTTAGCCTTCACCCTTCACTAGCAAATTGGTCACAACCATGAAGTGAGTATGGTCTTGAAAGTCTAGTTTGAGTTATAAATAATAATTAATGACCTTATATATTTGGATTTTAATCGCCAGTAATGATTACTTTTTGTTATAATTGCTATTTGAATGGATTGTAAAGCATGCTTTAACCTTTGACACCTTGCAGCATTATGATGATAGCTTGAGTTATATTTTGGGTCATTGTTGACTTGGTCAAACACAATTTGACCAAAAGTCAACCACAGGACATGAGGTGGCAGACCTCAGATGATGCAGAGATACATTATATGATCTGGTACAGGTCACCATGGTAGTTCTATGCAGTGGTTTCAGATTTATGATGATGATTTGTGCTTTTTAGCACTTTTACAGATTATTATTATTTCGTCTGCCGGATATGATGAGTATTTATTTTTGACCATGCAGAGGTCTATATGGTGTATGAGTACACATCTTAGATGGATTTGGACCTTCTGAGTCCAATGGGACAGTCTGTTCTCAGTTCCGAGCAGTTACAGTGATTATTAGCCTCAGTTGGCTATCATAGTGCAATTTTGGCCTATCAAAGGCCCTGACAGAGCAGTGATGAGATTTGATTGGTTCACCTAGGGCACTATGCATGGAGGGGGTGGTCCAGCCACTTGTTATTACCATATTATCCCCCTCCCAGACACACTGGTGAGCTTACCTTGACAGCGCAGGCACTCCAGGAGGCAGCTTGGGCAGTTTCACATTTCTCGAGGCTTTCCAGAAATGGTAAAAATGGCTACTAAAGAATTCGATTTGGGGGTACTGAGGCAAGGTTATGGCATGGGATGATGTTAGATGATGAGTGGGATGTCTTCCACACCTTCTCCAGCAGTTTCAGTTTTCAGTGGGACCCACACCCATCACATTTGGCATTTTATGATGATTTCTGGAGCCTCCAAAGGCTCACGACTTTCCCAGAGAGGCACGATTTGGTGTCTAGCTTGATTATTCTTGGATATTGTGCCATGGGGATTGACCAAGGGTGTCCCCTTGGACCCACCATGAGCTAGATCTTATGTTTTATCATTCACTTTTGGTGGGACCCTCTCTCCTAGGGTGATTTAATCCATTTGATGTATTATTTTATTAGTGATCCATGTACTATATTGTTGATTGAGCTCATCTCAACCATTGATTAGATCTTTTGATCTTTTAATCTTAGCCACTCATTCAAAAAGTGGTTAGGATTATGGCCTCTCTCCATCCTATTTAAAGGAGAGAGCTTCTCATTGTAAAGGGGTCTTTGGCTCTTGGAATCTTGATATAGAAAAACTTTTCTGTGGAAATTCTTGTGGTCTCCTTTGCATCTGGTGTTCTTAGATGGTGACTGGAAAGTGTATCGCATCCTAGCATTTGAGTATTTGTGGTAAGATCTATATGTTTGGAAACTTTTGTCTTGTCTACAGGAGGGCGACTTCACTTGGGCGTTTTTGCAAGGCTTCTTCAACTCACTCCACTTGGCATTCACTTGTATGAGGGGGGTTATCATTAGTATCATTGTGATCTATGTTGTCTTTCTGTTATTTCTCTTGTGGCATTAGGCTTATCTCTTGTTTGCAGCAAATCTGATATGGTTGACGTTTGTTGTGCAGGAGAGAGGGCGCATTGGCTTCCTTGGACTAAATCGATCTCATAGAAAACTACTTCAAATCGCTTCAAATTGATCGAGTTTGCATAGATCATCATCATCAAGGCATCTACAAGGTTATCCAGGTAAGATCCACAGGTTTGTTCTTCTTGTCTTGGTTCCAATCCATTGGCACAACTACTTCATTGATAAAACCCTCATTTTACATTTTCTCAGATCTACTAAGATCTACTTGGCTTTTGGGTAAAATATTTAAAACCCACCTCTATAGTATCCACGGCAATTCGGATCCATAGTTTGGTATGGATTGGCCTTCATCCGACCCATTTCCCAAGGCAAATTAGCCTCTCTAAATGAGGGTCGCACTCCTTGGACAGGTGAGTTTTGCTAGATCTAGCACCTGGGTAGGTGAGATCCCACTTGATCCTTAATCTCCATTGTTGATAACCTACCCCTAGTGTGTCGCTTCAGTGATTTCTGCCTTGTAGGGCCCCATTCCTCATTTTAAGGGCTGAGTCCCACTTGGGTCACTTGGTGATACTCTCCAATCTCAGATCTACTGAGATCCAGCCATTGGATGATCCTGATCTTCAAGACCCACCTAGCTTTACACCTCAACATCCCTGATCTACAATTTGGTGAACATCCGACTCCATTTGGCCCATTTTCCAAGGCACTGATCTTTCTCCAAGCCCTCACTACTTTCTTGGACTGTTGAGTTGGCTTGTGGTTTGGTCTTTGTCTTGCTGCTTGAACACCTAGATATTGTTGCATACACTCATCAAGTTTATCTTTGGTACTGGTTAGCCCCAATTTGGTCCCTCAATACCTTGCATTGGACACAGTTCCCAAGACAGTGGATTTTCTCATCTTTGACTAGTACCCTAATCTTAGATCTAGTTTTATATCCCATAAGTCACTTACATAACCAAGTTGGATTAAATTTACACTTGTTTAAGCCTCTTGATCCAACCCATTACTCATCTTGTGACTTCATCCATAGATCTAGGGTTTACCATACACCTTACGTACTTCATTCATATTTGATTTGATCTAGTGTCTTGGTCTGATCTCTCCTATCGAGAGTAGATCTGGGTCTCCCCATTTGTTGTCTTGGGCTAGATAACATAAAGTGAAGATTGCCTCGATTGGCGTGACAACCATCCATTAGGAGTCGAGGTTATCTTGGTTGCACCTCTTTGGTTACCCATCCCCTCTGCCATCCATCTCTAGGGGAAACTACAAGTTTGGTGATAACATTTTGGCGTCGTTGTCGGGGAGGTAGAGTCTTACCTTCGATGTCTACAAGTGTCCATGCGTTAAACCTTATCTTATCGCCTTCGGTATTTTTCCTTGGTGATTGCATTTCTAATTACATAACTATTTCAATCACCAACTTAATTCACTCATCTCACCTCTCCTACGACATATTTCATTTCGGTGAATTACTTGTGTGGTTCACCTGGCGACTCCACCCCGCGACTCTACTGAGGACCGAACCCAACGTATAAATCCTAAGTTCTTAGAACGCCTTAATCTTGAAGGGTCCCCTATAAATTACATTCAGAACAGGAGACCAATCAAAGAAGCTTCTTCCAATTTTCTTTGGAAGATTTATAATCACTCTTCTTCTCCGAATCATTCTTTGGGATCTCCTTCAACTTCAATTAATCCAATGGACGGAACAACTTCTGGTAGAAATCAGAATGTTCCTCCTCCCCCACAGAATCCTAGGATCTACAGAAGGAAGGCCAAGCCATCTCCTTTAGATTTTTCTCAAATCCAGGGAGCACCCCATGACATGCCTGCAAGGTATTTTGAAAAGGTTCCCAAGTTTGATGAAGTATCTGCTATCTCCATTGAAGATCATGTTGATAAAGTATGGGAACACATGGAAGCATACGGAGCATCTAAGGAAGATGTTTTCATGAGGGGTCTCCTGGCATCTTTAGAAGGAGATGTTCGGAAGTGGTTTGACAGATTACCTGCCTCATCCATTGACAATTTTGTCAACAAGCTTAACAGTGAGTGGTCCCGCAAGTTAGATGGGAAATTTCTCTTACACCAATTGTTTGACACTAAGAAAAGAGAAAATGAAATAGTCCATGAGTTTAACATAAGATTTGACAAGACTATAGCCAATATCCCTGAAGAGATCAAACCAAAAGATCAAGCAATTGTTATTCATTACTTGAATGCATTCGAAGGATGGCTTGGTTATCACTTGAAGGATAAAAACCCAAATGACTTAAAGACTACCCAATTCAATGCAAAGATGGTTGAACAGAATGCAGCATCTATGGGGAAACAAAACTTTTTTGATCACTTTACCCCATCCACTTCTAGATCTAACCCTAAGCTCAGAAAGCCCAAGGAACCTATGAGTGAGCCAAAGGAATCAAAGGACACGTTAGAGACCATGCAAGAAATGATGCGACAACTAATTGTCCTAACTAAAAGTGTCGCAAGTTTGAATGATCCTGAGAGACATAGAAATCCTTATGGCCCTAAACCTTATTGGAACAACAATAAAAGGCCTGAGGGGGATAGAGATAGACGACGACCTGAGTACGCAGAAAATTCTGAGAAAAAGAATGTTAATTGGTGTGATGAAACTGAGGAAGAGCCTTCTGACACCAACTACCCTGATGACCAACCGAAAAACATCAACTTTATTAATGACTTATCCTTTAATGAAGATTTTGGAAGAATCCTTCTAGAGGAAGAACCATGGGAACAACAAGAAGTAATAGATGAACCTAGTTCCTCATGTTGTGCCATAAATCTCCCAGAACCTAAGGAACAACCGAAGTATCAAATCTACAAACGAGGAAGTAATTCCCAACCTTCTTTCTTTGACAAACATAAAAAGATCAATGAAGATAAAAAGGAAGAAGAAGATCTTGTTATAAATGATCATGATCTGAAAATTGATATGAAGAAAGAGTTAAATAAGATAATGTGTAATATCCCTGTCACTGAGCTAATGAAGGTGCCCTCTGTTAGAAGCCAAGTAGAGGAGTTCTTTAATGGCATTGGCCAAGAGAAAACTCCTGAGGTTGTCTTAGAATCCTGTCACATTCAAAACCTTAGTGGAACACAGCTTAGCAAAGTTGAAAAGAATCCACCAATAAACATCCATTCTACCATTTATGAGAGAAAGAACGGTGGTCACCCTCCCTTTTACCTTACCTTGCACATTCAGAACATGCTCCTCCACAACTGCATGTTGGATTCTGGAGCAGCTATGAATGTCATGCCCTTACATGTTATGAAGGAAACGGGACTGGAAGTGAATAGACCTTATGGAAATGTCTGTGGTATAGATTCCTGCCGAGTGCAGTCCTATGGTTTGATCAAAAACCTTAGAGCTGATCTTTTTGCATGTTCAGACATTTCTACCATGATGGATGTAGTAGTGATTGATTTACCCCCAGCATATGGAATGCTTTTATCTAGGAAGTGGGCAATTGGCTTAGGTGGATACCTTATGATGGATTTATCATATATCTATGCTCCCAACTCTAATGGAGCTTTGATTAGAGTGAATAGAGAACCTTGTTATCACGACCATTTAGAATCATCTAATGAAGGGATTAAAAACACATATGGGGATGAATTGCTAAACCATGCAAAAGCCAATTTTATTGAAGATGAAAATGAACTTTGGGAAGATCATCAAATTAAAAATATGTTCATGGTGATGGAAGATTTTGATTCCTCTTTTGAAGAACAGATAGCTGAACTTGGTAGAAGGATAAATTTGGACTTACTTAGGAATGAATTTGTTGAAGAAATAGATGAATTGAGAAGAAATGAGAATCAACCTCAGGGACAAGAGCCTGACAATGAAATAATTCAAGAACAAACTAATTAAGTAATTCAAGAGCAAGTTAATGAAAACCCTGTGATTGAAACTGATGAGTTTGATGACATTAAAAGAGGAGAAAGAATTCCTTTTACAATTAGAGAATGGTTTGCCCTAACTGATCATAATAGAGAAAGGGAAAGCCAAGGACTTCCACCTATTTATCCATGGGAAAACCGCTCTGCAGCAACTGCTGCAGTTGAAATAAACAATGAATCCGATGTCTCCCACTATTCTGACGTAAATGATTCCTTATCTCACTCATCCTTAGAAGATGATAATCTAGTTCGAATCCATGATAACTCTCTAAGTTGGGAAGAGGATGCTTTAATTAATGATGCACCTTTGCAGAGAATATGGGATTAAGAGGGAGTTGAGCACTCCTTACAATCCTCAACAAAATGGCATTGTGGAACGTAAGAACAGAACAACAATGGAAGCAGGGAAGGCAATGCTCCATGATCAAGATCTCCCGATGCACTTATGGGCAGAAGCAGCAAGAACAGCTGTGTATGTACAAAACTGTACACCTAACCGTGTACTGAACAACAAGACTCTAGAAGAAGCTTTCTCAAGAGAGAACCCAGAAGTCAACCATCTTAGAATATTTGGCCGTCTTGTGTACATACACATCCCGAAAGAAAAGAGAACAAAACTAGACCCTTCAGGAAAGAAGGGCATATTCGTGGGATACAATGACACAACAAAAGCTTACCGAATATACTTCCCAAGATTCAAGAAGATCGAAATCAACAGAGACGTAACTTTTGATGAAGACTCCTGATACAACAAATCCAGACAATTACCTAATGACGAAATTGAAGAACCTGAAGTTCCCAGAACCAGAGACATAGTTATGGAAGAGAGAATCCAAGAAGATCACCAAGACCATGACATGACAGAACCACAAGAACCTGTAGATCCACCTCGTGAGAAGAACTCCCACAAGAGAAGACCAGCATGGGCACGTGAAGCAATACAAGATGTAGAGAAGTATGGTGCTCCAGATGGGGCACATAGAGAAAGCAAGAGACCCAGACCATACTCCAATTATGTGGCCCTACCATGTGACATCATTTATAAAGAACCTTCCAACTATAAGGAAGCAGCAGAAAAGAAGGAATGGAAGGATGCCATGATCGAAGAGTACCAGTAGATTATGAAGAATGATGTCTCGGAGATGGTTCTGAGACCAATAGGGAAGTTTGTTGTGACTTCAAAATGGATCTAGAAGACAAGCATGCTGCAGATAGTAGCATTGAAAAACACAAGGCAAGATTTGTGGCACGTGGCTTCTCCCAGAAAGAAGGCATAGATTATGAAGAGACATTTGCACCTGTAGCAAGATACACTTCCATCAGATCTATATTTGCCTTAGCCGCAGTAATGATATGGTAGGTAAACCAGATGGACGTCAAGACAACATTCTTGAATGGTGTAGTCGAAGAGGAAGTGTATGTGGAGCAGCCACTGGGATTCGAGACATGTGACAGACAAACCCATGTGTGCAAGTTAAAGAAATCCTTGTATGGTTTGAAGCAGGCACCCAGGACGTGGTACGGACGGATGGACAGTTTTTTGAAGAGCTTAGGATTTACCAAGAGTAAAGCAGATTCCAACCTCTACTTCAAGGTTGAGGGCGGAATACCAGTTATATCACTGTTATATGTAGATGACCTGTTCGTAACAGGAGAGGATGAGCTCATTGCAGAAACGAAGAGAAGGCTTGCCATAGAGTTCGAGATGAAGGACCTGGGAATGATGCATTACTTCTTAGGCATGGAGGTGTGGCAAAGTACAGATGGGATTTTCCTTGGTCAAGGAAAGTATGCAGTGGAGATTCTGAAGAGGTTCAGAATGATGATGGACTGCAAGGCAATGGCCACACCAATGGCATCGAAGTTGAAGCTATTGTGTGATGCTTCATCAGAGACAATTGATGCCATAATGTACAAGCAGATGATTGGTTCGTTGATGTACTTGACGAACACGAGACCAAACATATGCTTTGTTGTGAACACCCTGAGCCAATTCTGACGGATCCAAGACATGTTCACTTGATTGCTACAAAGCATATATTGAGGTACCTAAAGGGTACAATTAGGTATGGGCTCAAATATGAGACGAATCAAAAGATTAACTTGCATGGTTATGTTGATTCAGATTGGGCGAGCAGTGCCACATACAGGAAGAGCACTTCAGGATGTTGCTTCAGTTTGGGATCGGATATGATCTCTTGGTTTAGCAGGAAGCAATCATATGTGGCACTAAGTACAGCCGAAGCAGAGTATGTTGCAGCCTGTTTGGCTAGTTGTGAGGCAGTATGGCTTCGAAAGCTACTGTCAAATTTGTTTGATCTCGAGTTAGAAGCGACTTGTATCTTTTGTGACAACCAAAATTGTGAAGTTGTCTGAGAACCCGGTGTTCCATGACAAGTCGAAGCATATTGAGATCAAGTACCACTATATCCAAGATATAGTGCAGAGAGGAGCAGTGAAGCTCTAGCATGTGGCGACAAACGAGTAGATAGTCGATGTGTTGACCAAGTCGTTAGCAAGAGTGAAGTTCGAGTACTTCAGAGAGAAGCTTGGTGTTATCCAAATCGAGGTTCCTCGAAAGAGGGAGTGATGTGACCAGAAGACACACGTGCACCAGGGCTGTATTTTACATGGTGGAAGACGCAGGTGGTCCAAAAGGATATAATGCATCTGGGATGCTCTTGGGATGTATCCACATGTTTCAAGACGTTGGTAGGTCCACGGGTCATAAAGCATCTGGGATGCACCTAGGCTATATTTTACATGCTGGAAGACACAAGTAGTCTGCAAGGACGTAATGCATCTGGGATGCTCTTGGGCTATATCCACGTATTTGAAGACGCAGGTTGACTGAGAGAGTCGTAATACATCTGGGTTGTATCCACGAGGTGGAACACGCAGATGTTCCTGGGCTGTATCCACAAGGTGGAAGACGCAGGTTGACTGAGAGAGAGATGTAATACATCTGGGTTGTATCCACTGAGTGGAAGACGCAGATGTTCCTGGGTTGCATCCACTAGGTGGAAGACGTAGGTTGTCTGGTGGACATTGTATATGCACCTAGGCTGTTCTCCGCATGAGATGATGAGATGATTTGGATACGATGAGATGATAGTAGTAGACACAGATGATTGCTCTAGCAATGTAATGTGTGGTCCTGGGTTGTACCTACTTGATGGCTTGCTTGTATAGATGATGAAGTCCTAGATGGGAGCTAGGCCGACATCCAACATGAAAAAGGGCTGGCTCTGTAGAACTTCTCATGACGGATAGATTCGAGAGATGCCACTAGTCAATGATCAACAAGATGAGAATTACTGCAGCAGCGATGATGATGATCCAGTGATGATGATGATGACGTTGTCCAGAGATTGTGTCCAGCTGTGATGATGACAATATCGAGAGAATACCTTCCTAGTTAAGAGGGAGTGTTGTTGTAAATGTAACTTCGAAAGATATTCTTTTGTATATTATTATTGTACTTTTATTGTACCTCCATCGGAAATGTTTTTCCTCCATTTGGGGATGTCATTATTGTATTTGGTCATGTAAGAATATCGAGGTAAAACCTCCATTGTAAGTCGGGGAAATAGTTCCCCAGAGGTCAAATGTAAAATGTATTTTTGAGCCTCCCTAGGAGAGGTCGGCCCAGTTAGGTAAGGAAGTCGGCCCCATTGGGAAATTAGGTCAATCACACATAAAGTATAAATAGGGGGGTGCTCTCCCTCATTTGGACATCACACTCACTAAAGCAAGTTCGCACCAAGTGAGAGAGAAGACAAGTTTGATGGAGAAGAAAGAGGGAAGCTGAAGAAGACATTTTATCTTTGGGTTTTCTATCTTGTTTGATATTGTACTTAGTGACGAATCTATTACTGAGGAAGTTGTGGGGCTTTCTCCTTTACGGTTTCCCCGAGGAAATTTCTTTACAATGTAGGCATCATCTTTACGAAATGACGTCATGGGTCTGGAGACCAAGAGGAGGGGTTTTGCATCAAAATAATAGGTCCAAGTGGAAAAAATGAGGTGTGCTAAACCAAGTATGACAACCCTTACACGCACAATCACCTCTACAAATCAACATGAGTGTGGCCATGTGTCCCAATGATTTGCTTCAACGGCATAGGACACCCACCCAAAGGGTAGTTAGCAGAGCCACAAGGCCAGGACCTCCTTGAGGTTGAAACCAAGGGAACCTACCATGACATAATCAAGGGTATTTAGCCCCAAAATCAATACTACATAATATAGCCCCAAAAAATTGGCCTTTAAAAAAGAAAAAGAAACCCCTCACTCTGGTACATCTAGAGGGAACGCTTCAAGTACTCTGAGGCGTAACACGTCATGAAATACATCCACAAAAGGTGGAGTGATCTAGAGGATAAGGTGAGATAATAAAAGCTTGGTCCAAAACCCTAAGGTTAAGGGATTTAGATACTTTGAAGCGTAACATGCATCATGAAATACATCCACAAAAGGTGGAGTGATCTAGAGGATAAGGTGAGATAATAAAAGCTTGCTCCAAAACCCTAAGGTTAAGGGATTTAGATACTTTGAAGCGTAACATGCATCATGAAATACATCCACAAAAGGTGGAGTGATCTAGAGGATAAGGTGAGATAATAAAAGCTTGCTCCAAAACCCTAAGGTTAAGGTTTTGACCAATCAACCACTACAATATGTAACAACCTTATCCCAATAAATGACAAGTCAAAACTAGCAACTCACTCTCCAAGATAAGTAGACAAAAGAGAGGAGTGCTCTCATCAAAACCAAGGTAAAGTGATGGATACTCCAAGATACGGTGATAGTGGCATTACTTCCATAGTTGCATATAGACGCACCCTAGTGAGGACCTTACACTTTAGGAGTGCTAGTTTTTGTGGTAACACACTCCTCGTCATACCAACGGTTCATAGGACCAAATATGAATTTCAAGGCACAAGTGGTACAAGTGATCAGATAAGAGCTAAGGGCCGCATCCCAAATCGTTGAGAGAAGGGTATACTTAGAGAAAGCGGAAACACTAGTTGAAGCCTCCTCCACTTACCCCTTTGTTAAGAATCACTTATGAGATATTGCTCCAATTGATGTTAGTGAAAACACTACATCGGGCTTTTCTGCACCCAACACCACCCCTAGCACTCAGCTCACCATCAATAGTCAATGGAAGACGTAATACAAGGAAGCATCTTTCAAATACATGGCTAGATGGTGGTATGATATGCCGATATCCCTTTCAATGTTTCCCACTAAACTAACTATCAGCCAATGTTAGATGCCATATTTGCATGTGGTAAGGGCTTCAAATACTATATTTTTCATGAGTTAAGGGGGTCACTTTTACAAAATCAAGTCATAAACATAAATTATGAATTGAGAGAGTATAATGAATTATGGACCAAAACAGGATGTACCATCATGTCAAATGCAATGTTCCCCCAAATTTATGGGATAGGGGGACGCAGGAGTGGGGAAACGCACATTCGGGACATGTGGAGACCACCACCAAATTTTAGGGAAATTCGGGGGGAACGAGGGGACGTCCCTAAAATTATAAAAATAAAATAAAATACCAAAAATAATATTTCATTTGACGTATATTCATGATTGTGCAATGTAAATACCAAATAGATTGATTTATTTTGTATGTAAGTACTAAGTAGGGATTGTAAAAAGTGAACATAATGGAAAAACACAAAAAAAAATATTCTCTCAAGGGCATGGGTGGGGGGAAACGTTTCGTCAAGAGTCCCCGGGATGTCGGGACGCAGGAAACACATCCTCGACCCTGCGAGACGCGTCCCCGTGGAACACTGGTCAAATGGACAAACTAATGGAAAATCTCATACAATAACTAATTTCCTCATTTCTTGCCCATGAGGAACAATGTTTTTTAGATCAGTAGATGGCATCCGTTCAAGTGAAAGATGTACCATTATTATTTTGGATGATGTGATTTTGGTGGTGAGGGCGCAAAATGTTATACAAGTCATCACTAATAATGCCTCTAACTATGTCACTGCTAGTAAGTTGTTAGAGGATAAACACCCAACCGTTTCCAGAACCCCATGAGTTGCACTTGCTTAGACCTCATGCTTGAGAATATAGGCAATGAACCTTGGGTGAAGAGGGTTGTAGATCAAGCCAAGTGCATCACCAAAGACATATATAAGCACACATAGGTATTGAATCTGATGAGGAAAAACAAATAGGGTTGGCACCTCATTAGGCCATCCATCACCAAATTTGCAACAAGCTTCCTCACATTGCAACTATGTTGCATGAAGCTCTTAGAATGCCCACGCACCAGTACCGAAAAATCATGAAAACTCAGAAAATTCTCAAAACTTCAAGGAAACCTCCAAGGGTCCATGAGTAGCTTGGGACCCATAGGAAATCTATAAAAAAAACCTAGTTTATGAAAAATGGCAACAAATTTACCTCAAAATTGTTTCTAAACCTACCTATAAATTAACCTCTCATTCTTATATTATTGTGAGATAATGTGTTATTCAAAAAAACTATATATATAAATATATATATATATCACGTTCCCTCCGATGTACCCATTTTGGGTGGGTCATTTCCAAGCATTCTCGTTTCTGCTTGTACACGTTTCCACATTTCATGCAACTTAGCATTGCAATCTCTATTTTCCCAAAACAACTTGAGGAAGATGTTTTCTTCTAATGAGTGGACTACATCTCAGTGCTAATGGGAGATGTATGTGGGAAAATTTAGGAGATCTCTTTTTGGTCTAAAGCAAAAGAGATTGTCAAAGTTAAGGAGCCCCTCATTAAGGTGTTGCAGATGGTGGATGGGAATAAAATGTCCATGGGAGATACTATGAGTCCATGGCTTAGGCCAACGAATAGATAAGGGCAACATACAATGATAAAAAAATAAAGTATATACCTATTTGGTGAATCATTGATAACAAATGGAACAATCGACTCCATTAGGATATACATGCAGCTAGGTATTACCATACCCCAACGTACCAATACAAATCCAACTTTGAAATAGAGATGAATATGCAGAGGTGAAAGATGGATTGTACACATGCATAAAGAGCATGGTCCCAGTCCAAGTGACCAAGACCATATTCGCAAGAAGCTCAGTAATTTCAGTGGAAGCAGGGGTACTTTTAGCAAAAGCATTGACTAAACAACAAAGAGACAAGGAGTAACCAGGTAAACGATTTCAAAATTTGCCATATATCTGATTTAGTGATCTCTTGTTTATGTACTTTTGCACAATTAACATATGGTGTTGTTTGTGGGGAACAAAACAAGGTTGCCTGCATGATGGCCAGGAATACTCACCACTATACTTGTAGCAATAGGAGGGAGTGCAAGAGATTTTGATTTCCATAACCACTAGTCTGGCTAACTATAATCTTCACATGTCAATTCTTGCGGCCTGGATAAATCACAAAAAATTATTCAATCATTCATAGAAATCAGCTTACAAAACATCTCAAGGTCTCTCTATGAATTTTCAATTTAAAGAGTTCACTTCATAAAATAATAGTGAGTTGTCTAGATCAATTATAATAATGAAACCATCCCTCCAACTAAAACTTGAGCAAATAAGCAATAAACCATCCAGTCCTTTGTCATCTTCGCATGGCCCACAAGATTTCAAACTGCATTAGGACTACCATTGGGGTTAAGCTGGGGTGTCCACTCTCCCCCACTCTATTTGGGATTTACATTGATGAGCTAGTCTTTCTTACAAGAGCACATTCAGGACGGCGATGGGTCCCTTGTCCACCAAGTCATGATTTCTATTATACTCTCTGCTAATGACGTGGTCCTCTTGGCCTCATCTCCAGAGGGTTTGCAGATACAGTTAGATGCCCTGGCCCTCTTTTGTGATCTTCGTCAATTGACGATCAACTTGGGTAAAACCAAGGTTATGATCTTCAACAGATCGAAGAGGCTACTCCCTGATCTTCATTTCTTCTTCAAAGGGGAAGAGGTCGAGATAATTAGAACCTATACCTATATGGGGGTTCAGTTCACAAATCGTTGTTTCAACCTGCGACATGCTCTTCAGCCCCAAGTTAATAAAGGATACGACTCCCTAGCCCTTTTAGAGAGAGTGCTTCAGACAACATTTTCAGGACATCTCATCCAAGATGCCTCTCATGGATACTCTCATCCGACCCACAGTCCTCTGTGGTTCTAAGGTTTGGGGGACATGCCTACTTGACTGTGATTGGGCCTCAGCAGAGAGAATTCAAATCCTCCTCCATTGCATCATCAGATGTAAACAGACAGAACCTCAATCCATCGTGCTCATAGAGTTTGGCGCTCAACCTTTTCAGCTTAACGCTATGTCCAACCTTGTCAATCTCTTACACTACCTTCCAAACTTTGTTGACACAATGAAGGAGCATGACTGATACCCATACTTGGCCTATCTCTTTTCAGAGGCCATCACCTCAACCAACCCTTCCTTTGGGTTGCTCTAGATGTTGGTTTGTGGGTGTCGCAAATATTTTAGCATCTGTCAATATCGCAATGGACCGACTTCCTCCTTTTGGGTATTCCTTGAATGTGCGTAGCTGCCTCTTACCTACTAGACAGGAGCTTAACAGAATCACTAGAGATGACATTTATAGACAGCTTTTGCAGGTCAATTGGATCAACCCTCCGGGAGGGTTACATCCCAAGATGGCCTTCTACACTATGCACTTATTGGATCTGAGGGACAATCTCATTGTTCATCCCCCTCACACATTCCACCATTGGGCACATGCTCTTCATATTCCTTTAGGCTAGTTCAGAGTGGGCTCTCACCGTCTCCGGGTAGAGACAGATCACCAGCTTGACTGATCAAACAAGATCTGCAAGTATGTCACCTTCGAGAGGTTGAGATCGAGGAGCACTTCATCTTTTGATGTCCTGTTTACTACAAGATCCGTGGGCGATTTCATTATCTTTTCAAGGACCTTCTTCTCAGAGATCTTCAAACCTTGACTAGATTCTTCAGATACCCTAATCAGAGATGTCTAGCCTTGTGCTTGCAAAAGGCCCTTCGACTTCACTCCTTCACCCTTCAGCACCATTCTCAGTTGAGACCAGGCTCCATTTAAAGTATCGCCTCCTTTTAGGTGCTTCCTCTAGGGGCACCAAGAGACAAACAGACGGTGGCACAAACCTTGACCACTCAATTAGGGCACGACAATCCACCTCTACCCAACACCAACGACGAGGACAGTCTCGGCTCCATCACGGCAGACGGACGACTTCTTCCAGGTTGCAGCGTCAAGTAGCCTCCTCCAGGCAGCGGTGCATTACTCATTGCAGTTCCTCTTCTAGCTCTTCCTCTAGATAGAGCACTCCTTTGAGCTTCCTTCAGTTGACCTCGGATGGTAGGAGAGATACACTCGATGCTTCCAGTGTTTGCAGTGCTTTTAGTGGCCCATGACAATTTCACCATCACCATTTTTGCATCACAGTTCTTGGATTCACTCTCCTACATTGGATCAGCTCTCTTCATGTCTCTGCTTGTATATATTTTTTTCCGAGATTGACTCTCCATTTATAGAACTAGGGTTTGATTTGAGTTCTGCTTTTTATCTTTTTATAGGAGCTACTTTTACGCTCCCACTTTGTATTGATATCATGGTACTGCACAGTCCCATTGACCTACTTTCGTGGTCACTTGTTGGACATTAATAAAATTATCTTATCTTATCTAATCACTCTCTGCTTGTTCATCACTGTGTAGAATTCAGAAACTGTATAAATTGACCTTCTGGAACAACCCTAATCAAACACCTTTTTGCCCCCATTTGCACCCCCAAAATATGTCGGGTATCCTCAGTATTATTTTAATCCTCACTACTGATCCTCCTGAATGCAATTGGTTGCATCTTTGCTTACAGCCAACACCTTGTACCCATGTGAATCCATTTATCTGTGCCTTCCTTGCAGTGTAACACTCAAAGTTACGATGCTAACACTTGACACAGAAACTATGAACACAAATAAATTCAAGCCTCCTTAGAATTTGGGACAAAAAAACACAAGAAATTCAGAACGTACATAGTTGACTCATCAGTTTGACTAGAGTTGCATATCATATCCCAGATGCCATGTATGCCCTGCTGAGAGTTGTGAGTGTGTTTGTGTGTGTGTGTACATATATATTTGCAACTAAGCTTCACTGGAACCCAAGATTTGGTACATAATTGACTCAGTTTGACTACATTTCCATAATTCTTAGTGATTAATACACTCTAGTTTGCTAGTTATGCCCAGTCGAGGGTAATACAAGTATGCGTGTATCTCAAGAATTTACATGCATGTTGTATGTTGCAACCATGCTGAACAATGTCTTCAACTTCCTAATGAATTAACTGTTTATTCAAAGTCTTAATAGATTGACTATTGGACCAACAATTCACTATTCTCTAAATGCGTATCTGCTTATTAGCATAAAATTCCAATAGAACCCATAAATAGTTTGAAACGTTAAGGTCGACGCATATTTGCAATGACATCCAAGCACAGGATGTGTGTGAGCATTGCAAACAATAGCCATAAGCCAGGCAGTGTTATAAAGAAAAAAACCATCACCAATTAATGAATAGCAGAAGATACTTGAAAAGTGACACACAACTTACAAGAGCCCATTATCTTAAGTAATGGCTTAGTTCTTCAATCCTTAACTGTGGGAAATTTACCTTGACATAGTATTAGATGTCAAATAAGACTACGATATTAAAACGGTATATTTCATTTAACCATTCGCATTATCATCAAGGAATCCCAATATATTTCCAACTAAGGAACTACTCATATAGGCAGCCAGAGCACCAAAAACCTAGACTCGTGCCTTTCTTTGAGTACTAGATCCCTGTCTTGAAATATAGATATTTTAAGTTTGCTACATTTCAATAGCAATGCAGTTTTACCACAACAATCACTTCTTGTGTTAAAAGCAGTGAAGCACCACTCGCCCCAGACTAGCGAGTACTCGCGAGTCGGGACGAGTCAACCCCCACGCCGAGCACTCGCAGAAGACTCGGCCTTGAACTCGTCATACTTAGCAAAATCGTCGTACTCGCCCTAAACTCGGCGTACTCGCCCTAAATCGTGATGAATCGCTCGGACTCTGCAAACAAAGGAAAAATAAAAACCGTGGAAATGGAGGCAAATTCGTTGATTTTTAATTTTAGAGTTCGTTGCCCTGGGTTTCCGACAGGTGTCTCTACGTCTCTACGGCAGTCGATGGACATGGAATGGTGATCAGCGGCAGTCTGCGGCCATAGAATATTGACTGATGGCAGTCAGCCGGAGAGTCTACGCCATCAATCAGCATTTTGTTGGGTGGGGGTTGTTGTTCGACGACATTTTGATTGAAGGAGTCTAAATTGCGGTTACGCGGGGACTGCTGTTCGACGACATGTTTTTTTTATATGGTTTTTTTATTTATAGTTTCAAGTTTTCAACTTTATGTTATATAGTTTTTATTTATTTATATTTTTTGTTTGTTATATAATTTTTAATTAAATATTTTTTGTTATATATAATATATATTATATATGTAGTTTTTTTTATTTATATTTTTATTATATAGTTTGTGTTACATAGTTTTGTTTATTTAGATTTTTGTCATAATTTTTTTTATTTTATTTGTATTATTTTTTATTTTAAATTTGTATTTATGATATATGTTTTAAAATTAAAATTAAAATTTATTAATTTTTTGTTATATATATATATATTTTTTTTATTTTGTTATATTTTGTTTATATATATATATATATATATATATATATATATATATATATTTTTTATTTCTGTTATATATTTTGTATATATATTTTTTAATTTTATTATTTTAAAATCGATTATGTTATGTCGTATAGTCATTGTTTATGAGTTTATGAGACAATGTTATGAATTATTGCATAAATTGTAGTTTTATAGCTTATATGGATTGGAAATGCGTTTAATCTCTTTTTTTGCCCAGAATGTACAATATTTTTATTTTTTTTCCTATTTGCCGAGTCTTGCCGAGTCTGTCCCGAGTCTTTCCCGAGTTTTTCCCGAGTCCACGAGTCATATGCCAGCCGAGTCTTTGCCGAGTCCGAGTCGTGCAACATTGGTTAAAAGGACAATAACGTTTACTCCAGGACCCATGTGGAAAAGCCATTAGTTGTGAAATTATAATAAATAACATATAATGATCTTTATAGAAATTCTAGGCAAGACCCACTTCACTCACAGAATCAACAAGATACCAATGATTTAAATATCTTGTAACATTTCTACTATCTAGTAATCTGTATGTTAAAAGATAGGCTAGACACTTAGTTGAATGCTTCAGTGACCAAAATCTAAGAGAGGTACCAAATAGCTTTTCTTCGACATTTACATGTGATTTAAAATATATTGATTGTATATGATCAAAAGCTTTTAGTCACTTGAAGAAATCTAACTTGAACTTTTCACCGTTGTATAGCTAAAAACAATACACGCTTTAATAGTTGTAAATGTTACACGCATCTAATTTTTAAGAGCAAACATTGCAGTTCCATTTCTCTTATATAAATTTAATTTACTTTAGAAAGAAAATAGAAGCTTCTTAACCAGTACAGGTATAAAAACTAAATAAAATGTTCTGGAAGGAAAATTTGTCAAGATCAAATGTAATAAACTAACCTGGAATGCAGGTCCTCCTTCAGATGAATTCATTACACTCCATACACCAAATAGAACATAGAGGCAAGCTCTTCTGATAATCACCTCAGAAGGAGGAACCTCTACGAAATTAATCAAGCTTCTCACCCAAGGAGGTGATTCATCTACCTTCTTCTTCAATTTAGTTTTCAAATTAATTTTTGATCTTTTCCGCTCCCTGAAACTTTTCATTATTATTTTTTCAAAAGCAGCTTCTATTGACTCGACACTTCTCTCATGTCCAGCATATTGTTCTATGAGAAAATTTCTAGCTTCCTGAATTTCCTCCTCAGAAGCATAACGACTGACTCCAAGCCGCTTGTATGGATCCCATACATTGACACGAGGAAATACCGGAGGATGACCTGCAAACAATTGGTACTTGTCAATAGAGCTCTATATATTAACAATAGTCTAGCAAACAAGAACCAGTGTCCCTTGAGTTGCAGAGTAAAATAGAACCAGGTCATATTGCATTTTGCCACATGATTTACCTAGATTACGAATGCCCAAAACAACAAAATGGGAAAGTTCTAAGAAGTAATAGCCACTGAAAACAAGCATAAATGACAGACTAATAGGGATACCAATCTTCTAGACAATACAAATAAGTAGTCGAATCTGTCAAGCATGATTTATGGAAATACTAGTGAGTGCACAAAAAGTAATTTTGCAATACTTTGCCTATGGCCATAGATTCGACAAGATCATGTTAGAGTGGTAAAACTGAAATATTATTTGAGTCATCTATACATCTGTCACTTTATGTTGGATATCCGACTAAATGTGACATTTAATTGTTATGGATAGGGGTTAGGTGATTACACAACATTAACAACCTAGGCAGAGTATAAATGTATAATGTAAGATATGATGTATGGTGAAGAGATGTATAAATTGCAATGTTATTAATAAAAATATTTAAATATATCGCTCATTTTTCTCTCTCCATTATGTGTGATTCTGTAAATGTGTATGTCTTAATTTCCTACATGGTATCATAACAAGACCCAACTTGAGACTGTGATTGGAGAATAATTAACTTTCAGCATCAATGTTCAGTGGTGTGAGATTAAGTGCATCCAAATCCATGTCTAACTTGAACCCACGAATTTACTGTGAAGGTATTTTATTTTATTTTAAAATTGGGTCAGAGCATATTTACGTTCAAATTTAAAACTTTAGAAAAATTAAAAAACATTACAAAGGGATTAAGAAAATCAAAGAGGATTTTACAAAGAGAATCAACAATGACACTATAGAAAGACCCAACAATGGCACATGTGAACCTGTATGACAAATGCAAACTGCAGATGGGAGGATATAGCTGAGGATCAGAGCACCATGCACTTGCCCACATACAGAAGAGCAGTATAAATTATAATACTCACGCCCAGAAGAGAAACGACATGAAGGAGATGTCAAATAGCAATCAGAAGCCGAGTTTGTCAATTGATCCAGAAAACACGCAGATAAGCACACGAGTACAGAACACACAGAAGAAGAAATGCACATAAAAAACTCAAACTCAAAAACAGTTTTTTTTGCCTGATTTGTTTTATTTACAGAGGAAAAAAGCACAGCAGATATATGGGTTTTTGTGAGTAGATGCATCCAGACAGGAGCAAAAAATCTGCCTAGAAGAAAAATGTATGCAATAGACAGAGAGCATAGACACTCTGTAATCTGTCCTCGAAAAATTGCAAGACAACTTCACATGGGTACTTAGCAGAGGTTAAAGAATGTGAGTTGTAGACGTACTCATTCCATTCGTGTAATGTCCAACAGGATGTCACAAGCAAATGTGCCCTAGACAGACCAGAAAGTGCAGGCAGCAAACTAGTCCATTTCCTGACGTATTTCCAGAAGCATTTCTTTTCTGTAGCAGAAGCAGCAAAACTTGCAGAATGGTTTGCCATATGCATAAAGAGAGCAACACTAGTAGTTATGAACCCTAGAAATACATGAAAACTCTAAAAATAGATTTGTGAAAAATACATCTTAGATTCACACATATATATAAAAAGGGAAAAACAAAACCTGGAGGGTATACGTAATAGAAAATCATATCCTCTTACTCGGTGCTATTTTATCGGAAATAAAATCTAAGTAAGCAGGTGCATCTAATTCTTTAGCATCTTTAATGAGAAGATCGCTTTTGGCCAACAATTCCATATGTGCCTCTTCCCGCCAATTACAACAAATTGACTGACGTGAACTAATCTCATTAGCAAAGACATGTTTGCACCTTAACCTCCAAATTGTGAACAGTGCAGTAATTCTTAGGCAATGCCAAATTCCTGTAAAAAAGCAAGAACTAAGTATCGGGAGTCACCAAAATGAGCAGCTCTCCAATGCACCTTTCCCTAAAGTAGAGCTGAATACTGATCCTCAATAGATTGCCAACAGTCCTTGGCGAGCATGAAAACCGAAAATATGTGCTTCACTGTCTTCAATTTGCCACACGCTAAGCACAGTCCATCTGTGAGTCCACTTTTCAGCAAGCAGGGCTAGGTTGGCAACCCCTCGTAGATGACCAACCATGCAATTACCTGCAATTTGTAAGGGAGGCAAAGGGACCATACACTGTGCAACCTATGAATCCACCTGTCCTCTGGATCGGAAGAACTCCAGCAAACATCGAGAACAGGGGCCAAGACATGCATCTGGTTTAAGAGAGTAGAGTTTTTTGGAATCCTATTCCTGGATCTTCTTACCAAACACCCACCCCCAATCTCTCCATAGGAAGGACCACATACCATATTCAATTTAAACAAGTCCTCAAACAGAATCAGCCCAACAATATCTTTGACGACAAGCTTATCAGAAGAAAGGAGAGCAGCAGTCAGCTATGCACTGGTCCTAATGTTTCAAAATCCAGATTGAACACCATGGCCTGCGCCAAATCCCAACTTTTGACCTACTCCCAGACAAATTCTACTTTACTAGACTGGCAACAAACTTCTAGGCTGCCCAAATACTTTTGCAGCTGCTTGAACAAGAAATCCAAAACAAATGAGAAAACAAGATTATATCACAACCCAAAAGTGCCATGTACTTTAAGAACATGTTGCTCTGAATTAAACCTATGATGCAAAAAAACCTGTACAAGAGAAGAGGATTCAAGGCATATCACCACCCACATCGCAGCAAGAACGTTGCCTTGTGAGACAACATCAATAAGGCCCAAACACCACACCTCATTGGGCATGATACAAACATCCCAAGGAACAAAAGGAAGACCTCTCTCCCCACCATATTTAAAACACAAAAATGACCAAATAATATGTTCCAACTGTCTGAATTGAGTCTCACTGGGGAGGCAAGAGAAAACATAATAAATGTGAGAGGCTTAAAGAATTCTTGACACTACAATGAACAATCAGCTTGCCTGCCCAAGGAAGGTCTTTGAATTGCCAAAAATGAAGCTTGGATTGAAGCTTCAAGAGACAACAAATCCCACATACCGAGAGCGCTGTTCCAAAAGGCGGCATTCCTAGATAGCAAAAATCACACCTACCTGGATGTAATCCCATCATAAGGGAATCCACTGTAGAATCAAATGCCATCAAGGCCAACCAACCAAAAATCAGTCTTTCATTAACTAACCACTGCCCTTGAAATTGTACAAAGATGCCAATGCATCCTCGTGTATTCTCCACCAACTCTTCATCGATCTGAAATTTGAACTGATAAGAGAGGATCATCTGCAAAGTGATCATTAGCCATCAGGAAGAGAATACCCATGATCCATCCCTAAACCCTAGCAGCCTCTAATAAATAGGCCAAATCATCAACTGCCAAAAGATAGAGAGAAGGAGCAAGGGGTAGACTTGCGTAATCGAAGGATGAAGGGATATGCAAATCAAGAGAGAACTATTCACCGAAACATAGAGACAAGCAAGAGGTAGCCTTGCCTAATCAACCAATGAAGGGAGATGTGAAGCGAGAGACAACTATTCACCAAAACAAAAGCATAGATATTGGCAGAAAGTGTGTTTCACCATGGCAACACATCTAGACCCAAATCTGAGACAACGCAACATCTATGTGATGAAGGACCAGTCAACTTGATAATAACGTTTTGTCAAAGTCAATTTTGAGGAACAAGGATTGCTGATTTGTCTCCCTAGCCCATTCCATTACCTCCCATGCTGATATCATCGTATGCAATATAAACCTACCTTTCACAAACCCTATTTGTTCTCGTCTCTCAAGATCACTCTAAGAATGTGAGAAGACCAACTACCCTTTTCAAAATCTTATACAAAAAAACTAAGAAGAGCGATGGACCTCCATGTCACCACTCCATTCAATGATCTTAAAATCAACACCTATAACCGACTCAACATCCGAGAGAGAAGAGGCTATCCAATCCCAAAGTGTACACCTTTCGATGTATGCAATAGGAGCGTAGACAAAACAAAGCCCAAAAACATATCTTGTATCATCAATGTGATCCACACACATGTTATTAAGGTCCACACCCTAATCAACAACAAAACTCTTAGGGCAATGGCAAGAACCACACCCCACTCCCTTGGGAATGCTCCATTGCAAAAAGGGCCCATTCCAGCAATAAATCATTCTACATATTAATTCAAAGTCAACTAACTTCCCCTCTTGTATGAAGACCACATGAAATTTGGACTTCTTCAACATACCTCTAACAAGCTGCTTACAACTAGGGAGTGTTGTCCCTCTCACATTCCATGACAAAAGAGAGCTTCATTCCAGGATCAACCCCATGCCAAATATACTAAATCTATTAATCGAACAAAATCACCCAAGATGAAATCCCTTCAATTACGAGAACCAAAGTTATGTCCTTGTAAGATTTAGGTTGAAAGTCGGGGCTCACATCCTTATTCCTTCTTTTAGACCAACTTGGAGACTTGAGCTCTTTTCTCTTGCTAGACTGAACCTGCTAGTTGGGCTCAACATCCAATTTAGGTTTCCAACATAGGCAATTGCAAATGAGGTGGTCCTATGCTTGACAAATAAAGCATTTTGAAAAATCAGGTGCCATACATTTTGTTGTTGAACCATGTCCATAAAAAAAACAAAGACAAACTAGGGAGTTTCTTCTAAAGATCGACCTCAACAAACATGGGGCTTGAATCTAAAAGAGTAACGTCAACCATTCAATATTAAAAGCATGCCAAACCATACAAGAGATCCACTAATGGTAAAAGATTGGCACAAATCCCAAGGAACTCAATACACAAAGGATAATCCCTAAGATCAACCATCAAGGTTGAAGTCGGAGTGTCAAGATTGGACATATGCTAGAAAGCCTGCAATATTCCAAGTGTCATACTAAAGCACATATTAAGCAACAAAGTCGGAGTGAATAGGAGACATAAATACCAATGTTCCCCCAATTTTCTGGGACACGGGGACGCGGGAGCAGGGAAACGCACATTCGGGAAGCGTGGAGACCACCCTCAAATTTTAGCGAAATTCGAGGGGGACAGGGGGACGTCCCTAAAATTATAAAAATAAAATAATATACCAAAAATAATATTTCATTTGATGTATATTCGTGATTTTCCAATGTAAATACTAAATATATTGATTTATTTTCTAAGTAGTGCTAAGTAGGGATTGTAAAAAGTGAAAATAATGGAAAAACATTAAAAAAAAATATTCTCAGGGGCACTGGTGGGGGGAAACGTTTCGTCAGGAGTCCTCGGGACGCAGGAAACGTGTCCCCGACCCTGCAGGACGTGTCCCTGTGGAACACTAATAAATACTTGTATCCAAGACCCCAATATGATTTTAACGTCCCCTCAGCTTCCCAGTTCAAAAATACAACTTTTGTTAAGATCATCTACGTCAAGCATTTTCCAAAGGAAAAACAAAATCACCCCACTGTGCTCAAGATTTTCTCTTCCTTATGCATGTTAGCTTTTGGGGTTAGACCAAAATGTTTTCACCGAGCTAGGAGACTGCTAGGTTTCATAGTCCCTTGGTGATGCTTTGATAATCCCTTGGTGATGCTTGATGGAAATATGGATGGCTTAGTTTAGTGGATGCTTGACCTTAGATAGAGTGCTAGCATATCACACTCATATTACCTAGGAAGTCGTTATCTTTTTCATATTACCTAGGAGGTTGTTATCCTATGTGGCATGATGAATAACCCAATGAGTGCACACAATGGGGGAGTTAATTGCTTGATTATGAGAGGTACCTACCTCGGAGGATAAGCATTTGGCACTTGGAGGAGGGCACATAGCTCTAAGAGCAAGGAACTACATGACATAAACCTTGGAGGTTGGATACTTGATTTGAGGAAGCTTGGGTGAGGAGCATATTTCATGGAGGTTGGTTGTGGACCCAAACGCATATGTTAAGAAGAAGCATTGGAGTAAGTAACTACCATAGCACACATGTTAAGGAGTAGTAAGCATAAGAGGACATGTGACACACAACTAGAGGAGGAGCACCTTGAATGAGGACACTTGGAGAATGAACCACCGTATAAGAGGGAGCCTTGCTCTGACATCTTGTTAAATAGTGCACCATCATGGAGGAGGAGCGTTGTGCCCAAAGAGGATCATGTTTGGAGGGTGCAACATCTTGGAGAAGGGGCATTGCGCCCAAAGAGGATCATACTTGGAGGGCACACCACCTTCGAGTTGGGTAAAATTGTAGTGTGACAATTGTCATCCTTGTATTGTAGAGCGCTCCATGTGGAGATTAGGAGATTATGGATTCTCGGCAACATGCAAGGCAAAGCTGAGTCTTTGACAACTCTCATTTTCCTAACCAGGCTAATGATTAAGGAGGAGCTCCCAAAAACTACAACAAAAATAATTTGTTGTGAATAAAGGTAATACAGAGCATGAATTTCTACTTGATTATTGGTCATTGTTCTGAGGCCCCAAGCATAGCTTATCTCTTGATTTCCTTCAAGTCCATATAGGACCCCCTCGCTCCTGCCACCCCTAGCTTTCCTTTAGGGGCTCCATTCCCTAGCTTTCCTTTAGGGGCTCCATCAAAAAATAGTTTGTATTATCTCTACTCTACAAGCCAATCCTGAAATTTCTTTTCCTTAAGCACTATATGCTAGCTTTGTTCTAATCTTGATTTATTATATAGATTTTTGCATTGAAGGGAGCTACCTTGGAGAAGTTTACTAACCCAAATTTTCTCTTGAACATTAAGATTTTCTTTTCTTATTTCCAGGTTGGTTCTATATTTGAAAGCCTCGAGCATTAGATATTTTTTCTTGACTACTAACTATTAGGCATGCTACTCTCAGAACTGTAAATGCACTTGTTCTTAGCCATCCAAATTTTCCAACATAGATATTTTGGGAAAAACATCCAAACTCTACAAAGTTTTGGCTTTTTATATAGCATCCTAGGGATGAATTTTCTCCAATTTATAAACATGCCATTCCAAGTCTGTGGCTAAAGAATTTCCTGTTCCAAATCAGCCAGACCTATATGCTATACCTGCCGAGTGAAAGAGCATTCTAAAAATAGAAGAGAGGAGGTCTCTTCTACAGTGCACATAAAACAAATGGGCAGACCTTGTATTCCCTTATTTTTCAAATTTTTTGTTGTTAATAGTTTCCCATGGGCAAGAACCCAACAAAAGGCATTAATTTTCATAAGACTATAAGGATGCCACACTTTCTTCCATAGATTTGATTTAGGAGGCGGCGATAAATTGCTAAGGAGATCTTGATAACCTTATTTGATAGAATAAACCCCTACGCCATCACCCCAGCCTCGTTTATCTTTAGATAATAGACTTACAGAAACTACTCCCTAAAGTTGGGACAAAAAATCATTACATTGGGAGTGCAAATGCGAAGGAAGTTCCAAGCGCTTCCAACACTTACAACACTCCTCTAAGTCCCAATATGAAAGATCATACAACATTTCATAGCCATGATTATTTAACCGACCTTCAAGATTCTGAAAGGTAGCTATAGTTGAGAAGGGGGCTTTGCCATTATTTTATCATCCCAAAGTTTGATTTTCTTTCCATTTCCTAGTATCCAATGCAACCTGTATTGTATAATTTTAACTTAGGCTTTACACAAATTCCAAATGTTAGATCCTTTGACTGATGCAAGGTCCTTATCTAGGCATCTTTCCATGGAGGAACTCAAATTTTTTTGCAAGGGCTTCTTTCCACTGATCTTTGTCCCATGAGATTCATCTCCATAAGTTTTTGGCCTTCATAGCCAAATTCATTAGCCTTGGGTTTGTTGCTGCCTAATCCACACCTCCAGGTGAGAAAAACCTTTAACGCACTGGGTGCAGCCTTGAGGGAGGAAAGCCTCAAGTTGAGTGCGTTATCACCTGATACTCGACTTCTCCGTTTAGGCCAACTCCCAAACAAAGCCAAGGGGAGGTGGTCTCTAATAAAGTAATCTAAGGATGATTACTGAGATAACTTTAGGAGTAAATTTTAAAAAATGCAACTGAAAAATCTATCTGAAAGCAAATCTAATCTAACAGTTTATGGAAATAAAGATCAGCAAAGCAAGATGGTCTTGAAGACTGATTAGTACTCAAACCATGATATAATATAACAATAGAAGACCAGTGCCTTAAGCAAATTGCGAGATGAGATATATGACCTAGATACTACTTGCAGTGTGGACTCGTTAAAGTTCTTTCATCCAACTATAAATTAAATGTGTTTTAATTATCAGACCTTGATAGCAAGGTATTTTTACGAAGTGATGGACAAAGAAAGAGATTGTAATCTACGGTTCCTTTTAAAGAGGCTAATTCTTCGTTTGTGGGTTCCTTTTAGAACACCAAATCGAAATGTGAGCTAACTAAGAAATGAATAACAGGTTAGTAACCTAAGCTAGATTGCAAGGGGAAGGGGGATGCGAGGGATAGTGGCTTGGGCCACTCTTCTGAAATTCTTACAAGCAATGGGACAGCCTTAAGAAGTGCTTTACTGTTGGTCTATAACAGCCAACAGTCAAGCTTGCAATTTTATCGAAATTAGAAGTGAAAAAGGGAGAAATTTTGCCTTGGAAGGTGTGCCAATTGACTGTAAACCTTTAAGGAACAGTGTTGCTCCTTTAGGGCTACCTTAGAACTGTCCAAACCTGCAGAAAAGAGGCTGTAAAACAGCATCAAACAGTCCTGCAAAGACTGCCACCTAGCTACCAATTGTCCCTGCAAAACACACGCTTATTCGTCCTACAAAAGAGCTACAAGTTAGACCAAAATCTTAAGGGAAACTAGGCTATCTAAAACAGCAAACGAATGATCTTTGGGGGCTGTTTTTAAGACTGTTGGGACAGCGAGAAAATATTTATGTGCTTGTACTTGGCTTCCCTGTGGAAATCTGCCACCTGTAAGCTCAAAGGACAAGTGATAAGGCAGATTTTATGGTGTAAAACAAGCAGATCTAAGCATGAAAGACGAAACAGAAGACATGTATGCACTCAGATTGCTATTCAGATGATCTATCTCAAGTTATTCAATGATTTGACCAATAGATCTAAGCCTGCAAACAAGTCTACTTTAGGATTTTTGTGATAAACGTAGATTCTTTGCATAAATAAGAAACAAAGTTTGTTTTTTTCTTCAAATAATAGATGAATTGAAAGAGAAAGGTAGAGGTGCCAATGAGAATGGCAATGGAGTCAAGAGGACCCAACTAAGAAGGCCTTGTCCGAAAGGGTCACCGAAGAAAGGAAGTTGCACTATGCTAACTTCAATCCTCTCGGTGCGCGAGTAATTCTACAAAGACAAATAAACAGTAAAGGAGCTCAGATCTCCTCTTCAATCCTCTTAATGGTGCAACCTACAAGTAAGAGATCAATATAGCAAAACCCGACCGAAGGTAAATGTACTAAAATCAACCTCTTACAAGCAACTTACAATAAGCTTTAACTTAGCATGAACTTGAGAAATAACCTTACCCTACGGAGTAGCCATACTCTTTCAAAGGCCTAATATAAGACAAATGAATTAACAATCACAGCAATACAGTTTACCTCATAAACACATGACAAGCTAGCATCCACACATATGAGAAGATGATCCTGATGTAACCTCCAAAGCCTTTCTTTATTAACACAATGCTTGTTCTCCAAAGGGTATTACAAATGAGCTTTGAGCTTCAACCAACAATGAAATGGGAGGGGTATGCTTGCTTTTATAGAAAAAATGGAGAGAAAGTGCCCCCCTTAGGTGTCTCATGCATGCAAGAGGGAGTGCACTGCCTCTAGGGACTGACTGGAGCTCACTAGGCCCTCATGCACCACCTCTAGGAGACCTAATGCCACCTCTAGAGCATAGTTTTAAAAATCGGAATCGGACTCAGAATTGATCGAGGATCAACTCAAACTCGGAATCGGAATTGATAATGAATAAATCATGACTCGGACAATTTGAATTTAATGACTCAATTAGCTAAAAAATACATAAAATATTTAAATTTTAAAGAAAAACAATATATTAAAGATTTTAATCCATGATTCCAAAGCATTAGAGACAAAAATCCAAAGTTTGTTCATGTATATACCATATATGAGTGCATAAATCAAAATGGCACAAAGTGTATTTGTGCAATACATATCTAGGAGACTGGGACTAGAACAAAATACATAATCAATGAGGCCTATAGGCTATATGGCTTGTAGAGTCTAAAAAACAGCATGCTATGAATCATGAAGACACTACATCATGATCATACAACATCAATGATCAAACTCATCACCACAGCTAGAACTAGAAGCAGAAGAACTAGAAGGACTAGCAATAGCATCATCATCTGGCTCAGGCTCAGACTCCTCAAGCTCGAGGTCATCTGCAACTGCAGTAGTAATATTAGATGAATGCCTACATTGCCTAGAAGCACGGTTGATTAGTGCCTGCCATGCCTGGAATCTCTAGATCTACACCTACATGAACTGATGGTAATAGAGGATTTGCATCCAACTAAACCTCCATCAAGTCCCCCATTTCAATATCCAGATCCAAATCAGCACCAAACTCTGCCACTTTTTTACGTGACTCGGTCAACCTAACCAATTCGGTACCAAACTGGTCACTCTAACCAATTCGATGGCCAATTTGGATCGGTTTGGTGTCTGCTCAATCAAATCGGTTGATTCCGATTTTGATTCAACCAATTTTTAAAACTATGCTCTAGAGTGAACTGGAGCTGAGTAGGACCTCATGCGCCACCTCTAGAGTGAACTGGGGGAGATAAAGAACCAACTGTATCTGACTACACTAACATGCAACACTTCTGCAATTAACTAGAGCTCTGTGAGAGTGCGCCCCCAAAAAGAATATTCCCATTTCACCTACTTCCTTAAATCAAAGAAATGGTCTCCAAACACCATAATTCATGGAAATTTGCCCAGAAAAAGTGCACTAGGCCTCACATGTGTGTGTAAAGGAGTTTAAGGGTGTATTAAGGTGTTTGACACCCACCTTGACCACATATTACAATATTATGACATATTCACCCCCCCAAGGGGCCTAAAAAGACATTCTTTAAAAGGAAAAACATGGTGACACACTAATGCATGACATCAGAACTAAGGACTCAGACATCAGGCTGGGGCAGATGCATTAGTACATACTCATGGCTTTGGAGGATTGAGTGAAGAAACCTAGACAAACTCAGATCACTAGGATCTAAGTTCATCTAGTAAAAACAACACTCCAAAGCAGTACTAAGACATGTGACCCATTTGGGCTAGACCTTTTACACATATAATAGGATGTCATGTCATTTTACAATCATCATCTTTTGAGCATGCGCGAAAGAGATGTACAAGTTGAAACCAAGGAACAGAAGGGTGCTTGAGCTGGATCATGGAACTGAGGGTTCCCTGGTTCTTTGCCATCTTCTGTCTGTTGATCATCCTAGTGCAAACTGGATGGTAACAAGGTCTTTTATTCCAAGACCCCATTTTTCTAGATAAGCCCCATCTCCCATTTAACCAGAGATGGATTTTTTTGGATTAGACTTACTCCTTGCCATAATAATCTTCTTATATTTTTGTTGACCTGACTAATGATACCGATTGGATCTAGCATGGAAGAGCATCGGAAAAGAGGAAAGGAAGAAAATTTTGATATAATGAAGACATCTTACCCACAAGGTTTAACCATTGGGTTCCCCAAGCTTGGATCTTTGCTTTGATTTTTTTACTAGCGTGGATCCAATCAAATGCTTTTGCTTGCTTCAACGCTATAGTTATTCCTAAATAATTAAAGGATGTGGATTTCTGTACTCCCACAAAGCCAAAGACTTTATATTTGCTACAATAAAATAGAAGATAAATTTCATCCCAAAACTTTACTTTTATCATTAGTTACCTTACCCCCAAGCATCAATAAAGCGATCATGCACTCTTTTAAATCTTGAATCTATTACTGAGGAAGTCCCTCACAATAACAAGGTATCATTAGCAAACAAAGTATGGTTGATTTCCCTAACCCCCCTAACAATAAGGATTCCTTCAAGTTCTCCATCTGACCTTTATTTCTCTAGCTTCCTACTTCAAGATTCGGCCATAATGATATACAACAGAGCAGAGCGAGCACCTGAGTGGGCCTAATCATTAAAAACATGTGATATCTCCATGGAGGTCACAGGTTCAAAACCAACGGAGAGTAGGGTTGCTCATTGGCCCGTTGTGACAAGGCTTGAAGGGTAGGCGACCCTTGGGATAGAGGTTCACCCCGGTGGGCTTCGGGACGTACCCCTGTTGAGTCACAAGTTACTGGTATCTTTGGCTTGCGAGTAGTTGGATATACCCTTGAGAGGTTGCTAAGTTCCCATGGTTAAAGAAAAAAAATATAGCAGAAAGATCAAATCCCTACCTTATGCCTCTATAGCACTGTAAAAAAATTGCAGGCCTTCCATTTACAAGAGGAGCTACCCATGGGCTATCAATACAAGCTTTAATCCATTCAATGAAGTTTTTGGACGGGCCAAATCTCTTCATAATTGCATATAGAAAAACATGTTGAATTCTATCAAAGGCATTAGCTAGATAAATTTTAACTACCATACCTTTATCTCCTTGCCTTTGGCTTGGAATGGATCAATTCCTAAACAAGGATGATATTGTTGGGCGTTTGTCTCCTCCATAAATTCTCTTGATTTTCTAAAATTAGCTTGGAAAGAAAGCTTTACGCTATTGGCTAAAAATTTTGTTAGAATTTTATATGTCGAGTCACAAAGGAAAATGGACCAATATCTAAAGAAGGACACAAGTTTCAAGTCCATTGGCACCAAAGCTAGGAAAGAGGTGTTTGTAGCTGTTAGTTTTTGTAGATCGAACAGGTACTTCTACGTGGGAGTGTCTAGCACGTAGAAGTGGTCTGAGGAGAAACTCTCTATACAAGTCTTATAATAGTGTCTTTGGTAAAACTTTATAGTCAATGGTATTGAAGGGACCATAGTATTATGTGTCCCGTGGTACTGGGTATCCCATGGTATTGACATAAAGTCAAGTTATAAAAGGAGTATAAGGAGAGTGTTCTAATCATCATAGTCACATGAGTAAAGGAGATCTTCTGTAGTGGTCATGATCGCAGTTGCAAGAGACGGATTTCCTCTTGTAGCGATCAGTCCAGATCTAAGTTTGAGATCAGAGTTTTTCCAAAGGAGAGCTTCTTCTCTGTTGTCTACTGGATCTAAGGTGGATCTAGGGTTTTGTCTATCCAGTTTGCAGATAGGGTTTGGGGCATCTTTCTGTGTGTTTTGGTCCAGATCTGGAGAGTTTATCCGGAGGACTAATATATTGTTGTAATCAAATCATACAATAAGAAGACAAACATTTACTGGTTTTCCCCAAAGGACTACGGTTTCCAGGGTAAATCCTTATGCATCTTACGTTGTGGTTTTCTCTATTTATGGTTGCTTATCAGTGTGTTTCTTTTTCAGTAATTCAAAGAGTCAATTAATTACTGGTTTAGTATAAGATCTGGTGAGTTGGAATTTTCACAGTAGCGACCCCTATTTTGCCCTTTCCTTTTGTCCAATTTCGCATTCTACACAAGTCATATTTGATCAAACACCAACAAGCTCAAAAAAAGTGTATTGAGAAGTTGTCTTGTCCTAGGGATTTCTCTGGCTCCAAATTCCAAATTGCCTCTATGACCTCTTACTCTAAGATTTATCTTTCCAATATCAAGTTGTCCTCTATGCTAAGAAGAGGGGGAATCTCCTAAAGCATTTCTTTAATGGAGTCTTGTGATAACAAATTGGCTTTAGCATACAGCTCCCGAAAATGCTCATGCATTGCATTCTTTATTGCCTCAAAATCCAGTAGTTGTTGCCCATCTACCTTGTTAATTTCTTTAATGTTGCTTCTATGTTGTCTCCCTTTGATTTGCTTATGGAAGTATCCTATATTTCTATCTCCAACCTTTAGCAAGATACTTCATGAGCACATTCCATATTTCGGCTTGCATTTCATGGAGATACCAACATGTATCTACTTGCCATTCGATTTATCCTTGTTTTGGTTGGTCACCAAACACAAGGGAAAAGGTCATGGCATAAATGAAATGCTAAGGTGGCTATATTAGGTTTATGATTTCATGTAGCATTTGCTTTCTCTCATGTTTAGAGTAGGGTAGGAAGAATAAGCTCTGGAGTCTTGAGAGCAATAGAGTAGAATGAATAAGTTCAGCATGTGAACATTAGATTTCATTTCTTGAGCTCTTTGGCATTATTGGCTTATGCCTTTCTTTTGTCGTAAAGCAAATTTTTATGTAATGAACTCTTGGATGTAATGTGGTGTTTAGGGATGTTGTGGTTATCCATCCCACCCCATGGTTTTCTCTTGTAGTTGGTGGCCATTGCTAACAGTACATTACCATATTTTGGGGTTCTCATGCACTCCCAAGAAGAGCACATGTCCTGCAGTTGGAGTCTTACCCCTTATGTTGTCATGGGTGTCCACATGTGATTTTCGTCACACATTCAATGGGGGGTTACAAGTTGATGGAGATATGGATGGCCCAATGTTGATGATTGATTGGTGGGATCCTCATGCTAGTAACTATGGGATGCAGTAGGAGATGATGTTGCACTTGTTTATGACACATTCATCTTCTTGTAAAGCACCTTGAGATTTTGGTTTTTTTTGGCATCTAGATCACACGGACTATCATTTCCTATGAAGCACTTGGCTTGTTTACACTTGAGTATGTGTTATTGTTAACTTTCCATGGAGCACCCTCTCTTCTAGCACTTGTTTGATGGCATGGACTTTCATTTTGGTGGAGCGCTCTAGCTTTTTGGGTGTCTTTTACACTTATGGATGACATGGATGGGTATTCCTTGGAGGACTCTTGTTGCTAGACACTAGGATGGCATCTTGGTACTAAGGGCTATCAATTTATGTGGAATGTTCTTCTTGTTTCTCTATCTTAGCACGTGTGGAGGCATGTTATTGGCTTGTAAAAGGGGTTGTCCCCTTCCTCATGGGGTGGTTAATTATCATGGACACCTTGGTCTTGGGTTTGATGATTTTATTATTGATTGGTGTTCTCCTTGATTCATGGATCTATCTTCCAAACATACATTGATGAGTTGGTTGATATGTGGGCATCATTTTGAGGGCGTTCATTTCACATGCTTTGAGGTTTGACACTTGATGAGGTCAAAAGAAGGAAAGCGTCCACATTTGGAGTTTGCTTACACAATTATCTATGCTCCATTGATAGAGAGTTTTCTTAGAGAACCATATGTGTGGCCTTGGGTATCATTTGACTCATTCCTAGCCTTGATTGATGGAATGTCCCTCTATACGAGGGTTGCTTGTACACTTTTCATACTTTTAATTATGGAGCATTCACATTGGAGATCATCTATTAAACATTTATGATGTGGGCATCCACTATTTGAGAGTTTATTACGGCCATTTCTATGCTTCAATGGTGGAGCATTCACTTATGGAGCCACATGTGGTTGTTGGAGCATCTTTGACTTGGTTTGCACTCATTTCCATGAATGATTGAGAAAGCATTCCACCTTTGGGGGTCTTATCTACTAGAGTGTTCACCTCAGAGATGTTTCATATGTCATTCCAATTTATTTTTGGAGATAGCGTCCTACCTTGGAGAGTAGCTATTGCGTTTATGATGAAAAATGTTTGGTTTTGGAAAAGCTCTAGGTGTTCAAACCCTAGATCTAGAAATGCATCCATTGCCTTGGAGATCTTTTCTCTGGAACGTTTGCTTGGGAGAGCCTTTGGAGGCTAGGAATTGGGGTTTTTACTTGTCATATTGCCTCTTTGATGGAGGCACCCCTCTCATTCACCTTGGAGAGTTGTACATGTGGTTTTGACCACCTTATCTTATGCATGTTATTGGAGCAATGTTATCAGAACTGGATCGGTCATCGAACCGGCGAAGCCCAAAATGTGAACCGGACCGAAAACCGAACCAGAACCGGAAAAAAACCGTGAAAAAAACCGATCGACTAAAAACTACATAAAATATTCATATTTTGTAAAAAAATATATATATATATTCATGTGCATACATATGAATCCAAACCATTAATACACAAATATGCAAAGTTTCTCATATATATAGCAAGTAGGGTGCAAATAACCAAAACAACACCTAGTGCAATACATCTCTGAGGTTCTGAACCAAAGTACATCAACAAAGAGGCTCAAAATGGAAACCATAATACTAATGAATAACAATAAACTGATCATAGACACAGAGAAAAAAAAAATGTGTTTTTTTTTCTTAAATTCAGTTTCGTGGGTCCACTGTATGGACCGGCCGGTTTGGGCCAGTTTTGACCAGTTCCGGCCGGTTCGGCCGGTTCGGCCGGTTTTGACCAGTTATGGCCGGTTCTGGCCAATTCGATACCCGGTTCAACCGGTTTTGGTCCCTGACCAGACCGGTTACCTCTGTAAACAAGTCGAACCGGCCGGTTTTGCCAGTTCCGGTCTGGTTCCGATCACATTGTGTTGGAGTAGTTGGAGTATTTTGGTTTTTTTAACTCCTCCCAAGGCTAGATCTAGGATGTTTATTGCTATTTTATTGTAAAAGGAGGAGTTGAAATTTCTATAAGGATTTGCTCTCTCCTTCATTTCTCATGGTTGGATTTTTTGAGTTTTTTCTCCTTGGATCTTAATGGATATATCTTTCTCAGTGCATATGTGAAGTGTAAGGGTCTTCTCCTATGAATGTATGGCTTATGTTTCTATTTCTAAATGTTGTTGATGATGTGTAGAATTGCTAGAACTTGTTCTTTTGGGGTCATATGATAAGATTATACCTACCTCGTTGGAAGGGTTTTATGTGAGTCTTTCCCTCTATTTCCCTTTGATGCCTTATGCATGATTGTATTAAATTGTTCCACCCATCTTCTAGATTTGTTGCTTGTAAGACTTCATTGTATAAGTCATGCCCTAATCAACAATGTTTTGATGTGGCATCGTTTAGGCCCTCCTAATCTACTTTATACATTCATTTTTCAACACATTAGGGCTTCTTATGGCATGCTTTACTAGCCCTTGTTGTTTTAACCATTCATGAACTTCCCCTCTTAGATTGGCCCCTTGACTCCAATTGCCCTTATTTGGATTGGCACTAGTGCCTTTATCCTCCCATCACTTTCTTATACTACAAAAGACAAAAATGTTTTGCTAAAGCCTCTCTCATATCACTTGGTGCCTCATTGTCTAGCTTTAGCAATCCTATTTCCTAGGGATACCCCCTTGAGTTGGAGGAGAGCCAACCTAAAATTGGAGAGGGAGTTATTGAGGTGACAATGAGTAGCCCCTCTTGATGCTCATGAGCTAGCACTGTTCTTTTGGGCTTTAATTTCACACGCTAGCTTATGCAGTAACAAAGCCACAAAGGATTAAAATGAAAGGGTATAAGGCCCACATTTTCAAATGGTTGAATAACAAGCAAAATAGGTTTATGGTTAGAGACACCTAAAGGAATAATTTTGGAGAAGATGGATCTGCCCTCTGATATAAGTGAATTGTGCACCAAAAAATGATATAATCTTGTTGCTATATGACCTAGCCCGATTCTTTTGTTATTCCAAGTGTATTTCCCTCTTTTTGGAACTATATCCATTAGATCACAATCTATTATGTTGTTGTAAATGTAACTTCGGAAGATATTCAATTGTATTTTCTATTTATATTATTATTGTATTTTACTTGTACCTTCGACGGAGATGTTTTTCCTCCGTTCGGGGATGTCATTATTATGTTTGGTCATGCAAGGTCATTGATGTAAAACCTCCAATGTAAGTCGGGGCAATAGAACCCCAAAGAATAAATGTAAAATGTATTATTGAGTCTCCCTAGGACAGGTCATCCCAGTCAGGTTAGTGAGGTCGGCCCCATTAGGTAAAAAGGTCACCCACACATAAAGTATAAATAGAGAGCTTGCTCTCTCATTTGGACACGCCACTCACTCACTCAAGTTCGCATAAGCGGAGAGAGAAGACAAGTTCGCTGGAGGAGAAAGAGAGAGAGCTGCAGAAGACATCTTATATTTGGGTTGTCCATTTTGCTTGATATTGTATTAGTGACGAATCTATCTTTGAGGAAGTTGCGGGGTTTTCTCCTTCACGGTTTCCCCGAGGAAAATTATTGTGTCTCTTGTGTTTTGTTGTGCTTGTCCTTCTTTCAGTTAAAGATCCTAGTTAAATTGAATTAAAGCGCAAACTCTAACATGATTTCAGAGCTAACCTAAAAAGAAGGCATTGTGCAGCAGAGAAACTAGGGCTTCCTGGTTCAAGGTCTTCTCTCCACAGATCATCAGAAAAAGAGGGCTAGGCTAACTCGCCCTAGGAGGGCGCATCTTTTGGAGGAAGCAGAATCAAATTTGAAGAATTTTCATTTTTGACCCAGACACTAGTGCTAAGAGCAAACTAGGGCATCAAGCTTTTGGGGTTTTCCTCCATCAATCCGAACAAAGGAGTACATTGGACAACTCACCTTGAGGAGGCACATCTTCCAATCCAATCAGAAGTTCAAAATTCCAACTTTGGAAAATTAGGGTTTCTCTGATAAAACCTAGGCCAACCAGCTCTAGAAACAGGTTGGGCATCTCAAAGTGGTAAGACCTAAATCTTTGCTATTTCCATTTGAGGTTCTCATTTCGAAATGACTCACCACACCAAGCTTGAGGATAAGCTTGAGGGAGTTGACAACTTCCGAGCATGGAAGTATAGAATCTCTCTTGTCCTAGAAGAAAATGATTTGGACAAGTATGTTTGTGAGGAGGTTCCAACACCAGAGGGAGAAGAGGCAAAGGCTATCCACGAGAAGAACTTGGACAAAGCCAAGAGGATTATTGCATACTCCATTAAAGATCATCTCATCCCTCATGTGTCATCCCTAAAGACACCCAAGGAGATGTTCGATGCTTTGACAAAGATATTCGAAGGGAAGAACATTAATTGGAAGATGACTTTAAGGAATCAGCTCAAGAATGCGAAGATCCAACCTTCAGAGATCATGCAATCCTACTTCACAAGAGTCTCTCAAATCAAGGAGCAACTTGAAGCAGTTGAAGACAAAGTAGAAGAAGGAGAGATTGTTATGACCACCTTGAATGGTCTCCCAAGATCATGGGACTCATAAATTCAAGGAATATGTGCCAGGAAGAAGTTGACCCCCTTCAACAAACTATGGGAAGAATGCACCCAAGAAGAAGCTTGGCTAGTGGCAAGAGAAGAGAAGATGGGAGCAAATGATGATCAAGCTCTAACAGCTCACACCAAAAGAAATCACAACAAGAGGGAGGACCACCATCACAGAAGACACAGAAGATCTAGAAGATATCTATCCAGTATTAGATGGCTACACATGTGATGAGAAGGGACATTACTCAAGAAACTATCCCAAAAACCAAGGATCCTCCAAGAAGACTAACAACAAGAGACATCATGCTCGCACCGTTGAAGATGATGAACCAACAAGAAAAAGAACCAAAGAAGAAAGAGATGATTCTTCAAGTGATGAAAAGTATGTCTTAATCTCAGCACTCACGGGCACTATCACACACGAGAGCAATGATTGGCTTGTAGATAGTGGAGCATCCAAGCACATGATGGGATACAAAGAATCCTTCGTCAATCTATCTGAGCATGAGTCACCTCACAAGGTGAAACTTGGGGATGATTATCAATCCCCATCAAAGGAAGTGGAGAAGCTTCCTACAAGCTAGACTCCGGCAAATCTTTGAAGATGAAAGATGTTCTATATGTTCCAGGATTAAAGAAGAATCTTCTCTCCATCTCAGCACTAGATGCTAAGGGAATGAGGGCTACATTTGTTGATGGCGAAGTCCTAATGTGGCCAAAAGGAAAGACAATAGATGATGCAACAGTAATTGGAGAGCAAGAGGGAGGCTTGTACAAGTTGAAGGGACAACCTAAACAAGCATTGGTTCATGACTCCATGGAACCAAGTGAACTATGGCATAGAAGGCTTGCACATGTGCACTATAGAGCACTACCTATTGCAAGCAAAGCAGTTTCAGGACTACCAAAAATCCAGACAAAACATGAAGGCATTTGCAAGAGATGTGCGCAAGGAAAGAATGTAAAGAAGGCGTTTCCCAATAGTGAAAGCAAATCAAAAGGAGTATTGGAAATAGTCCACTCAGATGTATGCGGTCCCATGTCGTCCAGCTCACTAAGCGGGTATGTATATTATGTTTATTTTATAGATGACTTTTCCTATAAGACTTGGATTTATTTCTTGAAAAGTAAAGTTGAGGTATTTAGCAAGTTCAAGGAATTCAAAGCCTTGGTCAAGAATCACATTAAGAAAAAGATCAAGACCCTACGATTAGATAATGGCAGAGCATTCACTTCGGAAGAATTCAAGGACTTTTGCAGAGAATCTGGGATTAAGAGGGAGTTGAGCAGTCCTTACAATCCTCAACAAAATGGCGTTGTAGAACGAAAGAACAGAGCAATAATGGAAGCAGCAAAAGCAATGCTACATGATCAGGATCTTCCGATGCACTTATGGGCAGAAGCAGTCAGGATAGTTGTGTATATACGAGACCATACACCTCACCGAGTATTGAGCAACAAGACTCCCTAAGAATCTTTCTCAGGAGAGAAACCAAAATTCAGCCATCTCAGAATATTTGGCTGCCCAGTGGACATACACATTCAGAAGGAAAAAAGAAGCAAGTTGGATCCTTCAAAAAAGAAGGGAATATTCGTGGGATACAGCAACACTTCAAAAGCCTACCGAATATACTTTCCAGGATTCAAGAAAATCGAGATCAGCAAAGACGCAACTTTCGACGAAGACTCAACATACAACAAATCAAGAAAACTACCTATCAAAGAAAATGAAGTACCTGAAGTGACTAGAGTCAAAGATACAGAGATGAAAGAAGCGATTCAAGAAGATCATGAAGACCGCAACATGGCAGAACCACAAGAACCTGTAGATCCACCTCGTGAGAAGAACTCCCACAAGAGAAGACCGACATGGGCACGTGAAGCAATCCAAGATGCAGAGAAGTATGGCACTCCAGATGGGATGCATAGAGAAAGCAAGAGACCAAAACCATACTTCAGCTATGTGGCCCTGCTATGTGACATCATTGAGAAAGAACCTTCCAACTACGAAGAAGCAGTGGAGAAAAAGGAATGGAAGGATGCCATGACCGAGGAGTACCAATCGATTATGAAGAATGATGTCTGGGAGATAGTTCTGAGACTAGAAGGGAAATCTATTGCGACTTCGAAGTGGATCTACAAGATCAAGCATGCTGCAAATGGTAGCATTGAAAAACACGAGGCAAGATTTGTGGCACGTGGCTTCTCCCAAAAAGAAGGCATAGACTACGAGGAGACATTTGCACTTGTAGCAAGATACACTTCCATCAGATCTATACTTGCATTGCCTACAGTAATGAAATGGAAGGTACACCAGATGGACGTCAAGACAACATTCTTGAATGGTGTAGTTGAAGAAGAAGTGTATGTGGAGGAGCCACTAGCATTCGAGACACATGATAGACAGACTCATGTGTGCAAGTTAGAGAAAGCCTTGTACGGATTGAAGCAGGCACCCAGGACATGGTACGGCAAGATGGACAGCTTTCTGATGAGCTTATGCTTTACCAAGAGTAAAGCAGATTCCAACCTTTACTTCAAGGTTGAAGGCGGAAGACCAGTGATACTTCTGCTATATGCAGATGACCTGTTTCTGACAGGTGAGGATGAGCTCATTGCAGATGCAAAGAGAAGACTTGACGCAGAGTTCGAGATGAAGGACCTGGGGATGATGCATTACTTCTTAGGCATGGAGGTGTGGCAGAGTGTAGATGGAATTTTCCTTGGTCAAGGAAAGTATGCAGTGGAGATTCTTAAAAGGTTCAGAATGATGGACTGCAAGGCAATGGCCACACCAATGGCATCGAACTTGAAGCTATTGCGTGATGCTTCATCAAAGACAATTGATGCCACAATGTACCGACAGATGATTGGTCCGTTAATGTACTTCACGAACACGAGACCAGACATATGTTTTGTTGTAAACATCCTAAGCCAGTTCTTGACGGTCCCGAGACATGTTCACCTGATGGCTGCAAAACATATATTGAGGTACCTGAAGGGTATAGTTGAGTATGGGCTAAAGTATGAGGCAAATCAGAGGATTAACCTACATGGTTATGTTGATTTGGATTGGGTAGGCAATGCCACAAATAGGAAGAGCACTTCGGGAAGCTGCTTTAGTTTGGGATCCAATATGATCTCCTGGTTTAGCAAGAAGCAGTCATGTGTGGCACTGAGTACAGCCAAAGCAGATTATGTTGTAGCTTGTTCGGCTAGTTGTGAGGCAGTATGGCTTCGGAAGCTACTCTCAGATTTGTTTGATCTCGAGCTCGAGGCGACTTGTATCTTCTGTGATAACCAGAGTTGCGTGAAGTTGTCTGAGAACCCAGTGTTCCATGACAAGTCAAAGCATATTGAGATCAAGTACCACTATATCTAGGATATGGTGTAGAGAGGAGCAGTGAAGTTCCAGTATGTGGCAACAGACTAGCAGATAGCCGATGTGCTTCCCAAGCCGTTAGCCAGAGTGAAGTTTGAATACTTCAAAGAGAGGCTTAGTGTTATCCAAATCGGGATTCCTCGAAAGAGGGAGTGATGAGACCGGAAGAACCAAATGCACTAAAGCTAGTTTTCGCATGGTGGAGGAAGCAGGTGGCCCTTGGGACGTAATGTACCTGGGGTGCTCCTAGGTTGTACCCACATGCTGGAGACGCTGAGAGGTCCACCAGTCACAAAGACACTTAGTGTGCCCTAGGCTGGTTCTCGCATGGTCCTTGGGACGTAATGCACCTAGGGTGCTCCTAGGCTATATCCACATGCTATAGACGCGATCTGACCGTTGAGAGACGTAATGTTGCTCTTCGTGTGTGATGATGAGATGATCTGGATACGATGAGATGATAGTAGGAGACGTAGGTGATTGTTGTGCCAATGTAATGTGTGGTCCTAGGTTGTACCTACTTGATAGCTTGCTTGTGGAGATGATGAAGACCTAGATGAGAGCTACGCCTACATCCACCATGAAAAAGGGTAAACTCTGTAGAACTTCTTATGACGGATAGATTCGAGAGATGTCACTAGTCAATGATCAACGAGATGAGGATTGTTAAAGCAACGATGATGATGATCCAGTGTTGATGATGATGTTCCAGCATTGAAGATGATCTAGCGATGATGACGTTGTCCAGAATTTGTGTCCAGAGTGATGATGATTGTGGCAAGAGAATACCTTCCTAGTCAAGAGGGAGTTGTTATCACATCCACAGTAGTTGGGCTACCATGATTGCAGAGCAGTTCACTGTATTTTTCTGAGCCAGGCCTTTACATGAGATCATCCTATGATGAGCAGTATTTTTTATCACTCACGTATCAGAGCAGCCTCAGATCAGACATGCAGTGAACCTTATGCCAAGACTGAGCCTCATGACCTCAAATTTGATGACCAAGGCGACCTTTTATCCCATACAGATGCAGTGTAGTGCCTAGAGTTTCAGCAGCAGTGTTTTAGTGGTTATAGATGGTCCAGGTAGCAGGGATAGGCATATGGCCCAGCAGATATATGATGTGCAATGGCTTTGATTATCTTGCTCTTTTGGTCATTTTAGTAGCTGAACTTAGTATCTAGTGGTCATGATCTAGCAGTATATATATTATATATGGATGTGGTTCTTATTGATTATCTAAATGGTCTTATTACTCATAATTAGAAGCTCTTGTTTTATACTCATTGGTTTTACCCTATGAGGAGTGTGGACATGATCATTCCCACCTTTCTTGGCTTGCTAGCTTAGGCATCACCTTCACGTTCCCCATCCATCCGTTATCTTTCCCACTTTTGGTTTCCACCCTGACTTACACCTCAGCCTATGATATGGACGACCTCCCCACTTTTGCCTCTGTGTTGGATAGCATCCCTGTTAGTTTGTGTCTCGACTCTAAGTTGGCAACAGAACTTACCTTTGATGAGTTGGATTTGATACCTTGATCACTCTAGTCGGTTGCCCCGATGTTTGGTCTTGATTGTGGAAAGTTTCCATAGTTGCTTGAGTTCTGTTGGCTAAAACCTGAAGCAAATTGTACTACCATCATTACATATGTAAACTATTGTTATATCACTTATGAAAGCCCATGGAAACATTTTAAAAACTGAGCTTCTCAAAACAATGAAAGAGAGCTATGAAATTGAATGGAAACTGAAATAAAAAGCACCCTGGATGCAAGCTGTGATTAGTTGTGCTTCTAAGCACATGCAAAATCCCCAAAAGGGTCATATAGGCCTAAAAAACGTAGTGGTTAAATATATGCCAAATCTAAAGACTGTTGGCCAAGAAAATTAAATGTAATGATTAAATTCCTCACGGAGCCTACAGGTTGTGATGTGAGATGGAGTAAGGGACAACTAATTCTAAGTGTCCCCTAGAACTTCAAGTTACGGTTAGACGGGCACCCAGTCCATGGCGGTTCTAAAAAAGATGCTCACGGAGCGGATGCAACTTGGATGTGAGTTGTAGACATTTGCCAAGGTTGAATAAGCACCTCTCTGAACAACTTATTCCATTTGTGAGACAATACCATTCCCTGTGTGTTTATTATCTGACATATGCTTAAGTGTGTATTCCCTTTCCCTTATCCAAAGTATCACAATGTTGAGTCAGTCAAGTCATCCCTTTATCCTAGCCTTGCATTCTTCACCCTCACCCTTTGCTAGCAAAATGTTCATGTCTACAAAATGAGTATATCCTTGAGGTTCTACTTTGAGTAAATGACTGTTTAAACTTTTATTTTGATAGAATTATTTATTAACCGCCAATGAAATGATTCTAAGTACTTTAAGTCTTGCTACTAGAATTGATTAAAAGAGATGCCTTAACCATTTGCACTTGCAACACTAGGCTTTTATAGCCTGGGTCATATTTTGATCAGTTTTGACCTGGTCAAACCTAGTTTGACCAAGTCAACCTTGGGATCCGTGATGAGTTGGACCAGTGATGCTATATGATGATTATTTATGGTCCTTTAATACACCTTTGATGATTCCATACAGTGGACACCGGTTTCAGATGATGGTTGATGTATTTTTTTTATGGTTATTATTATTTCCAGACCATTATTTTATTATTGTCTAGGTATGGCTGAGGCTACAGATGATCTTACAGATTGCCACGGGGTTTTTGGGTACTCATCTCTGGTAGATTTGGACCTTTTGAGTCCATTGAGACACTCAGTTATCAATTTCAGGCACTCTCAGTGATGATATGGTCAGATTTCCACTTTTGTCTGGTTTTGCCATCCAGAAATGGCCTATCCAACAGCTGCATTGAGCTAGCACGTTTCCCTCAGGCGCTACAAAGGAGATTGGGGGTCCAACCGCTTGCTATTACCATATTTCCCCATCTCCAGACATGTTGGTACAGTCAGATTTTGTGCCCAGGCACCAGGCAGTGAGCTACAGGCATTTTGATGGTTTTTCAAGTGGAATAAAAATAGGAGAAAAAGGTCATTGAGGAAATCGATTTGGGCTATTGAGGCAAGGTTTTGGCATGGGGTTTGTTCAAAGGTCATCTGTGATGTATCCCACTCCTCCCACTCCTTCCAGATTAGCTTGCAGCATTCAGTGGGGTCCACACACTCTCCGGGTTGTGATTTGATGTATTATTCTCTCATTGAGGGGGCCACGATTTGGTCATTTGATCACTTGGACATGTTATTTAGTCATATCTCATATCATTGTGCCATGGGGTGATGCTAATGAAGGATAATAAAACCTCCTAGCACCACCATGTGCTCCAAGTTGCTTGTCCTAATCATTTTATGTGATACGCACTTGTCCTAGTCAGTTTTATGTGGTGCGCACCCCCCTAGGGCCTCTTTTAGTGAGTGTGCACCCCTCTTAGTGAGTTGATCCATGTTATATTGTTCTGGATCATCTTAGTGGTTGATTATATTGTATCTATCTTTTGAAATCCACCACTCGTTCATAAAGTGGTTAGGGTTTTGGTCTCTCTCCTTCCTATTTAAGGAAGAGACCCCCCTATTGATAAGACACCTTTGGGCTGTTGAAAACTTGGAATAAAAATAATATTTTTGTAGATCTGCTTCTTTGGCTTTGATGGGTGCTCTTGCAAGTTGAATGTACAATCTTTTCTCTGTGTTATCATTGTGGATCTCATTTGCTTAAACATTTTCTCTGCAGGGAATCCATGTGGGTGAAGAGGAGGACGACTTGAGGGGACGTTATTGAGGGGAAACCCCATATCTTACCTTTGGATCGACCTTTTGTCTCAAGGAGTATCATTATTGTATCTTCGTGACATTGTTGATGCTTTTTGTCTCATATTTTCATCCTTGTAGTCATTTTCATGCTAGATTGATTCTCATACAGATCGTTTTTGGCAGGGGAAGGGCGCACTTGTCTTCTTGGAGGGATAGCGATTTCACTTGAAGGAGTTGGATCTCACTCTTGATTGCCTCACTTGGGAAGGATTATCAATTTGCAAGGTAGCTGCAAGCTTTAGAGGTAAGATCTACAAGGTACGTATCTATTTCATGCATTTTATCCATTGGTCACTTCAAACCCTCATTGTTAAAACCCTAGATTTTTAGATCTGATAGATCTAGCGATAACTTGGGCTTAATAATTAAAACCCCTCACAAATAATTAATAAACCTTGGAGACCAAATTTGGTTGGAATCCAACTCCATTTACCCCTTGATCTAAGGCACTGGGCCTCTCCAAGGGAGGTTGCACTTGTGGGTAGGTGGGCTTTTTCAAGATCCATCATCTAGGTGTTGCTTGTTCCTCATCAAATCATCAGATCTATGGTTTAGCCACCCTTCTAGTGCCATTTCTCTCTCAATTTTACCTTGTGGGCCCCATTTCACTCATTTTCCATAATTCAAGGGTGGACCCCACTTGGATTCTTTTAATTGGCATTAGATCTATCTAGATCTACTAAATTAAACTCATAAGTGGCATATCTTATGCATGGTTGAGCATTTGTCCCTTCTATAAGCCTCCTCAACCAAGCCCTAACTCCATATGTCCACTTACCTCTCCTAGATCTAGATCCATTCACTCTTGGTCTTCTCCTTTTTCCATTTCATGTTTCCCTAGGTGGTCTTGAGTAGGTTCGCTAGCTTTCATTGGTTAGCTAGGGTCTCCCCCTTGGTCTTGCTTAAGCTAGATCTAAAGGAGTGCCTCGATTAACGTGACAACCATTTACCTTGGGAACCGTGGCATCTCTTGGGTCACCTCTTTAGTTGTCCAACGCCTCTACCATCCTTTGATAGGATCACCTTTTGGGACAACTACAAGTTGTGTGATAACAGGAGTGTTGTTGTAAATGTAACTTCGTAAGATATTCAATAGTATTTTCTATTTATATTATTTTTGTATTTTACTTGTAGCTCCGACAAAGATGTTTTTCCTCCGTTCAGGGATGTCATTATTATGTTTGGTAATGTCCTTGAGGTAAAACCTCCATTGTAAGTCGAGGCAATAGCACCCCAAAGATTAAATGTAAAATGTATTATTGAGTCTCCCTAGGACAGGTCGGCCTAGTCAAGTTAGTGAGGTCGGCCCCATTAGGTAAAACGGTCACCCACACATAAAGTATAAATAGAGAGCTTGCTCTTTCATTTGGACACACCACGCACTCACTCAAGTTCGCATAAGGAGAGAGAGAAAACAAGTTCGTTGGAGGAGAAAGAGAGAGCTGCAGAAGACATCTTATATTTGGGTTTTCCATTTTGCTTGATACTGTATTAGTGACAAATCTATCTTTGAGGAAGTTGCGGGGTTTTCTCCTTATGGTTTCCCCAAGGAAAATTATTGTGTCTATTGTGTTTTGTTGTGCTTGTCTTTCTTTCAGTTAAAGATCCTAGTTAAATTGAATTAAAGTGCAAACTCTAACATATTATCAAGTCCTCTAGCATCTCCCCAAATTTATATATAACAAACGAGAAAAAATACAGAATAAGGTGGCATTAAAATCCCAATTTACTATGGATGTTTGACTTGTCCCTTGCTCTTTCAAAAATGCCAATGATTAATTGGAGAACGAAATGAAGGCAACAATATATTAACGAATGGAATGGAAAAACACTGTAAACTGCAAAGCAATACAAACTAGCTGAAATGGTGGTAGCAACACATCCAACTGTAGACACAATGTTTACCCTGGGAAAACACTTTCACGAGAAAAAACCAACAACTTCTCTAGATAATATTATTCAACAAAATACAATGTCAAATCTAGTGCCCAGCACTAGTTACAGAAACAAAATAATGATACACAAGAAAAATACAGAATAACCTCTAAGTAGCTGAGCCCATCTGAGAACGAAGAAGAGAGAGAAAGATAGTGTTATGATGCACCTGTACCAGCACACCTTCAGATATGTGCCCCGGAGGAGAGGGTCATTTTTTTCAGGACCATGATGGGTGTTATCCAACATTCTCTGAGTGGTGGTTATGGCCAGACCCTTTGGTCCTTCTCTTATGAGTACTATGGCATAGTGGTATTGTTGACTACCTCATTACAGGGCTTGTAGCCCTGAGGTTGGTGTTTGGGGCTCCTAGGAGTGGGTCACTGGGTCACACGGCCCCCCACTTGTTTTCTACTTCGATGGTGGTTCTTCCAGCTATGAGGCTCTTGCCTCCTCTTCGGGTCACCTAACACACCCTTCATGTTCCCTTTTCAGCATAGCGCCCTCTCTCCTTGGGCTAGTTCCAGTGATGATGTCATCTTACCATCCAGGGCATACTGCTTGTTTTGGGGGGCGTTGAGGGATTATCAACATTGATGGGGTTATATGGGGCATAACGTCCCCCCTTGCTTACTCCATCCTTCAGCTCAGAGTAATTGGCTCATTTTTAGCTATTTTAGTCATTTTTGGGTAAACTATGGGGAAAATGCCACAAGTTACCCACAAATATGATTATTTTATATTATTTCATGTTATATTTTTAAGTTGACATTTTATATTTTTAAATTGACATTTTAATGGCATGTCGGTCTGGTTATTTTGTAAAAGTGAGTGTGAGAGGCTATAAATAAACTCTCCTCACCTCATTTTCAAAACACAACTTATGGGACAAAATTCATAATGGGGCAAAATTCATAATGTTAGTGATGTGCACCTCTTGAAATAATGTCTTCTTGCTCTTGTGGATGAAAGTTGGATTTTCTCTTGGTTTGCTAATGCTTGGTGGATGCTAGAATTGTTGGAAGAACACATGCTCAAGTAAGTCTAATCCATTTTTAACCTTGCTTGGTGAATGGTAGGTGATTTTTGCTTCTTGAATGATTGAATGGTGGCATGGGGCGGCATTTTTTCTGAATAGGGCCTTTTATCTACCTTTCTATTCTCTTTGAATAGTGGAAACGCTCCCTAGAGGAGGTCTTCATAAAATTTAGCCTTGGATCTCCAACTATGCCCTAGATTAGACTCTTGTAGCAAACCCTAGAGATTGTTACAAGAAGCCCAAGTTTAATAGACAAGGAAAAAGAACTCCGAAAGTAAGGCTGGTCACCTTCCTCTAGGGCTAGGGTTTAAGGGTAATATCCACAAAAACCCTAAGTTGTCACTCTTTTACCTAAGAAACCCTAGTTGTACATGTGTAAATATTATTTTTAGGTTTGTATTTTCATTACTTTTGTAATTTGTTTATTTTACTGTTTTTTGTACATAAGGAAAACCCTAAACAATCCCAAATCTGCCCTAAAAGCCATAGCGACCTCCTCTACCTCCTCTTCTAGGATTCACTCCCCTCCACATTAAGCTCACCCTCCTTTTCCTTCTTCATCTGCACCCTCGCCTTCCTTCTTTACCAACTCGGGCCCCCCTCTCTTCCATCTTCCTCTCCCCTCAGCCTCCTCTTTCTTCCCTCTTCCTTCTCCTTCTCCCTTCCTTTCCTCCCTTCCCTCCTACAAACCCATGGCCAGCCTGCAATAGAGCTCGGCCTAGCCCAAAAGGGCCTCGACCTTGCTCCAAAGGGGCTCACACTTGTCCACAAAGGCTTACCCTTGGCTCGGCCTTCATTAGCTGCCCAAATAAGGGCTGAGACAGCCCTCTTGCAGACCTAAACCCTTTGCTGCCACAGTTTGTAAAACACTTCAAACTGTCAACAATTGACAGTCTTTCTCACCTGTAGCACCTACATAAAGACAACAAACAAAGTTAGTTATTAAATACAAATTGGTTTACTGTTTAAGGCTGTCCATTTAAGGTCAAGGTAAGATCTGAAAAATACTTTTTACTAGCTAACATACAGTATGAAACATACAATTGTTACACAAACATTGAATGTCATATATTGCTAAACAGTTGCGAATAAAGAAGGTGGAAGTGGTGTGGAATGTTTTAATTGCATAAAAGCTCTTTCATATACCTCTTCTTTGACCTCAAAAGAGCTGCTCTAACTGACTTTCAAAACTGTCATACTGCTGCTACAACTATATCAGTCGTCATATTTGTTTTTTGAAAGATTCATTGATTACATACTGCTGTCATAACACTCTTATTGAATGATTTATACTAATGGTGAACTATCTTTTTATGTGCTAGAGTGTTATTAAATGGCTTTGCCATTGGTATTGCATATCTTGACTTGAGCACTTTAAGGCATACACTGACTTGGATACGTTTATAGTAGTCTCTACAAGCACTTTGTTTAAGTAGTATGTCTTCTTCATTCATAGAATCGAATTGATTAAAAGGCACTGATGCAGTGAACAGAGAGCAACTATTACTGTGTGAAAGGATTTTACTTCTTCCTGGTCCAGCACAAAGTAGATCAAGACAAAAATTTTAGAGACAGCCCTTGGTTCCACAGCAGGATTTTTCAATGATGGTGTGAACCATCTTTCATTAGTGGAAAGCTACTATTCATCAAAGAGAAGCATTTTTCCACATTGGAGAGAAGAAATTTTCACTTGTTGACAACTATTATTCATATATGGACCTTTTATCTTTTGGGTCATAATATAATTGGATGCTGGTTATTATTCTCTTTACTATAAAAAAATTTCTTTAATGTACAGTACAGCCATATCTGTATCCCGCAGCCACACATCCTACTTCTGGGGGTTCCATATCAAGAATGATACCCATATCTGATGTACCCGTATCCCCTTTTGACCATGCTACATTGCTCTCAAATAATCAAAATAATTTTTTTCCGAAATTGCTACCAATTGTAAAATTTATCGAGATCTCTGTCAACAAAGTACGCCAGAAGATATTATAGGAATCACAGATCCAAGAACATTATTAATAAAGACTCAATAAACCCACTACCCGGCACAAACAAAAGCATCACGTTCCAAGTCGTGCAGAGATGATCTCATATAACAAAAAGTCAAAATATATCAATGTTCATAAGAAGAAGCCATGTCAGGAAAAGTATTCAATACAGTCAGACATACAGGATAAAACACCCAAAAAAACAGAGCTCGGAATTCAGATAATAATAAAAACGATGTGAATCCTACTTGGAAAGCAATCCCACGTAAGTCTACCAAATAGTGTAAAAAGGGGCGATCATTGGGCATTGCAGGGGGGTATAAAGTGCTTATGTAAGCACGGCGACCTGGTGTGACCGCTCCGTGGCACCTGACCATGTAACTCTTGGTGTACATGTATATTTGATTTTAAATGTAATATATGATGCAAATACCTATATTCCAATCAAATCAAGTGAAACATAATAAAATTGTAAGAACAACAGAACTGACCCACACCACCACCGAACGAAGCATCCATTGCACACCGTGGCTGAAGCCGACGGACCAAAAGCTCATTCCTCGATTGCTCATGGCACCTGCAATTGAGCATAAAACTCAGCCTTGAACAATGAATGGTAACCAGAATGTAGCACATATTACAAGAACTATACACCAAATCTACATAGGTATCAACAACATTTACCTTTGCCGCCTAATAATAACTGGTCCAAAGAACCTCGCAAGTCTGTAACCCCCCGAAGCCTTTAACTCTGATGGTTTTGACCATGGTCTTGCAGAAAGGTTATTTGCCGATAAGGGTCCAACGGAAGCTATAGAAGTAGCCATTCTACAACAAATTTGGACCCTCCACGCTTTCAGTTACTGGTTTTAATGAATTCAACTGCCAAACCCTTATATTTTACCCGATACATTCGTTCCTGGTCGTTCATTGGGAAATCTTAGGTTTATATCATCGAAAAAAACACTAAATAACCATCATTTTTTGGAGTTTTGGGGTTAGAGCTTTAAAAGGCTGTAGAAAACCAGCGTCATAAGCAGAAGTTCCGAGAACTATAACACAATCCACAGTTTTCAGAAGAATCGTACAAAACACCCCAGAGCAAAACCCCGTAATTTTAAAATGTGAATTCACCCTAATAGAAACCCACATGCAGAAACCGAGCTTGCAATATGCATATTATGTAATTGAATCATTCTGAGCTACTTACCTTGGGTTTTAATCGTTGTTGCAATCAAACACGAAGGCGGTCTAGCTCGTGCATCAGGTTCGTCTTCATCGTGAAATTTTAGAGGGTTCTGTCCAATCACGCAATAAAAATAATTCAAAGCATCGGAAAAATGTTCAGAGATTACAATCCACTGACAACACCTTCCGACCCCAAAACATCCATATAGGCCGGAGGAAGGAATTTTGAAGGCACAATTGTAAACAATCCTCCAGGGTTTCGGATATGGTTTTGAAAATTATACCACGAGGGAGGTAATAATCACAAGAAAAGCGAGGTGTTCTAGATGTCCGAAAAATAGCACTTCAAAATTAAAATTTATGAACTCAAAGTTTCATTAGAAAAAAAGAAGTATTAAAGGACTGTAGCTTGAAATTGTTTAATATCTCTATCTTGATAAATTTATTATTGTTATTGGTTATTATCAATTTATCACTGTTATTAGCACATTAAGTGAATGAAGGGTTCACGATGTGGGAATTTGATTTTAAATACATACTGGTTAATGTTTAAAATTGAAAAATGATAAAATGAATTCAAAAGGTTAATTAAATTTAAATAATAAACATTTTATGAATGATTTTAGTTATGTTTAACATCATTCTGTATGAGTGTTGTAATTATAAAATTATTGGGTTTGGGTTGTTTTTGTTGATTTTTAAGAATAGATTAAAAGAGTCTGAAGGTTTCATGTGAGTAGAAAGTTGTTGCCACTTATGAGAATGTTAATGTTGATGGGCTATAAGATTGTAGGATTTCAAGATCTATTTTATATTTTAAGTGATATATTTTATTTTATGTTTTAGAATGTTAAGTTTATATCAAATTTTAAAGATTATGATAATAAAGATATTTTTTATTATATATATTTAACTTTAATCATTGGAACAAAATTTGAAGATAAATACGATATGTTTTAGCTTAATTTTTTTTTAATAAGTTGCACATATTTTAAGACTACTAATTAATAATAAAGTGAGTAGGTTGAATATTGGGTTCCTTCATGGATTAATATGAATGAAAGAACAACCAGCATCATGTGAGAAAGAGAAATAGGATTATGTTCCTTTAATCTTAGAAGATGTCAAAACATTTAAGGAGACCAACTAAGTTATGATCATAATTCAATTTGTTGATTAAGGCATTCAAAGTGTCGGAAGAATAAACAAGATCTTTGAAACAAGGGTGAATGATTATAGGGATCAACATCATGTGAGAGAGAGATAGGATTGTGTTTCTTTAATCTTCGAAGATGTCAAAGCCACCTAAGGAGACCAACTAAGTCATGATCATAATTCAATTTATTGATTAAGGCATTCAAAATGTAAGAAGAATAAACGAGATCCTTGAAACAAGGGTGCATGAGGGATCAATGAAATAATCACCCTTCAATCAAGGATTGATTGAAGGGCTTGGTTAGAGTCTTTGCACTGAGAGGCGCATTCTACAGCCCAGTAGGGGGATGTGTAACTCCTTCTGTGCTCATCTTGGAGCTGACATGTGTCCTTTTAAAAAATAATAAAATATTATAAAAAATAACATGTCGGCTCAAATTAGATTTTAAAATTTACAACAGCATATATAAAACCCCTATTTAGAGTGCAAATGTTGCGGAAGGGTTTGCACCCCAATAGATTTGATCCCTCTTTGCGCTTGGTAGATCCTCTTTTAAGATGGATCTATGTTGGACTATGTTGGTTTGCACCTCGGGAGATTTGATCCCTCTTGGCGCTTGATAGAGCCTAGGATTTAAATCTAGGTTGGTTCTAGTCGTGGGCTGTGAAACAAAACTGGAGTTTGATCGACATTGTAAGGAACAGGTTAAGTTGAAAACACAGATAGAATTATGAGGATTATCATAATGTAAGTAATAAGTATTAAGGATTGAGTAAATCGTTAAGCAAAGGTTTGCACCTTTTTTAGTGAAGGAAAGCAGAGGTTTGCACCTCAAGGGATTTGATCAAATATATTACAATGTGATCAACTTTGATATTTCTTCTTCTTTTTTTTCTTGATTCCACTCTTGCTCCCTTTGGCATCTTCTCATATCGATTATATGTGAAAAGAGGAAGACCATCCAGACCTTTTACTCGTGATATTGTTGTAAATGGGAGTCTCCGTTGTTATTTGTTTCCAATATTTATAGTGTCCTTCTCCAATGTTAATCCTCATTTTTTTTTGCACTATTAATGTAAATATGATAAACTTTGCAACACTGGTTGGGGCCAAAAGAAGTAATGGTGACTTATCTAGAAAATAATCAATTTTTAGTGTTTGTCTAATAGCTCCAATCAAGTAAGATTTTCTTGTACATGCAGTTCATTGGATAATCATTTGTAATGGTTCATTGTTCTCACCTTTGTAATGCTCAAGAATAATCTCAAATGGTTTTATTTGCTTCTCCGCTAAGATTTCAATTGAATAATTTTGAGTACGATTATTATGAACAATTGCATTCAATTGTCGGTTTTCAGATATGAACTGTAGTGCACGATTAGAAGTTTTCATATTAACAAAATTAGATTTCCAATTTTCCTTATTATCACATTCCATGTATCCAAGTATGTCATATTCATTGGTAGTTATATACCGATTCTTATATAACCCTGGAATTATCTCACATTCATGCTTTTGAGAATCTCTTTGCACAAATAACACCTATTCATGATCTCTTTAGCTCACGGTCGTGTTTTCTAGGTTATTTTATATGTTCTGATGATTTTTTTTCTCCTTCTCTTTTATACATTTGTCGTACTTTTCTTTTTTGATCATCAATATCTTCATTATTTGCAATATTATCATGAGGATCCACAATATACCCTAAAACAGAGAAGAAGAAAAAAACTTTAATATATTGAAATCATTGCAAATAGTTTTTATATTAAATAGATAAATTCAATGTATAAATTTAAATAATAAAAAACAATGACTTGTTGAAATCAATACAATTTTTTTACTTTTTATTAAATTGAATCCATACATGTAAAAACAAAACAAAATATGCATTGTTAAAATCAATGCAACTAATCAAATAAATATGCATCTTGTGTTATTTAACAACATTTGTGTGTGGTATATTGGTAAGCAGTAAGGTTATTGGGTGGCATTGTTGAAATCAATGTAACGAATCAAATCAATATGCATCTTGTGTTTTTGAAGAACAATTGTTTGTGGGTTTATTAAACAATGCATTATTGAAATCAATGCAACAATATTTTTTTATTAAATTAATAAATTCAATGCATACACATAAAAAACAAAAACAATGCACTGTTGAAATCAATGCACAAAAACAATGCATTGTTGAAATCAATGCAACTAATGAAATCAACATACATCTTATGTTTTTTAAGAACATTTGTCTATTGTCTATTGGTAAGTATTGAGATTATTGGACTTAAGGTTTAAATCTCTTCTATTTTGTTTATTTCTTATGTGGGCTATAGTAATTTTTTTTACTTCTTTTGTTTATACTTTTTATTACTACTATAATCAATGCAACCATGTTTTTTTATTAAGGTTCAAATCCCTTCTATTTTTTTTATTTCTTATGTCAGCGACAATATTTATTTTACTTCTTTTGTTTCTACTTCTTATGGCTACTATAATATATTTTTTATTTCTTTCTTATGTTTCTACTTTTTATGTCAGTTATTCTTTATCTTTTTTACTTCTTATATTTCTATATTTGTTTTACGCATTGTTGAAATCAATGCAACAATGTTTCTACTTTTCATGTCAGATATTCTTTATCTTTTTTACTTCTTATATTTCTAATAATTGTTTTAAGCATTGTTGAAATCAATGCAACCATGTTTTTTTATTAAGGTTCAAATCCCTTCTATTTTTTATATTTCTTATGTCGACTATACTATTTTTTTTTTTTTAAATCAATGCAACCATGTTTTAGACTTTTTATATTTCTAATATTTGTTTTAAGCATTGTTGAAATCAATGCAACCATGTTTTTACTTTTTATGTCACATATTCTTTATCTTTTTTACTTCTTATATTTCTAATATTTGTTTTACGCATTTTTGAAATCAATGCAACCATGTTTTTTATTAAGATTCAAATCTCTTCTATTTTTTCTATTTTTTCTATTTCTTATGTCGGCTATAGTAATTTTTTCTATTTCTTATGTCGCATATAGTAATTTTTTCTATTTCTTATGTCGCATATAGTAATTTTTTCTTCTTCTTTTGTTCTACTTCTTATGTCTACTATAATATATTTTTTACTTCTTTATTTTATTTCTTATATTTTTACTTTTTATGTAAGTTATAATATTTTTTACTTCTTATATTTCTAGGTTTTATGTAGCCTATAATATAGTCATTGATTTCATTTCGAAAATACAGGTCTTTTTATTTTTATTAATGGGCAACGTTACAATATTTTATTTTTATTATTTTGTTACTCGACAAATGCTACAAGATCTCCCTCATACTGGGTTGTAGAGCGCCTCTCAACACAATAAAAATAGGGTGAAGGGACACTCATGCCCTCGTTCTAGTTTATTATGAAGTACTTTCTAGCATTTGAATTGTAGTAGAGACCTTAATGATGTTATGTCAAGAGTTTTTCAATGAAGGTACTATTTTCCAAGATTTTAATAGTTGTTGATTTACTCAAGGTTCCTATGATCACCTGAAGTAAGGTCCTTACTCAAGAAAAGTGAGGAACCCATATAGCCAAGTAGTGTTTCAATTTCTACACTTAAATTATGTTATTTAGTTTCATGTAGAATGGTTTCCTACACTTTATTATTGTGAATACAGTTTCCTTTAGAACTTTGTTTTGTGCTAGTAATTCAATAGTCTTATAAATGATTGAATGTTTTATTTTATCATTTCATCGAGCAACTGCAACCTTTACAATTATTGTGTCCAGTACTTTGGTGTACATCCTTTGGGGTTGAATATAATCACCATTAGGTTATAATCCATTGATTGATTGAATTTACCATGCTAGTTGTTTGCTTGTAAGAAAAGTGGCAACCACTTCATGCATCCCATGTTTCTTGACTTTGGATTGGAGTGAAAGCCACCATCCTAGTAGGTGAATGGTTGTCGATGAAAAACTAAGGTTGGGCATTTCTTTTAATATAGAAATATATATATTTCATCTTAAGATAAGCAAGTTTCATTGAATCTTTTACTTCAAATATAATTTCTTTAAGATATGCAATACTTGGGTATGTTCTACAATCAATCTATGGTGTATGATGACGGAAGGGGTTGTTGAACCTAGGACATGCTATCTCATTTCACTATAGAACTTCCTTCATTGGATTAGCCCTATAACAACAACCAGTAACCCTACAATATCTTATTCCCTAGCATGAAATTGGAATAAAGGTTATGAAATGGTTGTCAAGGAACGAAGCCAACAAGTTGTTCAAGTTCAGACATTAGGTTGCATTCATTTTTCTAACTTAGAGTCCATATTATACTCATGTGGTTGCATACATAGTGCAAAGTACCTCATCAAGATAGTACTTCCCTAGATCAATAAATTAAAGTAAGGTTGAGGAGTTCAACATTATTGTTGTAACTAGATCACTGGATCTCTATACAAGATGGTTTGTTATTAATATATAAACTATAGTTTTTTTAAGGAAAAAAATGTTATTGTTGTAATTCTTTGTTCCATCACTTATTGGCACCATTGACGAAGAGGTGCTAAAAAGTACACGTAAGTTAGTCTAAACTTCAAAAAGAAAAATTATATATATGTTCTTGTTGCATGCGTCGACATGGAGATAGATTTGGTAGGTTTTTACCAAGATCACATGTTTCTAGCATGATTGAAATAGGTACAAAAATACAAGAACAACAACAAGAGGAAAGTGAAGAAGCCATTCAAGAAATTTTCCAAGAATTTGTCAAGTTACCTCATCGAGGAGCGAAGATTTTTATCAATCCACTCTTTGATTTAGAAAATCCTTTTGTTGACTATGTATCTAAAGAAGGAGCAAGATCTTCATTTCGAAGTATCATGGTTGAAGATGGAGAAGAGCAACTTGAATTTTTTGAATTCCCAAACAAAGAAACCAATCAAGAAACAAGGATGAAGAACATCAATCTTAATGCTCTCCCTCATCTCCATGGTCCTACTATAGAAGACCCCAACACTTTTCTATTTGTTTATTTGAGGTTGTCTACAGGACATGTAATTATGAGGTTGATACTTAGAAGCTCAAACTTTTTCCCTCCACTTTAAAGGAATCAAATTTGAGATGGTTTATGAGCACATAAGGAAACAACTTCGAAAATTGGGAGCAAATGAAGCGGAATTTCATTGAAAAGTATCGAGATTATTCTAAAGCAAGAGATACAAGAGATGAGATTTTTAGAATGTTGCAAGGAGAGAATGAGTCCCGAAAGACTATGAGGAAAGGTTTCAATTGAACTACGATAGGGATCAAAGTTGTACACTAGATGAGGAGTCTCTCGAACTTGTGTTCCACCGAGGAGTAAAAGAAGAACTAATGGAGACACTCAATTTTCTTCCAATGGAGACATCTTCCAATTTTATTATGATGGCATCAAGAAGATATTCAAAAATTACTCCAAAGTTACTAACAAGAACAAAAGGTAGTAGAGGTGTTACTTCACAATAATCCAGATCTACTGCCACAACTCACATTGATAATGAAATAGGCACTTTGTTAAAGAACATGAAAATTGATATATTACATTCATTGGACATGCAGATGGACAAATGTAAATCAAGAAAAAACAAGAAGAGGTAAAAAGAAACTTTATTTATTTTTTGTTATAAATGTAAAAAAAAATGCTAGGAATGAATGTCCACTTAATACTATGAAAAATCATGGAATATGTGAAGAGAAACATCAAACTAATAATTGACCTTATTTTCCAAGTCTTAAAGTTGTTTACCAAGGAGCTAAGGAAAATATGGAGCAGTTGTGATTCATCAAGCAAAGAAGACAAGGATTTACACAACCATTTCAATCATGTATGCCTTATTCTCATCCTCAATATTTTGTTGGATAATACACAAATGAATACTTGACCTTGGTACCCTCCAAATCAACCTAACTAGCCAAATCAAAATTGGTCATACCAAAATCAACCTCAATCATTCCAATCTCAAACTCAATCATTTGTATCTTAGCCTCAAATGCAAAGCCAACATTGGTCCAATCAACCACAAGATTGGAGACTTGGACTCTCCTTTGAAGATAATATGTGGAGCATGTTGACACAGGAGATTGAACGCTCTCATGTCAACTTTCAGTCGGCTAAACTGAGAAGAAACGAGAATGGAAGCTTGATTTTATAACTTAACACAATGCACACTCACCACCTTCACGACGTTTGGTGTGGGAACGTAAATCAACAATACAAAAATATAAAAGTAAAACAAGTACTTATATCATAAACATGTTTTACCAACAAAATAAACTGATGATAACATAATCACAAACACATAACAATTGGTGTGCACCACATCATTACTTTAAACATGATTCCCCTTATTTCTTGTATGTCTACCAACTAATGAGTGGCTTTATATGATAAGGAAATTGTAATTAAAACAATAAATAACAAGGGATAACTATCACACTATGAACACAATTGATCAACTCATTTAACATTTTTATTTGTGATTTTTTAAACAACATTTAACATAAAATATTGAAAAAAAGTTTAAAAGTTGTAAGAAAATATAAAAGAAAGCATAAAATGAAACAAAAAATAAAAGGAATATGAATATGAAGAAAGCTAATTTCTTATTAAAGATAATTGTTTTCATCTATACACTATAGTACTATAATGTCCCTAGTTTTGACCCTTAACATAAACTATGTAAATGCTATAATATCATTGATGTAATTAATGGAACATGGTGAGGATCTCAAGGCAAAGGTCCTACCATGGACATCCAAAATATATATGTGTATGTCAACAAGTAATGTGGTTAGAGAACCATGTGCTGGTAAAGCATACTAGTATTGTAAATGTGATGTACATGTGCATGATAATAATAAATAAATCCACAACTGACTCTGGAAGGCAACAAGAGCATGGGCACGATTATCCTAAGATTAAGAAGGGACGTATGGAATCCATGAATCCTATAGATGAGAGCCAAGTGTCCTAGAGAAGACTGATGAGCCATCAGATGTTAGTTTGATTCATGCACCCCAATCATTTAATGCTTCCAGGAGGAAAGTAGTTGAGACGGTTATTGCCTTGGGGGAAGGAAGGCATGGATCTAAGTTCCTTGTGACAAAGTAGTGTCAGTTCCTTGTGTTAATCGCCCTACAAAAATGGGAATGGGAGTTGCTTATTAGGTAAGCAAACAGTCAAATCGAAGTCATCCTTAATTTACTTGCCAAAATTGGGGGATGGTGCAACAAACCTGTCAGTGACTCTGTTAGTCAATTAATTAGTTTATTTGGTTAAGTAACTCAATCCCTCGTGAGTGTATCTGCCTCGCCCTACCTTCGGAGGAAATCATCCATCCATCAACAAATCTATCATTCTCATATGTGGAGAAAGAGTCGACCCTTATATGGGAGAAAGCGGATTTTGAATGGTGACAGAGTGCTTAGCCGAGAGCCGAAGAGGAACTTGAGAGCGCTATTATTGTGCATTTACTTGTTGTTATGAGCAGTGAAGTGGTATCAAGCTACCCAATTTCCAACTGGTGTCAATGCGCCTTGAACCATGTTGCATGCATGTTCCAAGTTGGTATGAGTCAGGCTAACAAAGTGGTGAAGTGTCGTGATTCCTCAATCCTGCGCCTGGAAGTCCTGATTCCTCACTGTTGAGTCGACCCGAATATATACATTTGTGAATCTTGTTGTAGTCTACGTGGTATGTTGGACAATGTCTGGATTATCCCCTGAGCCAATTAGTTGTGCGAAACTTGGATTGGTAAGCCTTAAAAGACAAAATCCTTTAGTAATATGATCAAGGGTTTGGGTGGTCTTTCTACACACACACCAATATAGTACCTGGAGGAAGGTGATGCCTGAGGGACCATTGAGCGGTGAAGGGGTACCTTCTTGGTGTTGTGTGGGGTGGGAATTGTGGACCCAAAGCTAGCCGAGTCTGCGTAAGGTGTTTGTAGTTTGGAGGCAAACCATATATGACTATTTGTCTTACTTGAATTGTTGTAATCCCTAAGGAGTGAATATAATTTCAAGCAGCGATTGGATTGGAATCCCATAACAGTTTCATGGCCTTCTGGAATAATTGTGGGGTTTGGGTGGTCTTTCTACGCACACACTGGAATAACGCATGCATGGTGTTGTGTGGGGCGGGTATTGTGGATCCCAAACTAACCAAGTATGCGCGAGGTTGATTGCTAGTATTGAGTACCGAAGTGTTGTAGAGCGCGGATATGGCTAAGTGACTAGTGAAGGTTGTGACCTCCTAGTGGAATAGCGAGGTTTGGGTGGTCTTTCTACGCACACACTAGTATAGCACCTAGAGGAAGGTGACACCTAAGGGACCATTGAGCATTGAAGGGTACCTTATTGGTGTTGTGCGGGGAGGGTATTGTGGACCCCGAGCTAATCGAGTTTGCTTGAGGTGTCTTTAATTATGTGGTGAGTCACTAGTTAGCATTTCCCCTTTAGTACCTGTAAATCCTATTAACCCAACAGAGACTAGCTTGGCTTGAGGATTGAGTCTGTATGACAGTAACAACCTGTTAAACCAACAGAGGTTGTCTTGGCTATGGCCTTGTGCTTATTTAACTGCAAGTGAGCTCTGGATAGTTCCCATTTCCTTAAGGTAATCATGCCCAGCACTTGGTGGCCTCTTGGCATAAAGAGTATATGCTAGACATAGTGCATACAATTGGGTGGAACATTTCTCTTGCGTAGTCAGTTGCTCAGAGAAGCTTCATTCAAGATAAGTGTTATGTGATGTTTCATTATTGTTATTCATTTCCATTGTATGAATGTTGATCTGAATGAATAATGAGATGCATGTTGTATATAATGATTATGAATTATGATTTTTTTTTTTTAATTTTTTTTTGTGCTAGGGGAATCGACAACTGGAGATTGGGATGGTACTCGCGTGACATGGGGTCCAGGGATCCAATCCTGCTACCACTATACCCCTAGGTTCCCCACACACCCTGCAAGCATGGGACACGGGTAAAGCTAGGTGTGATTTGAACTCGTGACCTCCAATTTACAACATGTGACTTCATGTCAAGTGAACCGCCAATGAGACACACTCGTGCGAGCTGATTATGAATTATGAATTGCTTAGATAGAAGTAATTTGATTCGAGATATCTATTGGATGGATATATGATGGTGTGCCTTATAAATACTTGCATTTAAATGTATGATTTATGTAAAAAGTCCATCTATGCATATAGTGTTAACTTTGTAGGAAGCCAGTGAATTGGCATTGCAAACTGAGTTACCACAGGGTGGTTAACCTGTGTGGTGGTAGTCATGCAGCGGTTAAAGACAGTCGTGCAATGGATCACACGATAGTTTGGTTTAGCGTGCGCAGTATCGCTGCACAATAAAGGAATTGATAAGCGCAGAAGAACGCAAGGTCAAGTTAGTTTATGCAGTATCACAAGTGTAGTTCCACACTTAATACATTGAAATCATGTGGCGTAGGCTATTATGCAATATAATAACTAATATTTAGACAATAATGTATTGGTATCAAAAGTAGGAATGGAAAAAAAAGATCCCTCATGGTCACGATGGGCCATTGAGGCCGATGGGGATGTGACGGGTACAATCACAATTTTCCTTTAGGCGTTTGTGAAAGCCAGGACTATAAATTGTTCAGGCACATATGACTAACATTTCCAAGACCGCTTGGTTGTTGTGTAAATAACAAATAATGGAAATCGATACTGACAAAGCTACAAAAAACCTCGTTGATTAGTTTTGTAAGTTGGTACTATCCTCAACAACCAAGCAACCAATTAGACAAGCTAATGGCGAATAAACGAACCCTTACATCAACAGACAAATGACATAATATACCTCAAACAAATAATGTTGACACTCAACTTCTCGTTTCTGCCATTTAAAAGAATTTATGTTATCAACAAAATAGTTAGATTCTAACACACTAGTGAAACTAACAAAAGCGACCTTAAAGACTAAGAAACTAGCTCACAACATCCCATATCAAGTGTAATATTTGGAATCCTTCTTTTTGTTGCTTGATGTCACTATATAGCCCACCACCAGGATGGTTGGTGACTCATAATATTTGAGTTGGTTTGAAGAGCATAACTAACTAATGACACACCTCAAAATAGAATAACCACTACACAACGAATGACCTTAAGCATGCAATAAGTAACAAATCTAGATAAACATATTTGGAGACATAGTAGTCAAGCGTGGTCAAACAAGAGGGTCTCCTTTCCTTTTCATATATCTCTCAGGGGGATGAATTCCCGAGGATCTAGCAATATGCTTCTTGTGACTCCCATACCATTGATTTTGAAACAAGCACATGTTATACATATGCATCATAAAAACTGAAGTGACCATAACCATGCACAATAATTTATCATTGTCATAATACCCATACATAGATGCAACAACAAAACATATAAGCATATGTTCATCTCAACATCAAGCATGTGTGCTAAAACATATGTAAAACAAAACATTCCTATAATGTTTCATGTCATTTAAAACAAGCAAAATACTCTCATCGGTCTCAAAGGAGTGTTGCCATGTCCATCACCACGAAATAAGTGTACATACAACATCATCCATAAAAACCAAATCTACCCAAAACTTGTTGTGCATTTACATGTTCATTTGAATCATAACAACTACTGACTTTAAAAACACAAATCACAAAATTTATAGGTGAAGGTCCTGAAATGAAATTTATGGCAAGGCGAAGGGCCATTAACCATTTCCATGACCATTGCCGAGACTACCAACAACTCTAGCCTTCATTATGCTCATTACTTACTTCCCTTTAGTCCTTTTAGGAGGGGGTGGTTCATGAGATGGATGCTCAGGATCTTGGGGCTTTTCAGGGTTATTTTCATCCTTTTGGGTTTCGAGTTTAATTCCAAAGGAGGAAGAACTAATTGATGGATGCACTGAAGGTTTTGGGTTATGGGATCCCCAACCAACCACATGGTACTGAGGAGAAGTGGGCTTGAAATCCTAGGCATCATTGTGAACAGGGGGGTCTGGAGGCATCTGAACTATGCTTGGGTGAGGTTTGAACTCAGATTGAGGTCGAGGCAATGAAAGTTGTACATGAGGGGCTCCTAGAAATAAATAGCTTGTTTGGGATAGCTCAAAAAAACATTGGAATCAACATCAAAGTGAACAAAGATTCTCACTCTCTTCCTTCTCCCTTTTTTCCAAACATATTGGTCTATGTGGCCTCCACCTCTCCTGGCCTTCTAGAACCTCTGTTATGAATCTCATGATTGACAAGCAAATGAATCATTCAACTACATGCATATAACCCTTAAGCAAACCATTTAAAACAAAGCCATTGCATTTATCATCAAAATGAACATAATTTTGCTCACACGTAATCCCAATATCATGTAACAAGTATGTATAGTAGATGCATACAACTACTCATTTCACTTTAGTGACCAACAACATCAAAATGCATTCATTAGCATGAGTCGCCTAGTTGTCAGGATGGGACTTCCTCAGGTTATAAAAAGGGTAAAAGGCAAGACTATGAACTAGGAGTGAGTGAGAAGGTGTGGCCTTGATCAGTTAACAAGTATGACAAAGCAAGACTGGTTCATAAGAAGAATGGACATCACAAAATAACAATGGTTTCATAATTATCTTCTACTATCAACATAATGCATGAACAAAAAATTCGCCATTTTCTAGAAACTGACCCTCCAATTATTTTAGGACTATAACCATACCAAATCCATGTTGGTCTCTGCATGATATACATACTTAACCAAACGACATGATATTATGGGTTTAGTATACAACTGCAACAGCTTGTATCTCAACTAGTCTTTTGAACCAACATCTAGAATTTACATCCCTTATTCATTTCCAAGGTTGCCTTTGACACAATAATTCCATCAATCAATACTGGAATAACATATAAAGAATATGTATACATAGGATGAGCCTACAATATATTTCCTTGCATTCATTTCAACTCAAAACTATAGCTAATTGAGAGAGGAGGGGAGACTTCACATGTTTAAACAGGGTGCGGAATAACAATCCTAAAGCCTTGCACCCAAGTCGACCATCAATCATAACTTCTATATGCAACCCAACATCATCTGGAGATACATAATTTAAATTATGGAACAAACCTTCAACACAACCCATGAATTCATGATGTGAATTGGGACAACCAAACAAATAGACCGACCATCTCTTCAATCATATATAACAACAAACACCACTGCAATCAACATAAGGGGAGGCATAATGCTCAAAGAAAGGCATATGATTGCAATCCTGGGGCCTTACCAACTTAGTCATTGTAACCACAAGGCATCTTTCAACAAAGCATTCTTCAATAATAACATAGAGGTAGACTACTAGTAGGGTTTTAACCACAATCGACGAGCTTCACCATTCGAGCTAAGGAAAGCGAGTCCAGGAACATAAATGGATTGATGCATTTGGTAGTATCAAAATTCATTGTCCTCAATATTATGAAATTGTAACCCTTTGACTGGAGCTTTGCATGAAAATTCAACAAATAAGAGTTCAGCATTCGGGTAAAATACAACTTAGAGTACAACCGCCTGGGGAACATATAGCACAAACATCTATTTGATGCCAATGTTATAGGTTGACTAATCTTCAAATCATTCACCAATATACCCACATTAACCAAAATAACCTAGAGGGTACCCACACATAACAAAACATATGATCATTCACCTATATAGTGTTGCTCATAACAAGTTTAAGTTTGGCAAACAATCCCAATGGTGACACACAGGATTCAACAATGAACACAAGGTAAGGGATAGGCAAATAGGTGAACTCCATAAGTTAGTTTCAGAGGGTCGAGTTCAAGCCACACACATAGACAAGTCACAGTCAACATATTCAAGGGTTGGCGCAATTTTGGCAAGGGATGGAATAGCTTAACCGAGCCAAGACAAAAATCACAATACATATATTCGTATGTATACACAAATGATTCACAATGGTCGAGGGACTGCAAAAGAATACAATTAGACCGCTGCATGGATGATGCAAAACATAGGTACCATAAGAGTATACACACAATGAATCACATCCTTATCCCAATATTTCCCATTCACGCGGGCTTCCATTTCGTTGCAAGAAAACCAAAGAAATGAATTTGTCATGCATTATATCTCTTAGCTAGGTATGGGCACCAAGGTGAGCGGGAAAGCAATGATAGGGTAGTGGGGTAGGGTAGATAGCTAGATAACCAATCAAATTAAACACATTTGATATTGAAGCTAAACCATTTCATCTAAATTTGTACATGCCTCGTCCAAATGAGAGATAAAAAACCAATTGCAAACTTGTCAACTAGCTAGGTTGTACACACTTGATCCCACTTCCAAACTTTCAAACCTTAAGCCAAACTTCGTAGTTTTTAAATATTTTCACATTAACATTAGCCACCAAAATTTCATAAGGAGAAAAGTCTCAAAGATGTGTGACTGGAGAAGAAATGCAGAGAATGAGCGTCAAGTCCAACAAAACTCTACTTACCAAGTTCAAATTCCAACAAAATCCAACATTTACTCACCATATCGATCAACCAATACACCACAACATGCAAGCAAGGTGGCGAAGGGATCAAAATCATCAACCAAAGACACATGGCAGACATTACAACAACAAATGTTACAAACATTAAACCACAACGGTTGATCAACATATGGTGTTTTAAGTACATCGTACGTAGGATCAATCCATTTAATCTACAAATGATCTGATTGATATACAATGTCAGTTCTCGTATTGTTGCATAGGACGAACATTAAACACCACAACCGTCACTTTACACATATAATCAACCAGCTAAATCATCAACAAAAGTCTACATCATATGCCAACTCAACCATAGAGCAGGACGACACCATTCAGTCACCCGTTGCCACGAAGTGGCAAGTCATCGATCTCATAGCGCAGGCGTACATATCCTTGTTTCTCCCGCATGTTTTATCCCACATGCATAATACAATTCAATTCTCGACTCAATATAATCACTGCTCAACAAAACATGTTACGAGTAACATCAAGGAGTTAGGCTCGTGAGCTCGATGCTATTGTAGGACGACATTTACGGCTTGATTTGAAATGTGTAAAATAGTGAATTGCAGTGGTACTGAATATGTGTGAATAACAAATATATCAAATGTAATATAAATATATATGATGTCTCCACTAGTGAAAAGCAAATTTTAGCATTTCAAGTTTCTCCACTAGTGAAAAAACAAATTTTAGCATTTCAAGTTTCTTTGCATTTGTATAGAACTGAGTATATCATGAGGACCAAACTTTTTCTTTTTCCAGCCAATGTCACAATCACATCCATCATAAGACAAATGTATTGTGTTTCCCATTGATACCCAATTTTTTTTTTTATAGGTAGGGCCCCCTTGTTTGATCACAAAAGTACAAGAATACGTAGAAAGGAGAACCGAAACAAGGCTTCAAAATGTCTATTTTTCCAGGACTAAAACAAAATATAAAAAACTTATGCAATTTTGTAACACTTTGCGAAATCAATCCTTCATGTTGTTTCAAGCATCAACAAATGGAAACTCCAAAGGGAGGGCTACGTGAGTAGGCCAAACCCACAATTTTTGGTTTCGCATAAGCAAACAAGATAGACCATGATAAGACTCGATAACAAAGAAGATAAAGTGACACATAGACATGACTATGGTATAAATGATGCATCAAATGTACAAAAGAGGACTAGGTATTTAAAGTCTTGCAATCCTGTTCAAACAATAATCTTTTCAATGGAAAAAGCATAGGCTGAGACTATCTTACCAGCATCAAGTTGTCCAAATATTTAGTCCCTATCGAAGCAACCTGCATTCAACCTTATCTTTAAAAAAATTGATAGATCAATTAGCATAGAAGAGAACATTCACATAGTCAGCATATTGCAGCTCTGTGAGATTTCTAGTGCCTTCAGTAAGTTCTAGCACAATGGTGTATATAGAAAAAGTATCAGAAGAAGCTTGTACAAGTTTTCTACATGCTCATATACATAACAAGTAAATCAAATGAAAATAAAATAACACGAGAAAATAACATAACAAGTAAAGAAAATCATGCAAGAAAGCAAATAAAACTACAAAATTGCTTTCGTTGCTTGAGTTATTATGACTGGGGTGCCCCAAACTAGGGTCAAAGTAATGTTTCACTTGAGAGCCATTCGTAGTATAAGTGAACAGTTTGTCATCAACATCCCTTAAGAGGTATTAGTTACTCCCCACTACAACAATGATAATATATGGACCAATCCACATTTTATGAAACTTAGTATGCTTGCCTTTATCAACATGAGCAAAGTCTTGTAATAAGACCGTTTTACCCACTTCAAAAGTAACAGTCTTGGCATGCTTATCAAAATACTTCTTGACAAATTGTTGTTTTCTTTCCACATTATCCAACGCATGTTGTCTTTGTTTACCTAGAGCAAGTAAGGTATGGAATCTTTGAATCAAGTCAGATTCCTTCAACTCTTCAACCTAAAAAGCAAGTCTAAATGAAGCAAGTTGTAACTCAACGAGCATAATAGCCTCTTGACCATAAAGCCGTTGGAAAGGAGTAACAACAATGCCAATCTTAGTGGTGGTTCTATCAACCCATAAGGCATACAACAATTGTAAATGCCATTGTCGAGGTTTATCATCTATGATCTTCTTCAGAATTTTCACAAGTTGTTTATTGGTGGACTTAGCTGGTCCATTTCCCTAAGGGTAATAGGAAGATGAAAACGAACGTTTACTCCAAAATGATCACATAAACCCACAAATTTAGCAAAAATGAAATCAAAACCATTATCCGACACCAGCTTCAGAGGAATCCCAAATCTAGGAAAAAGTGTATCTTCCAAAAAATATATGACTTGATCATTAGTTGAATACTTGAGGGGGACAACTTCTGCCCACTTACTAAAATAATATATGGTAGTTAATATAAAAATATGGCTAGCTGATGAAGGTGGGTTTATAGGACTGATGATGTCAAGACCCCACTTCTCAAAGGAACGAATTGTTGTGACAACTTTTAGGGGCATATCAGAAAGTTTCAACCTTCACGTTGCATGTTGACATATGTCACATGATTGCACAAACTTAAAGGAATATTTGAAAATATTGGGCCAATAATATCCTACTCTCAAGACTTTGTGAGCAGTTGTTCGAGCAACAAAGTGTCCTCTAATGTGAACTTCTTCTTCAATAGAGCCATGCAAAGTTTTAAGCAGTTTATGAGTAGTTTCTTCATCCACACAGCGCAATAGAATCCCATCATGAAATCTATAAAACAAGAAAGAGCTAAGGACCAGATACTTATAAGCCCAAATTCTCAACCTTCTGCGATCATTATATTCAAAGGTGTTAGGGAAATGTTGATGAGTCAAGTAATAAATGATATTTTCATACCATGGATGGTCAGACAATTCTATAGCCTCATCCTCCACATACAGTAGATTTGAGTGAATCTCTTCATTTGATTATGATTCTGATAATGGGTGTTGGCAGTTGTTATCGTGAGGTCATGCTCCTGGATCTTAGTAAGCCAATGGGATATTTTTCCAAAGAGAAGAGTCTGTGAAAGCATAAATTTGATAGTAGGCAAGGGCACCTTAACTTCTGTGTACTCCCAAGGATCGGATGCCTAAATTTTTTTGTAGATTTGACTAGGGAATGAGAGTGCTTCTCTATTAGGGAGTATTTAACGTCAGCCTTTGAAGTGCTATGACTCATAAAGGCTATCAGTTGTTTAAATATTTCATGATTTTTTTGCACAAGCATAGCCAAAATAGCCCCCTTAGTACCATTAGTGTAGATATCAAAGTCCTTAGTGAAATCTAGGGTAGCAAGCATAGGTGCAGAGGAGATGGCTTTCTTAATCTCGACAAATGCATTTTCGACACTTTCATCCTAGTGAAAGGTTTGGTCACCTTCTAGTAGATTATGTACGGGCTTGACTATTCAGGCGAACTTGGGTATAAACTCATCCACAAAAACTATTTTTCCAATAAAAGCTTGAATATCCTTTTTGGAGGTTGGTGTATGTAAGCTCTGAATGGCTTTCACCCTTTTCAGATTAATGTTAATAATTGCATCATATACAATATGACCAAGCAACTTTCCTAAGGGAGTATGGAAAATAGACTTGGTAGGATTTAGAGATATACCGTACTTATGACAACACATGAATACTTGTCTAAGATGTTCAGAATGGTCTTCTCGGTGCTTAGAGTGGACAGTAAGATCATCTAGATATACATGTATAATGATCCCAATCACATTGTCAAATGCAACATGCATGGCCCTTTGAAATTTAGCACCTACATTTACTAAGCCAAAAGGCATTCATTCATAGGTGAATGTTCCTCATCTAGTGGTGAACGTGGTCTTGTATATATCAACCTTCTCAAGGCAAATCTAATTGCACCTAAAAAACCACCTAGCAAGGAAATAATTTGTGACCTTGCAACTTGTTACAAGATGAGCTCCATGTTAGGTAAAGGAGAATTATCTTTAATGCTTTCCTTGTTCAGAGCTTGAAAATCGATGCATAGATGAATGTCTCCATTCTTTTTCTGAACAAGCACTAAGTTCGCTACCCACTCCAAATATTTGATAAGGAAATTGATCTAAGCAACAAGCATTTTATCTAACTCATTCTAGATGGTGGCTTCTAAGGAAGGATTAATAGGTCTTTGTTTTTGTCGCACAAGAGTGGCATCTTCTTGAATAGGAATGGCATGCTGGATGATACCAAGATCAAATCCTCGCCGGTCAGAGTATGACCAAGCAAAGACATCGTGAAATTATTTGAACATAACTAAAAACTAATCATTTTATTCTTGCGAGCATGTGGATTCTATGTAAAAGAATCTAGGTTCTTCTTCTGACACTATTATTCATAGGTATTATGTCATTGATCTTTCTTTTATACTATTGCTTCATAGGGTGGTGCTTGATGAAGTCACTTGAAGAAAAGGAGTTCTCTAAAGGGGCCAATCCCTTAGGAAATTTATATTTCCCTAAATAAATTACTTCAGTCGAATCATCATGCTTGTTTGTAAGAAGTGCTTGTAAACTCTCAACACTAGCAAAGACTTGCCAAGATTCATCATTATCAGGTAAATGTGGTCTATACAAGGATACCATTGAACATTCTAGGATTTCTTGGAAGACATGTCTATAAGGTCGGTCTGCATAAGAATCTAGGCTATCAACTACAACGTTTAGTCCTCTTCGGACATGAGTGATGTTGAAGCATGAGATCCTGTTTATTATTTTTGAGACGATATTGGTGTATTTCCTCATGAGTTTGTTGGAAGGTGTGTAAACTTTTATGATCAAATTTACAATCAGTTCAGAATCTCTGAACATGGTCAAATTATGGCATACTAAGGCTAAAGAGTTTTTGAGGCCTAGCAATAGGGCCTGAAATTCAGCCACGTTGTTGGTGCATGAAAAATTCAATCATAAAGGGAATGAATGAACTTTCCCAAGGGCAGCGTGGATGGTAATTCCTGCTCCATTTCCTTCTTCTGAAGCAGCACGATCGAAGTGCATGTGCCTTATTTGATCACTGGGCCCGTTAGGTGAAATGGGTTTGGAGTCTTCAATCTCCTCTTCCAAGAAGATAGAGTATACTCTGGGATCTGCTTCTATGAAGTTGATCATTGGTTGTGGAAGTGTTTCAATGTAAGAGACTATTTGTTCTTCTTGAAACACGACGATGATTACGTTTTTGAGACCCCTTATGACAATTAAATGCAAACCATCCATTGAATAGTACCCATTAGTGAGAGATTTCCAATCGCTCCTAAGAATAATTGAATAGTTTCACACACCCATGTCCATGACCTGGATGTTGCAAGTGGTGCATATCTCGGTGTGGGAGCACATGAATAGGGTAACATCCTTAACCTCGCCTATGGTAGTATGTCACTGCTTATTGAAAGAAATCATTTTACGAGGCCTTTTGTTGGTGCAGGAGAGCCCAAATTCTTCCATAATAGTCTTTGACATTATGTTAGGACCCGACCGTCCATCTATGAGGTAGTAATGAGCGACCTTGTCATAAATCTCCATGGACACATAGAATGGAGGGTTCTTCGGGGGGATCTGGGTGAAGAATGAGTCTACATGGTTAGGCTTGGATGTAGTTTCTTCATTCTCCGTAATCAATTTGGCATTCAGGTTTTGAGTAGAGGGTGGAACATTAGGGAAGTCTTGAGCTAGGAATTTCTTGAAATTCTCACTCGACTCTAGGATTCGTGTGAGATCTAACAAAGTGATGTTGGCCTTGAATTTAGATAAATCCTCAATGATTTTGTATTTTTCATTAGGGCCAGATGATGAAGCAACTAGATGTTATTGAGAAGTTTGGTAGTGGTTAGCACCCCTAAAGGTATTGGCAACGGGTTGTTTTTGGGTTGAGTTAGTGAAGTTTCTACTGAAATCAATAGTTTTATTTTTGTCGTTCAAGGTTTGGCTTCGCATAACAATGAACATGTCTTAGTCTCGTTCTTCTAATGTTTACCATGTGGTCTATCCTCTTACCGAATATATGTCCGTTGGTCACTTTCATTAGCTCGCAGGTGTTGGAGTCATGGTACTCGTCACAAAAGTTGCACCAAGTACGATTCAAGATGGTCATGTTTGGAACATTTGGAGGTGGGTTTTGAGGTGGAGGAGGAAGTGCGAGGCTCAGTTGGGTTATAGGATATGAAAATTTTCTTTCGAAGGAGATCATTTGGTTGTTCATGTCCTACATCAGTTGTAGGATGGAGGTGAGATTTGGATTCCTTCTTGGATCAATCAAGGGAAGTCTAGTTCTTTTAGCTTGTTCTTCATACTCTAAACATGTTTGCAAGGCTAAGCCTAGGTCACTAATTCCTTTCTCCTCTAAACGATTGTGGTAAGAAAAGGGTAGCGTACTGTAATAATGGATCAAGGCCACTTGACTGTGAGGTTAGATGAGCTCAGGGATTTGATTGTAAGCTCAACTAATCACAAGTTGAAGGATTTTATCGTCTCGCCTGATTCATATATCAGATTGTTGTAATCTCTTAGCCAATCAACTAGGTTTTGTAGTTGCCCATAAGTGGACCTAAACCAATAACAAAGTTTAGTCCAATTTGAAAAGGACTTAGGGGGTAAGTCAAAAAATTCTGCTGTGGATTTCCCTTCCAGGGAACTAACAAATAGATGCATGCATATGCCATTGATATTTGTCCCTATGTTATGACAAACGTTAGAAAACACATTTAGATGCTCCTTAACCATGCATGTTTTGTTGGTTAAGAATTTAGGCAAGTAGTCTTTGAAATTCGACAATGGAGTGGTTGCAAAAGCAAGATTAAGGCATGAGAGAATGTGCTACAGGGTGTTGTTGACATCCTCCTCAAATTGGAAGAGTCCATATTTCCAAATAAATTTACCCGAATTCATGGTGGAAGTAGTAGGATTACACCCACCATGCATGCATCCGAGTGAGTTGGAGGATGTTGTGGATGATGTCATTTTTCTATTGACAGAAGGTGGTGTCACAAAAGATGGGTTAGCACCAAACAATGATTTTCCTCCTAAATCCGAAAGAGATCGAATCAGGGATTTATGTAAGCAATTCAACTTCTTCTTTCTCCCCCCAACTTCTGATAACGATTCAAACTTGGGAGATTATCTTCTTACACAACGAGATTGTTTAGGGGAATCAAACATGGAGCACTATGGTGCATGGGGAGGTTCTATGGCTTGCCTGACAACTAGATCTCATTGTTCTTTTGAAGTGATTTCTTGTCATACAACTTCCCAAGAGTTTTCTAATTGTTCTCTACTTTGTGTAGAGTCCAAAATGAAGTTGAACAGTCCTGAAGTGTGACTGGTTTGATCAAGAAATCCTAGTGGAAGGTCTGGTTGTCATCTAGAAAACAAAGTCATAAGGAGACATTCAAAATCATGCTGAAGTTTTGTGTGAATAGGCAAAAAACAACATACTAAACTCAGTTCCAAGATCAATTGACTTGTTGTAATGGGGGTAGCCTATTATACCAAAATCGGGCTAATAGGACAACAAAAAGTCAGTATTTTAAGCTCATTAAATGTCTCTTCAGTTTTTTAAGTAGTGTGGACTAATAGGTGCCCTACAATATCTCCTTGACCCAAATGATCAGGATGTAAAGAAAATGACTCAATCATTTATCTTAAGCGTCAAAGCATGGAAAATAATAGGAAAACTAAAAGAAACTGATAAAGTTAAAAAAATAGTAAACAAGACAACAAAGCCAACCCAGGCAACAAAACAAACATAACATAATATAGACCTTGAGGCACGCTTTTCGTATAACTGGAAGATTACTAAGAAATCCACATATTGGTATCCAAAAAATGTTGACACAAGAGATTGGATGCTCTCACATCAACTTTTCAACCTCTCAGTCGCCTAAACCAAGAAGAAACAAGAATGTAACCTTGATTTTATAGCCTAACACAACGCACACTCACCACCTTCACGATGTCCGGTGTGGAAACATAAATCAACAAAACAAAATAGAAAACTGGACCAAGTACTTTTATCATAAATGCGTTGAGCCAATGAACTAAAATAACGATAACATAATCACAAACACATAACCGTACCTTGTATCACAACATTACTTTAAACATGATTCCCTTTATTTCCAGTATGTATGGCAATTAATGAGTGGCTTTATATGATAAGGAAAAAGTAATTAAAACAATAAATAACCAGGCATAACTATCACATTATGAATACAACTGAACAACTCATTCAACATTTTTAGTTGTGATTTTTTAAATGACATTTATAACATAAAATATTGAAAAAATCTAAAATAAATGTAAGAGAAAATACAAAATAAATGCATAAAATGAAACATAAAATAAAAGGAATATGAAAATGAAGAAAGCTTATTTATTATTAAAGATAATTGCTTTCATCTATACACTAGAGTACAATCACGATGTTCCTTTAGTCTTTTACGGAAGCTGGGACCATAAATTGTTCTAGCACATATGACCAACATTTCCGAGACCGCTTATTTGTTGTGTAAATAATAAATAATGGAAATCAATATTGTAAAGCTACAAAAAGACTCAGTGAATACATATGTAAGATGGTACTATCATCTGCAACCAAGCAACCAATTAGACAAGCTAATGGCGAATAGTTGAACCTTTACATCAACAAACAAATTGTTGATGTATATGTAACTTCAGAATGTATTTCATCTATGTATATTGTACTCCTATAGAGATGTGTTATTCCTCTATAAGGAAGTGTCGTCATTTGTATTGACAAGTGTCGCAAGTGTCGTAACTCGCCGATGGGTTATTAGACCACCATGTGTGGGGTCGACCCTGATTAAGTTAACCATGGGTGATTGTACTAAGCTAGACAAGTCGGCCCCATAAGTTTATTGGGCAGTCAGGACAAGTATAAATAGAGATCTCCCGATCTCTATTTTGATCATCTCATTATGTCACTGTACATCACTTGGAAAGTAGCACACATGTGAGGAGGAGGATCAGCTGCTAAGAGAAGACTATCTCTTGTACTTGGGTTGTAATTTGGTTGTACTATTGCTCTATCTATCTCTGAGGAAGTTGTGGGGTTTTTTACCTTAGGGTTTTCCCCATGGAAACTCTGTGTGTCTATTGTCTTCTATGTTTGCTTCTTGTGATGATTGATATGCTTGCTATGATTGATATGCATTGATATACTGTACATGTTATTCTCTCAGTAAAGATCCTAGAGTATATTTAATTAATGCTAAAAAATTAACATGGTATCAGAGCTAACCTGAGAAGAAGACACTGTGCAGTTACGGAAGCTAGGGCTTCTTTCTTTTGGGTTTCTCTCCATAGATTTTGGAAAAGTAATATGATAGATTGACTCTCCTCAGCAAGGTGAATCTCTCTGTCCAATCATAATTCAGTTCTGAGCACTTTTAGTTTTGGCCCTAAAAATTAGGGTTTCAACAAAAATAGGAATTTATGAAATTTGAAGACATAGCTGGAAGCTCCTTGGAAAAATCAAAATTTAGAGCTTTGGATCGAACTTTTTGGTTGGGTGAAGCTCCGGGAAACTCAAACCCTAATTCAGGGTCCTCCTAAGTGAATCCAGAAGATTGAAAAGCATTTATGAGGGGTGAAACTTTGCAGAAATCAAATTCTGAGTATACCAGACTAATAAGCTCATAAAGGCGCATCTTTCTATCCTTTCAGAAAGTTGAAATTCACATTTTGAATTTTTAGGGTTTCTCTAACAAACCCTAATCCGAGACCATATCCAGTTTTTAGCAAATCAAGTGGTAAGACCTAAATCTTTTCTATTTCCATTTGAAGTACTCTTTAAAAATGTCTCACCACACTAAGCTTGAGGATAAGCTTGAAGGGGTTGATAACTTCCGAGCATGGAAGTATAAGATTGGGTTAATCCTGGAAGAAAATTAATTGGATACTTACATAAGTGAAGAGGTCCCTGTCCCAGAGGGAGAAGAGGCTAAGGCATTGCATAAGAAGAACTTGGTAAAGGAAAAGAGAATCATTGCTGACTCTATCAAAGACCATCTCATACCACATGTGTCATCTCTGAAGACACCCAAGGAGATGTTTGACTCTTTGACCAAGCTATTTGAAGGGAAGAACATAAATCGGAAGATGACTCTGCGAAATCAATTGAAAGGGGTCAAGCTGTTGAATGGAGAGACCATTCAATCTTACTTATCCAAGGTCTCTCAGATCAAGGAACAACTTGAAGCTATGGATGAGGTAGTGGACAATGGTGAGGTTGTTATGACCACTCTGAATGGCCTACCTAGGTCATGGAACTCTTTTATTCAAGGAATCTGTGCAAGAAAGAAATTGATCTCTTTCAGTAGACTATGGGAGGAATCCTCTCAAGAAGAAGCTAGGCTCATGGCCCGAGAAGAAAAGATGGGAAATGAATATCAAGCTCTCACAGCACATACCAAGAAAGGTAAGTTCAAGAAGGAGCCATCTCATAATAGAAGACCTTCTCACCACCATCACCAAAAGGGTAAGAAGGATTTGAGATGCTTCACCTGTAATGAGAGGGACACTTTGCTATAGATTGTCCCAAGAACAAAAAGGGTTCCAACAACAAGAAGAGATATCATGCTCATGCTGCTGAGGATGATGAACCTCCCAAGAAGAAGGCTAGAGCAAAAAGTGATGATGATGACTCATCAAGCGAAGAATAGCATGTTCTAATCTCTACTCTCACAGGTACTATCTCTCATGGTTGTAATGATTGGCTTATTGACAGTGGGGCTTCAAAACACATGACTGGGTTTAAAGAATCCTTTGTTAATCTATCTGAACATGAGTCACCCCATAAGGTGAAACTTGAGGATGACTATCAATATCCTATCAAAGGAAGTGGTGAAGCCTCCTACAACCTAGACTCTGGGAAGTCTTTGAAGATGAAAGAGGTTCTATATGTACCTGGGCTCAAGAAGAACTTACTCTCCATATCTGCATTGGATGCAAGAGGCATGAGAGTTGCATTTGTAGATGGCCAAGTTCTAATGTGGCCAAAAGGTAAAACTATAGATGATGTAGTGGTGATTGGAGAGCAAGAGGGAGGATTGTATAAATTGAAGGGACAACCTGAACATGCCATGGTACATGAATCCATGGAGCCAAGTGAACTTTGGAATAGAAGGCTTGCTCATGTGCACTATAGAGCACTACCAATTGCAAGCAAAGTTGTAGAGGGTCTTCCTGAAATCAAGACCAAACATGAAGGTGTTTGTAAAGGATGTGCAAAAGGAAAGAACATAAAGAAGGCATTTCCAAGCAGTGAAAGCAAGGCAAAATGAATCTTGGAAATCATCCACTATGATGTATGCTGTCCGATGTCATCCAGTTCTCTGAGTGGGTATGTTTACTATGTCTCTTTCATTGATGATTTCTCCAGGAAGACTTGGGTTTACTTCTTAAAAGGCAAGGATTAAGTGTTTGATAAATTCAAGGAATTCAAAACCTTGATGGAAAATCAAACCGATAAGAAGATCAAGACATTCAGAATTGACAATGGCAAAGAATTCACTTCAGGAGATTTCAAGAAGTTATGCAGTGATTCAAGGATTAAGAGGGAGTTGACTGCTCCCTACAATCCACAACAGAATGGAGTTGCAGAAAGGAAGAATAGAACAATTATGGAAGCAGCACGGGCAATGTTGCATGACTAGGATCTACCCATGCATCTATGGGCGAAGCAGCTAGGACAACTGTATATGTGCAGAACAGAGCACCCCACAAGATATTGGACAACAAGACACCATAAGAGGTCTTATTTGGTAAGCAACCTGAAGTCAACCATCTTAGAATATTTGGTTGTCCAGTATACACTCATGTCCCAAAGGAAAAGAGGACCAAGCTAGATCCTTCAGGAAAGAAGGGTATCTTTGTGGGTTATAGTGAAAGCTCGAAGGCTTACAGAATATACTTTCCAGGGTTCAAGAAGATTGATATCAGCAGGGATGTAACATTTGATGAAAACTCGGCATTCATCAAATCAAGGAAGACACCTGTTGAAGATCATGAAGAACCAAAGGAAACCCGATTTCGAGACACTACTATGACTGAAGCAATTCCAGATGCTGATCATGAAATAGAAGATCCGCAAGAACCTGTAGATCCACCCCCTGAGAAGGATTCTCACAAGAGGAAACCTACATGGGATAGAGAGCTCATTCAAGATGTAGAAAGATATGGCATTCCAGAAGAAGAACACAGAGCAAAGAAGAGAACTAGATCTCATACCAGCTATGTTGCTTTACTTTGTGATATTATGAACAAAGAACCTTCCAGTTATGAAGAAGCAACGGAAAAGAAAGAATGGAATGATGCCATGGTCGAGGAATACCAATCAATAATGAAGAATGATGTTTGGGATGTTGTCCCAAGACCTGAAGGGAAGTCTGTTGTGACTTCTAAATGGACCTACAAGATCAATCATGCTGCAGATGGCAACATAGAGAAATACAAAGCGAGATTTGTAGCTCGTGGCTTCTCCTGGAAAGAAGGGATTGATTATGAAGAAAATTTTGCTCCTGTAGCCAGGTACACTTCCATCAGATCAGTACTTGCTTTGGTTGTAGTGATGAAATGGAAGATACACCAGATGGACGTCAAGACTGCTTTCTTGAATGGTGTAGTCGAGGAGGAAGTATATGTGGAGCAACCACTTGGTTTTGAGACACATGACAAGAAGTCATATGTGTGCGGATTGAAGAAAGCCTTGTATGAAGCAAGCTCCTAAGACTTGGTATGGTAGGATGGACAGTTTTCTATCCAGTTTGGGCTTTACCAAGAGTAAAGCAGATTCCAACCTTTACTACAAGGTTGAGGAAGACAATCTTGTGATACTACTCCTGTATGTGGATGACCTGTTTGTTACAGGTAATGATAGTTTGATCGCTGATACCAAGAGGAAGCTTTCTACCGAGTTCGAGATGAAGGACTTGGGGATGATGCACTATTTTCTAGGCATGGAGGTGTGGCAGAGTGCAAATGGTATCTTCCTTGGACAAGGGAAGTATGCAGTGGAGATCCTGAAGAGGTTCGGGATGATGGACTGCAAGGCCATGGCCACACCTATGGCATCAAACCTGAAGCTTATGTGTGATGCTTCATCTGATTCGGTTGATGTCATTGTGTATCGTCAGATGATTGGGTCCTTGATGTACCTGACGAACACGAGGCCAGATATTTGCTTTGCGGTGAACACATTGAGCCAGTTCCTGACGGATCCTAGAGGTGTTCACCTGGTTGCTGTAAAGCATATTCTGAGGTACCTGAAGGGTACAATTGACTATGGGCTCAAATATGATGCGAATCAAAAGTTTAACCCGTAGGGTTATGTTGATTCAGACTGGGAAGGCAGTACTGCAGATAGGAAGAGCACTTTTGGGTGGTGCTTTAGTATGGGATCATGTGTGATCTCTTGGTTTAGCAGGAAGCAGTCTTGCATAGCACTGAGTACAACGGAAGCAGAGTATGTTGCAGCTTGTTCAGCTAGTTGTGAGGCAGTATGGCTTCGAAAGCTACTGTTTGAGTTATTTGATCTCCCGCTGGAGGCTACTGGTATCTTTTGTGACAACCAGAGTTGTGTGAAGCTGTCTGAGAATCCGGTGTTCCATGAAAGGTCGAAACACATTGAGATCAAATATCGCTATATCAGGGATATGGTGCAGAGAGGAGCAGTGAAGCTCCTGTATGTTGCAACGGATGAGAAGGTTGCAAATGTATTGATGAAACCACTAGCCATAGTGAAGTTTGAGTACTTCAGAGAGAGGCTTGGTGTTCTTCAGATTGATGACACTTCGAGGAAGAAGTGATGGACACATTTGTAAGAGCCATTCCGAGCATGGTGAGAGGAGGATCCTTCCGTGGCTGTGGATATAAGCACTGGATGATGAGCATCAGGACGATGCTCTAGTTATTTCTCTGTATGTGTATATATGCATCATGTTGGATGCTTGATATGATCAGTTGGATCATTTATATGTATATGTATGTACGCATCATGTTGGATGTTGGATATGATCAGTTGGATCATGTGTATGTATCTGTAGATGTATCAGGTGGATACATTGTATGATCAGGTAGATCATGTATGTTGATATGTATCAGGTATGATCAGGTGGATCATGCATTTGTATATGTATCAGGTGGATACATTGTATGATCAGGTATATCATGTATTATGATATGTATCAGGTAGATACTGTGTATGCATCAGGTGGATGCATTGTATGATCGAGATGATCATGGATGACGAGCTTCAGGATGTTGCTCCAGATGACATGCAACATGATGATGTAATGTTGATGATCAGGACGATCATGTGTACATCAAGATGATGTATGGTGAGTATCAGGTTGATACTCTATGGCCGTGGACATGTTGTGCAGATGAGCATGTAATTAGACCTGGGAGATCTGGACAGGATTAAAAAGGCCTCAAATGCTATTTTGAGGCATTTCTCTAGGAGGACATATAATTAGACCTAGGAGATATGGACAAGATGAAAAAGGCCTCAGATGCTCTTTTGAGGCATTGTCCTATGGCATGTAAGTAGATTTGGTAGATCTGGACAGGATGAAAAAGGCCCCAGATGCTCTTTCGAGGCATTGCCACGACCACATGTAATCAGACTTGGAGATCTGGATAGGATGAAAAAGGCCTAAGATGCTCTTTAGGGTTCTTGCTTGGCAAGAAACCCTTTTAAGGTTTTGTATTAGGAGTCACATGTAATCAGACCTGGAGATCTGGACAGGATGAAAAAGGCCTTAGATGCTCTTTAGGGTTCTTGCTTGGCAAGACACCCTTTTAAGGTTTTGTGCTTGTCACATGTAAAAGATCCTGGGAGATCCTATAGGTCGGAGTTATGTACCCGTAACAGCATGGGATGCTCTTTCGAGGTTTTGTGATGCACGTAATAAGTCCTGAGGATTCCACAGTATGTTTGGTGATGATGAAGACCTGCAGGTGGTGGGCCTACACCCAGTATGAAAAAGGACTGGCTCTGTAGAACTTCCTATGACGAGTAGATTCAGAGATTGACTGAGATAGCAGCAGTAGTGACAATGACGATGATTCAAGGACGATGATTCACTGATGATGATCCAGAGAAGAAGACTTGTGCTAGAAGATCTGTGTCGAGAAATACCTTCCTAGTTAAGAGGGAGTGTTGATGTATATGTAACTTCGGAATGTATTTCATCTATGTATATTGCACTCCTATAGAGATGTGTTATTCCTCTATAAGGAAGTGTCGTCATTTGTATTGACAAGTGTCGCAAGTGTCGTAACTTACCGATGGATTATTAGACCACCATGTGTGGGGTCGGCCCTGATTAAGTTAACCATGGGTTATTGTACTAAGCTAGAGAAGTCGGCCCCATAAGTTTATTGGGCAGTCAGGACAAGTATAAATAGAGATCTCCCGATCTCTATTTTGATCATCTCATTATCTCACTACATCACTCGGAAAGTGGCGCACATGTGAGGAGGAGGATTAGTTGCTAAGAGAAGACTATCTCTTGTACTTGGGCTGTACTTTGGTTGTACTATTGCTCTATCTATCTCTGAGGAAGTTGTGGGGTTTTTTACCTTAGGGTTTTCCCCATGGAAACTCTGTGTGTCTATTGTCTTCTATGTTTGCTTCTTGTGATGATTGATATGCTTGCTATGATTGATATGCATTGATATACTGTACATGTTATTCTCTCAGTAAAGATCCTAGATTATATTGAATTAATGCTAAAAAATTAACACAAACGACATAATATACCTCAAATAGACAATGTTAGCACTCAACTTCCTATTTCTGCTATTTAATTATAACTCCCGCTATCAACATAACAATTACACTCTAACACACTAGTGCAACTGACGAAAACAACCGTAAAGACTAAGAAACTAGCTCACATCATACCGTAGCAAGTGTAATATTCAAAACCTTTATTCTTGGTGCTTGATGTTGCTATATAGCCCACCATTAGAATGGTTGGTGACCCACAATCTCCGAGTTTGTTTGAAGAACATAACTAACTAATGACAAGTGGAAAAACAAAATAACCACTACACAACGAACAACCTCAAGCATGCGAGAAATAACAAAGTTGGATAAACATATTTGGAGACACAACAATTAAGCATGGTCAAACAGGGGGCCCTCCTTTCCTTTTCGTATGTCTCTCAGGGAATGAATTCCCGAGGATCTAGCAATATGCTCCTTGTGAATCCCATACTATTGCTTTTGAAACAAGCACATGCCATACATATGCATCATAACAACTGAAGTGACCATAACCATGCATATTCATTTCTCATAATCATAATACCCATACATAAATGCAACAACAAAATATATAAGCATATTTTCATCTCAACATCAAGCATGTGTGCAAAAGCATACGTAAAACAAAACATTCTTGTAATGTTTCATGTCATTTAAAACAAGCAAAATACTCTCATTAGTCTCAAAGGAGTGTTGCCAAGTCCATCACCATGAAAAACCAAATCCATCCAAAACTTGTTTTGCATTTACATGTTCATTTGAATCATAACAACTACTAACTTTAAAAACACAAATCATAAAATTTCTTGGTGAAGGTCCTTAAATGAAATTTATGGAAAGGCCAAGGGCTATTACCTGTTTCCACAACCATTTCCACAACCATTTCCACTAGTACCAACTACCCCAACCTTCATTATGCTCATTACTTCCTTCCATTTGGTCCATTCAGGAGGGGGCAGTTCGTAAGATGAGTGCTTAAGATCTTAGGGCTTTTCATGGTTATTTGTAGCTTTTTGGGTTTTGTATTTAATTCTAGAGGAGGCATAACTAACTGATGGATGCACTCAAGGTTTTGGTATATGGGAACCACAAACAACCACATGGTCCTAAGGAGAAGGGGGATTGAAATCCCCACCATCATTACGAACAAGGGGGTCTGGAGGCATCTCAACTATGCTTGGTTGAGGCCGCTGTTAGAAAACGGGGTCGCAGAACAATAACATAACACAAGATGCAAAAATAAAACACATAAACATAATACAAGAGAGACACCAATATACGTGGTTCACCCAATCTGGGCTACGTCTATGGAGAAATTACCAGTCCTTTTATTATACCATCCAACAAATGAAGAGATACAACCCGTAGCACATCCGCTGCAATTTTCTCTTCACTCTTTGATAGTCTCTCTCACACAATCACATAGATCTTTTACAATATTACAATACACAACCATATTACAATGCCTTCCTTTTAAAGAGGGATCACCATGGGAAAATGCCACGAGATACCCAATACCATGGGCGCATAAATCACCCATTATTGACCAAGTCATGACTATGAAATTACAACATTTTACAATGCATTTTTTTTCAAAAATTTTCGCTATGTGGGTGCTTCCCCCAAACCCCTGCTAGGAGGGGGGGCTCCCAAAATTAGTTGCCACCCCCCTCAGACCCCCCATGAAAACTATAGTGGGGGCGAAATCCCACCCACACTCCACGTCATGGGTTGGGATCCAGACACGATTGAAACATGACCTATGAATCAAGAATATCAAGCTCCACAACCAACAATATCCCACTTGGATACTGATCACAACAACTCCACCGTTGTTGCACTTGATGGACTATGCTCTGAACCTTGGACCTAACAAAATTCTCATCTTCACCTTCATGATTGAAGGCCAACTGAAATTGAGTAAGAACTCAATTTCTCCCTGGTTACTACCTTTGTCAACATGTCTACAAGATTCTGGCTAGTATGTATCTTTTCCAACTTCAACAGTTCACCTTTCAGAACATATCGTATGAAATGGTACTTGAGCTGTATATGTTTAGTCTTAGAATGGAAAGATGAGTTCTTTTCAAGATGAGTGGTACTATGGCTATCACTATACAATATGCTATTCTCCTGCTTCTTATCCAATTCCTCCATGAACATCTATAGCCAAATCATCTCTTTACTAGCCTCTGTAGTAGCAACATACTCTGCTTCCATTATTGAAAGTGCAACAACCTTTTACAGTTTCAAAATCCAACTTAATGTTGCTCCACCTACAGTAAAGGCATACCTTGTGGTGCTCCTCCTGCTATCTTTATCACCTGTCATATCTGCATTAACATATCCCTATAGAATAGTGTCTGGACCTCCAAAACATAATGCATGAGTAGTAGTACCTCTCAAATACCTGAGAATCCACTTTACTGCCTTCTAATGTTCCTTACCTGGATTGTTAATATATCTGCTAACAACTCCCACTACAAGTGAAATATCTGGTCTTATGCACACCATCGCATACATCAGACTTCCAACTGTTGATGGATAAGGGTCCTTGGACATGTATTCTATTTCCTCCTATGTCTTGGGAAACATATCCTTACTTAGTTTGAAATGGATGGCCAAATGTGTACTAATTGGTTTTGCATCCTGCATTATAAACCTCTCCAATAGCTTTTCTATGTACTCACCCTGAAACAATGCGAATTTGTGATTTTTCCTATCTCTTGTTATTCTCATACCAAGGATTTGCTTTGCAGCTCCCAAATCCTTCATCGCGAATGAATTGGCTAATTTCCTTTTGAGCACATTTATATCCTGCATGTTAGACCTTGCAACAAGCATGTCATCCGCATACAATAACAAGTTAATATATCTTCCATTATCCAGCCTCTTGAAATAAACGCAGTGGTCATAATGACATCCACTATAACCTTGTTTTATCATAAACTTGTCAAATTTCATATACCACTGTCTTGGAGCTTGCTTTAGGCCATACAAGCTCTTCTTCAACCTGCATACTAAATTCTCCTTCCCTTTGACCTCATACCCTTGTGGTTGCTGCATATAAATATGATGCATGCTTAAAACCATAAGCCTGCTCTTATCTCCGTTGAAGCTGGTTCAAAGTCATCACACTGTGCTCAAATGTCCAATCATTATATTTCACTGATAATGGTTAAATAATCCGACACAAGTTTACTCCAATTGTTTGCTCATACATATACCCATATTTATTAAATTCTAAACTTCATCATCACCAAATAAATGCTACAGATCCATATTTAAATTGATACCAAGTTCCACACATCATCAATCTACCATTTGGAGGCATTCACATAACTTGTGCATGATGATAAACTGAGCAAACTTACCATCAACAAGCTAAATGAATCTCTGGAAGAGATAGGATTTCAAAACTTGTACATTTTTTGTACATTAACAATAGATGCACAGGAAAAACACTTCAATCTACAAGAACCCAAATATGCTGTAGGAATTACCAAAGACTTTGCAGGATTAGCAAGACGTTATTACAAGAACAGTTGCTGCGGGACGAAATATGTTGCTGTAGGAGCGACTGACGTTTTTGCAGGATTGTTACAGGATAGCATTTAAATCCAAATCTGAATGCAGACCTGATTTGTTTTATTGATTCCACTTGATGGGGACGTCATCTAATTATTCAAGGTCAACCTTTAGAGCCTCAAACCAACAATCTCTCACTCTCACCAAGCAATTTAATGATACTCTGTCTTAGATCAGAGCGTGGGAAAATGTTGCAGTACATAACTGAACCAATTCAAAATGAATATGATTACACCTGCAGAATGTATTAAAGGCATTGACACGATTTTAAATGAATGAACATAAGGGAAAATAATATGTTCCCAATAAGAAGATCAACGCTTGGTTGAATTAAACCATTTACATAAAATAATTTCTCTCAGTTTCACAACATAGAAATCAACTAACCAAAACGCTATCCAACAATATTCAAGCACCATCAAATCATTCAAATTAATGGATCATTGAGCAAAATCTTGCTTCATAAATCAAATGCATAGGAATCCAAGTGTGGGGATGAACACACAGGAGTTTTTCAACAACATTGAGCATTTTCATTCAAATCTTCATCATCTCCAATCCAACCCTCAAAAGCTTGAGTTTGGATCCTTTATTACAACTATTAGATAACTGAAAATCTAACTAACTCTATTTACTTAACTCTTAACTGAATATGACTCAAACTACTAACTATCACTTAATTCAGAGATCAAATCTTTTTTTTATTTAACTATTCTAATTCAACTAAAACTCAAACTTTGGTATCCCACTTCTTCATAAATGTATTTTGAATCTTCTAGGAATCATCTAACAACTTAGGAAATTACAAATAAGTACATCTTTAGGGAACTCACTCCCTTGGTAAATGTTATAACCCCTAGGTCTTTCAAATAAGTTGCGTTTGAGAGCTTATGCTCCTGCATTAGACTCCCAAGGTAGAAAATTTTATGACCTCCTGGTCATAAGCTTTCAATTTCTTCATTCCTCCTGAATCCCAAACTTGATTTTGTTGTTGCTGTCCATATGCTCTGTTGCAATGTTTCCTTATTGTTTTCCTCCATCTTCTAGGATCACATACTCTATGTGCTTGCTTGTCATTCATCTTACTGATGTAATCTTCTTCAATCAACTTCAATTTATAACTAACTATTTTTTCCATCACATGGTATTCCTGTCTGTATTTCTTTATCATTAATTTCCATAGTTCATCAATCTCAGTTTCCATCTCCATTCCCTCCTGGTACATGGAACTGTTGCAAGTTAACTGCTCTAATTTTTCACAAAAGAATTGTATGGCTGCTACTATCTTTTGATCTTCACACCTATGTATGTTCTCAACTTCTTGCAAATATTTTTCTATGAATAAAAACACATGCAACCACCAATTTATATTTATAATCCGTAGACTCAATCTACATGATCTCTTAAACAAACTCTATTTTCTCATTGCATTGAAATGACAGGTACACAACCACTTTATACCTTCTATGATCTTGTGCCAATGATTATTTGGTTTAACACTATAATTATTCTCCATTGTCACTCTTTCCTTAGCAAGCTCCATACTTGCACGAATGCAATCTTGCATCAACCATCTCAAAGTTCTACTATCCTTGTCATCTTCAAACCAACTAATGACCTCATTTTTATCTTCATTCCCGTCAAACTCTGTCTGAATACTTTTCTCTTCGTTTGTCCTTTTATTAGATGAACTTTTCAGAAGATACTTAGTCTTTGTCAAAACACATTTCTGGTCATTTATATTTGGTTTCCATTTGATCCTCAACATCTCCATAATATGTTGTGTTAGAGTTTTAAGAACTCTCCCCCATGTTCCTTCAGAAATATCCAAGGTACATAGTTTCCTTTTCCACTCTTCTTGCTATTTTATGGAAGACTGTTTGCTTCCATCCTCAGAATCTTCATTTCTGGTTACACCTGCACACACAATACTCGTACCACATAAAACATTCCCTTCATAATATTCTTGGAGTTCATTCTCCATAAATACATCTTGCCCCTTTTTCTGGTTGTTCGTTGCAAAAATATAGTTTACTATTCCTTTGTGGATGTGGACTCCTCCTTGAACTCTTAATATTTTTTTGTAGTTTTATGGTTATACAAATAATTTCCTTGCTCTGCATCAATCTGCTCACTCACATTCTCTTCAAATTGTTCCTCATATCTTAGTAAGATATATGGTTGTCTCAAAATTTCACCATAAGAATTATTTCGTTGTTTGATTTGTTTCCATAATTCATTAGCTCAACAATGTCCAGTTCTACTATTTCTTTAGTTTCAAGTCTTTTGATGTCCTCAGGTTCGTGGAACTACTCATCAAAATACATCATTCTGTTCACGACATTTTTTCCATTACGCCATTTACTCCACTCTATGCCATACACTTTATCACAAGTGTTTAAGACATTCAGTTGTCTCTTCCAAATTTCTTGCTCAATTATGGAAAATTGTCTTCCTTCAAAACCCTCATCCTTTCCTGCATCTACACAAGAAACAAACTCATAACAAAAAAAAAACTCATAACAAAAAACAAATTGCTCTACCAATTCTTGAAATTCATCATCAACTAATAGAATTATTGTTAACATCCCATGTTCATCTTCTTTTCTTAAGTAGTTTGCTAATTCATCTGGTGCATGAGCTCTTTCTTGAATTCTTGAATTATCTTTGGGAGTCTCTCGCTGACTTTATTTCTCCTCATCACATTTTAGAAAAATCCTTTGGTCTACATTTCCTTGCTGCAACATAAGTCCACCTTCAGAAGACAATATGTTGGCTTGACCTTCAACTTTCTCCTTTACAACGTTGCAACTAAGCATTCTTGACTACTGTGTATATGCAATTGTTGTGCAGTCTTCATCCATCTTGTTCACTTGAAGAAACTTCTTTTGTAGCACCCTATTGTTGTCTTCAAAGACATTCGAATCCTCTTCAAAATATATGGACATTACAGCTAAATGTTCCTCTTCTCCTGTACTCTTTTCTTCTTTCACAAGGTTGCTACCTTTCACCTCATTTGTTGTATTTTTCTTGCCTCTGCCTCTTTGAGATTTTTCTGCAGTATCTTCTTCCTTCATGATTGTTTTGAATGGTTGTCCACCTTCATTACCTACACAACTTGTGCATATACACAAATCCTTAGTTTTAAAAACATAAGACTCTATGGCCTCATTTGATGCATCTGACATCATCTCTTCCATGTTTCTTTCTGATCATTCCACAAGATATTCATCATCTTCTCCTAAGATCAATCCTTGTCCAGGCTCACAAATGCAAATTGTTTCTTCGTTTTCCAAAGACTCATGCTCAAACTCAGTTGCCTTGAGTTTTTCCGCTTTCTTTAACCAACCATTCAATATGTGCCTCTGTCTTCTTGCAATTAACTGCTTAATTGGCCATCTATCCACCTTCTTCCTTACTTGTCCACATTTTTTTTCTTCCTCGTTCTTTTGTAGTAGCTCCATTATCACATTAAGTTGTGCCTTCATCTTAATCATCTCTTCCTCAAATTCCGCATCACTCATCTTCCTCTTTATGTCATTTGGTTTGACATTTTCTTTCTCTCTACTGTGGCTTTCACCTGAAACTTCGTAATGACCATTATTAGTCATCTTTTCTTCCCCTTTGTGAACTTCACCTTGTTCACTGTGAGTTATAATCAAGCCAATATCTCAGCAAGCCTCTCCTTAGCTTAGCCTTCAATGGTTCACTCCTCTTGAACCTCCTTAAGCACTCTTTTCTCTCTGGCTGCTGCACTTACTTCTCACTAACTGAGAAATTCCACTTGTCCTCTTTTTTCCAACCTCAACCGGACATATCAAGGTTCTTTGCCACAATCAAGAACATAAATTGTTCTTTGCTACAATTCTCCTAGCTATAATTCACTATCACGGTAACTTTTCCCACAACTGCTACATCCAAATAACAAATGTTCTATCAATAATTAACCGAAAACATGAAGACCAAAAACCAAATTTAATTACCCCCACTCCACTGCTATAATTATTTCACTCCTTCTACCACCTCCACTGTTCCACAGTCTGCAATTTCTCCTATTGCACATTTCATTGTTCTTTAATTCCTAAGAACATGTTTCTGCTTTCCTCCTAAAGTAGAAAAATATTTGTTCAATAGATTTATAGAATACTTCTAAATTCCACAATCCAAATCCAAACTTTCTATTACAAATTACCTTGTCTTTGTGACTAAATCACTCTATCTTCAACCTCCATTTATAATTTTTTGGAATTCGTCTTCTACAACTAATTGAACAAGTAGTAATGAACCACCTCGAGTCGCTTTTGCTTTTCAAGAGTACACTTGCTCTAAATTTCTTCTCCAAGAGTAATATTTCCAATTCTAAAGAGCATAATATGCAATCATTACCTCTTTGATCAAATCAAACCAAAAATTAAAAACATTTTACTTGTTAGATTCCATTAAATTTGAACAGGTGCAATCACCACTCTCATTGAAATATTCCAAAGAGTATGAAATATGTATCTATTACTTTACTCCAAAGAGCGTTACTGCACTCCGATACCACATGATGCAGGCTTAAAACCATAAGCCTGCTCTTATCTCAATTGAAGCTGGTTCAAAGTCATCACACCATGCTCAAATGCCCAATCATTAGATTTCACTGATAATGGTTAAATAATCCAACACAAGTTTACTCCAACTGTGTGCTCATATGTATACCCATATTTATTAAATTACGAACTTCATCATCACTAAATAAATGCTATAGATCGATGTTTAAATTGATACCAAGTTCCACACATCATCAATATACCATTTGCATACATTCACATAACTTGTGCATGATCATAAACTGAGCAAACTTACCATGAGCAAGCTGAATGAATCTCCAAAAGAGATAGGATTTCAAAACTTGTACGTTTTTTTTACAAGAACAATAGATGCACAGGAAAAACGCTTCAATCTACAGGAATGCAAAGACGCTGCAGGAATTACCAAAGACGTTGTAGGATCAGCAAGACGCTGTTATAGGAACAATTGCTGCAGGACTGACTAATGTTTTTGTAGGATTGTTATAGGATAGCATTTAAATCCAAATCTGAATGCATACCTCTGTTTTATTGATTCCACTTGATGGGGACGTCATCTAATTATTCAAGTTCAACCTTTAGAGCCTCAAACCAACAATCTCTCGCTCTCGCCAAGCAATTTAATGATACTTTGTCTCAGATCAGAGTGTGGGAAAACGTTCCAGTACATAACTAAACTGATTCAAAATGAATATGAATACACCTACAGAATGTATTAAATACATTGACACAATTTTAAATGAATGAACAGAAGAATGTGTCAATAATTGATGTGGGTAAAAGGACGTAGAAATGAATTTTTTGTGCTCTGTTAGGGTTTCTTGACCTAGGGGGCTGCAGGTGTAGCTCCCTGCCGTACCAGGCCTGGATTACCCTCTCGGGAATGGTGATTGTAGTTGACGGTATACTGTGGGGTTCAAACGTGACACATGAGGAGCAGTGGGGGGATGCAGTTGATTACACAGAGGATTCCTTTGCGAGTCAAACTGTTTTCACTTCCCCTATCGATTACCGAACACCGGTTACTGAGAAGAAGATGGCGACATCTGGGTCACCAACAGCGGGTGGAAGTCTAACCGGGCTCCAACACTGTTTTAGGGAATCTCCGGCGTGGAATGAGGTCCTTTCCGACCTACAAAACCTTGTTGCAGCAGATGACCCTCACCTAAAGTCTTTTGCTGCCATACCATTGGAGCCACAGCTTGGAGTTACCCCTTTCTCTTTGTTTGAACCCCCCTTGCGGGCAGATATTGGTGCCCAGGTGGCAACGGATGTGGATCGCGTACACACTGAACACCTGCAGGAAGATTGGGGGGAACCACTATATGGTATGAGCTACAATTTATTAGACACGGGATGGCCTTCATTTAGAAACCTAGCAAATGAGTCTGAGTTGTGCAAAAACCCTGTTCTACCTTATGTCCAGAGTCCAGACGGGTTCATAGCCTCGTTTATGCAAACCTCTGACTAGTAGGGTTTCCCGCAAGAAGAACCTAACATCAAAGAACACTCAGCATCTGGCCCAGGCACAAAAATCCATCATAGTCCATCAAAGGCAAGTGCTGGGGGAAAAAAGAAGGCAAAGTACCTCAAGAATTCGAAGGAACCATTGAATCTAATTTGCAGACAAAACGTTTCGGTTGCACAATCTCTGGAGATGGAAGAAACTGCGGTTGTTAGTAGGGCTAGGGGTAAATACCCTAGCTTGGAACATTTGGAACAATGGGTTGATACAAACTAGGCCTCCTTCCTGGATTACAAACCAGAAATCTTGGTGCTCTCACGGGGGTGATTTGTCTTCAAAATTCATAGTAAGGAGGAGGTGGGGCATATCCTGCAAAAAAATTGGATTTTCGGCAACACTCCTTTCCTGTTGAAAAACTGGACGCCTATATTCGAAGCAGAGTGTGAAATACTTGATTTTGTCTCGGTTTGGGTCACACTCTCGGTTCTCCCATGGGAATTTTGGAACTAGAAGTCTTTTTGGGACATCAGAAATGCACTGGGAGTCTTCATTGATGCAGACATGCCATTTCTCTGTACAAAGAGAATGACGGTGGCAAGGATTTAGGTCTCCATAAACATCTGAACTGGGCTCAGAGAAAATTTGAATTTTATTTGGGGGAAGGCGAAACGCATACAAACCCTGGACTATGAAGGAATTCCTTTTCGCTACCATCGGTGCCACATTTACGGACATCTCACAAAGAACTGCAATCAGACTTTTACCTCTGGTGTAGATCTGACCAAGAAGAGGCTGGTAGGCTGCGACGCTTCTGAGAACACTTCTGACTTACATAAACATGGAAGAAGGGAGGCAATTTCAGAGGAGTGTCAACATGCTCAACAGGAGGTGGAAGCTCCACCTGTCGATGCCCCCACTTCTGAAAAACCTAGCGAGGAAGACTCGTCTCATAGTACGCAAGAAGCATTAGCTTAGCATCTGCCTACATCTGCTCCGTCGGGTAAGCAGGATAATATTCTTTCTCATATCTCTTCTTTGGAAGAAAATTTGAAATCTTTATGTTTTGATTGACCGAACTCCATCCCTGTTTCTTTTTCCCCTCCGACCTTTGTTATCAACCCTGATTTTTCTCCCGGTTTCACCTCTCCCCTCACTTCGCCCCCTCCTTCCATCATCCCTCCTACCTCGGTCCCTCTCACCACTTACCCTCCATCACCCATCCCCCCCCCCACCCCCCCTTTGGCTCCCCTTACTTCTCGTGAGGTATCCTTCCCGATCTGTTTCCCACTAAGGTCGAGGGATATTCTTGTCTCAACATTGTCATTGGCTTAGCATTAGGGGCTTGGGAAAAATTCTCTTCTTACTTGCAGAGGAAAAGGCATGGGGAGACCCTCTCACCTCTCCATGGCACAAAACCGTGCTCTCCTTGAACTTGCGGATGGAAAACAGAAATCCATTTTTCGGGTGCTTAGAGCAGCGGAGGCCTTGGGTGGGGTTAACCAATGAAACTTCTTTCCCTCAACTGTAGAGGGTTAGCAAGTGAACCCAAAAAACTTGCCTTAAAAAGGCTGATCTTGATGCACCAGCCTGATGTTCTACTGCTCCAAGAAACAATGGGGTCGTAAGAGGGAGTTTCTTCCCTTTTATTTTCTCTTTTCAGAAATATGGAATTCCTGGCATTGGATGCCCGTGGACACTTTGGTGGACTCGCCATCGGATGGAATACTCAGACTATTCGACTAAGAAATTCTTGGGGGATGCATTCGACTTTGGGAGTGGAGATTTATCATGTTGTGCTAAACTCCTGCTTCAACATCTTGAATATCTATGGACCCTACGAGGAAAGAGTCCCCTTCTGGGAAAATCTGAAACAAAATTCTTTTCTTCATCTGGAAAATCTGATTATTGGAGTGGACCTAAATTTCACTCTTGGAAATCATGAAATTTGGGGCCCTTGTGCTAGACTGATATGCTGGCGAACTATTTTGAACACCTTTTGCAAGATTGTATGTTGGTGGATCTTGTCCCTGAAAATCTCAAACCCACCTGGACAAATTGTAGAGCAGGGGATAGAAGGATATCAAAACGACTGGACCATTTTCTCATAGCTGAACACTTATTGGGATAGAACTTAAACTTCAGACAGTGGGTGGACACGAGGGGGATCTCAGATCACTCCCCTATATGTCTGGAACTTAAGGGTGAGGCCACAAAACCTCCTGGCCCTTTCAAAGTTTGTGCAACTTGGTTAAAAGAAGAGGACGTAGCAAATATTATTAAAGAAAACTAGAATTCTTTCTGCCCGAAAGAAGGGATTCATGCTGCACCACACTTTGTCAAAAATCTCTTGAACATAAAAAAGTGTCTAAAAGAATGGGCCTTCAAAAAGAAAGAAAGGGATGAATATGAATTAATCCAGGTCGAATCTGATCTTCGACTTGTACATGAATCTGATGGGGGTGGCTTTGTGACTCAAGAATCTAAAGATCAACTGGGCCTTTTGGAAGCTTGCCATAGAAAACTCTTACATGTCCAAGAGGAGATTTGGCGCCTCAAGAGCAGAGCTATTTGGCTTGAATGTGGCGATGAGAACACAAAATTCTTTCAAAATTTTGCCAAAGGAAGGAAGTATAAAAACACTATCTAGGAACTTCAAAATGAAAACCTTGAGAACATTTCCTCTTTCAATGGTCTGGATGCTCTTGGAACATCCCATTTCACCTCCCTTTACAAAGCTGACAACAGAGCAAACCTAGCTGAAATCATTCAGCTGTTCCAACTTTTTCTTGGTTTCATAACCCATGAGGACAATGAGGATCTCATGGAGGAAATCACAGAAGAAGAGCTTAAAGAAATACTTCATAGCTTTCAAAAAGATAAAATTCCCGGCCCGGATGGATGGACCATTGAATTCTTTTTAGCACACTTTGAGGTTATTGGTGCCGATTTACTTCATCTGGTAGAGGAATCTCGTGCGAGGGGACATGCTCATGCGCCTCTGAACTCAACTTTCATAGCTTTAATGCCAAAATCTGATCTTCCGGCCTCTTTCAAAGACTTTAGGCCTATCTCCCTTTGCAACATCACTTATAAGGTGGTGGCTAAGATCATCGCCAAAAGGCTCAAAAAGATCCTCTCAAAGGTCATCTCACTTGAGCAATTTGGATTTCTTGAAGGATGACAAATACATGAGGCCATTGGAGTAGCACATGAATGCTTCCATTCTATCAAGCTAAATAAATTGAAAAGGGTGGTCATAAAGCTTGATCTTTCAAAGGCCTTTGATAAGGTTAGCTGGTTATACCTGAGAATGTTGATGACTCATCTGGGCTTTGATTACTCATTCATCAAATGGGTTATGAGTTGCATTACTATTGCCTCTTTTGCGGTTCTTATAAATGGGTCAGCTTCCCCTTTTTTCCACGTGGGAAGGGGTCTTCGTCAAGGTTTTCTCCTTTTGCCCCTACTCTTTTTACTAGTGGCAGAAGGTTTAAGCAAAGCTACTTTGGATGCAAACCGTCGGGGTTCTCTCAAAGGTATTGGTATCATGACCTCACTGTTTTTAACGCAGTTATTGTTTGTAGACGACATCCTTCTCTTCTGCAATGGTACTATGAGGGACGCAAAATTATTGGATGGTATTCTAAACCTCTTCGGAAAGACGACGAGAATGGAGATCAACATTCACAAATATTTGCTCTCTCTATCGAATCTGGGAGAAAGGGACTCCCTTTTTTATACTACACTCTTTCCCTTTGAGTTAACAAACTTGGATGTTGGGCTCTAATATTTGGGTTTCATGTTAAAGCCAAACAACTACAAGAAATCAGATTGGGGATGGTGTTAACACCTAAAAAGTGCTCACTAGCTCATTCCCTTATTCACATGATCCATTTGTCCACTTTTCCACCATCTGAGCCTCTAAAACCAACAAAAGGTCACCAAAAGACCTTAGTACACCCCTTTTTCCATTAAAAAAAAGATTATTTTTCCTAAAAAAACATAAAAAACCCTAAAAAAGGGTCCAAATTCTCAAAATATTAAAAAAGGGAATAAAAATATTAATTTTATTCAAAAAAGGAAAAAGGAGGGAAAAGTACCTAAACCATGTTGGTCAATACCATTGGTTTCCACAAAACCACAAATGGTATTCCCCACCACCAAAACCTATAAAAAGGTGGTAGGGGCTCCTCATTTCACATCCATCCATTATCTCATCCTCATGCTGCCGAAATCTCCCTTGAGCATTTTTTGCCATTGTAAGCAACCTTGGAGAAGGAGACCTCTTGGAGCTTGGAGCTACTCATCTTGGGAGTTGCTCAACATCAACCTTCACCATTGAAGGTATTATCGCAAGCACTTGCTTGCCCCCCACTTTTCAATACAAATTCATTCTTTAATATTTTCTTGTTCTTGTTTTTTAAATGTTTACACTATTTGCTTATATTATTGCATAGATCCATGATTAGTTTAGTTTAGATTAGTTTCTTGTTTAATTCTATTGAAACTGCTGCTACTAGTTAGCAGGTGCCCATAGCACTAAGCCTGGTTGCAAAACCGGGCCAACATTTTTTGGCGACTCCGCTGGCTTTGAACAATAGATCTCAAATTTTGATTTTAATTTTAGTTTTTTATTAGTTTTTAGCCTTTAGATCCATAGATCTGCCATCCTAGACAGCAGATCCATTGCTGCTCTAGTTTTTGGCCCCATCTATTGCCATTAACAGCCCGAAATTCTCAATTTTCGGGTTCGTTTTTCGGCTTCCGTGCACAGCTTTCGCCTCGCGGTTTTTAGCCTGATAGTCGCGCGGTCCATCGCGACTTTTCGGCTTTTTTCCGCGCGGTTCACCGCGGCTTTGCGGCCTGTTTCCGCGCTGCACATTGCGGCTTCGCGGTCAAAACCCGCGCTGCCCATCGCGACTGTGCGACAGAAACCCGCGCGGTCCATCGCGACTTTTAGCCCAAAACCCGCGCGGTCCATCGCGACTTTTAGCCCAAAACCCGCGCGGTCCATCGCGACTTTTGGCCCGAAACCCGCGATGTGATTTTTTGGCCGCGCGGCTCAATTTTCAAACGACCATATCTCCCTCTCCCGAACTCCGTTTGAAACGATTTTTTTTTTCAAATTGGGTGTTTTCGATCAAGGAATCCAAATATGCTATTAGATTTAAGAATTTTTTCATAGAAATTTATCTAATATTGTATTTTAGTGTTATTTATCACTTCAGTTCACCCATTTTGGCTCATATTTTACAGTACTAAGATTCCAACATTGTTTATAGCCATAGGAACATTTTACTATTTAGAATGCACATGTGAAAGAAGTCTTTTTAAAAATTTTCATCAATTGAAAGAAAGATCTATTTTTGCATTTTATCTAGATTTAAAATTTTTTGCTGTTTGCTTCTTTAATATTTTGCCCATAGCAATTATTGAAAACGAAATCCATTTATTTCGAAAAGAACTTATATTATTTGCTTTCCTGTTTGAAAAATCCTTTGTTTTTAGAATAGTCCTTGAAAAGCATTTAATTTCCATTTATTGAAAAAGTCATAAAATTTGCTTTTGTTTTCAAAAGATCCTTTGTTTTTTGAATACTTAGCATTTACTTTTTTCAATTTTCAGTTTAAAATACCACATGTGCACCTAATCAAACACTAATTTTAAACTGAGCCCTAAAAACTTACCCTAATTTCAACCCACTTTTAACCCCACTTGGGGAACACTAAAAGAACTTTGTAGCTAGGTAGTATTGAGGGGATAGGTGTTCCAATAACACCCCTCAATTCTTACATCTGAGACATAGTTGTTGTCCTTTAGGGAGCTAAAATCTCTTAGTATTTATTGGTGCGGTCACAACCGGTTTGTGGGAAGGCCTCTCCCCTAGGAGGGTTGAAGTCGCGAGGATGGTTCTGGAAGCCTGAATGGAATACCGAAATCCATTCAGTAACCGAAGGGCTACCATTCGCAGTTCTCGGGATATCCCTGTATTGGGATATTGCGATCAAAGGACCAAACGACATATTTACCTTTTCTTGATGCATCATGAACGGAGTATCCTAGTAGCCTTTCTTTAGGATTGATTACCCGGTGTCCCTCCCAGTAGGGGGATATCTAGCCGTTGTCTCAACACTCATATTGTCTGACTTGGATTTCATCACCTTGCAGAGGATATAGTTTGTTGAGTCACAATACTTTTAGTTAGGTGTTTGCATGATTCAGCCCACCTTTGGTCTAGTTACACCTATTTTTTCTAGGAGCTGTTTGCATGTTGATATTCTGACCATTTGTTGCATCCCTCCACTTATTGTAGCACAGCTGCTAGAATAAGTGCCTTTTTTGAGGTTGATTTTTTGGCCTGAGAGCCTTCATTTTCACTCCCCTTCTTGCACCCTTGGTTGCATTAGGGTTTTGAGTTTTTTATATATATATCACCACCTAATACTTAAACAGATTTTTTCCACAAAAACTTATTTTCTCACCATTGAGAATTTTAGACGCTCTCGTCGTCTACAGGGCGAACTCCCAGAGTTCAGTCTACTTGGCTCGCCACGTCACCGACGCCGAGCCTTATCCCTTGATTCGACACATCGTCGGTCAACTAGACAGTCATCCGATTCTGATACGCCTCACTTCACTTCTGATTCTGAGGCAGAATCCGAAAATCCCACTGCGTTATTCCCAACCAACATTATGTCTGGAACACCATTTGATCCACTCTTTACCAACACCATAGGAGAGACGTCTACAGACCCTTCTACTGCAGTGCCATCCATGGCAACAACCACCCCCCTGGGTATGCCCAATATGGGAAACACTCCACATTTAGGAATGCCCAACACAGGGCCACCTCCTGTTATAGGAATTCCCAACACAGGGCCACCACCTGTTATGGGTATGCCCAACATAGGGGTCACACCCCATCTGGTTTCCACAAACCCTATCCCAGGAATCACCACTACTATTCTGAACCCTAGTGTAACCCATGTTGCACTAGGAAGCGCTGGCCTTTACCAGACCACACCTATTGGAGGAAATATACCTTCAACACCTAGCATACCTTTAGGTGCTGCTGGACCCCATACCACCATGACTAGACATGTCCCATTCCCAGTCACTACATCTGCTAGCTTACCATATATGGCAAGTCTGAACTTGCCAGATTTAGCCAGGCTCACCAATGACCCTATCAGACATGATCCTGCGTGGCCTCACATGCCCACCAAACTCCCCTCCGACATCCCTAAGTTTGAGGGTAAGGCAGGTGAGGACCCCCAGAACCATATCATGTCCTTCCATCTATGGTGTTCCTCCAACTCCATAGTGGAGGACTCTGTCCGCCTTTGTCTGTTACAGCGCACTTTCACTGGCTCTACAGCCAAGTGGTATATCGAGCAGCCCCATGGGACACATGCCACCTTTACCTCCCTTGCCTCGACCTTCCTGCAGTTCTTTCAGTTACCTGTCCGCTATGATGCGGGCGTCGAGATCCTACTGTCTTGCAGACAGAACACGGCCACCCACATCACTGACCACATTCATGAGTGGCGTCGACGTCGAAGCCTCTGCAAAATCAAATTAGACGACCGTATCTTCCTAGATTGGTTTCTAAAATCCCTTCTCCCTCTCATTGCGAAGGATGTGGCATCCGAAAGACCCCAGTCTGAGGAAGAGGCCATCCTCAAAGCCCAACAGTTTGATCTCATTTACGCCCAGTCAGGTTATCTATACACAATCATACCGGACGCCCCACGCGGCGACTCTTCACGCGGTGACACACCGGGGGCATCACATGCCACTGATGGCATTATTGGCCAAATCACACAGCAAGCTAAACCTTTCAGCATGGTGAGCACCATGCCTGCCCCAGACCTCTCTAGGGCCACATCCAGTTCTGGAGCGACAACTTCTTACGCTCCAACAAACCAGACACATCATATTCATGGACCCTCTTGTCCACAACATTGCTATGGGCAAGCGCCATCAGCATATGTACCTCCTACATATTACAACCAACCTGCTACACAGAACTCCATACAGTTCCCACCACAACCGATGTAGTACCCACAGCAAGCTGCACCAGCTAATCCAACACATCCAATAGCTCAGGGTTACCAACAACCCTAGCAGGTCAATGGACCACCTCCAGCCCCACAGGCTTATTATCCACCACAACCTGCTCCCGCACCTGCGGCGAACCAAAATCCTCCCACTGCTCACGGGCAAGTGTACACACAGCACAACTAGCCCCAGAACCAAAACAACCAGCGCAACCAAGGTGCGCAACAGAACCGTGGTAGAGGTCGTAACTGCGGCAATAACCAACAACATCAGCAAGGTCCTCCACCTCCCAATCCTCCGCAAAATAACAATGCTGCTCCTCCCAACCGCAATCCGAATTGGAATCCTAAGCAGCCTAGAAATAATAACCTCAGAACAAACCACCCTTGTTCTATCTGCAGGGTTTATGGTCATTACACACATTCTTTCCCACATTTGGAGTGAGCTCGGCAACTCTGGACCGACGATGCCCATCGTCAAGGGCAAGCAGCTCCTCAGCCGCCACCCAACCCTCCACCACCTCAACATCAACCCTTGGTGCTGCAAAACCCCTTTCCAAACCAGGGTGTAGTGAACACTCAGCCGTTAGCCCCCCCTCAGGGCAACGTGCCACCACAGCAGATTACTTATGCAGCCCCTGATCAACCCATGTTTGATTCGGGTACTCACCACTTGTTGATGATGTCAACCACCGATGCCAACCTCCAAACCCGTCGGAACCAATATGGCTCCACTTCTGAAGCCCCTCCCACCGACAAGAACACTAACCTTAATCCCACAGATCAAACGTTACGTATACCTCCGACTCCACTTGATGGCGCTTCCAAAGCACCTCGCTTCCCACTTCGTCGCATCAACAGTAATCCCAATGCTCGCGCTGCGTCGAATTACAACATTGTCGACGACTTAGCCCAGTCTCCTGCAGCCATGTCTGCCTTAGAAGTTTTGAAAAACTGTCCTTCGCAGCGCAAAACTTTGCTCTCTGCCATTGGCGCCATTGACCCCAATGATTCACAGCTGATCGCATTCGATTCAGACCAGTCTGAACCACGCCTGCCTTCCTCTTTAGCATTCCAAGTTTTCGTTTCTGTTCAAAATCTTGTTATCCATCGGTGCATTATCGATGAAGGGGCCTCTACATGCGTCATGTCCACTTTCGTTTGGCAGAAGTTGGGATCCCCTACTCTCCAGCAGTCCACCACTGCATTACGAGCCTACGACGGCCGTTCGGCTCAACCCCAAGGTCTTTTAGCCAATGTCCCTGTCCAGCTGGCGGGTAAAATCGTGCTCATTGACATTGAGGTCATCAATGCCCAACTAGACTATAACCTTTTACTTGGTCGCAGCTACATGTATGCCATGCGGGCTGTTGCCTCATCCGTATTTCACACCATGCAGTTCCCCCATGAGGGACGCTTGGTCAAGGTCGACCAGCTCACCTATTACGATCCAAAGGCCCCCGCCACACCTGAAAATGTTCTCCCCATGGTTGAACAACCTGTTTGTGGTGCAACTACCTCATTCATTTCCTCAATAGGACCCGGACTTTACTCCGAGGCACCGATGACCTCTACTTTCCAGGCCATTCCACCACCGTCACCAGAGACCCACGTCGCGAACCTCTGTAATCTTTCACAGAATACACAACCACCCGGTAATCAACCACCTTTGTTCCCTAAACCACCATTGGTCCCTAGTCACATCGGTGTTACACCCATCCACACAATCCCCTTTCTATTCCCTCCTTCGGGCGTAGTAAGCGCTCCGGTTATGGTTACCCTTAGTCTCCCCGGGTTAACATTGGGATTACCTGTGTGGTATATTTCACCTCCCGTTCCACCGCCGACACCAAATGTCATCCTGCAACCGGTGCAACCCATTGTTACTTCTACCCAACCACCTCCCGGTATCACTACTCCTTCGTTATCGACGAATCCCCCTCCACTCATTAGACCCACTGGGGGCAGAGGCCCGCAGCCATACACTGCGGTACCCCCACCCAAGGTAGTTAGACCTCCCCCCGTATTTCGTGCTCCTCCAAAATGCTCGTTGTGTGATGAGTTAGGCCATCCAACTCATCAGTGTCCACAGTTACCTGCATTGCAGGAACACATGCAAATGCTGGACGACGACCCCAACATCCCGGTTGTCAAACTCGATGCAAACCCCATGCCTCGTGATAAATCACTGCGTACCAACCACCCATGTGCGATATGCGGTATTTACGGCCACTACTCACATCACTGTCCTGACATCCCAGATTACAGAGCAGCTCTCTACGAGATGAACAATTTGGACCTTGAGACGACACCCCCTACTATCGACGAGATCTACCCTCTCCCATCATCCTCATCCAGAGAGATTAACACCATCTACATGATCTCTTCGACTACCACTACCTCATTACTTGATTTGACAACTCAAAGCTCCTGTAATGATGAAAAAATTTTAGAGGCTCCTACTGCCCTTAATCATCCCTGGGAAGACATGCACCATCGTCCATACTTCCTCCCGGAAGAGACTTCATCCACCACCGCTACACAATCCGCGGTTGAGTCCAAAGAGTTCTTTCCTACTAGAGTCGTCTGGTTAAAGGATCCGATAGCCGATATTTCTCCCGTCATCCACATTGACATCTATGACCCACTTGGTGCCCTTCATACCATTACATTAGGAGCCTCCCACAGTGAGCATGAGATCGGAGAATACCAACGATTGTTCCAAGAATTCACTCATGTCTTTACTTGGTCAGATACCGAAATGCCTGGCCTTGACCACACCATTTACATAGTTTCCACTGGATACCCCTCTGTCCGGTCGGCCCCTTCAATTGATACCTCAGACACACATGTTCAACCCTTTCAAATCGATGAGGAAACCACATGTCCACGACATGGGGGCAGGCCCAAAACCTTGCTTACTCGTCATCATCGTGATCCTCGTCGGAGATACTGGGGGCATCCACCCCACAAAGGGAATCCATGATCATCATATCATCACTTCAGTATGCCACCACAGCCCACAACCTCATGGTATAACACCCCGCCAGCAGTTGCTCAATGCCCTATTGATCTCTCTCTGAGACAACATCTGCACCACATTGACACCTCTGAGTTAGGGGGCATAATAGATTACCTCGACCCCGGGATAGGGGGCATGATCAATCATTTTGAACCTTCCCCATCATCTCTATCTCAACACCTCAATGAGCCCATCGTTCAAACCAACACATATGTGATCCACAATCACAAACCCCATGCACATAGCATGGGGGCAGGTCATTAACCCAGCTCACTTTTTCATATTCGTGATCTCAACCTTTTTTGAGGTCACGTGTCACTTGTATATTTGAGTTGATTTTATACACATAGTATTTCCCCCCGCGGGTCATCATTTCTCCCCACCACTGCATCATTGGCTTGGTGGGCTCACCTTTATTTGTAGCAATTTTTTAACCTAGTTATTTGCTTTGACCATTCCGAAGTCCTTATGACCTCTGTTTTTTGCACCATTTGTATCGCCGGATTCAGTTTTCCGCGCTCGTGATGATGCTTGAGATCATTTCTCCCTCTCACCTCCATATTTTTTGGGGATTTTTTCCATGCCCCCTCGTCACCTCGGTTTGCGTGCCACATCCGCCGTTCTCTGTTTTTGACAATCTTTATGTCGTCGGATTTAGTTTTCCGCGATCGTGATGATGCTTGAGATCATTTCTCGCTCTCACCTCCATATTTTTTGGACATTTTTTCAATGTCACCCATCACCTCGATTTGCGTGCCACATTGGCCGTTGCCCCTTTTTGACAAATCTCTATGTCATCGGATTCATTTTTCCGCACTCATGATGATGCTTGAGACCTTTTCTCGCTCCCATCTATCCATTTTTGTTCGGTATAATTTTATCCATTTTTCGGGCCGATCAATCCCTTTTTACGAAAAAGGTACTTAGGGAGTTTCTGTTAAGCTCTTTTCTGACTCCTAAAACAATGAAAAGATCGCCGAGCAATCTTGCTTCCTTTCATGCTCGCTAAACGTATCTGAAAGGGCGTCTACCTGGTATAAGTTTACCCCTTTTCCGAACCTCGTAGACTAATTACGAAAAAGGTATACTCTAGTCACATCGGCTAGAAGAGTTCTCCATCTACATCATTTTATGCTTTTTCGGGCCTTGGAGACTAAACTACGAAAAAGAACACCAATGGAGTCCACTTACCGCTTTCAGACTCTCTAAACATGAAAGCAACCATGAGCATGAGCCATCCTGGGCTCACAAAATCCACAGGAACGTACCATTTTAGAGCACACTTTTATCCCTTCTTGGAGCTCATTAAAACTACGAAGAAGGAATCAATGGTGCATCTTGGCGCCACGACAGATCACATCTACTCATTAGGCAGCTTCCCCATTTTGGTCGCCTTTGTTCAGAGTATTCTACAGTATGTCACCTTGATAATCCCTCGACGGCACCTATCAGCTCATCCTCCCCCCAGAGTCAATATATACCATTCAGTCAAAGCAATGATCCCCACACCTACAAGTCAGTTCCCCACGCTGCCAGGTCAACCATGTCATCATGCTCTGAACAAAGGAAGTTTGAACCTACCCATTTTTTGACCCAGTTATTTCCCATTCCCACAAGTATGTCAGTCCCACCATCAGTACTACAACACTTCAGTTTTACACCTCGTGCTCCTATCAAGGAAACATCATTGCCTTATTAGTTGTTGGTCTCCCTTTGTCGACGACAACCACATTGATTCCAGAGAAGAGACCTAGAGGTCCCTGTGTCTTGGACTCATCACCATTTATGATGAGTGCCTACGAATCATTTCGAGAGGAATCTTCAGTGCCTCTCCAAATGGTTGTCTCTCACATGCTTGACTTCAACACCTTGATCGCATCGTTGAGACTCGCATAGGGTATTCGTCCGTTTCACTTATTAGTCGAAGACCCTGGATACCTCCTGACTCCTCCACATTTGAGATTCTTCCTATGGATAACACCAGTTACACTTTTTCTATAGATATCTGGGTTGCGCATGGCGACAGTATTCAGATGTACCCCAGTTTCATACTCCCTTGAGTATACAGTTACATTATTTCTCATAGATGACTCATAGTCTTTGAGTCCCTACAGATGTTGGATACCTTCAGTTTCAGCAGTTCCTCAGTTATTCCAGTGTATCAGTTATTGAGATCCGTTATGATCAGGAGTACATCCCAAAATAATGTCCCCCCTGGACCATTATGGTGTACCAGTAGATTCTCTATGTATTAGATCCCCCTTCTTGGGACTAATTGTTATGTATATGTCTTGATACGAGCATGGGAATGCCCTCCTCGTCCATTATCAGAGATTATACCTCATTCATATTAAGGCCATGTAATATTTTTTGTTTCTTGCAGCTTCCAAGGGCCGTGGCTCCAGTCTCCAATCGGTCTCTTCTCCTTCCCAAACCCCTGAAAAAAGACAAAAGAACTATGATGTCTATCGGCCATACGATGAGCTCCTGCCCTCACACATCAGGGGGCAATCTGTTAACACCTAAAAAGTGCTCACTAGTTCATTCCCTTATTCACATGACCCATTTGTCCATTTTTCCACCATCTGAGCCTCTAAAACCAACAAAAGGTCACCAAAAGACCTTAGTACACCCCTTTTTCCATTAAAAAAAAGATTATTTTTCCTAAAAAAGCATAAAAAACCCTCAAAAAGGGTCCAAATTCCCAAAATATTAAAAAAGGGAATAAAAATATTAATTTTATTCAAAAAAGGAAAAAGGAGGGAAAAGTACCTAAACCATGTTGGTCAATACCATTGGTTTCCACAAAACCACAAATGGTATTCCCCACCACCAAAACCTATAAAAAGGTGGTAGGGGCTCCTCATTTCACATCCATCCATTATCTCATCCTCATGCTGCCGAAATCTCCCTTGAGCATTTTTGGCCATTGTAAGCAACCTTGGAGAAGGAGACCTCTTGGAGCTTGGAGCTACTCATCTTGGGAGTTGCTCAACATCAACATTCACCATTGAAGGTATTATCGCAAGCACTTGCTTGCCCCCCACTTTTCAATACAAATTCATTCTTTAATATTTTCTTGTTCTTGTTTTTTAAATGTTTACACTATTTGCTTATATTATTGCATAGATCCATGATTAGTTTAGTTTAGATTAGTTTCTTGTTTAATTCTATTGAAACTGCTGCTACTAGTTAGCAGGTGCCCATAGCACTAAGCCTGGTTGCAAAACCGGGCCAACAGATGGTTGATTGCAAAGATGGAGAAACGTTTATCTTCGTGGAGTCACCGGTGGCTATCTAGGGCGGGGATATTGGTACTTATAAAATCAGTGTTGGAAGAAATCCCAGTTTACTGGATGTCTCTAGCTTGGATTCCAAAGGGTATATTAGACAAATCTCGAAAAATTTGCTTCAGATTTTTTGTGGTCCGGGAAATCATAAAAACTTGTCTCCCCATGGGTCAAATGTAAAACTCTTGCAAAGCCAAAATCACAAGGGGGATGGGGTCTAAAAAATATTCATCTATTCGCAAAATCTTTGGCAGCAAAAGTGGGATGGAGACTTCTGACAACTGAAAATATTTGGATGGAAGTGGTGACTCAAAAGTACATTGTGCTGGTCTCCATCTTGAATTGGGTTAGAATCTCGGCTCATAACACTGTGGGCATCTCTGTAATATGGAAAGCCATACTTTCCTCATTCCATATTATCGATTCCGGGCTGGTTTGGAAGGTGGGGAACGAATTACAGGTTCGCATTGGCAAATATCCTTGGTTGGGAAGTCAAAACAAACACACACTACCACAACAACTCCTTTTTTATCTTCACTCTCGTCGGATTCACCACCTTTCTCATATTGCAGATCCAGAGTCTACCACTATTATGTAGCAGGGATGGAAAGGCCCTGATATTCTGGGTCTACCAAATGTCTTTCTGGATATTTGGAATGAATATCTTCTCGCCCTCCACTCCACACATGCCAGAATTTCAGATTCCACGGACACTTTCATATGGTCCCCATCTCCGTTTGGAATCTTCACCCCAAAGCTTGGATATAAGCAGTTGGCTGGAGATATTGATGAAGGAGAAAAACTCTGGTGGTGGAATTAGCTCTGGAAATCAAAATGCCCCTTAAAAACAAAACTCTTCATGTGGTGCTCTTTGGAAAATAAGGTACCGGTCTAGGAGAACATGAACAAATGGCACATTGAAGGACCTGGGTGGTGCTCCCTCTGCAAACAAGGCTCTGAAACTCTACACCATTTATTCATCACTTGTCCCTTCACACTACAAATTTGGTCATTGCTTCGAACTATGTTAAACATTGGTTACATTTGGTTGGGTCCTACTTTGGAGGAGGCCTGGAAGAGTTGGTACGAATCCCCAGCTACAGAACACCATCAAGCATTACCTATCCTGGTAATCTGGGGTATTTGGCTAGCTCGTAATAAGGCTCTTTTTCAGGAAAAACAATCTGTTCCAGATCTGGTGGCCTCACAGAGTGTTGATACACTCTCCTATTTCCCTCAACAGAAAAATTCCCCATCTATCCGCTCTGTAACTACATAATCTTTTGTTCCCACATTACCTTGGGCCTATTTTGGCAGGGCGACCAAAGATCAACTTGTGGTGGGGGGTTTGTTCTCCACTTATCCCATTCATCCTTTTATCATTTACAAATGGGCCTTGTACATGGAACAAACAACTATGCATAACTCTTTGCCCTTAATATTTTACTCTCTTTTGCACTTGAAAAGAGCTGCACACATATTCTGATCTTTGGTGACTCCATGACTATAAACAATTGGGTCAACAACATTCAGCTTTGTCACAATATTTTTTTAAGTAATATTTTGGCTTACTTTTTGAGACTCTTGAGGGAATTTGAATCCTTCTCGTGTTGTCATGTCTATAGGGAGCAGAACACCATTGCGTATTTTCTCTCAAAACAAGGCCTGAACCTACCTTTCTGCCAATGGAAAATTTTTGCAACTGAACATGGAAAAGATTTTGAATATTACCATAGACCATTCATTGATGGAATGGCATTCATCTCTTCCTAACTTATCCTGGACACTATTTATACTCTTGTAGGAACGAAAAACTGTTTTTTTTTGCCGATTATAGGGGCCCTTTGGGGACCTCAGTCGTCTTTCTTTATTGTACATGCCTGATGCCTACTCTGAGAAAGGGTAGAGATTTTTTGTAGCATAGTTGGACTCTTTTTATGAAAGGCATCTCGAAACCCTTCTGCAATATGTAATTTGGTTACCTATTAATTAAATTACGCTTTTTTCCTTGGAAAAAAAATGAATGAACAAAAGGGAAGATAATATGTTCCCAATAAGAAGATCAACGCTTGGTTGAATTAAACCATAGAGAGTGGTTACATAAAATAATTTCTCTTAGTTTCACAATATAGAACTCAATTAACCAAAATGATATGCAACAATATTCAAGCACCGTCAAATCATTCAAATTAATGGATCATTGAACAAAATCTTGCTTCATAAATCAAATGCATAGTAATACAAATGTGGGGATGAACACACAAGAGTTTTTCAACAATATTGAGTGTTTTCATTCAAATCTTCATCATCTCCAATCCAACCCTCGAAAGCCTGAGTTTGGATCTTTTATTACAACTATTACATAACTGAAAATCTAACTAACTCTATTTACTTCACTATTAACTGAATATGACTCAAGCTACTAACTATCACTTAATTAAGAGATCAAATCTCTTTTTTTATTTAACTATTCTATTTCAACTAAAAATCAAACTTTGGTATCCCACTTATTCATAAATGTATCTTGAATTTTCTAGGAATCATCTAACAACTTAGGAAATTACAAATAAGTACATTTTTAGGGAACTCTCTCCTTTGGTAAATGTTAATACCCCTAGGTCCATCAAATAAGTTGAGTTTGAGAGTTGATGCTCCTGCATCAAAATATTTTCCTCCAAATCCCCATGGAGAAAGGCTATTTTTACATATAACTGTTCAAGTTGAAAATATTCTACCGCCACTAGAATTAAAATAATTCTAATTGAAATCATTTTAACAACAAGAGAAAATATTTCATCAAAATCTATACCTTTCTTTTGTGTAAACCCCTTTACAACAAGTTTGGCCTTGTACCGCTTCTTTCCTCAATCTTCTTCCTTCAACCTGTAAACCTATTTATTCACAATGCTCTTTTACCTGCAGGAAACTGAACCAAATCCCAAGTCTAGTTTCTTGCCAATTATTCCATCTCCTCATTCATGCCTTGCTCCCACTTCTTTCTAGTTTCCACTTGCATTGCTTCTTCATAACAATCCGGTTCACCAGAGTCAGTTATCAATAAATAATAAAGTGAAGGACAGTATCGTTCAGGGGGTCTACTTAACCTGGTAGATCTTCTAAAACTTGCAGGAGTTTGAGGTACCTGTTGCTATTCGTGATTTTTCAGCACCTTTGGAACTTCATTTTCTTTGATTCATCAAGCACTAGTGTGTCCCCTGTGTTTTTTTCCCTGCAACTGATCTTTATACATGACCTTTTCATTGAATACCACATCTCTACTCCTAATGATTTTGTTATTTTCATGATCCCATAAGCAATAACCAAAATCATCAACCACGTATCCAATAAAGGTACATTTCTTGGATTTAGCATAAAGCTTTGTTCTATTTTCTTTATCAATATAGACAAATGATTCATAACCAAAAGTTCTCAGAAATAAGTAGTTTACGTTTCTACCCGTCCATTCCTCCTCTAGAATTCCACCATCCAAAGAACTTGAAGGCCCTCTATTTATTAAGTAAATGGCAATATCTACAACATCTACCCAAAACTGTAAGGGCAACCCTACATGCAATCTCATACACCTTGTATGCTCCATGATTGTTATGTTCATCCTTTCTGACATACCATTTTCTTGTGGTGTTCCTGGAACAATCATCTCTCTATGAATCCCATGGTATGAACAATAAATATCAAATTCCTTGCCGCAATATTCACCTCCATTATCATATATGAGAGACTTTAACCTTTTTCCTGTCTCATTCTCAACCAAAGCTTTCCATTTCTTAAACGTAGCAAAATCATCAATTTTTTGTCGAATGCAATAAATCCAAGTTTTTCTAGTTGCATCATCAATAAAAGTAACATACTAATGAGACCCACCAAGAAGTTGTACCTGCGCTGGTCCCCATACATCTGTATGCACAAGATCTAACTTTTCACTCTTCTTTTGCTTCCCAAATCTGAGAAATCTGACTCTTTTCTGTTTTCCATAAACATAGTTCTCACAGAATTCCAAACTTACCTGCTTCAAATTTGGTAGCAACTTCCTTGAGTGGAGAATTTGCATCCCCTTCTCACTCATGTTTCCAAGCCTATGATGCCACAATGTTGTATATGTTTATGGGGAAGCTACAGAGATAGAAGAATTAGTATTACGAGGACATAAATACAATGTACCTATCCTATCTCCTTTTGCTATTACCGATGATCCTTTAGTGATATTCCGCCACGTTTCTCCAAATGTAGATAAACTACAACCATCTCCCAACTTCCCTTTTGAGATTAGATTTCTTTGCATAGTAGGAATATGTCTTACATCTTTCAACATCCATTCACCTCCATTCTTTAACTTTATCCGTACCTTACCCATTCCAACAATTTTACATGGTTCATCATCACCCAATAAAACATGTCCAAAATCACTTGGAACATAATCATGAAATAATTTCCTATGGCGTGTAGCATGACATGAAGCCCCTGAATCTACTACCTAGTAATCATTAGTACTATCTAATGAAAGAATTAAAGCATATTGTAACACATCACCTGCTACATTTGCTTCCTGAGTAGTCTTTTGCTGCCATCTCCTTTCTTCTTTAGAGATCTGCAATCTTTCTTCATATGTCCTTTCTTTCCACAGTTCCAACACTTTATCTTTCCCAGTCTAGACTTTGATCCACCCTTATTAGGCTTCCCACGATTACCTGGGATCTTGCCTCTCTCCTTTTGTCTTCCCCTACTCTCCATGGTCAGCGCATTACTTGATGTCTCGCTTGTGCTTTTCCATCACATTTACTTGCTAAGAATAGCACCAACTACATCATCAAATTTCAAAGTGTTTGAACCAGAGACAGAGTTAATTACATCCATGACCAAGCCATTCCAACTTTATGGCAGTGAGCACAAGATTAGAAGAGTCCTAACCTCATCTTCAAAGTTCACTTTTACGGAACTTAGCTGATTAGTAATTGTATTAAATTCATTTAAATGGTCAGCAACATACCCACCTTCTGACATCTTCATATTAAATAAATGTGTCATTAAAAATACCCTGTTGGAGGCCGAGATTTTTTCATACAATTAAGCCAATGTGCTCATCAGACCCTCCGTTGTCTTTTCTTTTGAAATATTGAAAGCCACCGATGAAGCCAGGCATAGTTGTATTGTTCCTATTTCTTTTCTGTCAAGAACCTCCCATTCTTCATCGTTCATAGCCGCCGATTGTTTTTCTTTTCCTCCCAACGGTAGGATAGATCCTTCTAATACATATAGTCTTCCATTTGCATCTTCCATACTATGGTAGTTTTGGCTGTTAAATTTTTCAACCCTAAAATTTCTTTCTTCTGCCATTGCTCCCACTCGAACTAGGAACCCTTGTTTTCTGCGAGTTTATGCGTCAAATAGGCCTTTGGCTCTGATACCAATTGTTAGAAAACAGGATTGCTGTTATGAACATAAAATAATAAATGATAAATATAATTATTAGTTAATAATGAAGAGACGCGTTCTTTATAACTGAAAAGGCACAATGGGCTGTATAAAATCCAAACCTATAATAATGTATAATTCATCATTTTTATATTCAATATTATTTATCTTTTCCATTATGGAGTTATTCTCTATTGGTTGATTATTCAGTTGGATAATCATAGAGTGTGTCCGGATAAGAAACACATTGTTGGTATTAGAGCGCTCACTGATCCAGCTCGTCGCCAGAATTTCAGACTTTGTCTGATTAACCTAAGAGTTTTTGAATCATTTGGTCCTTGACCACTCCATCGTTGTTTCAAGTGTTTCACACCCCTCCTAAATTTCTCTCTTCTCATGTTCCACGCAACCCACTTATTCCACATCACTCCCCCACTTCCTCCTACTCTCCCTGTCTCACCCCACTCTAACTCCCGTAACTTTCTCTTCTCATCCTTCCACTCTGCTGTGCACTACCTATCGCACTGCACTGTGCCCTCATGCTTTACTCCATCACCTTATCATCCACCAAGCCGTGCCACCATATCTCCACACATAGTTCCATCCACCCCTATGCCTACTCACACTCTTCCATCCTCCTACTTACCACGACCACCCCCCATCCTTCTTGCACCATTGTTGCCTCCTCCCTATCATCCTTCACCTCCTCCCATAGAATCCCACATGCTACTTGCTCTACATGCATATCCCCCCCTCCACATTGCAAACTTCCTCTCCCCTGCACCACTCCTCTGCGTTGTCCCCCATGTACAAATCCTTTTTCACTCCTCCTCACTCCCATCCCTTTCCATCCTAGCCTTGCCTATGTACTACATTAGCCCCATCTCACAGTTCTCCTCCTTTCAAACCTGCGCCCTCAACTCACTCGCTACCTGCCCAATCAAAATACTTCCCCAACTCACAGTTGCCCATTTTGCTCAGACCTCATGATCACTTCATTTCCCCATAGCCCACGGTTTTTACTCACCACCTTCGCCCTTCCTCCACTGCTCTCCACATCACCATTTCGCCGCTCTCTAAACCCTGCATTCTAGTGCCATGTCTAGTCTTAAAACCCTAGTCTACTTTCAAATAGAAACACAATAATAATAATATTGTTATTATAATAATATAATAATAATAATAATAATATTAATTATTATTATAATAATATATAAGATTTAAAAAACTATTAAAAAGCATATAATATTTGTATAATAATATTATTAATTTGTAATAATAATTATTATCAATATTATTCTTTTAATAATTAACAAAGGAATTCAAATTACTTTATTAAAAGGGAAAGTAGACAAAATTCAAAGTCAAAGGAAAGCTTACATAAGGACCTTGTTTGTGACCATTTATTGTCGAATAAGTCAAAGTCAAAGGAATACCATCTATCGCCGAAAAAGTTGAAGACTATGGAAACCAGTTTGCAGTTACAAATATAAAAATTAGAAGCTAAATTAAGGCATTATAAAAACATGAATGAAAATTTGGAAATGATTATTAAACTACAAAAATCTCAATAGAATACAAAGAAGAGAAAATCACCACCTTTGAAATCATAATGAAGTCTTAAGGAACAACTTAAGAAGTCCAACTATGAAGAAAAGTCGCAAGAAGAGATGATTAAAAAGATTCATAACTATAACAAGTTGTTAAAAAACAAATTAGAAGAAATTCAGAATGAGACATCAAAATCCTCAAAAATACAATTTGTAGAAAAAGGCACCATCACAGATCCAGTTCAAATATCCCCTCAAGATGTCAAACCAGTTGAAGAAACACATACATGAAAGTTAAAAACATGAAGACACTACAAACATGATCAAGGGAAATAATGTTATAACAATTCCCTATTGACATCCAAATCATAAAAGTAGATGTCCTAAAAATCTTGAACAACTAACAAAAGATACTGATACCAGTGCACTCAAAGCCCATGATGACAGTTCACTGTGGAAGCACAACGCTCACCAATGAATCAATTTAGGATGGATCAATTCTTCTACGTATCAAAAGTTATGTTCAACTCTCAACATGTCATATCATCATGTGTCATCAACTACAATCAAATATACAATGATGTGATGACATTACAGAGCAAGGACATAAAGACTTTTTCAAATTGCTTTGAGGACAAAGCCTTTCTAAAGAGGAACGCAATGTTATGAACATAAAATAACAAATATAATTATTAGTTAATAATGAAGATATGTGTCCTTTATAACTGAAAAGGCACAATGGGATATATAAAATCCAAACCTATTGTAATGTATAATTCATCATTTTATATTCAATATTATTTATCTTTTCCATTATGGAGTTATTCTCTATTGGTTGATTATTCAGTTGGATAATCATAGAGTGTGTCCGGATAAGGAACACATCAATCACAGAACAATAGCATAAAACAAGATGCATAAATATAACACATAAACACAATACAAGAGAGACACTAATATACGTGGTTTACCCAATCCGGGCTACGTCCACGAAGAAATTGCCAGTCCTTTTATTATACCCTCTAGCAAATGAAGGGATACAACCTGCAGCACATCCACTGTAATTTCCTCTTCACTCTCTCATAGTCTCTCTGAAAAAATCACATAGGTATTTTACAATATTACGATACATCGCCGTATTACAATGCCTTCCTTTTAAAGAGGGATTACCATGGGAAAATACCATAGGATGCCCAATTCCATGGGCCCGTGAATCACCCATTATTGACCAAGTCATGACTATGAAATTACAACATTTTACAAGGTATTTTTTTTTCAAAATTTTTCACTATGGGGGCACTGCCCCCAAACCCCCACTAGGGGGGCTCCCAAAAGTATTCGCGCCCCCCTGGACACCCCCTGGAAACTATAGTGGGGGGGGGAAGCCCCCCCACACTCTCTTGTCATGGGATGAGATCTAGACACGGCTTAAACACGACCTCTGAATCAGGAAGATCAGGATTCACAACCAATAGCTGCAACTTAGATCGAGGTTGAAGCAAATGGGGTTGTACAGGAGGTGCTCCTAGAAATAAATGGCTTATTTGAGCCAGTGCATAAAAATAATTGGAATCATCTCACTCTCTTCCTTCTCCCTTCTTGCCAAACATATTGGTCTATGTGGCCTCTACCTCTCCCAACCCTTTTGAAACCTCTACTATGAAAGCTCATGATCGACAAGCAAATGATTCATTCAATTACATGCATATAATCCTTAAGCAAAACATTTAAAACAAATCCATTTCATTTATCATCAAAATGAACATAACTGTGCTCACACATAATCCTAATATCATGTAACAAGTATACATAGTAGATCCATACAACTACTCATTTCACTTTAGTAACCAACAAAATCAAAATGCATTCATCATCATGAGTCACGTAGTTGTTGGGATGGGACTTCTTTTGGTTGCAGTAAGGATAAAAGGCAAGACTATGAACTGGGAGTGAGCGGGAAGGTGTGTCCTTGATCAATTAAGAAGTATGACAAACCAGGACTAGTTCATAAGAAGAATGTACATCACAAAATAAAAACGATTTCACAATTATCTTTAGTTGTCAACATAATGCATGAACAATTTTTTTGTCATTTTCTAGAAACTGATCCACTTGTTCTTTAAGGATTGAAACAATACCAAATCCCCATTTATATCTGCAATGATATACATACTCAACCAAACGACATGATATTCTGGGTTTAGTATACGACTGCAACAACATGTATGTCAACCAATCTTTCGAACCAACATCTAGAGTTTACATCCCATATTCATCTTCAAGGCTACCTTTGACACAATAATTTCATCAATCAATACTAGAATAACATATAGTGATCCGAATCTTGGGGGGCTCATAGTCTAAGTTCATATGCAAAAGTCATAAAGCCATATTTTTATTAAATGTAAAAGGGGAGCATAATGGACATGTAATTAATGCAACTAGTTATTCAAAGTTGACATTGTCAACAAGATACCTTATAAGGAAGGTAGTAGGTAGAGAGTTATAATTGGGAAGGAGAGGTCCCAAAATTGACCTAATTGCATGTGGTCAGTTTTGGGACCTCTCCTTCTAAATTATAACTCTTTCACTACTACCTTCTTTATAAGGTGTCTTGTTGACAATGTCAACTTTGAATAACTAAATGCATTAATTACATGTCCATTATGCTCCCCTTTTACATTTAATAAAAATATGGTTTTTTGACTTTCACATCCGAACTCAGACTATGAGCCCCCCTAGTATTTGGATCATATAGAGAACAAGTCTACATAGAATGATCCTACAACATATGTAATGTCCCCCATTTTGACCCTTGCAATATTTTGGGCTATAATGTAAATAATGTATGCATATTATGTATGATTCATAACGTGGAGCTCAAGGCCAAGGCCCCACTAGTGAACGCTCGATCTAGAAGAGGCAAGTATTTGATATTATGCTACCCATGTGATAGTGAACCATGGGAATTGTAAATATGCATCTTAATCTAAATGCCCACAACTAGCTATGCAATGCAACAAGAGATGGGGGCATGATGTTATAATGAAATTGGGAGGGAAAACATTCAAACCCTTGGATCCAATCAATCCAAGCCAAGTGTCAATGAGAGAACCAATCAAACCCTCAACTACCCATGTTGACTTTTGTACCCAATCATTGATTTTCTCCCAAGAGTTGGTTGAGGTAGTTAATGCTTTTGGGGAATGGGAGGTATGGCTGTCCAAATTCGGGTATGGACAAGCCACCCTGCATGGAAATTCGTGTTTGGATTCTTGGGCAAGAAAATAGCCACGAAATTGCCCCTAAGCCATTATTCAACCATCAGTCTTTCTCCCTCACGAGTTTAGAGCTACCTGGGCGTTTCCCTCCATGGTTTTTGTTGTGTTTACCTTCATTTTCTAGCTGGAAAGGGCGTTTTTGCTGTGGCTAACAGTGGCCGGGAAGAAAGAGAAAACGATTTGGGGTTTTATTGAGGCCGTTTGGCCCACTGAATGTTCATACATCTGTGGGAGAAATCGGTTTTCTTCCCTGGGATTGAATCCCTCTTCCCACAAATCCATTTTTGGTGTGCCTACGTTTTTGGGAAAACCCATGTCCATCTAGCTTCTATGTCCCACTATTGAAAGTGTGTTCCAGAGCCCATATCTGAGTTTGGTGTACAAGAGAATGCTGGGGGTTGAGTTGGGTATCCATTGCTTTGGTTGAGCTGAGCTTGAGAGTTCCCTTTTCCTTGTAGATATCATGCCTAGCTCGGGGGTGGTCTCTGAGTGCTGAAATAATACAGGCTGGGCAGAGACCTATGGTTGGGAGAAACGTTGCAGCGACATAGCTAGTTGTTGGGACAACATTACATCAAGATGAGTATTTTCTTATGTAATTACTTCTGCAAATATATTAATTTGTTGGCTGTGTTAAATTGAATGACATCATGTAATGTGTGTGGATGAGGTTTTCATTCCGCTGTGCATGTTTAATTGATTTACATCTGCACACATCTCTTTTATGCCTATGAATCTAATGAATATGGCTGCGTTTATGAAAATCCCCATAGAATGGCATCAGGTTCCCTTCCTTGCATTGGGTCCAAGGGTGGGGACATTACAACATATTTCCTTCCATTCATTTCAACTCAAAACTATAGCCAATTAACAGAAGAGGGGAGATTTCACATGTTTAAACATAGTGTGAAATAACATTCTTGAAGTTGTGCACCCAAGTCAACCATCAATCATAACTTCTGTATGCGACCCAACATCATCTAGATACATAATTTAAATAATGGAACATGCCTTCAACATAATCCATGAATTCATAATGCGAATCGGGGATAGCCAGACAAACAGACTGATTAGCTCTTTAGTCATATATAACATCAAACACCACCGCAATTGACATAAGGGAAAGGATAATGCTCAAAGAAAGGCACATGATTGCAATCTTGGGGCCTTACGAAGTTAGTTGTTGTAACCACAAGGCATATTTCAACAAAACATTCTTCAACAATAACACAAAGGTAGACCAAATGTAGGGTTTTAACCACAATTGACGAGCTTCATTGTTCAGGCCGAGTAAATGAGTCCAGGAACATAATTGTACTGGTGCATTTGGTAGTATTAAAACTCATTGTCCTCGATACTATGAAACTACAACCCTTCGACTAGATCTTCACATGAAAATTGAACAAGCAAGAGTTCAACACTCGGGTAAAATACAACTTAGAGTACAACTATTTGGGGAGCATATAACAAAAACATCTATTTGATTCCAATGTTATAGGTCGACTAATCTTCAAATTATTCACCAATATACCCACAGTAACCAAAATAATCCGGAGCATACCCACACAAAACAAAGCATATGATCATTCAACTATATAGTGTTGTCGAGAACAAGTATAATTTCAACAAACAATCCTAGTGGTGACACGTAGGATTCAACAATGAACATAAGGTTAGGGATAGGAAAATAAGTGAACTCCGTAAGTCAGTTTCAAAGGGTTGAGTTCAATCCATGCATAGAGACAAGTCACAGTCAACATATTCAAGGGTTGGTGCAATTTTGGCAAGGGAGGGAATAGTCGAACCGAGCCAAGACAAAAACCACAATACATATATTCCTATGTATACACAGGTGAGTCATAATGTTCGAGGGCCTGCAAAAGAATACAGCTAGATCGCTACAGGGGCGATGCAAAGAATAGCCCAATATTGAAGCATAACCATTCATCTAACTCTGTACATACCTCATCCAAATGAGAGCTTGAAAACCAATTGCAGGCCTGTACACTTGCTCTCGCGTCCAAAATTATAAACCTTGAGCCAAAATCCTGAACTTTTTAAAATTTTCACAGTACTATTAGACACTAGAATTTGACAGGGAGAAAATTCTTAGAGAGGGGCAACCGGAGAATAAATGTAGAGAATGAGCACAAAGTCCAACAAAACTCCACTTACCAAATTCAAATTCCAACAAAATCCAACATTTATTCATTGGATCAATTAACCAATACACCACAACATGTAAGTAGGCTGACAAAGGGCTCAAATTATGATCTAAAATGGATAAATATATAATTTTTCACCTACTTGGATCCTTCGTGGTTAAAATATTGGATGATTTGGCTTATAGGGCCCACTTTATGGGAAGGACTCATTTTTCAGATTTGGGGTCCGAAACCTTGTGGGGCATGTTTGAGGGTCTAAATAATATTTTTTGGGGTAAAACAACCCATCGCTAATGCGATGGGCCATGAGGTGATTCTACACTCTAATACCTTTCCAATGGTCCAAAAATTGCTTCAATCATATGCAAAAGTTATGCCTCCCACAAGTTGACATGTGTAGTTGACCACCATGGTACCAAGTGGATTCCACATAAGCTCTCATTTTTCACACATGTGGACCTAGTCACGTATGAACCTTCAAGGACATTCTAGAAGGACCAAAACCATAACCCTAATCCAAAGTTGAGGAATGCAAAACCCTAAAATTAACCTTACACTGCTATCGGGCTATGTTAAATACTGGGCTTCTAAATGAGGAAGGGGTGTCATTCTTTTGATGTATTGTATTGTTCCATATTGAGAAACATCACTGGGGAATGGATAGTAGAGCTTAACAGAGAAGATAGGAGATCATGTAGTATCCATTATGGCCTCAAAGTCATAGGTAACTCCATAAAGAGTTTCCTTTGTAGTTGCAATTTGACATAAAGAGCTACGCATAGTCCTCATTTGTGGCTGGGTTTTTCCCTATAGTGGTTTTCCCAGGGTATATCTTGTGTTATTGTGTGGACCGAGTACTTATTTTCTCTAGTTATTTATCTTTCAATTCCATTGTATTAGGTATTTTATAGAATTAAATTAACCAATGAATTAAGTTATAAGATCCGTTGTGATGAATTGATCTAGTGGAATACCCACAACAGTTTACGGATCATATTGGTATGAAAGTAGTTTTTCTTTGGGTTTTGTGGGTAATCACATGATCCAATAGTTGGTGAAAAAAAATTATTCACACCCTATCCATGGTGGATGAGTTTGTTCAAGGAGTGGCAAATGATTATGAGCATCAATTTTCAAAACTGGAAATACAAGTCACCGATACCTCATGCAACATTTCAATCCTTGTGGTATCTTTAGAGAGAAAGTTCAAACTTTTTGGGGATTTTGGAGGTCCTAACTGAGATTTTGGATCCGAGGGGGAATCAAAAGATAAAAATGACCCAAAAAAGGACCAAATGAAAGAGCATGCGAGAGGGAAACCAAGTTCTAGTACCAATACTCCTTCCTAGTCTCTCTTCAAGATGGAAGCAAAAGTCAACATCAATCCGTATCAAGGCGAGATTGATACTCTGAAATTGTATCAATTGTTGCAACAATTGGAGGTTTATTTCAATATCCATCAAATAGACGAGGACCAAAAGATCTCATTTTCTTGACTGAAGTTAGAGGGCCATGCATTTACCTAGTGGGAAATCCACATGGAATCACTAAGGCTGGAGGGTGATACACTTGTAACTAAGTGGGAGGACTTTAAAACCCTCATCAAGTCCCAGTTCTACCCTATTGGGTATGTAGAGGACTAGTGGATCCGTTGGAATTACTTCATTCAAAGGCAAGGGCAGAGTGTGCAAGAATACACCATCAAGTTCAAGAAGATGGCCATCATGCTAGGTATCTCACCCAAGAAAACATATGTTCTCCTTGGGTATCTAGGGGTGTTATGTAGTCACATGCGGAGCCTGGTAGGTGATGCTCTTCAATCCCGGGTCAATTGATGAATCCTGTGTACAAGCGTATTACTTGGAAAACATAGGCCAAAAGAAAGGACAATCAAGTGGTTCAAAACAAAAAGAGAGCCAAGATGCTACCAAGGAGGGTAAGAAGAAGTGGAAGGGAAAGAAGAAGAATATGACAACCACGACACATTTGTGCAAGGATCTAAAAAACCATTGTAAGAATTGTGATATAGATGGTCACACTAAAGAAAAGTTTTGGAAGCTACATCTAGAGCTGAACCGCAAAAAGGATGCCAAGAAGAAGAACCTTCTAGCCACAACGTCAAGCAAGGAGTTAGAAAGCAACTCGGATGTGGATGAAAATGTTAATTGTACCACATTGGAGAAGGAGGTGAATTTGAGTAGCCTTCACCATAAGGAAGAGAAAGAGATGACAAAATGCTTCCACTCAATATCAAGGTCAAGAAGACCAAGATCGATTCTCTATTCGATTTTGGTTCACAGGAAAACCTCATAGTAGAGGATTTGGTACGTAAGCTTGGATTGGAAGTACATGAAGCAGAATTTCATTGGGATCAAATGAAGTAGACTTCCATTGAAAAGTATCAAGATTATTGTAAGGAAGAGATACAATACGTGAGATTTTTAGAAGGTTGCAAGGAGAGAATGAGTCCCGAAAGACTATGAGGAAAGGTTTCAATTGAACTACAAGAGGGATCAAAGTTATAAAATGGATGAGGAGTCTCTCGAACTTGTGTTCCATCGAGGAGTAAAAGAAGAACTGATGGAGACACTCAATTTTCTTCCAATGGAGACATCTTTCAATTTTTTTATGATGACATCAAGAATCTATTCAAAAATTACTCCAAAGTTACCAACAATAACATAGGTGGTAGAGGTGTTACTTCACAATAATCCAGATTCACTACCACAACTCACATTGATAATGAAATAGGCACTTTGTTAGAGGACATGAAATCTTATATATTACATTTATTGGTCATGCATATGGAAAAATGTAAATCAAGAAAAATCAATAAGAGGAAAAAAAGACTTTAGTTGTTTTTTGTTATAAACATAAAAAAAAAAACATGCTAGGAATGGATGTCCACTTAATACTGTGAAAATTTGTGGAATAAGGGAAGAGCAACATCAAACTAACAATTTTCCTTATTTTCCAAGACTTAAATTTGTTTATCAGGGAGCTAAGGAAAATATGGATCATATGTGCTTCATCAAGCAAAGAAGAAAAGGGTTTACACAACCATTTCAATCAAGTATTCCTTATGCTCATCCTCAATATTTTGTTGGATACAATACACAAATGAATACTCGACCTTGGTATCCTCCAAATCAACTTAACTATCCAATGCAAAATTGTTCATACCAAAATCAGCCTCCATCATTCTAATCTCAAACTCAACCAATTGTATCTTAGCCTCAAATGGAAAGCCAACAATGGTCCAATTGACCACAAGGTTGGAGACTTAGACTCTCCTTTGAAGATAGTATGTGGAGCATGTTGATGTAGGAGATTGAATGCTCTCACATCAACTTTTCAACCTCTCGATTGGCTAAACTGAGAAGAAACGAGAACAAAACCCTGATTTTATAGTCTAACACAACGCACACTCACCACCTTCATGATGTCTGATGTGGGAACGCAAATCAATGAAACCAAATAGAAAAGTGGAACACGTACTTATATCATAAACATGTTTTACCAATGAACTAAAATGACGATAACATAATCACAAACACATAAGAGTACCTTGAACCACATCATTAACTTAACATGATTCCCTTTATTTTTGGTTTGTCTACCAACTAATGAGTGGCTTTAGATGATAAGGAAACTGTAATTAAAATAGTAAATAACCAATGATAGCTATCACACTATGAACACAACTAAACAACTCATTCAACATTTTTATTTGTGTTTTTTAAAACGACATTTATAACATAAAATATTGAGAAAATCTTAAATAGATGTAAGAGAAAATATAAAAGAAATGCATAAAATGAAACATAAAAAGGAGGAAGGTCAATATGTTATAATTGTGAAATGTTTCATGGGGGTGTCCTAAACTACCCTACCTACGATAAGGAATTCTATGCCCTATTTCAAGTTCTTAAGAAGTGGAAGCACTATCTGATGGGAAAAGAGACCACCATTCACACTAATCACCAACAACTACAATATTTGTAGGCCTAGGGTAATCTACAACAGACTAAACATTATGCCTGGATGGGATTATTACAACAATTCCATTTAATCATCAAGTATAAGAAGGGAAATACAAACAAGCTAGTAGACATGCTCTCAAGGCCACCTACAACTAGGATTACAACTTTGGGAACTCTTATGCACATGTAACCTTTTACCCATGATGCATACAAGGAGGAATACACAAAATATGAGGACTCCAAGGAGCTATTTCAACAACTACAAGACCAATTCCATGTAGAAGAAGGTGATAGCAAGGTTGACTATCATCTCCAAGGTGGGTTACTCTACAAGGACAAGATCTGTGTTCCTAAAGGCGAGAGGTTGCATCTTATCAGAGAGGCACACACCTCTAAAGTTGTAGGGCATTTTAGTGTAGGGAATATAGTTGCAAACTTGCAGAGGTATGTTTACTGTCCTAGAATGCAAGAAGATGTATCTTGGTTTATCAGACGATGCATACTTTGCTATACAAGCAAGACTAATAATAGGAACCAAGGTCTATACCATACCTTACCTGTTCCTATGAGACTATGGTGTTGGTTGTGGAGCCAGATCTTCTAGTCTCATAGATGATATTGTATCAGCCGTGTTTGTACCCCAGTTTTATATGATATGTAGGTGGACTGTATAGTCACCCCAACGGGGGGGCATCTCCCCCCCACGGGGTTCCAGGGGCTAGCGGTCCCTCGGTGGGGGTTTGGGGGCAGTGCCCTCGAGAAATGGGGGTTCAGGGGCAACACCCCCGAAGAAATTTTTTGGGGCTGTTTTGCGGGGCCATGGTTTTGGGTATCCCATGGTATTTTCCCATTGTATTTCCCTTATAAAATAAAGACATTGTAATACGGCTAGGGATGATGATGTATTAGGTTTTATGCATTGTAAAGATCTTTGAGATCAGGAGAGAGAACGTGAAATAGAGAAGAGGAAGTGCAGCGGTTGTGCTACATGTTGTATCCCTTCACCTTGCTGGACAATAATAATAATAAGGACTGGCAAATTTAGTGTGGATGTAGCCCAAGTTGGGTGAACCACGATATATTTGTGTCTCTCTTGTAATGTGTATGTGTGATTATATTTGCATTTCTGTTTATTGTTATTGCTCTGCGATCCTGTTTTTCTAACATATGGGAGAGCATCTCCATGGATTTTTTGGGTGGTACTCCAACCACTAGGAAGGGACATGACTCTTTATTTGTGGTGGTTGACAGATTCAACAAGATGTGCATTCTTATGCCTTGTAAAAGGACCATCAAAGGACAAGAAGCAACAAACATGTTCTTTGAACAAGTTTGGGTGCACTTTGGGATGCCAAGGAGCATCATCTCAGATAGAGATACCAGAGTTATCAGTGTATTTTGGACTACACTTAAGAAAAGTAATGACACTAAGTTGAAGAGATATACAACATTTTGATCCACATAGAGATGGATAGACAAAAGTAGTCGATAGGAGTTTGGTATAACTTTTGAGGGGTTACAATCAGAAGCATCCAAAGACTTGGGATTAAAATGTGATCTACATACAACAGTCTTATAACAAAGCAATCCACACTTCCATTGGGAATACACCTTTTTGAAAGTTGTTTTGTTTATGGACAGTAAGGGGGAGTGAGGGAATGCACCATAGGTGAAGTAGTAATAGCTGAAAAGTTCATTGATAAGAGTAGGCATATCCATTTACAAGTACAGGAGGCACTAAAGAAGTCACAGGAAAAGTACAAGGAAAGACATGACCATCATAGGGTTAAGAAAACATTCAAGGTGGGAGACAAAGTATGTCTACACCTAAACAAAGAAATACTACAGGCTCATGGTAAGAAGATTAAGGCTCTAAGGTATGGTTATTTTGAGGCATTGGAGAAGGTGGGATATAATACATATAAAATCAATCTACCTCCATACACGCGCATTTACTCTGTAGTGAATGTGGAAAATAAAAAACTCTATGAGCCTTCCATGTTGGATTAGGAACTTGGGCAGGTCTTACCTTCTATAGAGGACTTAGCACCATAGGCTCAAGCAGAGTTAGCAGAAGACACAGTGTTGTGGAAGATGTATAGAACTACTATGCTGGGACAATATGAACTCTAGAAGGTGGGGCTAAAAGAAGAACTTCTAGGAAAGGCTAAATGGTAATCCAAGGAGAAGGTAGAGGAAAAATTTCCTCACCTCATTCAATAAAGCTTTTGGGGAGTAAAAGCCCCCCAAAATGGGGAGTTGTGATCCGAAATGGATCAATATATAATTTGTCACCCACTTGGAGCTTTTGGGGTTGAAAGATTGGATGAATTAACTTGTACGACCCATTTTGTAGGGATGACTCATTTTGTAGATTTGGGGTTCAAAACCTTCTAGGGACTATTTGAGAGTCTAAACGACATTTTTTGGGGTAAAACAACCCATCTCTCTTGTGACGGGCCATGAGGTGATTCTACACTTTGAAACCTTTACATTGGGGCAAATATTGCCTCAATCAGAGTTCATATGCAAAATTTATGCCTCTCGCAAGATGACCTATCTAGTTTACCACCATGGTATCGAGTGGATTCCATGTCAACTCTCATTTTTCACACATGTGGACCTAGTCACTTGTGGACCTTAAGAACATTCTAGAAGGACCAAAACCTTAACCCTAATTGAGAGTTGAGGCATGCAAAAACCCTATAATTAACCTTAGATGGATATTGTGATATGTTAAATACTGGGATGCAAGATGAAGAAGGGGTGCCATTATTTTGATGTATTGTATTGTTCCATAGTTGAGCAACAACAATGGGGAGTGGATATTAGAGCATAAAAGAGGAGATAGGAGATCCTGTTGTAGCCATCATGGCCTCATATGTTAAAGTATGGTTGTCATTCATGTCAAGGTGTTGTGATATTTTGGAAGTAGGATCACTCAGTTGTAGCAGACCTCACTAAAAATCACTCAATAATAGCAGAGAAGAGAAGAAGAACTGTTGAATCAATAATCACTCATTACACAAGAAATGGCAGAAACTGCTGTATCATACATCAGCTGTAAGCTGGAACTGTGAATAGTAAATAATAACTGAATACAATCAAATGAATTCGAATGCCACTAAGGTCATTCGAATTCTCCTCAATGTGTGGCTTCGATGACATTGGAGACATCATCCAATCAGTAATAGTGGTCACAAGTGGTCAAACATCAGTCAAATGTGTCTAATTGAGTCTAACTGGTGCATGTGGCACAATTGTAGGGAAGGAGAATCCAATGTGGGCGCATCAAGAGCTGTCAGTAGTCAATATAGCTGATCTAGTCTCTCTGGAGGTCTATCTAAGTGGTTCAGTCAGTTAAACTAGTAATATTGCCTCAAATCAAGGATCAGATCCACTAATCATGGAACTAACTGAAGAATCTCCTAAATAGATGAAAGAGGGCACACTTGTACTCCAGCAATGAAAACAAGGGTACATCTGTGGCTAGGAGGGATAGAATTGAGCATAAATAGGCTCCTAGGGATGAAATACTGAGGACTAGGTGCTGGGAGACTACCATACTGATGACTAGATGCCTGCATTTGCATGCATGATGACTGGATGCATGCAGAATGCATGCAGGCATGCAAATATAAAAAATGATGGTGGGAATATTCCAACACCCCCCGCAAGCCAAACTATGAGGAACAACTGAAATGGTAGGGCCTTGGTAACTGAGACCAAAGGTCACCCCGTACAACAATCTAAATCAATAAAGTGAGGAAAGAGGGAAAACCTAGTGGGAAGAAATCCCCCCTTCAAGATAGACTGTGGTAGGATAATCAATCATGTACATCACTCACCCAAAATGGTTAGTATAGTTGATCTAGTCTCTCTGGAGGTCTGTCTAAGTGGTTCAGTCAGTTAAACTAGTAATCCATCCTCAAATCAAGGATCAGATCCACTAATCATGGAACTAACTGAAGAATCTCTTAAATAGATGGAAGAGGGCGCACTTGTACTCCAGTGATGAAAACAAGGGCACATTTGTGGCTAGGAGGGATAGAACTGAGCAGAAACAGGCTCCTGGGGCTGAAATAATGAGGACTAGGTGCTGGGAGACTACCATACTGATGACTGGATGCATGCATTTGCATGCATGATGACTGGATGCATGCATGCATACATGCAAATATAAAAAATGATGGTGAGAATATTCCAATAGGTGTTTGAAGTGTGGTGTCATTAATGTTAAAGGGAGAGTGAGATACCTGCAAGGAGTCTTTGTAACTGTTAGTACCATTATCTACAAGCATGGGAGCAGAAGAAGGATATGAGCTACAACCATTTGATTAAATTTGGAATTACTAGTCTTTGGCATTATCTATAGTACTTCAGGTTGTTACCCAATTATTACCAGAACACAACTACAAGAATTCAATGTTCCACTACAAGAATTCCAGTAATCGTATAAGGTTAGCAAAACTCATCTCAATTACTGGAACCATAAAGTACATCTCCATTACTGGAACCATAAAGTACATCTCCATTACTAGAACTGTAGGAAACAACTACAGGAACATGACTATTACTGGAATCGCAGAACAAGCATTACCTAAATGAAGCTACAGAACTTCCAGTAATCCTCCAACCATGTCAGCATGCAGTCTAACTATTGAAACTACATAGATTCCTGTAATTTGTGACTACTAGAATTGTAGACAACAACTACCATAATTGTAGAGTGAACTTTCAGATCGCTTGTAGGTAATAGCAACTACTGGAACTGTAGAGTGAACTACTAGAATGCATGTAGGTTGCAAAATCAATTTAATTGGACATATTTGCTGAAAATGAAGATGTAAATTGGGCTCAGGGCCAATTCGAGATGAATTTCATTGATTGATAAGTCCACGTATGAATGGGACATGAACATTATGATTTAACAATGTTGAAATATAGACGAACAAGTCAACCTCCTTTGAATGGCAATAATGTGACCTTTATGCCCATGTTTAGTGGTATGTTACCCACAAATAAGTAGGCTCGCCACAATTCAAAGCCCCACATTATCCATAAACAAGTCAGCTATGCAAAGTAAATCTCTATGCCAAACATGAATAGGTCCACATGGATTTGACATGAACCCTATAAATATAAAGGATTTCAACGCATTTGTGAAGTGGAGCGTGTGGATTTGCATTGAGCCTCTGAGGCATAATGAAGAGTTTATTTTTTCAATAAATAGGGAAAGATCATGAATTCCAATGAAGACGAATATGTAAGCTAAATATATTATGGGTTGTTGATTTATGGGCAAGAATGTTATTACTTGAGTTGAGTCACAACTATACAAAGGAGGGATGCAGAAAATAAATGCAATTTGTTGGGTTACAATTTGAGTATTGAGATTACAGGATGCATATAGATGGGTTCAGAGGAGTGATTATAGGAATCATTAAGGTGTTATTGCCAGAATTGTGGAATTACCGGAAGTGCAAAATTACTGGAACTGCAGAATTACGAGAATTGCAGAATTACGAGAAGTGCATAATTACTGGAATTGCGGAATTACAAGAAGTGCATAATTATGGGAAGTGAAAAATTATTGGAAGTGTTGAATTACTAGTAGTACAAAATTACTGGAAATGTAGAGTTACTTTAAATACAATGCTACAAGAAATGAACAGAAAGGGCTACTGAAATTAAAGGACGTTATAGGAACTGAAGCAAACTACAGGAACTGGGTGGCACGATGGTGCAAGGCAAGGGATTGGTGTCTCCTTCAGGTTGGTTCCTGAGAATCCAGGGGGTTGGTGCTTGAAAATCTAGGGAGTTGGTGCTTACTTTAGGTTGGTTCTTGAGAATCCATGGAGTTGGTGTTTGTAAAATAAGGAGTTGGTGCTTCCTTCGAGTTGGTACTTGTAAACCAGGGGATTGGTGTCTCCTTTGGGTTGGTGCCCATTAAAATTGTAAAATGATTGGTGCATATAAGAAAATATTTTTGTTGTTTTCTCCCTCATTGGGTTTCCATGTAAAAGATCTATGTACTGTTGATTTTTGTTGATTTGATTGATTATGAGATGGTTGTTTAAAGTTGCAAAAGTAAAAATTGTTAAAAATTGTTTAATACCGATTCACCCCCCTCTCAGTATTGGTGTATTCCAACAATTGGTATCAGAGCGGGTTCCTTCAGACAGTTTGACCACGAGAAGGAATATCTTTGTAGAAGACATGATAATTTCTCCAAGAATGGAGCATCACTATTTAATGGAAATAACTATGCCTTTTGGAGCATAAGAATGCAAACCTATATGATGTCACTAGGATTTGAGGTCTGCCACTCAGTGGTATCTGGTTACACAACCCATTCAAATCTACCAACTGATACTGATGGGAAGAAGCCATATAATAACAATGCAAAATCTATGAATGCTATTTTAAGTGGTCTAGTAGAAAAGAGTTTGTTAAAGTAATGTACTGTAAATCAACAAAGGAAATATGGGATAAAATTCAAAAAATCTATGAGGGAGATGACAAAGTCAAGCAAGACAAACTTCAAACACATAGAGGGGAATTTGAAATCTTGAAGATGAAAGAAGAAGAAGACATTGCAACTTACTTTTTTAGAGTAGATGAAATTGTCTGTACTATTAGAGGTTTGTGTGAGAAGATTGAAGAGCCTGTAATTGTACAAAAGGTGCTAAGAACACTTCCCTCAATATTTAATGCTAAAGTTTTTGCATTAGAGGAAATGAGAGAACTGGACAAATTAACAATGGATGAACTGCATGGAATCCTTACAACATATGAAATGTAGATAGAAGATCAGAAACCATTAAGAAGGGAGGCAACCTTCAAAGCCTCAAATAAGACAAAGGATAGCAACCAAAAGTCAAGAAAAGTTTCCTCTGATGATTCAGATGAAGAAGAAGCAAACTTCATGAAGAAACTGAGAAAGGGAACTAACAAATTTAGAGGTAATCTACATTTTAAATGCTTTAGTTGTGGTAGAATAGGACATTATGCTTCAAATTGTCCATATGGAAAAAATGAGGCTAGTGATGATGAAGAGGACCACAAAAACAAAAAGGTAGAAAAGAAGTGCAAAAAGGGAAAAGCTGAAAATAAGAAAAGATTCTACAAGCAAAATAAAAGTTTGTACTCCAAAGAAGATAGTAGCTCATCCGATGAAGATGAGGACAATGATAGTGATACCAAACATGTTCTTTTAATGGCATTAAAGACTCAAAATAAAGATTTTGATGATGTAGAGAGCTCTGAAATAAAAAGGGAAGTAAATCTTGAAGGGGAACTTATTAGTGCTTTAAGTGATTTAGGGAAAGTTGAGAAAAGGAATCTATTACTAAAAGACCAATTGCAAAGGTACAGGGAGAAAGATCAAAACTCCAAAGAAAATAAATCATACGATAATGAAGCAATAGAAAAAAGTTATTATTGATTTAAAGATTCAGTTAGAAGAAGCAAAATGATTTTAAGAGACTTTAAGAACACAGTTAAGAGATAAGGAAGAAAATCGTGAAAGTTTGGAAGTTGAAATTGTTTATGTGAGAAAGGAGCTACATAAAAAAACTACTCAATTGAACTATCATATGAAGTTTTGAAAAAGAATAGAAGTTCTAGATGATATTTTCAATATTCAAAGATCATCATTTGACAAAACTAGACTCATCTATGATCAGAAAAACAAAGGCTGAAGTTCATTGATGTTGGAAGAATCAAAGAACTATGCAGCTACTCTCAAAATCTTCTTCAATAATGAAGACGACAACAACAAAAGAAATGATGACAAGCAAAAATATGACTTTCTCCAGAAGAATAACATAAACAAAGAATTTGTTCCATCAAGAAGACTCTTCACAACTAGGTATCAAAGTCTCTTTCTAGGTTACTATTTTTCCTGTAATAATTTGGGCACAAAGAAGTAAACTACAGAGCTTGTGCAAGATATTATTATATGCAAAATATAAATAACTATAAGGCCTCCAAGGATTATTATGTGAAGAATGATGTCAAAAATCTGCACATGGATGTTGACAAAAATTACAATCCTTTTGGCGCTTTGAATTTTTGCATTGAATGCTATAGATGCAATAAATTTGGGCATAAAGCATGTGTATATAGATGCAAGATGAGGTCTGATATGAAATATTCAATAGAGAATGCTCTTACCAGTAATGAAAAGGAGTATACAAAAGTGTGGAAGAGAAAGCTAGAAAAGCAAAACATAGAAGATTGTGAACTAGCCTTGCATGCCCAAAATAATAGATGTCAATGGTACATTGATAGTGGATATTCCAAGCATATGCCTAGGGATAAGAACATATTTTTGAGTCTTAAGAAGGAGAAAGGAGGCAGTGCCACTTTTGGATATGATGGCTTTTCCAAAATTGTTGGAAAAGGCACAATCAACCTTGGGAGAAAGGATGCTAAAGTAGAAAATGTTCTACTTGTTGAAAACATGAAACACAATCTTCTAAGTGTGATCCAAATATGTGATCAAGGACACACTCTTATCCTGAATGCTAAAGAATGCAAAATAAGAAATGAAGGTTCATGAAGACTGGTAGCAACAACAGTTAGGACTCCAAACAACATATACATCCTAAATGAAATAAAAGGAGAGAAGTGCTACATGGGACAAATAGATGAAAGTTGGTTATGGTATAGAAGGATGACACACTTAAACTTTGATAATCTAGTGAAGATCAACAAGGAGAAAGAAGTAAGAGACATGCCTAAGATCAAGACTGTCAGACACTATTTGCAAGCCTTGTCAGCATGGAAAATAAACAAGGGTTACATTTAAGACAAAGGGGCATTCAACAACAAAACCTTTGGAACTTGTTCATATTGATCTTTGTGGGCCAACAAGAACAAAAAGTCTGAATGGTGAGTACTATTTTATGTTATTTATTGATGAATATACTAAGATGACTTGGATCTATTTTCTCAAGAAAAAATTAGAGGCGTTTTAGATGTTTAAAGTATTTAAAGCATTAGTTGAAAGTGAAACTGACTTGAAGACTAAGTGTTTGAGATCAGATAATGGAGGTGAGTTCACCTTAAATGAGTTTGAGGAATTTTGTGAGCATCATGGGACAAGGAGACCGTTTTAGCTGCTAGGACTCCACAACAAAATGGAGTAGCAGAAAGGAAGAACATGACTATACAAGATATGGTCAGAATGTGTCCAATTTATTTGACATATTTTGAAGTCAAGCAATTCATATTGTGGTACACATTCTAAGCAAAGGACAAATCAGAGTTTATAGCAATACAAAACCTTATGAGCTTTGGAATGGAAGAATAACAACTATCAAACATTTCAAGGTGTTCGGAATCAAATGCCATATAAAAAGAATTGATGAAAATTGACTCTAGATTTGATGAAGGTATTTTTCTTAGCTACTCTAGAAGCAAATCCTACAAATGCTACAACTTGAGACTATATAAAATAGTAGAGAGTGCAGATGTGAAAGTAGATGAAACAAAAACTCATAGATCAAGAGAAGATACAAACATATCATATTCCATATAAGAATAACAAGAAGAAGTACAACAAGAAGAAGTGCAACAAGAAGAAGTGCAACAAGAAGAAGAGCCCAAAGAAAGAAATGATACTGAAAGAGAAGACACAAGGGCACCATCTAGGTATGTGCAAAATAATAATCTAGATGATTTAATTAATGGTGATAAATATGGATGTGTAGAGATAAGAAAAAGAAAAATGGCAAGAATATATGAAGAAGACAACTTCTCCCTACTATCCACTGTAGAGCCTAATAGTTTAGTCAACAAGGTTGAGCATTAGGTTAAGGCCATGAATGAAGAATTGGACCATATTAAAAATAATCAAACTTGGGAACTTTTTCCTAGACGCAAGAATAAAATGTAACAGGCACTAAATGGGTCTTCAAAAATAAACAGAATGAGAGTGGACAAGTAGTAAGAAACAAATCAAAACTGGTATGCAAGGGATATGCTCAAATTGAAGTAATTGACTTTGAAGAAACATTTGCTCCTGAAGCAAGATTAGAAGCAATCATGATGTTTTTGGAGTTTTCTTGCTACAAAGACTTCAAAATTTATCAAATGGATTCAAGTCAACATTCCTAAATGGAAATATAGAAGAAGTATACATTGAGCAACCCAAGGGAGAATTCAAATTCAAATTAAGAGAGAATTCAAATTGTTAAACTTCAGTAAATCAAAGGAGAAATCAAATTGATCACTACAATGATGTTAACAAGAAAGAATCAGTTAAGAGAGTTAACTAAGTGATAACAAAGAAGATCTAGTTAACTAAGTGTTATTGCATGATGGCACTTATGTTAAACTAAAAGACGACACTTATGTTAAACTAAAAGACAACACTTGAGTTGTGACACTTACATGACGACACTTAAGTTAGCCACCTAACTAAGTGGGAAAGCTTTCAGTTAAGGGGCGAGTTCATCCTAAGAGTCGGTTCAATGAGTTAATGCACTGCATGAGAAGTGGGGCACACTTATTCATGCAGGATTGATGCATCCAGATGAAGGGTGAGTTCATCTTGAAGTCAAAAGATAAAATAGAAGCCGATGCATGTGAAGAATATATAAATATCTTATACAGGATCGATGGATTTGATGTGAAGCGAATTCTCTTCTCCCTTGAAGGCAATGCACTTCTCTTTGTGCAAGATATTATTCTGAGTCTCTCTTCTTTATCTGTCTCTTGCTTTGTAATTGCATCGGGGGTGCTTGTTGTAAAATACATTCTCTGGTATCTATCAATATGCTAAGGAAGGTTTTGTTAGGGTTTTCTCCCTCAAGTGATACAACGCTTCCCTAGGGTAAATTCATGCATCGAATGTGATTGCTTATGTGTATCATTGTTATTTGATTTCAAGTGCTATTGCATTTCCGAATCAAAGATAAAAAATTAACAAGCATTAACTTGTTCCCAAGATGTTAGAAAGAACAAATACGAAGAGCCACAAGTTGAATACAGTGGACATATCAATGGCAGCCATGAAAAACAATCAGAATATACATATAGGGAGAGTGCCTCTTTCTCATCGTTGTCAAAGGGGGAGAGTAAGACAGTAAAACAAAAGAGTAGGAGAAGATGAAAATCAAGGACATGAAGATAGGGGGAGCTACCTCAGCAAGTTATTGCGAAGACATGAACGCACATTCAAAGGGGAAGATTGTTGAATTCGTGTTTTACTAGGTTTCCATCAATGAAAAAGGGGGAGATTGTTAAAGTATGGTTGTCATGGATGTCAAGGCATTTGAAGTGTGGTGTCATTAATTTCAAAGAAAGAGTCAAGGTGTTTGAAGTGTGGTGTCATTAATGCCAAAGGGAGAGTGACATGTCTACAGGGAGTCTTTGCAACTATTAGTACCATTATCTACGTGCATGGGATCTAAAGAAAGAGATGAGGTACAACCATTTGATTAACTATGGATTTAATAGTCTCTGGCGTTATCTATAGGACTTTTGATAGTTACCTAGTTATTACCAGAACACAACTACAGGAATTCAATGTTCCACTACAAGAATTTTGGTAATCGTACAATGTTAGCAAAATTTATCTCAATTATTGGAACCAGAGAGTGCATCTTCAGTACTGGAACTACAAGCAACAACTACAAGAACATGGATATTACTGGAATTGTAGAACATGCACTACCTAAATGAAGCTACATAACTCCTAGTAATTCTCCAACATTGTTAGCATGCAGTTTGACTACCGAAACTTCAGAGATTCTTGTAATTCATGACTACTGGAATTATAGACAACAACTACCAGAATCACAGACAACAACTACCATAATTTCAGAGTGAGCTACTTAATCGCTTGTAGGTAACAACAACTAATGGAACTATAGATTGAGCTACCAAAACACCTGTAGGTGGAAAAATCAATTCAATCGGACATATTTGCTGAAAATGAGGACATGAATTAGGCTCAAGGTCAACTTGAGATGAATTTCATTCGTTGATAAGTCCATGTATGAACGAGACATGAACATTATGATTTAACAATGTTGAAATCTTCACAAACAAGTCATCCTCATTTGAATGGAAATGGATTGACCTTTATGCCCATGTTTAGTTGTATGTTACCCATAAATAAGTATGCTCACCATAATTCAAAGCCCCACATTGTCCATAAACAAGTCGACTAAGCAAAGTAGAACTCTGTGCTAAACATGAATAGGTCCAGATCAAATTAACACGAACCTTGTAAATATAAAGGAGTTCAATGCATTTGTGAAGTGAAGCATGTGGATTTGTGCTGATCCTATGAGGCACGATGAAGATTTTTTTGGTCAATAAACATGGAAAGATCATGAAGTCCAATGAAGATGAATATGTAAGCTAAATATTTTATGGGTTATTGATTTATGGGAAAGAATATTATTATAAGAGTTGAGTTACAACTATACAAAGGAGGGACACAGAGAATACATGAAATTTATTGATTTACAATTTGAGTACTGAGATTATAGGACGTGTATAGATGGGTTCTGAGGAGTGATTATAGGAATCATTAAGTTGTTATTACTGGAATTGAAAAATTACTGGAAGTACATAATTACTAGAATTGCAAAATTACTAGAATTGTAGAATTACTAGAAGTGCAAAATTACTCGAATTGAAGAATTATGGGAAGTGTAGAATTAATGGAATTGCAAAATTATAGGAAGTGCAGATTATTGGAATTGCATAATTCCAGAAATAGTAGAATTATTGGAAGTATTGAATTACTATAAGTACATAATTACTGGAAGTGTAGAGTTACTTGAAATACTATGCTATAAGAAATGCATAGAAAGGGCTACTGAAATTGAAGGACGTTATAGGAACTGAAGCAAACTATAGTTTATGGGTGGCAAGGTAGGGAGAGGCAAGGGATTCGTGTCTCTTTTAGATTGGTTCCTAAGAATCCTTGGATTTCATGCTTCCGTCAGGTTGGTGCCTAAGAATATAGGGAGTTGGTGCTTCCTTCAGGTTGGTGCCTGAGAATCTAGGAAGTTGGTGATTCCTTCAAGTTGGTGCTTGTAAATTAAGGAGTTGATGCTTCCTTCAAGTCGGTACTTGTAAATCAAGGGATTGGTGTCTCCTTTAGGTCTATTTCTATAAACATTGTAACGATTGGTGCATATAAGAAAAAAATTTCATGGTTTTATCCCTTATTGGGTTTCCACGTAAAATATTTGTGTACCGTGTCTTGAAGTTGATTTCTATTGATTTGGTTGATTATGAGACGATTGTTTAAAGTTGCAAAAGTAAAAATTGTTAAAACCTGTTCAATATTGATTCACCACCCTCTCAGTATTGGTGTATATTGCAACAACAGAGTTATAGGTAACTCCATACAGAGTACCATTTCCTTTGTATTTGCAATTTGACATAAAGAGCAACACACAGTCCTCATTTGTGGCTAGGTTTTTCCCCATAGTTAGTTTTCCCAAGGTATATCTTGTGTGGATTGTGTACTTATTTTCTCTAGTTATTTCTCTTTTAGTTCCATTGTTTTCATTATTTTATGGAATTAATTTAACACAATGAATTAAGTTACAAGATTGATTGTGACGAATTGATCTAGTGGAATATCCACTACAGTTTATAAATCAAAGCGACCAACCAAAGACACGCGGCGAGCGTTACAACCACATATATTACAAACATTAAACCACAATGGTCTATCAACATATGGAGTTTTAAATTTACCGTACATAATATCAATCCATTTAGTCTACAAATGATCCAATTGATATACAATGCCAGTTCTTAGATTGTTGAGTAAGACGAACATTAAACGCCATAATTGCCAATTTACATATCTAATCAACTAGCCGAATCATCAATACATGCCTGCATCATACACCAATTCAACCATAGAGCAGGATGACACCATTCAGTCACCCGCTACCATGAAGTGCCAAGTCATTGAGCTCATAGTGTGGGCATACATCTCCTTGTTTCTCCCACGGGATTTATCCCACATGCATCGCACAATCCAATTCTTGACACCATATAATCACCACTCAACATAACATATTCCAAGTAACACCAAGGAGTCGGGTTCATGCACGAGGCATGCAATCTTGATGCCATATTAGGATGACAATTAGGACTTGACTAGCATAGTGTAAAATATCCAAATGCACAGTGGTAGTGCAACTTTTTTTTGATGAACATAGATTAAATCAAATACACCCGTGGCCTCATTATATAATATGTGTGTATAACAAATATATCAAATGTAATATATATATGATGTCTCCAAAAAAAAAAAAAAAAAAAAAACCAAATTTTTAGGATTTCAAGTTTCTTTGTATTTGTATAAAATAACATCCAAATAGGAACTTTAGTATCCATGCATTCATTTCTAGAACTGAGTATATCATGCAGACCAAACTTATCCAAAGTTTTTCTTTTTCTAGCCAATGTCACAATCACATCCATCAGAAGACAAATGCATTGTGTTTCTCATTGATACTCAAAATTTCTTACAGGTAAGCCCCCCTTGTTTGATCACAAAAGTATGGCAATAAGTATAAAGGAAAAGTAGAACAGGACTTCAAAATGTCCTTGTTTCTAGGACCCAAAAAAAAATCTAAAAATCTTACGCAATTTCACAACACTTTACGAAATCAATCCTTGATGTTGTTTCAAGAAGCAATGGAGCATAGTGCACATGGTATCAACTTGTAATTTAATGATTATGGGTTGTTTAAACTACTCACAACCATTCTAATTCGACTGAATTAGTAGTATACCTAAGCTTGTTCATGATTAAAATAAAATCATTACATCTTGCAAAGAAGTTGTTCTTTGGGGTTGCAACATTTGGAAACTGATTTCTCATTACCTTGTAAAATTGGGTTACGACACTAAAGGAAGATCAATATGTTGGATTCATTATTAATATTGGAATATTTTAGCCTTCCTACCATTTATTTAATTACATAAGATGCATTAATTAATCACTTGTTGGTTAATTCTATGTAATAATTGAGGAAATTGCCATTGTGTGGTCCACAAGGCAATTTGGGAGGATAAGATTCCATGAAAGGTGTGTTCTACAAGTCTCCCAGGCCACTTGGGCGCATTCCTAAACAATTCTGGATAATATTTAGGAAGGAGGGCGCATTTGTGAAGAAAGTTGCTGCTTTTACTGCTTTTTCCCCCAAAGGAAAGAGCTAGTAAACATAGGAAAGTGTTTTTTACACCAAATTTTTTCCTTAACACCATTTCCACTCAAATCTCGTATTTGGAATCTATTTTGGATATATTTCACCTTCATCTCACTAATTAGAGAATTCGTGAGCTTTTGAGCAGATTTGGAAAGCCAACTTGCCACCTAGGGGGGATGGGCAGTTTTAGAAAGTCTAATGAATAGGAGATTTTTTTGGAATCTTTAGCCATTCAAATTATTGCTGTAATGTTATTTAATAATATCCTACAACATTCATGTGTTGGTTGATGTAATTATTATTCATGAGAAGTAATATAGAAATCCATTCTTATGCATTATTTTTGTGCCTTTGACTAGTTGTGTGAGATTTTTCATATGAGAGAGTGTAATTTCTTGGAGATTTCTTGGACGTGATCTGATTTTCACATGGTATCAGAGTCATCAAGCTATTCCTTTCATCTATTGATTGTCTTGCAGGATCCAACAGTCTCAGGAAGGGCGCATTGATCAAACCATCGGGTGATTTCTATTCTCTGCAGGGCGCATTTTGGAATCTAGAAGTGTTCTAATTTCAGTCCAAAAGTTATATCAGTTGAAACAATGGATCATACAAAGAAGATCATCCTCACTCCTTTCAATTACTTTGATTGGAAAGCACAGATGGAGATTCTATTGAGGAGCAAAGGGCTCTATAGGGTGACCATGGCAACAGAAGCTGAGCCAACCTCAGCAGTGGAGAAATCTAAATGGCATAATTGAAGGGATGAATCCTATGGGCTGTTATGTCTCACTACATCCAGAGAACTCTTATTTCATATTGATGGCCTCACTTCACCCAATGAAGTATGGCTGAAACTTCAAGAATTGTTCGGTAAAACCGATGAATTGAGAGGCCACCAATTGGATAACGAGCTAGTCTCTTTGAGTCCGTAGAATTTTGATAATCTACAAGACTTCTTCTCCAAATTCAAGTATCTTGTATTGAAGCTAAAGCAATGTGGAATAGACAAGAAAGATGAGCAATTAGTTTTGGCCATTCTCTCCAAGCTTGGCCCAGACTATTCAATTTTTGTTTCCACCTTCCATTCCACCAGGAAAGCAATTAAAAATTGGAAGATCCTGTCACTTTCAGAATTCATGGAGTCATTAAATCAAGAACAAGACAAGCTGGTATTAATGGGAGCCATTAAAAATCCATCCAAAGACCATTGTCTAAATGTTGGAGACTCAAAGAATTTGAAAGGCAAGAAGAAAGGCAACTTCAAGAATCCCACCGGTGAGCGAAAAGACAAGCAGAATTTTAATGGAGAGCCATCAAACTTCAAGAAGAATCCGAACAAGAAGAATGAGAGGACAAAGTGCACTTATTGCAGCAAGGGATTTCATCTCGAAAGCTCTTGTATGAAGAAGACCATCGACCAATTAACTCAAGCATTGGAGAAAGCCAACATCCCTCTCCCAAAGAGCGCAAGAAGGAAGGATGGAGGATCAAATTCCGATGACAAAGAGAGAGTTCATGCATTGATGGCCAGCACTTCCCAATCTTCATCATTCATCATTGATTCCGGTGCTTCAAGACACATGGTGTCTGCAAGTACGTATTTTACTTCACTTGACTCTTCTAGTGGTCCAAATATTGTATTGGGAGACAATTCTGAAACTTCTAGCAAAGGCAAAGGTAGCATAGATCTCAAGTTTGGGTCATTTAATAATGTTTTATATGTCCCTGGACTTGCTACAAACCTACTGTCAGTCTATCAGATGACCCATACAGGGCTGCCCAAGAGAGTAACCTTTACCCCCAATGATGTTGAGATAGCAGAAATTTCAACAGGAAAAATGATTGCATTTGGTACTGCTGACCACTGTTCTAGAATCTACAAGTTTTCTCATTTTGTGCCAAACTCCTCACCTTCTTCTCTATTGACCCATGCCAATGAGTCCAGAAAGCTATGGTATGAAATATTTGGCCACCTAAACTACAAATACCTTTCCCAACCTCATGAGAAAGAGATGCTTATAGGGCTGCCCAATATCAAATTTTCCAAAGGTGTCTGTCAATCCTGCATCCTAGGAAAACACCCTGAGCACAAGTATGGGAGATCTACCACTGAGAGAACCACTGCACCATTGGAACTTATACACGCTGATATATCAGGTCCATTTCCTCATGAGTCATTGAATTCAACAAAATATATTCACATTCATAGATGATTTCAGCAGATATTGTTGGGTTTATTTCATCAAGCTTAAATCAGAAGTTTTTGGGTTTTTCAATCTATTCAAAGCCGCAGTTGAGAATCATTTTGGTAGGAATATTAAAGTGTTAAGGTCTGATAATGGTGGTGAGTATGTGAAATCAGAGTTTTAGCAATTTTGTGCTTCATCGGGCATATAGATGCAACATACAGTTCCATATACACCTCAGCAAAATGGGGTTGCTGAGAGGAAGAACAGATCTCTTAAGGAGATGGCCACATGCATGCTTGAGGCAAAAGGTTTGTCTCCTAAGATATGGGATGAAGAAATAAATTGTGCCACCTATATTTAGAATAGAGTTCCACACAAATCTCTCAAAGGTATCACTTCTTTCGAGGCTTGGACAGGTAACAAAACGGATATCTCTCATTTCAGGATTTTTGGCTCAAAGGCTTGGGTTAGGATTCCGATTGAGAAGAGGAGGGATATGCATCCCCAAATCCAACCATGTTTGTTTGTGGGATATTCATAGGACTCAAAATCTTATAAGTTTCTGAACATGACAACTCATAAAGCATTCATCGAAAGAAGTGTGCAGTTTGAGGAAGAGACCTCTCAGAGCGCAGAAATTGGAGATTCATCTTCACCGCCGACTGAAGAAGAAGTAAGTGATGTTCTCGATATTTTTGATTCTGATATTTTTGATGATGAAGATCAATTTATTGCAGATGAAAACCCACCTACAAGGCCTAAGTGGGCTGCAAAAACTTTGCAAGCAGTAGGTGAACTAGCAGGCAATCCTCAGGACCAAAGGAGGACTAGATCACAGTTTGAGACTACTCTCAATGTGAATGATCCTTATCTTTCTGAGAAGTGATATATGATAGATTCTGATCCAAAAACATATGAGGATGCCTCACATGATCCTAGATGGCAGATTGCTATGGATGAGGAGTTTCAGTCATTACATAAGAATGAAACTTGGGAGCTAGTCAAGCTCCCCACAGGCAGAAAGTTGGTAAGATGCAAATGGATTTATAAGACTAAATGTGCAGCGGATGGTACAACCATTAAGTACAAAGCAAGGCTGGTAGAAAAGGGGTATTCTCGGGTCCAAGGACTTGATTATAATGAAACATTTGCACCGGTAGCTCAAAAGGACTCCATTAGACTAGTTTTGGCAGTGGCAGCTTCCAAGCGGTGGGAAGTACATCACATGGATGTGAAAAGTGCTTTCCTCCATGGGGAACTTGAAGAAGAGATATATATGTAGCAGCCACAAGGGTACACATCAGATCCAAACCTTGTTTGTAGGTTGAAAAAATATTTGTATGGACTCAAGCAAGCCCCCAGGGCTTGGTATGCGAAGATGGATAGTTTTTTGCTGTCACAATCCTATGTTCGGTGTAAATCTGACCCAAATGTCTATATGAAGTTTGTTGATGGTTTTATTATGTTAATAGTGCGGTATGTTGATGATTTTCTGATCACAGGTGATAGCACTGAACACTTAGCATCTCTTAAGACCGCAATGCACCAAGCATTCTCCATGAGTGACTTGGGAATTCTTAAGCAATTTTTGGGGCTTGAGATTTCTCAAACAAAAGAAGGAACCAAGGTATGTCAGTCAAAGTATGCTTCTGATCTGTTAAAGAAGTTTAATATGGCTGATTTCAAGCCTTCTAAGACTCCATTCCTTTCTGGAGTTAGAATGGAAGAAGCAGAATCTACACCGCTTTTTGACAGTACTCTATAGAGACAGTTGATTGGCAGCTTGCTCTACTTGACACACACTCGACCAGATCTTGCATATGCTATGAGTGTAGCATCTATATATATGGAGCAGCCACATGAGCTACATTGGAGGGCTACAAAAAGAATCCTTCATTATGTGCAGGGCACAAAGAGTGATGGGATTCACTATGTGGCAGATTCGAGCTTAGATCTCTTGGGTTTCACAGATTCGGATTGGGCTGGTGATAGCCTTGACAGGAAATCCACATCAGGATTTGTTTTCATGCTTGGAGGTGGCCCTGTTTGCTGGTCCAGCAAGAAACATAATGCATAGCACTATCTTTAGCGGAGGCATAGTACAGAGGAGTAGTGAATGCTGCTACACAGTGTGTCTGGTTGCAGGGGATTTTGTCTGAGTTTGAGATTTCTTTCAGTACTCCTACTGTCATTTATTGTGACAACCAGAGTGCCATTAGAGTTTCATGTGATCCAGTACATAGGCATAGGACCAAGCACATATAGATTCATATGCACTACATCAGAGGACTAGTGCATGACCAGATCATAGATTTGCAGTATTGCCCCACAGGTGAGCAAACTGCAGATATCTTCACCAAGGCTTTCACAGAGAAGACATTCAGCTATCTTAGATCACTGCTTGGGATGGTTGGACATGTAGTGGAGTGAAGGGTTGATCAACAAAATTTCAATTTTGATATGTCCATGTTTTGAGGGAAGGTTTTTCCCACGAGGTTTTCCTTCTATCCTTGTTTTGTGGACCGACAATATTTTGTACGGGGTGACCAAGTCTTGTTACTGGGCCCTTAGCATTTTTTATATATTCTGATATTTAGATCATTTAAGTCAGACTTAAGAGGGGGTGTTGGAATATTTAAGCCTTCCTACCATTTATTTAATTACATAAGATGCATTAATTAATCACTTGTTGGTTAATTCTATGTAATAATTGAGGAAATTGCCATTGTGTGGTCCACAAGGCAATTTGGGAGGATAAGATTCCATGCAAGGTGTGTTCTACAAGTCTCCTAGGCCACCTGGGCACATTCCTAAACAATTCTGGATAAGATTTAGGAAGGAGGGTGCATTTGTGAAGAAAGCTGCCGCTTTTACTGCTTTTTCCCCCAAAGGAAAGAGCTAGTCAACCTAGGAAAGTGTTTTTTACACCAAAAAATTTCCTTAACACCATTTCCACTAAAATATCGTATTTGGCATCTATTTTGGCTATATTTCACCTTCATCTCACTAATTAGAGAATTCGTGAGCTTTTGAGCAGAATTGGAAATCCAACTTGCCACCTAGGGGGGCTGGGCAGTTTTAGAAAGTCTGATGAATAGGAGATTCTTTTGGCATATTTAGCCATTTGAATTATTGCTGTAATGTTATTTAATAACAGCCTAAAACATTCATATGTTGGCTGATGTAATTATTATTCATGAGAAGTAATACAGAAATCCATTCTTGTGCATTATTTTTGTGCCTTTGACCAGTTGTGTGAGATTTTTCATATGAGAGAGTGTAATTTCTTGGAGAGTTCTTGGATGTGATCTGATTTTCACAATTAACCATTTTAGAAAGTGAAATTTGGGACATATTAGATGACAATAATTTGAGAGGTTCCCTTTTTACATCTTGACATATTGAACATGTTAAATGTGGAGCCTTATCGAAATTTTTCTCCACAATCTTTTTAATACATTCTGCTATTGCAATAGTATTTGATCTAGAATTTTTCAATCCACTATTGCCATTCAGAACTTTCAAATCACCATTTTTAAACATATTCTTATAATGCTTGAAATTCCTTTATATTGCATAACATTTAAACCATAAATTTTGACGGACATCTACAATGACAAACTTCATTGTAAGTAGAGTTCTCTCATTCTTTTCTCCTTGTCTAGCAATTGGGGCAATTGATGCTAGATAATTTAATACAAAGTCTCTTTTCGAATTTTCATTCATGAAACCCACCTTTTTATTACCCTCAACCATTGATTAAAATGGAATTTTAGAAATATAATTTTTTTACAACAAAATGTAGTGCCCATTTTTGCTTAGAATGCATATTATACGAATATTTTACACCCTTAGTTTATGCCACATACATAATTGGCACTCCTAGTCAGGATCAATTAAGAACATGAAAATTGCATGGATTAATCTAGAGTTTGTATGCACTTCTGTCACTATGTCGTTCCTTTCCTTTAGGAAAAATGCACGTGTTAAAATTCTTAAGGAAACTGTGACCAACCACACTTTCTCACTAGTAAAAGACTGACTACATATCAAAGCCCCGTAAAAGGAAATAAATCTTAGAAATCAGAAAGCCATGAGTGAAATTCAATCATGGAATACAAATTTATTACATGCTTTCACTCTAAACTTCAAGCTTATCACACTCCTTGATCCATCTTTATGTGAGAACGAAATGAAAGAGAATATATAGAACCAAATACACAGATAAATTGCAGGGAACATAGTGATATAGTAAACTCAACTTTTATTAAATGAACAAAATAGAACAAATTGTAAAATAAAAGTAGCTAGACTGGTGGTAGTTTTATATTTGAGAAGAGATGTGACGACCACGATCATTCCTGTAAAGCTGATTACAAAAGGAGGTTGAAGGGCATTTTTATCATAAGAATAAAATAAAAAACCCTAAACATCCAAAAACCTAACCCTAGGAGATGAATCATCAAAAGGTTTGCGGGCCCTGAGGTGGTTAGTTGATATATTAACTTCCCAGGGGCATAACGTTTGCATATGATCTCTATTTAGGGCACTCGATATCCCGGTTGAAAGGTCTAGCCGAGAAGTACACATTTCACTATCCAGACCTGCCTATGGTTACATCTAGACAATGACATCACCAAAAAACGTTGTTTAGGGCCTCAAAATGACCTCAGAAGTTTAGGACCCAAAAAACCATAAAAAAATGCCAAATTGGAAAAACTGTTTTGAGCTAGTGGAATAGGTGGGTGGCCACCGATATCGACCTGGATCATTCCTCACCTACAAATAGAATATCTAGAGCTAAAAGCAAGGAAGACAAATAAAGTAATTTAAAGCATCAAAACTTTGGAGGTATTCATAGTGACTTGGTGAAAAGAGTTTTTGGCCCACATTTCCATTGTTGAGGAGGAGCTCTCAATTGTTTTCTTTAACAACAAAATGACCTGTTGTGAATATTAAAGAGATGTCATTTGATTCCTCCACTATAGTAAATTCCAAGATTAACGTTAGCATATGATCAGTACATGTGGCTAAGGACAAGAGGACCCAAACTCTAGTGAAGGGAATGCTACTTAAGGACTCATGTATTCAAATTGTTGTAACATCACCTTTACAATTATGTGTTATTGTTGATTTATGTGAAAATGCATGACTTTCATATTTGGTTGTGTATTAAGATATTGAGGAAGGTATTTGTTTGAAGTGTGTGTAGGAACAAGAAGGAAATTGTAGTGGTAGTTGGATTGGACAAGCATACTCCAAAGGGTTAGACAAACATTGAAAATAAGTTTCCTTCTTTTAACCTCTTTCACTTTTTCCTATTGACATGAATGTAGATCTCATAAAAGTTTGATTGAGAATATAGACGAGCGAATGTTGATGAGCGTAACCAATTCAGGAGGATTAGATCAGTACATAGGTGAACCCATCCACAATAGAATTGGCGACCATACTCAAGATTGGTTTTGCATAGTCATATTAATGTTTTGGGTTTGTTTTTTCCGTGTTTACCATTTTGAAAGTTGTAATAGCTTCTGCACGCTGAAAGAATATATATATTTGAAAAAAATTGATGTCTTTGATACTTTTAATAAATGGAAAGCTTTGGTTGAGAATGAGACATGAAATAAGTTGTTGAGTGTCTTGGATCAAACAATAGAGGTGAATATTGCAACAAGGAGTTTGATAGTTACTGTTTATACCATGGGATTCATATATATAATATGGTTCTAGGAACACCACAATAGAATGGTGTGTTAGAAAGGATTAACAGGACAATCATGGATCATAGAAGGAGTATGATATTGCATGTAGTATTGCCCTTACAATTTTGGGTAGATGCTATGGATACTACTATTTACTTAATAAATAGAGGGTAGTCAAGCTCCTTGGATGGTGGCATTCCATAGGAGGTATGGACATATATATATGTATATGTGTGTGTGTGTGTATTTGACAAAAATTTGATGTTTTTGATACTTTTAAGAAATGGAAATATTTGGTTGAGAATGAGACATGAGATAAGTTAAAGTATCTTGGATCAGATAATGGAGGTGAATATTGCAGCAAGGAGTTTGATAGTTACTGTTCATACCATGGGATTCATATATATATAATATGGTTTTAGAAACACCATAATAGCATGGTGTGTTAGAAAGGATGAACATGAAAATCATGGAGCATGGAAGGAGTATGATATTGCATGTAGCATTTACCTTATAGTTTTGGGAAGATGCTATGGATACTACTATTTACTTAATAAATAGAGGGCCTTCAAGATCCTTAGATGGTGGCATTCCAAAGGAGGTATGGACAGATAAAAAGTTAAAGTACTCATTTTTTAAGACTTTTAGTTGTGAAGCATTTGTCCATATTGATAGAGAAAATAGAACAAAGTTTGAGGAAAAATCCCAGAAGTGTGCTTTTATTGGATATAAAGTTAATGATTTTAGTTGTCAGTTACGGGATTATGAATATCACAAAATCATTAGGTGTAGAGATGTGATATTCAATGAGAAGGTCATGTACAAAGATCAGTTGTAGGGAAAGAAACATGAAAAAACAAACACATAATACACAGTGCTTTATGGAATCAAAGAAAATGAAATTCTAAAGGTGCCAGAAAATCAAAATGTACAACAACAACAACAGGTACCTAAAAATCCTACTATTGCTGTTAGAAGATCTTCCAGGTTAAGCAGATCCCCTGAACAATACTCTCCTTCACTATATTATTTATTGTTGACTGATTTTGGTGAACCGGAAAGTTATGAAGAAGCAATGTAGGTAGAGACCAATAAGAAGTGGGAGGAGGGCATGAAAGAGGGGATGGACTCCTTGGTACTAAGATAGACTTGGGCCTTGGTTCAGTTTCCTATAGGTAAAAGAGCATTGCATAATAAATGGTCTTACAAGGTGAAGGAAGAATATGGAAGAAAAAAGAGGTACAATGCTAAACATGTTGTAAAGGGGTTTGCATAGAAGAAATGTATAGATTTTGATGAAATATTTTCTCCCATTGTTAAAATGATTTCAATTAGAACTATTTTAAGTCTAGTGGCATTATAATATTTGCATCTTGAATAGTTAAATGTAAAGACAAATTTTTTCCTTGGGGATTTAGAGGAAGATATTTATATGCAGTAGCCACATGAATATGAAGTCAAAGGGAAGGATAAATTAGTATGCAGGTTGAAGAAGAGCTTGTATGGACTAAAGCAAGATCCAAGGAAATCGTATTTTAAATTTGATAGGTTTATGATAGAACAAGGTTATGGTAGATGCCATTTTGACCATTGTGTTTATTTTAAGATATTAGATAATGGGAGCTATATTATATTTTTATTGTATGTAGATGACATGCTTGTTGCATGGTATAATATGCATGATATAAATGTGCTCAAAAGAAAATTAGCCAATTCATTTATGAGGAAGGATTTGGGTGTTGCAAATAAAATCCTTGGTATGAGAATAACAAGAGATAGGAAAAATCACAAATTAACATTGTCGCAAGGTGAGTACATAGAGAAGGCAAAGATTTAGAATGTAGGACGCAAAACTAGTTAGTATGCCTTTGGCTAGCCATTTCAAACTAACTAAGGAGACCTGTCCCAAGACACATGAGCATATAGACTACATGTCCAGGGTCCCATACTCATCGACAATTGGTAGCTTGATGTATGCGATGGTGTGCACAAGACCGGATATTGCACATGCAATAGGAGTTGTGAGAAAGTATATGAACAATCTAGGTAAAGGGAATTGAGAGGCAATAAAGTGGATTTCAAGTATTTGAGAGGTACTACTATTCATGCATTATGTTTTGGAGGTTCAAACATTGTTTTACATGGATATGTTGACTTAGATATGGCAAGTGATACACATAGGGGGGAGATCACCACATGTTATGTTTTTATTGTATGTGGAACAATAGTAATTTGGATGTTGAAAGTACATAAGTTTGTTGCACTTTCAACTACAAAAACATATTATGTTGCTGATATAGAGGCTAGTAAAGAGATGATTTGGCTAGAGAGGTTTATAGAGGAATTGGGAAAGAAGCAAGAGAATAACATGTTGTATAGTGACAAACATAGTTCCATTCATCTTGCAAAGATTTCAACATTCCATTCTAAAACTAAACATATACAACTTAGGTACCATTTCATATGATTAGGTTTATAAGATGGATAGTTGAAGCTAGAAAAGATACACACTAGCTAGAATCCTGTAGACATGATAACGAAGGCAGTAAATAAGGAGAAAATGAGTTCCTTCTTTGACCTTCAAGCATGATGGTGAAGATGATTAAATTTCTAGGTCCAAAGTTGGAGCATAGTCCAACAAGTGAAGTAGCGGTGGAGTTTCTATGATCAGTCTCCAAGAGGGAGATTCTTGGTTGTGGAAACTGATTATAATCCCGATTAAGAGGTCTCGTTTCAACCGTGTTTGGATCCTAGTTCTTGATGGCGGGGTGTGGGGGGGATTCCCCCCACTGCTGTCACCAGGGGGCCTAGGGGGGGTGGTGACAACATTTTTGGAGACCCCCAATGGGGGTTTGGGGGTGATGCATTGAAGAGAATTTTTTGGAAAAAATGCTTTGTAAAATATTGTAATTTCATAGTTAATATGGACCATTCATCCTTAGGTCATCGACCAGACGGTAGAAGTTAGTTGGATCTTTTTTACGTAGAAGGAAACCCTCTTTTTATGAGGGCATTGTATTATTGTTGTCTTGTGTGAGTGAGAGAGACTATGAGAGAGTTAAGAGGAGGTTGCAGTGGATGTGTTGTAGGTTTTATCCCTTTGTTTTGCTGGGAAACATAAAGGAAGGATTTTTTTTTCTCAATGGATGTAGCCCATATTGGGTGAACCACATATATTCATGTCTCTCTTGTATTGTGATCTTATATGTTTTATTTACACATTCATTTTGTTTTTTATTGCTCCACGATCCTTCCTAACATTTTCCTAAGTGAAGTGGAAAAATGTGAAGAACCTGCAACAATTAATTAATGAAAATACACGAGATAACAGAAATAACAGAACTCAGAATTGCTTTTATTGATCGCAGGCCACTTTGAGGGGGCAACCTCCTTTGAGCAAGCTCAATACAAATAACTACATGATACCTTCATTGGTCTCAACACAAACTTATATACTAAGTCTAGGCGCCAATACTGGTGAGCTCCCAATATGGATTCCTAATGAGGGTAGTTGTACTAAGAGCCTACTTTAATTATGAAACTAGGGGACGTACAAAATTTAGAGGCATTGGAACTGTATGTGCTCTTCTAGGATAGTCTTTGTCGAAGCTTAGGTGATTGTATCAATGTTCTTAAAGAGCTGCCTAAGAAAGATTAAATGAACTGTAAATAGGATTGTAATCTATGGAAAAGAAATTCCTATGCTAATAAATCAAATATTGAAAGCAAGAAATCTATGGATAAGAAATTGAGTGTAGAAAACAGTAATCTATTTTAAGACCTAACTTGTTGTAGACAATAAAAATTATACTATGAAATTGGATACTGGAATTATAACAGCTCTACTCTAAAGTAATGAAAGTATGATCTTTAATCTCATTGTAAATTGAATGCAGAAAACTCTAAGTCTGATCTAACATAATCTAAGTCTAAAGCTAATTTCGGAATACCATTATCTAATGCTACAATCTTTAATCAAATCATGTAATAAATAAATACTGAAAGAAATCACTCTCTATAAACAGTTCTAACAGTGAAATGAATACATAGGCTAAAGATCTAGATTGCTGCTGCAGAAATAAATGAAAGTACATAGAGAAATGGGTGTTGATTATGCTTCAACGGAACGCTGCTATAGGACTACAGACACAACATTATCATACTATGGAATGCATTGTAATGAACTACGGAACCAGAAGTGATCAACCACTACATAATTTAAATCGTATTATCTAACGCTAATTAAAATACTCTCATCTGCAATATAATTTCAATCGATGCACAACACATAATGAGAAATACCTGTACTGCAAGATCTCCTGACTTACGTGTTGGAGGGGCCCTCTCCAACCCGTACTCAGGAGTGAAAAGAACTTATAACCGCTGAATCGTAGATAACATCAAATCTTTATTTAAAATCGAAACTTCATCAATTAAAAACCAGGTCTGGAATACACTGTTGTAATAGTCTGAAACTGAAAACAATAATTCTTTGAAATAGCAGCAGGGGCCTCTCGCTACCCGAGAGGTCCATATTTATAAAATCCTAATGCTTTAACCTAACAAAAATGTCTAACTGCCGATTCACTTTTGAACAGGAGTTTGTTCTCTATAAATCAGGAAAAAGGTGTTGAGTTTGGTGATGTGCTTCCAGTTCTCCACTTGATTCACGCGTCATCCTTGAGTACACCTACACCTGCTCATCGAACCTTATTTTACATGCAATTAGCTCATAGCAACGCTTTTCAAAACATAACAGAAATAATCTTTTAAACACTTCATTAAATTATTAAGGTAAATCATTTTCCCACTAACGAGTGTATCCTTTCAACCTCTCTTGTGTTTTCTGGTGGAAAAAGAAACTATCATATACCTGAAATGGGGACTCATCAAATACCATGGGTCAATACCATGTGTCAATACAAACCATGGGCCAATACAAACTATGGATCAACAATTACTATGGGATGACTTACAAAGCATATGCATCCAACAAAAATAATACAAACTATGGATCAACAAATACTACGGGACGACTTACAAAGCATATGAGTCCAACAACAATATACTAACAAAGTAAATAGAAGGGTTGACATGGGTTCCTAACATCCCCTCTCCCTTAGAAAAAGCTCTGTCCTCAAAGCTTTAGATATGGAAATTGATGCAGAATTTGAAGGAGTAGTTCCCCTGTAGCATCCTGGGGTTGCATTCCGGGCCACTGATGCCTTTTGAGTTTCAGGAGGATTGCTTGGAAGGCTGTAGACGAAGAAGAACCATATCAGCTGTGTGAAAAATGCACTCTGAACGGTGCTAATTGGATTGTTGTTTCAATCGAATTCTTTCCATATGAAGATTGTTTTGCAGAATGAGAAGAATATGATCGCGATTTCGAAGAACTGAGTCAATTGCCTGAACTGGGGAGATTTTGAGGGTGTATGGAAGAAGAACTGGCGGTGCCTGTCCATAAATTGCTTCATATGGTGTCCTTGTAGACGTGGTATTTTACTACTAGAGCACTTCTAGGAAATCCATAAAAATAGTTGTCCAAATCTGTGTAGGGATAGGCAAGGGTACGAGCAGTCCGGAAAGGAGTGTCGTTTCACCCTTGTTTACCTGGCAAGTATCACAGTCAACCACCATCTGTTGAAGTGTCATTTTCAGTCCCTGCCAAAAAAGGTTACATTGTTCCTAGTCATACATTTTGAGGAACCCAGAGTGCCCTGCCGATGAAGAAGCATGGAGTTCATAGAAGAGATAGCCCTATTGAACAGATTGCAACCAGTTTGGAACATGCAGAGAAATAGCTGTAAGAGAAGCCGGGTCATCAAATGTGCGAGAAGGAGCATCTGCCACCATATTGTCCTTACCTTTCTTGTAAGTGATCGCATAGTTATAACCCATGAGTTGGATAACCCATTTCAGGTGTGCTGGGGAAGAGACCCGTTGTTCCAGGAAATTTTCCAGACTCTAGAGATCAGTCTTGATGCAGAAATAATTCCCTAATAGGGATGGCTACCACTTCAGTACTGCATGCAAAATAGCCATCATTTCCTACTGAGATGTAGATGCGGCTAAATGGTTATCGGAAAGGTCTCTTGAAGGCGACAAGCCCACTGGTGCAGCAAAGAAACCTTCGTATCTATCCAAGGAAGTAGTGGAGACTGTTGATGGGTGCATCTGGATGGAATGGAGATGAGCGATGACACCATGTGAATTCTTCTTAAGGATATTTTTCAGGCAATGTGAATTGATGATGCGGAGAGACCCTGGTTGTAAGCCCGTAAATTTGTGTTGTGTCCCATTGACTGAAAACTGCATCCAAAGTTCAGCAAAATCCCATAATATGGGGCCAAGTGTGCGTAACCATTGAACACCCAAAACCACATCACATCCGCCTAAGGAAAATGAAAACATGTTAGAGCGCAGGTTATAATCTTCCAGAGAGATACGCACATTGTGACACTTTCCCTTGCAAGGTAAGGTGCCCCCATTGGCAACCATGACTTCAAAGTTGGAGCAAGGATGGACAAAATCATCAGCCTGTTTGGCGATCCGAGGGTTAATGAAGTTATGAGTGCTATCGGAATCAATGAGTGTTGTAAGAGGAAGCTTCTTGAAGTAATCCCTGACCCGCATTGTTTGGGGGTGGTGACACCGGATAAAGCATGGAGAGATATCTCTGGTTGGTCGTTCTGAGATGGGGGGTCAATAAGCGGCTCCTAAATGTCGACCTGATCATCCATTGTATCTGGAGCTTCTTCACCAATTTTAGAGGTAGGTGGAGAATCCATATCCAAGAGATAGAGCTTTTGCTAAACACATCTATGTCCCCGAGTGAATTTCTCATCACAATTATAACAAAGCCCTTTTTCTCTACGTGCCTGCATATCTGTTTCAGACAAATGCTTGATAGGAGTTGGTCGAGGAGCTGGCGGGATGGGAGGTTGTTGAGAACCCATATTTTGGAAGGGAACAAAAGTGGGTTTGGAGCGCTGTTGGGCTACAATATTGTCTTTTTCCAACTTAGCCAACCCCAGAGCTTCCATCATTGTGTTGGGACAAAACATTTTAACCTCTGAGCGGATTTCATCCTTAAGACCACCGATGAAACAACTCCTGTAGAATTCATCAGACAATCCTTCTGTGTGATTGGCTAGGTTCTCAAATTTTGTCTGATACTCTCTCACAGTGCCAATTTGGTGAAGTTTAGTGAGGGATCATGTGAAGTCATCAAAAGCACTAGGATCAAATCATTGCAAAAGGAGCTGGCAAAAATCTGACCATTTTGGCTCTTCATGAGCATTGATGTACCAACGGTACCGTTGAAGAGCTTCCTGTTCCAAATGAAACGATGCAAGTGGAATTTTGGTGACATCAAAAGTATTATGCAGACTGAAATGCTGTTCTGCACGATAGATCCTTCTAGTTGGATCAGTACCATTGAAGCGAGGAAAATTAAGCTTCAGACCATGGAAATTGCTGGAAGAAGAGAACCCATTGTCTGATGAAGACTCAGACTGTCGTTTGTTGTTCATGGCTGAATGCTCAAGATGGAGGCCAAATTTTTTTTCATCCAGATCCTGGAGTTTGGTTTGGATGGATGCAAGTGCTTCCTCCATGGTTTTTGCTCCTGCGCGGGTGACAACCATAACCAAGATTTTTTTTTTTTTGGAAGTGGTTAGAAAAACACAAACAAAACCTTATTTAGTAAAGGGAAATTTGGATTTGGGAAAGAATATGATGGGTAATTAGGGTTTGACTAGGTTTTGGACACTATCGAATGGATAGGGAAGCAAAAAATGAGGATTTCAGAAGCGGGGTGAAAGAATAGGAAAATTTGTCAGAGAGGGACAAAGAAGCAGAAATAGGGAATGAACACGGTGGCAAAATTTGAAGGCGATTGGGTGAAAATTAAAGAAGTTATGGCAAACCCTAATAATAAACAAATGTGAGATTTTTGGCTTTGGGAAGTGGAATTTGGGATAGGGTCCTTAGGAATGAAAGACGCAGAATGGGATTACAGGGGTTTCAGGGAAGTTTAAAGGGAAACGGAGTAAAAACAAGGGAGATATGGCGAAAAAACATAATTTTATACTCTGGAAACAAATGTATCTGCAACGACGCAAAAGTGATCGGCAACAGATGGATCTGAAACGATTCCAAATGGATCTGAAACGACTTTCAAAATAGAGCTAAAACGGCTGGATCTGAAACGGATCGGAATGGATCGGAAACGGTTCGGAATGGATCTGAAATGGCTCGAAAGTGATCAGCAATAGTTCAGCTGAAAATAGATATGGACCCCAGGTATGTTCGGCTTCCTAATAGTTCAGGGGTTTCACTTGGCCACCAATGCTGTCTGACGGCTTGTGTATTGGGGCAGTACCCTTCACTCCACGGCTCATGTAAAATTGATAACCGATTTGCCACAAACGACAGCTCTTGGTTTACCTCATGGGTGGGAACTAGTCAATCAAGTAAGGGTCCTTGCCCTTTTCGTTGGCAGGTCCTCTCAATGGGCTAGCTACTTTGGGGTTCCTGTGGTACTCCTCACAATGAGTTTTAGGGATTATGCCCAAGTACTTCCCACAGTTAAGCGGATAGGGATTATTCCCAGATCCGAACTTGCAACAGATGCGAAAAAAAAATTTGGGCATAAATTCGACCCAACGAGCCTAAGAAAGTGCTCTGATACCAGATGTGAAGAACCTGCAACAATTAATTAATGAAAATACACGAGATAGCAGAAATAACAGAACTCAGAATCACTTTTATTGATCGCAGGCCACTTCGAGGGGGCAAACTCCTTTAAGCAACCTCAATACAAATAACTTCACGGTACCTTCATTGGTCTCAACACAAACTTATATACTAAGTCTAGGCGCCAATACCATGGGTCAATATCATGTGTCAATACAAACCACGGGCCAATACAAACTATGGATCAACAATTAATACGGGTCGACTTACAAAGCATATGCGTCCAACAACAATAATACAAACTATGGATCAACAAATACTACGGGACGACTTACAAAGCATATGTGTCCAACAAAAACATACTAACAAAGTAAATAGAAGGGTTGACATGGGTTCCTAACTAAAAAGAATGGTGCCATAATCCTTTTGTTTGTGTTGAAGGGACATGTGTCTACTCCTTATTGATTACCACAAGGATAACTGGGATGATCCAGCCCTATGCATGTTGCATATTTGGCAGATGATATATTGTTGATATTCCATCTGAGGTGACATGAGGGATCCCCAAGAATATTTGAATATTCGTTGAATCTCCCTAACTATCATGGATCATAGATCCATATTAGGAGGGGGCCTGAGTTGTTGGCAAGATTCCTGCATGTGAAAGAGATAACAACATAGACCTATGCATAAATGACTGAGATCAAACTGCACATTAGCTGAGGTCTCCTCGTGATCATTCGTGGGGGACCCTCCAGTGGTATTTATGAATCACATCTTCGTGTGTGAATGGCTAGGATCGAGAGTTAGAAGTTGCACAATTGAATCTACACCATTCTTGGTGGAACACCATGGATTACCTCACGTGCATGTAGTTTTACATGAATGGATGAGATTAAATGATCAGAGTTGCATTGTCTCATCTATACCGTTTGTGGGGGACCACCCCCAATTACCTTACACAAATGTCATTTTGTGTGAATGACCAATATTAAACATCAAGAACTACTCGATGCATCTTGGACATTCACAGGGGACTTCTCATTGTTAACACCTGGTCTTGTCATTTTCACGAATGGCCATAATCAAATAAGGGAGAGTTTCACTTTGCATCTAGGACATTCACGAGGGGACCTTCCCTACTCCCTTACAAGCGCTAAAAAATGAACTCTTACACGACCAATTTTGTTGGATTTGCTTCGAAATTTCTACGTTACAACAAGGGGAGCATAGAGAAGGGTTAGTTGAACCTTCCTCAATTATGGTATATCCATTCCAGGGTATCTAGTTGAAGGGTTAACCAACATTTAATAAAGCATAGTATTCACATGGATGGGGGACATTGAGAAGGGTCAATCGACTCTCCCTTAAGGATAGTACTAACGTTGAGGGGTATCTAATGAAAAGGTCGACTGACCCTTCCTTAAGAATCTTTTTCACATAAAGGGGATCTCAGGGAAGGGTCATCTTACCATTCCTCCTTCATGGTAATCTCATGTAGGGGGACCATGGAAAAGGGTTGGCTAATCCTTCCTCAAGTAATGTTTTGACATAATCTAGATCACTGGGAAGGGTTAATCAACCCTTTTTGTAGAATAACATTCACATGGAGTGCGATAATAGAGAAAGAATGGTTGAACCATTATCAAGGACGGTGCTTGAGTCACAGGGTATCTAATGGAAGGGTTCATTGGCCTTTCCTCAAGCAAAATTTTATCTAGTGGAAGGGATGATTGATACTTCTTTAAGCTTAATATTCTCATGGAAGGGGAGCATAGAGAAGGGTTGACTAACCCTTTATAAAGGATGGTATCCATGTCAAGGGTTATCTAGTCAAAGGTTAGGTTGAACCTTTCTCAATGCAAAGTTTTTCAATTATGGGGTTCTTGGGGAGGGGCCGAATGACATTTCCTCTATCATAGTATTCCCATGGTGGGGATTATTGAGAAGGGTTTGCTAAACCTTCATCAACAATAGTATTCTTAATATTGTGTATCCAACAAAAGTGTCAATGAACCCTTCTTCAAGGATAATATTCTCAAGGAGAGGGAGCATAGAGAAGGGGCAGTCAACCCTTTCTAAAGGATGGTATTGACATCGAGGGTTATTTAGTGGAAGGGTTAGCTTAGCCTTCCTAAAGTAAATATTTCAAATAATGTGGTTACCAGGTAAGGGTTGGATGAACCTTACTCCAAAATAGTATTCTTATAAAGAGAGAGCATGTGGAAGGGTTAGCCCACCCTTCCTCAATTATGGTATTCTCATTGTCGGGTGTTCAGTGGAAGGGTAGGCCGATCCTTCTTCAAGCATAGTATTATCATGGAAGGGAAGCATGGATAATGGCCACTTAACCATCCCCAAAGGATGGTATTTATATCAAAGGGTATCCAGTGGAAGGTTTCATTAGCCCTTCCTAAAGAAATGTTTTCACATAAGGGGGATCTACAGAAGGGTCAACCAACCCTTCCTCTTGCATGGTATTATCATGGAGGAGGACCATAGATAAGCATTGTCTACCATTATTCATGCAATTTTTTTTGCATAATTGGGATCCCTTGTGTTGGTACCAGAATATGCCCCACCAAAATTTTTAGATTCTAGCAGTGCGCGTGTAAAGAGGGACCCTGAATTTCGTTGCCAAAATGTCCACTAGCATTTATGACAAAATCCACGAGTGTCCCAGTAAGCCCGGTCTGCTTTTATTTATTTATTTCAAACCTTTAAATCCTGTGGTTTGTTCTTACCTGTTGGCATCTAGAGTTCCATTGGTCATAGCTTAACCTTCAAGTTTTTTTTCCAAGCGTCGGGTTTGGCATTAGTTGGCATTACTTCAAAACTATGTGTGCAAAAATCATAATCCTTTCCATAGAAGTCATTTTTCTTCATAGAGTCAAAATTAAAATTATTATTACAAAAATAATAATAATTATTATAGTTTCGTTCCATTTAAAGATCTTGGATTTTAAAATTAAAGATTAAAAATTTTAAATTATATTATTTATATACTTTTTAATATAAAGCTTCATTTTTCTAAAGCTTTCAAAAAGTTTATAATCCTTTATAACTTTATGTGAAAGCCTTTATATTTGGAACCTTTATAAATTTATGTGAAAACCTTTATACTTGGAACGTGAAGTCAAATAGGATGGGTATTTTTAAGACAAATTCCAGTATCACAAGTAACAAGTGCGCCCAGCTCTCAAAAGTGGAAAGCTTTCCTAAGCCAAAGCCAGAAGATGCCAGTCATCAATCACAAAATGTCCAAGTGTCTAAGGATTTTATGCAAGAGTCAAGATCGATCTCCACGTCATCATCAAAAGATATTAAAACTCTTAAAGGTTTATGCAATTGAGGTTTAAATATTTTGATATCAGAGCACTCATACTAAACACCCAAGCAAATACTAAACACTAGACACTCGTTTACAACAACACAAGTTTATGCTATGTGACCGGATGTCAAGTGCTTTAGCCCGAAACAGAGGTACCAAAGCTTGCCAAGCAGTCCACGGGTCGCATTGGTGTAAGGAGACAGCTTTAATGTGTCATGCAAAACGTTCATGAATATATTCAAATGTTAAAGAACACCGAGTCATTACAAATACTTTGTTTGAAGTACACAACAACCTGCTTCACACGTTCCAACTCAGTTTTCGTATCAATCTCTAGCATCAAATTTATATACAAGCTTGGCGATGATGACCAGAGTTGTATCAATACAAATTCCCTTAAATGGAAATGGATAAGAAATGTTTGTCAAAAGGCTTCGAATAATTTCAAATGCCAATATTGAAGAAGATTTGCAATCTTTACAAAACTTTGTCATATAAAAAAGACTAGAGTTGGTTTCTAGAAATTTTGATATGAATATCCCAAACAGAGGACAACTCAAAGAGATATTTTTGGTCAAGCAAATGTTAAGTCATCAGTACATTGATTATATCCACAGAACCTGGAAATCAAATATCATCACCAGTTTTTAAGATGTAGATTGGGCAATTTATTCTGGATTTGAATACAAGTGGTATTACACATGGAAGCAAAAGAAACCTGTTAGCATAATGAACTCAGAGTATCCGGAGTCAAAGGATCAAATTCAGATCAAAATTTAAAACAAATCTTAGCTTTTCAAGGCATGAATACAACAGACGCACATGAAGCAAGACACCTGATAACAAGCGATTTTGGTTTGAGTTCATCTTCATGTTTCCAGGAAATATCTTTGCATTTGAAAGCACAATTGACAAAGCACCTGTTAATGACAGAATCAAAGAAGTTCAACATAGATTTGGAATACCATATCTAATGATTATATTCAAACAATATTCACAGTTCCTATGGACAGATGGAAGAACAATTAGCAACAGGGATAAGTTAAAATCCCTTATTTTTGGATCGAAACAAGAGGATAAATAAGTCCAAGATTCAAGGCAAATAGATCAACATTTCCAGACAGAGGATCAATGGGCAGAGTATTTTTCTCAACGCATCATGGTAGTGTTAAAGAACTTCATTCCATATCTTATGGCAAATGTAGATCTCATCTCAATATTCAGAGAAGGCAGAGTCGACATTTTTAATATTGAACTCAGCTTTAGATGATTAGATTAGTAGTCAAAGAATAATTCCAGATTTGAAGGTTTTCGACCACAGTATTCCATATCTCTTGCAACTTATCCCAAATCATTTCTATTTTTAAATATTTTCTCTAGATTGTCAGTAACTGCTTTTATGTTGTATTTATATATATTCTATCGTTTTGTAATGTGAAAAGGGGGAATTTCTAGCCGAGAGGTTGAGAGTGCAGTAGGAAGGATGGAGAGCTAGTGAGCCATATACTAGAAGGTCTGAGACTTTTGCTCTGTAAATTTATGTTGAATACCTGTAATCTAAGATGAGATTTTATTAGCTTGGTTTAAACTTTCTTTAAATCTGGATGTTATTCAGTTTTGTTTAAACTGGTTTTGGTCATGGATTCCTTAATAATGATGTTTTCTTTATGAATTCCCATGATTTAATTTAATATGCCAGATTCCATGTTTGGAATGTCTTTCTGAACAAGGTTCTTTATGTTAAGGTATGCTGAAACTATTTGTTCCATATATTAACAATCACTTTGAACCAGACTCATCACTGATATAACTCTTGTTTTAGCCCAGTTACCCAATGTCTTTCACAGAGCCTGATGTTTTTAGTTAGCTTATGACTTCTATGCCTATAATATTCTCTTAATTCCATTGCAAAACCACATACCCCTTCAAATTCAAGCAACCATTTTTCCCTGGGCATTAAGATGTGCTGGCCATGCTCTCTCCGCAGTCGGAGTGCATATTTTAGCACTAACACCTTGGAAGGGTCAACCAATAGTATTCACACGAAAGGGAAATATATAGAAGGGTCAAATAACCATTTCTCAAGGATCATATTCAATCCATATGGTATACAATGTAAGGGTTGATTGATCTCTATTCAACCAAAGTTTTATCTAGAGGAAAGGTGGAACAACACTTCTTCATGATTATTATTCTCATGGATGGGGATCATAAAGAACGATTGGCTGGACTTTCTTGAATGATGGTATTCATGTCAAAGGTTATCCAATTATGGGGTAGGATAAACCTTCCTCAATCAATTTTTTTGAATAATAGGGTTCTTTTGGAAGGGTTGGTCGAGAATTCCTCCAACATAGTATTCTGATGGAGGGGAGCACGGAGAAGGGCCAATCAACCTATCCTCAAAGATTGTATTCTTAATGCTAGGTATCTAGTGGAAGGATTGGCTGACCCTTATTCAATCATAGTATTCTTATAGAGGGGGAACATGGATAACGATCATCCAAATATCATAAAGGATAGTAATTTCATTGAGGGTTATCTAGTGGAAGGGCTAATTAATCATTCATATTGAGGGTTATCTAGTGGAAGGGATAATTAACCATTCCTTAAGAAATGTTTTCAATGGGGATCCTAGGGAAGGGTTAGACAACCCTTCCTCCATCATAGTATTCTCATGGAGGGGGACCATGGAGAAGGGTTGATCGACCCTTCCCTAATGATTATATTCTCATTATGGGGCATCTACTAGGAGGGTTAGATGACCCTTATTTAAGCATAGTATTCTCATGGAGGGGGAGCACGGAGGAGGTTTAGTCTACCATTCTTTAAATATGGTATTTATCTCGAGGGGTATCTAGTGAAAAATTAAGCAAAACCTTCATGTAAGAAAAGTATTCACATAAATGGGATCCTAGGGAATGGTCAACCAACCCTCCCACCACTATAGTATTCTCATGGAAGGGGAGCATAAAGAAGGGTTAACCAACCCTTCCTCAAGGATTGTATTTGCATCATGGGGTATCCATTCTAAAGGTCCCTTTGCAATTCCTCATGAAAATTATTTTCAAGGAGGGGTACATGGAGAAGGGTTGGTTGACCCTTCCTGAAGGATGGTATTCACATCGAGGGGTGTCCAAAGGAAATGATGACCGATCCTTCCTTAATAAAGTATTTGGAGTAATGGTGTATCAAGGAAGGGTTAATAAACCCTTCCTCTAGCATAGCATTTGCATGTAAGGGGATCACGATGAAGGGTCGATCAACACTTCCTCAATGATGGGATTTGCATGGGAGGATATCTAGTGGATGTTTTGATTTTTCCTTCTTTAATCATAGTATTCTCATGGAAGGGGAACATGGAGAAGGGTCAACCTATCCTTCATGAAGGATGGTGTTCATGTAGAGGGGTATCAAATAGAAAATTTAGACAACCCTTCCTCAAGCAAAGTTTTTGCATAAGTGGGATCCTAGGGAAGGGTCAACTAACACTTCCACTAGCATAGTATTCCCATGGAGGAGGAGCACAAAGAAGGGTCCAATCTAAGTTTCCATTGACCCTTACTGATGAAAGGTATTCTTATGGATGGGTACATGGAGAGGGGTAGTATGAGCCTTCCTAAAGGATGATACTCATGCCAAGGGTGTCCAGTGGAAGGCTCACTTGACCCTTTCTCAAAGAAAGTTTTCGAATAACAGGGATTTCAAGGAAGGGTCGATTGACTCTTCCTTCAACATAGTATTCTAATGGAGAAGGAGCAAAGGGAAGCATCAATCGACCTTTCCTCAATTATGGTATTCAAATGGAGTGGTAAGATGGGGAAGAGTTAACTTATCCTTCCTCAAGGATGGTTTTTGAGCTATAGGATAACCAATGGATGGGTTGGTTGGACATTCCTCAAGCAAAGTTTTTCATAAGGGGGATCTTGGATAAGGGGTGATTGACCTTTACTCAAGTAAAGTATTCTACTACAATGCGAGAATGGATAAATGTTGGTCAACCCTTCCTAAGGGATGGTCTTCGCATCGAGGTTTATCTAGTAGAAGGGTTTCCTGAGCATTCTTCAATAATTTTATTCATGTCATTACGAAACTTGTAGAAGGGTTGACATACCATTTCTTAGGAATTTTATTTATTTTTTATTTAAAAGGGGAATATTAGGGAAGGGTCAATTGACCTTTCCTCAAACAAAGTATTCTCTTTAAGGGGGACCTTAGAGAAGGGTTGGCCGACCCCTCCTTAAGGATGGTATTCATGTCATAATGTATGTAATGGATGGGTTGACTGATAATATTCAAGAATGGTTTTTGTGTAAGGGGGATCCCAATGAAGGGTATACCAAACCTTCCTTTAACATATTATTCTTATGGAGGGAAAGCATCGATAAGGGATGACAGACCATTCCTCAAGGATGGTATTATCATATTGGGGGACTAGGGAGAAGGGAAAATTGACCCTTATTCAAACATATTTTTTTGTATAAGGAAGATCTCAAGGAAGGGTGAGATGATCCTTCCTCCAACATAGTATTCTCATGGAGGATGATCATGAAGAAGGGTTGGCCAACAATTCCTCAATGTTGGTATTCATGTCCTAGGTTATCTAGTGGAAGTGTCGATTGACCCTTTTCCTCACACATAGTTTTTTGGTAGATGGGCATAAGGAAATTGTCGATCGAACCTCCTTCAAACATATAAATTTAATTAGGAGAGGTTGAATAATGATCATTTGACCCCTTTTACAACATATTATTTCCATTAAGAGGGTGCAAAGATAAAGGTCAATCACTACTTTCTCAAGCATACAATTCTCATCTATGGGATCATGGGGAAGGGTTGACTGACCCTTCCTACAACATGATAACACTATGGAGAAGATCACAGGTAAGGGTTGACCACCCCCTTCTCTAGGATTATTCCTTCCCAAGCTCAAATAATATTTTTTTATTTTTATTTTCTAGCATTTCATTTGTGTTATATATGATATCTTATGTTTAACTTTTTCTTTTTCTTTCCAAAGATAGAATCATTATATTTGATATTTCTAAGAAATAAATCAAAATATACATCACTTTATCTTGGATGGACTCAAAACTTATCTAGCTCACTAGATTTGAATTCTTTAGACATATACAAACTACATCTACATAATGAAATCAACTAACAAACCTTTAGAAGCTTAAATATGTACAATACTGTGAAATTTTAAATCACAACAGATCATGGAGCTGAGTATACCTCACATAGAAAGAATGAGCAGAAAAAGATGAATTGCAGTGAAAATTGCAGTAAAAATGAGCAGACAATTAATCATGCATGAGAAATCAGATAGGAACATAATAATGTCAGATGATACAATAATTAGTATAATGAACATTGATGTTTCAATGGAGAGAATTAGAATAACCTAGGGGAATTCGAGTCTCAGTATGTCTAGCATAGGGATTGTCACCTCTATCAGTGCTCTGGAGCTCCCAGACTCAGTTAAACTCAACCAAATCTCAGTTAACTGAAGCTACTGTCAGTTAACTAACCAAGGAGGGCGCAATCATGAGTTTTTCACGTAAATCACTCAGAAAAGGGTGCATGAGTCCACAATCAGTAGCAATAGGAGCATAAACCCCTCACAAGAGTTAGCCAACTCAGGTGGATTGAAATAGAACACTGAGTTGGATCCTAAAATGTAGATAAATGCCTCTAGTGGTCCTAAAATCATGAATGTAGGGTGCATTAGGTGGCTAATGGGTCCTAGATGACATCTACACACCACTAGGGGGAAAATGACATCATCAACTACTAGGAAAAAATAAATAATGCTAGGTAGGACAAGGATGGAGTTTTAATTATCCTAACAACCCCTCTTAATCCAAACTTGTGCATCCTGGGCCCTGGTTACTAAGACTAAAGGTCACCCATACAATCAAATAAATGATGAAAATAAAATAACTGTCCATGAACCAAGGTAATGGGGAAAACCTCATGGGAAACTCCCCCCCCCTAAAAAATAGGACAACAATAGGGACCTCAAATAACCTTCACACTAAGCAGAGAAGGAAAAAATCACCTGAGTGAAAGCCTTTGTAAAAATGTAGGAAATATGCTCCTATGTAGGATAGAAATGCAGGTGCTAGATCTAGATCTGGATATGGATCTACTCCTCTGATGTACCTCCCACTATCTTGAAGCTGTATTTTCCAAAACAAGTCTTCCAGGAACCCTTCTTGCTACTGGAGTTAATGGCTCATTGTAGTCCAAATCATGAACCTTTGAGTACCCTTTTTCAACCAACCGATATTTTTACTTGGTTGTAGATCCCCCATGGCAAGTATCTTCAAGGGATTGTGGATCGGACCCCACCATCATGTAGCACCTATTTGAGAGAAGTGGACCTGCATGACACAGTGCAAGGTTTGCATGATACTGAGATTTGGTGGTTCTATGGTCAGATGGATCCCCAACTATGTTCTCAACAGCTACAAGGACTTTGTGAGGCCATATTGGCCTTGGCCATGGATTGGGAACATGTGTTGGATCTGCTTGAAATTTATTCTCAACATCAACATCTTGATCCTCATCTTCATTATAAGAGATATCACTCTAATCTTCATCAGATGCCAATGGAGTAGGCAGAGAGTATGGAAAAAGTGAGATAATTCATATGCCTTTGAGGCATGGTTTGCGAACCCTTTCGCTATAATCTTCCCATAAGAGATCTTTGCAATCTCAACTGTTTTAGGACCAAAGACCACTTTATTCGGTGAACCTATGTGAGTCATTTGATAGACAAACAACAAATTTGCTGACAAAGAAAACATAAATAGAACATTTTTGAACTTTCCATGCTCTAATTGTATTGTGCCCTTCCCTTCAGTTGAGATATGAGAATCATCTCCCATGTGAATACCAGGACCATCATTGATATCTAGAGAAGAAAATGATTCTTTGGAGGAAACCATGTGGTTGGAGGCTCCTAAATCTATGAGTAAGGTTTGTGATTGTGTAAATCCATCTTTCAGTGCATGGCATCCCTCATGACCGTCGAAATCACTTCCAGAATCAGACTCTCTTGTGCCTTTTGGGAGGGAAATGTTGTGATTCAAGAAGTTTGGTCATCTTATATATCTTCTTTTTCATGCATGAACTCTCTGGATGGTTTCCTTTCTTGCAATAGGAACACTTGGATTTCTCAAATCCATTTTGCTTATCCTTCTTGTAGTTGGAGGCCCCTTCTGATGGATTAGACTTTGGATTTTGTTTGGTCTCAAATTGCTTCTTCTCTTTACCCTTGTTCTTCTCTTTGGCATTCGTACTTTTTGACTCCCTAGCCATAAGAGCCTAATTTTTGGAGGCTTGCAAAGCGCCCATCTAAATCTAGTTTGTCTTGTTCTTGGATGAGAGATTCAGTGAATGCATCTAGAGATTGCATTTTCCAACCAGGGATTGAAAATGAAATGAAGGTAGAAACAAATATGGAGAACTCAAGACCAAGCTTGATCAGAATGGATATCACCAATTGCTCATCCTTCTTCTCAATGCCACACTACTTGCATTGCATGACTAAAGATTTGAATTTGGAAAAGGATTGCTGGATGGTTTCGAAACTGCCGGGTTGAAGAGCAATCAACTCATTCTCTAGAATATGGCCCCTTAGCTCATCTTGTTTTCCTAAGAGGGTCTCTAACTTCAACCAAACCTCTTTTGGATTCTTCAATCCATTGAGGTGGAAGAGTATATCTCTAGAAATATGAATACACATGAAAGCAAATGCTTCATCCAATCTATTCAGATACTTGGCCTTCTCAACAACTGCTTGAGGTTCGAACTCCTTTCCCATTGTTACCCTGTACAATGAATTGATGCACAACACCATCTGCATATCATCCTTCCAATCAAGATAATTGAAGGGTGTTAGGATCCTGGGAGAGAGAGGAGCATTCAAATTCTCCATTAGAACTGCTGGAGCGAATACAATGCAGTACTGCTGCTATTGCTGCACTGAAAAACTTTCAATAAACTGCAAAAAACTCTCAATTTTTGGAGATAGACTACTACTTAGCACTGATTTAGGACAATAGGCACTTTTATCCAGATCCTTCACACCTGGCTAGACCTCAAAGGATTTCTCCAATGAATTCAATGCAATGGCACTAGGATTTGCTGTGAACGTACAAAGGCTTCTGGTGCACTACTGAAAGCAACTGCTCAACCTACGCTCATTGAGCTTTGATACCATGTGAAATTCTAAATCACAACAGATCATAGAGCTGAGTATACCTCATAGAGAAAGAATGAGCAGAAAATATGAATTACAGTGAAAATTGCAGTAAAAATGAGCAAACAATTAATCATGCATGAGAACTCAGATAGGAACAAAATAATGTCACATGATCCAATAATAAGTATAATGAACAATGATGTTACAATAGAGAGAATTCGAATCACCTAGGAGAATTTGCATCTCAGTCTGTCTAACATAGGAATTGTCACCTCTATCAGTGCTCTGGAGCTCCCAAACTTAGTTAAACTCAACAAAATCTCAGTTAACTGAAGCTACTGTTAGTTAATTGACCAAGGAGGGTGCAATAATGAGTTCTTCATGCAAATCACTGAGAAAAGGGTGCATGAGGCCACAATTAGTGGAAATCAGAGCATAAACCCCCCACAAGAGTTGACTAACTTAGGTGGACTGGAATAGAACACTGCGTTGGCTCCTAAAATGTAGGGAAATGCATCTAGTGGTCCTAAAATCATGCATGCAGGGTGCATTACGTGGCTAATGGGTCCTAGATGACATCTGCACACCACTAGGGGTAAAATGATATCATCAACTACTAGGAAAAAATAAATAATGCTAGGTAGGACAATGATGGAGTATTGATTATCCTAACAAATACAAGCTTGTTGTAGTGTCCAAGACAACTACTTCCAACAAAAATCACCTCAAAATTACGTACACATGAGAGTTACACTCTCAATACATTCAGAAAAAAATAGTTTCTTTAACAACCCCTCACCAACATAAAATAGTCCAAAAGACCCATTTATTAAAAAATTATTTCAATGGCTGGTTGGAGAGTTCCCTCTCTAAATTCTTGTTCAAGTAAGGTACCCTCATATAAGGACAAATCCTCTTTAGATAAGCTCTCTACATGTATATTAATTCATGATATACATGAGAGAAATAAATAGAATCAAAGGAATCCTTTACTATTAGAGAAAAATACCTCTCCATAGCATCATTCTCCTTTCTAGTCCAGTCACCTAAACCTTGAATTCATGACTACAAAGGGTCCCTAAGCACCTTATGTACCACTTAAATCAAAACCCTAATGACCATTCTCAACTAAGCTAAGCTAAGCTAGAGTGTTTCCTCAGTTAAGAACTAAGAGCACTTGTCTAACTTAGTTTCTAACTAACCCTTCATGTCCTATTTTATACATTACTGCATTGATTGAGATAATTAGTGGTTTTGCATATAGATTCAATCAATTAACTGAGCATTCAATCATATAACTAAGCATTCAATTAGATAACTGGTGATTGTGGAGTCACGCATCAGTGTAACTCAGTTAAGGAGAGTTAGCATGGCTAACTAAGGGTACTTAGCCTCTAGTTAGTTTTGAATCATATGAATCCATTACCTAAACAATTTGAATTTCCTCTAACCCTAAATCAAATTGCTTCTCTTTATATATTTTACTCCACCACTCATTCAAGTTAATGAAAATATATCATTCTATTCTTCTTATCTACTTCTAGTTTTTTGTGTAATGATCTATGTTAAATCATTTGTTAGATGATTAGTTGTTTGTTGATTTGATTTTCACTATATATCTATTTAGTTTATGTGCCTAGATATATATGTTCAAATCTCATATGGTATCATAGCAGTAGGGATACTAAACTAGTTTGTGTACTAGTGATTTTCTTGATCAGGGATTAAGCTTTTGTAGGTTCAAGAATGGATTTTGCAGCCATCAAAAAGGATTTTGTAGCCACCAAAGAGATCATTTCATCTCATTTTCAGCCATTAAATTACTCATCTACATCCATCCAAGTGATCATTTTCAATCATCAAAGAAGTGCATTTGTAGCCATTGAAGGAGTGCTCATTTACAACCATTAAAGAAGTGCATTCGCAACCACCAAAGAGCTCATTTGAAGCCATCAAAGAGTGATTTTGCAGCCATAAAAGAGCTCATTTGTATCCATTAGAGATCTCATTTGAAGCCATGTATATCCTATCTCCCCATCTCATTTGCTACACAGTTGGAATGCTAGATCTAGTCTAGTTGAAGGAGGCCCTAGAAGCTTCACAACTCATGACCTACGAGGACATATTCACATACATTCAAAAGACGAAAGAGGCCATTGGATAAATTTTCCAAATCAGGTTCTTGTTGAAGGAGACCTCTAGAATGTCTTCTCATTCTCTAGATTTACAACCTTTACTCCAACAATTCACCAAGTTCCGCACAAAATCTTCAAGCGATTTCCTCCATTCAGAGCAAGGAGTAGTCAAGAACCACCATTCAAGCACTTCAAAGTGTTTGGATCTCGTGAATGGGATCACATGCACTTCATAATAAGGATGAGTTCACAAAGGTTTGTAGGGATCTTAGCAAATCCCTTTACCGAGCATAAATTCACGTAGTTGAGAGATCCTTTTGGAGTAAAGGCATTTTCCGAGGAGGCTCCTTAAAGACTTATTTTCACATTCTCTTTTATGGGTTTCTTTTTTTCCACTAGGTTTTTCCCCTCTTTCCTAGTTTATAAAGAATTTTGTGTGTGCATAGGTACCTAATATGGTTATAAATTCCCAAGATCTATTTTTTATGTGTGCATGAGTACCTAATATGGTTGGAAAATTCCAAAACTCATTTTTATTTCTTATTTATTTCACCTAGTCAAGTTTATGGGGGGTTGCTAGAGAAAAATACATATCCATAGCATCATCCTCCTTTCCATTCACCTAATCGTTGACTTCATGACTCCTAAGGGTCCCTAACCACCTTATTTCCCACTTAAATCAAAACCCTAATGACCATTCTAAGCTAAGCTAAGCTAGAGTGGTTCCTTAGTTAGGAATTGAGAGCATTGCTCTAACTCAACTTCTAACTAGCCCTTAATGTATTATTTTATCCATTAACACATTCACTAGGCTAATTAGGGTTTTTTCATACACATTTAGTCAATTAACTGAGCATTCAATCAATTAATTTAGTAGTCAATTAAAAAACTAGTGATTGCGAAGTCATGCATCAGTGTAACTTAGTTAAGGAGAGTTGTCATAGCTAACTAAGATTACTTAGCCTCTAGTTAATCCCGAATCATCTCAATCCACTGCATGAAAAATTTGAATTGCATTTAACCCTAATTTGAATTGTTTCTCTTTAAATATTGTACTCCACCACTCATTCAAGTTAATGAAAATACATCATTATATTCTTCCTATCTGCTTCTAGTTTTTTGTGTAATGATCTATGTTAAATCATTTGTTACATGATTAGTTGTTTGCTGATTTGATTTTCACTTTATATTCCTTTAGTTTATATGCCTAGATCTATATGTTCAAATCTCATATTTACCTCCTGGAAAATTTTCATGATTTCAATATGGCTCAAATTTCTTATACATTTTTGATGATTTTCCTAGTGAACCAAAATCTTTGAATCTCCAAAGACTTGAAAATTTTTTAGGCCTCGTTTTTTCCCCTTTTAGTAGAATCTAAAGCACATAGAATTCAACTCAATTATTGGAGGGTCAACCTACTGCATACTTCATAAAAAAGTAATGTTAATAATCAACATAGAGCATTGTCCCTACTCCACAAATAACAATATTTCCTTGACTTGATCCATCAAAGAAACCCCAAGATATTTCTTGATTAATATGTGGTCTTGGTATCACTTTAGTAGACAATTATTTAAGAAAAAATATAATCAATCCATGCTAGTCTCACCCGGTGTGCTACTTACGTAACTACAAGGCTCAAGTATTGAAAAATATCTAATTCATCGCTCACCAAATTCCATAGAAGGAGAGCCTTGTAGGCTGAGATCGACTTATTTATTACCCAATCAAAGAGGAAATCAGGTAGAGTCATGTCTACCTATTTTTATTTTCCAAAAGTAAGTTGTGTTACTCCATTCCAAACCTCTATAGAAAATGAACATATCACAAACAAGTGGTCCATGATTTCTTCACTACTCTTGCAAATGATACAACTACATGGCCCTACCAAGTCCTCATTTGACCATCATCCCATGTTCATATATTATTAGTTAGGACCAACCATGTTAATATTCTTATTTTTAAAGGACAAGTTAAATTCCAAACAATTCTCCACCACCAACTCTCTCCTCACTACAATCTTCTTCAATTCTCGCAACCTACCCTATCTTGATAGTGCAGTCCCATGTACTCATATTTTTGGACCATTTAATCTGATCCTCTTCATTATTTAATTTGATTTCTTTTTGTTGTGAAAATATGACATATATATCCCATTCCACTACTTATTCTCCTTGCACATTTGGTCTATCCAGTATCTCCTAGCATTGTGCCCATAAATTACTATGACCTAGAGGGGCTACAACTCTTAAGTAATAAATCACCATATTGTAGAGCACTTCAAATAAGGATTTATATAACATGTAATTTACCATGTCAATACCAATCTAAGGATCCTCTCCAATCTTTACCTTTATACCATATCTAATTTACGAAGATGCTCCTTTACCTAAATAAGGAAAAGGCATTTACCAAAGATTTCCAGATTAAAGAGGCTCCATGACCCTATTCCATTTCCATTCTAAACCAAGATTCCATAATCACCCCTATTAAATATTTGGATTTTAATTACTCTTCCCCAAAGGCCATGAATGTACACCAACCTCTAAAGGATTTTAGTTATAAGTGCCAAGCTAAAAAGGTGGATTTTTTTCATCGCTCACCCCCTTGCTCTTTTGGAGTTTCCAATCTTTTCCACTTAACCAAAGGAATGCCTTCTTGAGATATTTTCCCTATCTAGATAAAATATAAAACATTTCTTTTCAATTTTGTTTAAGATACCCTTTGGAATCTTTGCATTAGTCATCTAGTAAACACACATGCTTTCAAAGATTGATTTTATCAGGACTAATATTCCTCCACATGATAACCATCTATTAATCCATACATAGATCCTAACTTCTACCTTATTATATAACCATATCCAGTATTCAAAGCAATGAAAGTTTGGTTTTAAATGAAAACAAAGATATTCCAGCCCTTGATCCAAATCACAACATTGCATTGGAAAAAGTGACCCTTCTTTCCTTTTTCCTCATCAGGTAGTTCACTAGACAGGAGATTAGACTTGTTCATATTAATCACCATACATGTGGCTTGACAATAATGCAATAGAGGCTACTTAATTTTTCTTAATTATCTCTAAATAAAATCCATGGCCAAAGATCATGATATCATCTGCAAATAGAAGATGTGTTGTAATACCCCCAATTCGACCCTTAGGATATATTAGCCTTTAAATAATGTGTACATGTGACGTATGTTTCCCTAGCGTGGAGCTCAAGGCCAAGGCCCCGCTAGTGAAAGCCGAATTTTATTTAAAGGGCAAGTATTTGATATTTTGATACCATGTGCTCTTAAGCCATGGAAATTGTAATAGGATGTAAATAAACATCATGCAATATAAAATTCCAAGACTGGCTATGGAGGCAACGAATGAGAAGGGGCCACGTGTATCCACTAGGGAGTGGTGAGGGGGCTATGGGAGTAAACCATAGGTTGCCATATGTCTTTATGAGAACCCATTTGACCTTTCTAGATGACATTTATTCCTGTTGTAAGAGAGTGGTTGAAGAATTAAGTCAATGACTTTGATGGAGTATGGGCAGCCCTGAAATTCGTATGGGAAGGTATGGGATCTTTTGACTTGTCCCACAAGTCACTCTACATCTTGGGGGTTGCTCCATCCTTATCCCCATTCCATTGTGGAAGTATGGGACATCTTTCTCCACCCAAAAACGAGCTCCCAACAGTGAGAAAACCGAAAATCGCGACTGTGAGAGAACCCACGTTTTGGGAAGCCAAAAACGTCCCGATTTGGTATTGGACAGAGAAATCCAATGGGGGATCCATTTGTAGGAACCTTGGGGCGAATTTGGGAGCAATAGCTACCCCAAAAGCCATGGGAAAACCCAGTTTTAATGGTCCAAAAAATCAGTGACGGATTTGGGTTGTTTGTGACAGATTTGTGAGAAATCCGATTGTGGATGTATGAATAGAGGATGGGATTGCTGAGTCTAGTTTGAAGGGTATGTGGCTCTGGGTTTGAGCTCAGTGGACTAGCATCCTCCTCCATCTCCTATTGCATGCTTGAGAAACCCAACCGTGTGTTGGCTTAGCATGGCTGTTTGAGTGAAACCCTGACTGTGAGTGAGCCATCTAGTTCCTCCTTAGTGGATACACAGCCCAGCTCGGGGGTGATCTCTCAGCTGAAAGAATACAGGCTGGACAGAGATCTATGGTTGGGTGGAACGTTTCTCTCACGTAGCCAGTCGTTTGGACCGTTACAATTCAATATAAGTATTCTGTGAATTAATTTATATACAGTCTGTGTTTGCAATGCATTCAATCTGAAGGATTAATTATTCCTGTTAATGAAATGAGATGCATCATGTTTTATGCAGTATGATAATTTGTCCATGCTTAATGAAATTAGTGACTGTTACATGTATGAATGATATGGGCATGCTGAATGTATGAAGAAATAGTGTGCATATGACGTGTTTAGATCCACTGTGTTTTATTGAAGTTTACATCTGCATAGAGAAGTTTTAATTATTACAGATTTATGGGTAAAGATTGTTGGGGCTAAGTCTGCCATAAGCCCGGTATGTTGTTAATGTTTCCTTCCCTGCATTTCATAAGGAGAAGGGGACGTTACATGTGTGATATGTATAGAATTTGAAATCATGATCTCCTTCAACTCTCCTTTACTTCGAAAATATTAAGAAACATAATTAAACATTCTTCTATCAATATGAAGAGTAATGGAGATAATGAACAACCTTGTCTGAGGCCTCTAGTAGTTGTCAATAACCCTAAAGGATCCCCATCAATCAACACAACAAATGAAGTAGAATAGAGACAACTGATGATCTAGTTCATGGTATGCATGAAAAGAGACAACCGATGATCCAGTTCATGGTATGCAAATTCATGCCCAGTTGGAGAAATAATAATGTGAGAAACACCCATTTAACCCTATCATAGTCCTAGGAAAGATCAATTTTCACAATGGTTGAAGGTAACTTCTTAGTCTTAGCTATGCGCATTCCTTCTTCTCCAATATCCACTATATCATGTATTTGGTTATTGAAAAGGAAACCAAATTATTCATCAGAGACAATACCTGACTAAATGCCCTTAACATATTAGAAATGATTTTGAAAATCAATTTATAAATTAAATTATGTAAGGAAATAGATCTAAAATATTCAAAAGAAGTTACATCTTGTTTCTTAGGAATGAGAGCTACAAAGGTAGTATTGAGTTCCCCTAAAACTTTCCTTGATATTCTTGACACTTCACCAACTTTAATCAAGTCATGCTTGAGTAGGTAAAAAAAGCCCAGATAAAATTATACTAATAGACCATCCAAACTTGAGTTTTCCTTCTTTTACAATAATTAAGTACTGACATTAGCTCATCGCTTGTAGGCTCAACCTTTAGATCCCTATTCATTCCCTCATTTATAAGATTAAAAAACAAGCTTATGATGTTAATGATTTCTCCTATATTAGCATTTTTGGGATCATGAAAGAGTGATTTAAAGTGAATTATCCCAACCTCTACAATGTCTCTAAAGGTATTTACTTTGGACCCATTTGGGTGAAGGATCTCCCATGTAGTATTTGCATGTCTTCTATGATTATAATATTTATGAGAAAACTTTGTATTATTATTTCCTTCCTTAATCAAAATGGATTTAAATTTAAACCTCGATGTTGTCAACATATCCTTTTTTTGACCTCCAGATATTTGAGATTCTAAGATTCTTCCTTTGAAAATATTCCATTGTTATTGTTTTCAAAAAGAGATTTGATCCCTTATGTTTCAGGAATATTTACAACCCTAGTGACCTTTTGGCAAGATCACAATAGAGCGATACCAATAAAAGAAAACCCAAACATTCATGCTGAAAGTAAATTCTCAATCTTTACATAAAAACTTTGAATGGACACGTAGGTTAATGATTAACTCACCAAGATCTAAACGTTTGATGAAGAATCCCTCCGGCTGTAGATGCTCCAATATTTATCACCCAAATATTCAAGAGATAATCTTAAAAGTGAAAAAATATCTAACAGAAAGCAATTACTATTGAAAATATTGGAATTACAAAAAGATTTGCAAAATGACACATCCAATTCAACAATTATAAACTATAATTTAACACTTGAAATTGATGGAAAATAGAGAACTTTTATATATATAAAAAACAAGATACAATTGTAAAGATGCCATCTGATTCTTGCCAAGACACCATTTGGAAACTAATGTCTGAGTTCTTCCACCCGAGTCCTTACACACTCAACATCCAATCCAGTTTCTTCCTTGGGAAATATGCTCAAGAGAATCCCTAGCATTCTCTAGCATATTAATGACTCTCAAGAATGACTGGAAATACTATGTTCCAGATATGGGAAAGGGGGTTTTGTAGAATGGGATACAAGGGATTTAGATCTTGATTTCAATTGAATAACATGATGGCATAATATCCAATACTCAGTTCTTGTTTTTCCTTCACCTATGCCTCTTTTATATTGATGGGGAGGCAGTTAGGGAAGTTGGAGACAGTTACTTATGTTATTGGGACAAGTGGGAGCGATTGAAACTGAAACTTTTCCTGTATAGTAAGTTATTTTTATTTTTTACCCTCAAACATACATGTACGTGGGATTGACATTGGAGAGTCACATATACATGGTTTAGCGATTCAATAGGGCATGTACATCTTGAAAAAATTAGTTTTTAAGAAGCTTTTCAAATGAAGTATTGTTGATAGATCATAAGGGATCAGGGGAGTCTGCAAAATAGGAAAATGGATAAGATCGGACCATCTCGAGCATCCTTGGAGCAATCATGACAAAATATTATATAACAGATTCCCCCTAATGTGTGACATCTGAGGGGTAGGCGATGGTCGAAATACATTATAACCCTTTCATAAGTGAGTGTAGAAGAGACCCGAATAAAATTTCCCATAAATATGCCATAGGCAACACTTGCAACGGATCAAGTAAGAACTCTCTCTTCCTGAGGCATACATATTCATGCTCAGGAGTAACAAAAAGCATGGCTGCCAAATCAAGTATACTGTGGGTCCATGAGGTATATATAAGCAATGATCATGGCCATGAAGATGCACAGTGGATCCATGTCAAACATAGATCATAGCCATGAAGATACACAGTGGATCTATGTCTCAGAATCATATGAATATATCTAGAAATAAGATTGAACAGATCAATATCCATAAGAATGAATGCTAAAATAATTCTAAATGGAAATCCAATGCAACCCATATACAGACTCAAGGTATTCAAACCAACCAATATGGGTACAAGCCTAAACTATGTGTATGGATGTCCTGAAATCAAACATAGTAAGACACCGTTTGATTACCGATCATTGATGTATACCGTTAACAAATGTGAGTCAACTCACTGATAATGATAATGAGAGGCAAGGTACCTAGTACAATATGACAAGGGTGGATATATATTTTGATGTCGAAGACCTATAGATTCCAACGACCAGGGGACATTGATGTATTCCCATTGTTGATAGTGAGGAAACTTTCCATTGATGACTACAAGCTCCAAGGTACTAAAAGGACTCTATATCACTATCCTAGAATAGATGTTTTGGAGTCGATGGGATGTGATCCACTAGAAGGAGGGAATTAAGGCATCCCCCATCATCCAATACAAACCAGTAGAAGAAGGCCAAAGATTTGGTGGAACAAACCGATGATTATGAAAATACTTGACATGGGAAGGCTGACATAATAAAGTCAAGAGTTCTAAGAATGGGACGACATGGGATAAAACTTCCCTTGAACATAAGCACGACACAATAAGTGACTAAGGCAACATTGATTCAAGAATGAACATGACATAAGTCAGTGATGTATGAGACATCAACAGACTACTCCATAATGACTGGAAGATTAACCAATCAGTGGAGATAATGCATAAATGAATTCAACTTCCTAAAGCCATATTATAATTCAAATTGCAGAGACAATGACCCAAGATAGTGTGCTTTGTTCAAGGGCAACGTAACTTGCTGGTAGACATAAATAAGAACATGACTTTTTCCAATCTGTCTTTTTGGAATATTTTATTTTTTTGTCTTTTTCATATTATTAAAGCCTAAAAAAGAATAAAAGAATACTATAATACATGAGAATAAATGAGTGTCGAGGACAACGAACTAGTTCTGAGCGCTTGGGACGTACCTATGAATAATGCAAGGAACATGAATAGGATAGGGACACTCAAGGTTTGTTTCTTCCCAGTAAAAGGGTGTCAAGTTGCAAAGGAAAAATGATACATAACTTAAGGATAATGAGATAAGAGATGAAGGCTTAACAAATAGAAAGAAGCTGGAAGTCGACATGAGGCTCAAAAGTGCAACTGGGAATAATGCAATGCTTTTACAACTTAATTTTTTTTAGCAAGAGTCCCCCTTAGGAAATAGCTAGCATAAAATATAAGGAGGAAGAATGAATCTTCAACACAAAGTCATGAAACACTACTAAGGGACTCTCCAATCCTAAATACAACAACATGAGAATCAAGGACAAATAGGATATATTCTAGGATGCTCATGGAACAAGCAGGATCTATTGCAAAAAATGATATATTGGTATCAAGAGATGGTTAAAATCAAAATTATGCAAGAAGACCCTATGGTGTTTCGAAACTGAAGGATATGGTGCAAAATTAAGTGAATGGGATCACCTATTCCTAAATGCCAGTTAAGAAGCACAATACCTATGGGAAGTACTGTTATCATCAAAAGAAATGAATACCTTGAAAATATTGTGAAAATACACCAAGATATACCTAAACATCACCCAAATAGACCATTTGCAAAAGTTTAAAAACAAACTATATAAAAGTGGGTAGGTAAAAAAGTGATTAAATTAGGGAAAAAAATCCAATTTAGCATTTCATTTGAAAAGTTGGAAAAATTGGCGAGTTTTGGGTGAAAAGAACCTTGATCTTCCAGAGCAGATTGTACGAGTTAGGATCAACGATTTTCAATGCCATAGGTTCTAGGTAAGAGGTCTCACTCTTCTCTTTCATTTCATACTTGTTTTATTTAATTTTTATTCCATTTGTTGACTTTTTGGGGAATCCCTATTTGTCTGCGGCAGTGTATGCTGGCTAAAAAGGTGCAGGATATGTATACACCCCTGTCTACACTGTTAACCGCGTATACATCCGTAAGTGGGTTTTTTTTAAGAAAGGGACTAAAAATGCTTAATTTTTTGTAGTATGGTGATCAAGTGGCTTGAGAGGGAACATTATTAGATTGATAACTTGGTCCTAGAGGACGATGAGGCCCCAGAAGCACTCCGCCAATGTGGATTGAAGAAGCTCTTTGAATGTAACAATATGTGGGCTACAAGTATTGATCGATTAATAGGATCCGGAAGTGGAAGCCTTCATCTTAGATGACCAACCTTTGAACATGGAGGTGGAGGACATATATTTTCTCACCGGTATTTCCCGTTGAGGTGATTTTCCAAGCTTTAAAGCTTGAAGTGTTGGATTTATGATGGTAGAGGAGTACGTGGATATGTACTGTGTCCCTAGGGCCAAGAAGGTTGGATCACATATTCTGATTTATGATATAGAGAGCTTAGGGCTTAAGATAATTTTATTGACCATTGGATGGATCACATGATCAACCTTAGTGCACCAAGCCTCAAGGGTGAATATGTTTTGTGCGGTGAGGTGCTTAGAACCCATAGTGTTTGATTGGACTGCCACATTACTGGGATGTATGAAATCCCAACTCTCGGCATGCATGAAGGGGAAAACGAGGACCTTTAGCTTTGGCAGTATACTATGTAGCTTCTTTTTCAAGTGACTACCAACTATTAGTTCATGAGTGCCAGTGGAGTCACACTCTCTCTTAGAGCCTAGCATGATTAGATGGATGGGCATGATGTTATGACTAGGGGGTGAGAAAGTTACTAGCCCATTCAATGATGACTTCTTTGCTTGGTGGGAGCGTCAGATCATAACGATCGATGACTACCCATATCAGGGAATTGACTTCAGTTGAGACCCTGAAATGGTGGCCCCGCAAGGACCGCACTAGGTGTGATTGGTAAGTCTCTTTTTAAACCATTTTCATGTTTATTTCATTTTTATATTATTATAAAGGAAAAAATACATGTTTTTGGTATGGAGACTAATACATTTCCATAATCCTGATCGATATAGAACTGGCCCGTCCCGCAGGACTTCCTCGCTATAGGTGCAGGACATGAGAGGGGGAAGATCCTGAAGCTTCCATGACACTCGAGAATGTCAGAAGAAACCCGACGAACTTGACATAGGGCATTCTGAATACCAAGATCGAGGATCTACCAGAGATGGTGCAGCAAAATATAGTCAGAGTACCCGGAGCTTGGATTTGTATTTTCAAGAGGGTGGCCACTATGGTCATGTACTACCGTATGGGTCAAGATTTAGGTGACCCTTAGGATTACTCTCGATTGTATGTATGGTGCTAATAATACCCATTTTGGACATGATTAGACCCATATATTTTGCGTATGTAAATTTTTATTTTATTTTTTCATACTCTATATATATATTCACAGACTTTTTTGCTTTGGCGAACTTATTCACATTGTCTAAAAATGAAAATGTATGATATGTACATAATGTTTTAATTGTTTTATAAATGATAGAAATTCCAGTCTAGAATGTAATTAGCATATGCATTAGTAATTACGTTTTGATTTCTTGGTATATGATTATAAGTAATATAAACAAATTGTCGCTCAAGTAAATGTACACGCAAAAATTGACTAAGTAAAACAGGATCGTGAACCCAATACTCACCATTTAGTTGGGAAACAATCAATTGTGAATAAAGATGAACTTCAAGATATAAGATACCATCCACAAGGGCTTCATGAAGGAGTTATATTATGGAATTGTACTCGACCATATTGTTAGAAGCTTTCCCCAGAAAAGAACCCCTTGAGACAACTAACTAATCAATAGGAGAATAAATCACCCATGTGGGCGAGGTAACATTTTTAGTATGGCGACTAGCACCATTTGCGAAACCTAAAAAAATCCCTCATGACGTCTGACAACACGAAAACAAAGAAACATTAGAGACACGCCAAAACAAAAATTGTACAAATGTACAACTATGTATAAGAAAAAGCATATGGATCAAGCATAATACTTTTCAAATAGATCCCATTTCTAGGATCAACCAACTTATTTACTTTGTAGTCGGTTAACTCCTAAGCACCTTTTTTCAAAACTTTAGAAATGATATAAGGACCGAGCCACATAGAATTGAATTTAATTACCCCTAATGAATCCACATCTTGATCATAGAGTAAGACAAGGTCTCCTTTTGAGAACAATCTTGGACTTACAAACTTATCGCACTAACTCTTCATACATTTTATATGTGCTTCATTCATCGTAGAAACATCTCAACATTGTTCATCGAGATGTTCTAGGTGAACTAAGCGCTCTTCTAAAGCTGGAGTATCAGGTAACAATTGAACAACTAAATTCAACAAAGGAATTTTGCATTCAATTGGGAAGACTCCTTCAACCCCATGAATGAGTTGAAAAGGATAAAACCCTGTAGCAGTCTTGACGGTTGTTCGATAATCTCATAAAGCATCACATAACATCACATGCCAATTGCATCTACTTGTGTTAATTGTTCATTGAAGCATGGTAGTTAAAGTTTTAATGATGGATTTGACTTGGACATTAGCTTAGGGGTAAAATGGTGAAGAATGTTCTTGTTTAAACCCCAACTTGGTGGTCAAATCAATCATCATTTGATTTTAAAAATGTCGACCATGATCTGTAACAAGTTCACATGGGATATCAAACCTTGTAATGATATGATTGAACATGAAATAAGCGATAATTTCCCCATCACCACGAAAAGTAGGCATGGATTCTACCCATTTCATAAAATAGTCGACAACCATAATGATATATTGGTCCCCCCCAAACGAAACTGGGTTGAAAGTCATGAAATCAACCCCCCACTTGGTGAAGGGACCTATGGTGATGAAGTGAAAAATAGGAGTAGGGTGTGTGAGCATATTTTTAGTAAATATCTGACAAGCATGACATTTTGTAACCACTTCAATACAATCTTTAAATATAGTTGGCCAAAAATATCCAGCACACAATTTTTTTGGGGTAGTCGCAAGGCTAGAAAGATGACCTCACAGGCTCCACTGTGAGAGTCATTTAAAATTGACTCAACTTATTCATGAGTCAAACAACGATGTAGAATGGAATCAACTCCACGATGATACAAAGTATCTACAATGATGAGGTAATTCCTTGTATTATGTCTAAGGCGTCGTCACTCATCCCGCGAAAAAGATTGAGGACACTTTAGAGTCTGAACATATATCAAAATATCCCCATACCAAGGGTTTGATGAAGAGATGAGAAAACTATGCTCGTGAAGGAACAAGTCATATTCAGTATTATCACATTCTTCATTAGGAAACTCCGAAATAATCTCAATGAAGACCAAATATTTCTTGGACTTAGCATAATGAAACTCTAAGTCAAACTCTTACAAGATAACAATCAATTTATTAAATTTTATCCTGATTATTCGTTGGGTAAAAACATATTGAAATGGGTTGAGATCTGAAACTACAGCGTTTTTACGCAATAATATGTAATTTTGAAGTCTTTGGACTACAAAGACAATCGTTGTAGCTAATTTCTCTACGTGAGAATATTTTAGTTCAGTCCTAGCTAAAGCACGACTGAGATAATAAATGACATTTTCTTGACAACTATCATCTTCCTGGACTAAAACTACACCAATTGTGGAATTAGATGCGGTCATATATAACAAAAAATCTTTTGTATAATTCAGAGGACTAAAAAAAGGGGTTATCATAAGGGATTTTTTAAGAGCTTCAAAATAAGTTTGGGCAACTTCATCCCATATAAATTGGACCCCTTCCTTCATTAACCACATGAAACCTTTAGTAATCTTGGCATAGTTAACAACAAAACATCCAAGGAAATTAGCCTTACCTTGGAGACTTTGAATTTGGCGAACATTTGCAGGAGGAGGTAAGTTAACAATCACTTCCACCTTTAAAGGCTCAACCATGATCCTTTTGTTCGAAACAATAAAACCTAAGAGTAATCCAGACTCAACATAGAAGGTACACTTGTGGGGATTCAATCGAATCTTGTAGTGCCTACATCATTCAAACAATAGGTGAATGTGGTCTAGATGAATCGCCTCTTACGAGAATGAGCCACTAAATCATCTAGATAAGATTCAATAGTGTGCTTGATGTCGTGGAAAGTGAAAGACATACCCCGCTGTAACATAACTCCATGTTTTTAAGGCCAAAGGGCATTTTTCCCTATGCAAAATTTCCCCAACGAAAAATAAATGCAGTTTTATGTTGATCCTTAGGTCGGATTTCAATTTGGTTGTACCCAGAGAATCCATCCATGAAGGAAAGACCTCACTTCCCACACATTCATCAATAATCTGATTGATGAATGGGGTTGGAAAATTGTCCTTAGGACAAACCTTGTTCAAATCCCTAAAATCCATACATACTCGAAGGTTACCATACTTCTTGTCAATAGGAACATGATTGGATACCCATTCTGTTAAAGAAACAAGGTAAATAAAGCTCGCCTTAAGAAGTTTTTCAACTTCTGCTTTGATAACAGCCGCTTTCCTGAGGTTGAATGGATGAAGTTTCTAATGAAAATGTTTTTCATTCTCATATGTTTTAATCTCATGTCCAACTATACAGGGATCAATGCTTGGTATCTCCTCATATGGCCAAGCAAATACATTGCATAATTCCTTGCAGAGATTTGTATAAATACAAATCTCTTTAGGAGAACAGTTTTCACCAATGTACACATTCTCAACGACATTAGGGTTCCTAGAGATATTGATTGGAATCATTTCCAAAATGTTGGCCATATTACCTTCGGTGTATATTCCTTGTTGAGCCAAAGGGTTCAATGTTCAATCAACATCTTTAGGCAAGTTAACATGTAACTCTCCATTCTCAATCTTATCCAAAGCTGGAAGAAAATATGAACAATGTTGCATATCTTCCTAGGGCTTTTAAGGCTCTATTAAATCTTCCAAGATAGCCTCATATGAAGGAATAACTATATCTAGACAATCTTGAGAAGTGGAGGAATCAACAAACCAAACTGTTTGAGTGGTCTGATCCACCTCTTACCAGGTTATGGATCATTGTCTATAGTATTTTGTTGAATCGCTTAATAAGCTATCTCTACTACATGAAAGGGTAAGATAGTATCAGAGTGTTGAGACTCTTCCAATGAATCTGATGGAGCAGGAAGTACCCAAGGATCATCAAGGTAATATGTTCTAAAAGATTCTACTTGTGAGATAGGGACTTCCTCACTAGTCGAAGCTGGAGTGGAACTGATGAAGAAGGTAGGAGATGCGATATTAAAAGTACGCATAAGTGATGGATATATACCAACTCCCACATTCTCCATTACTGGATGTGACTTATCAATTGAAGGGATATTCGATCCTGAAGGTGAATTTGGACTTGTTCGAGTTAAGGATAATTGATCAATGGTAACGATATTTCCTTTGTGAGGAAAACAAAACACTCAAAAAATTGAAAAGACAATAGCATTCACTGCATATGTCCAACTACATCCTAACAAAAGATTATAATTGACAGGAGCATCGATTACTTCAACCTCCACACAAATTGTTTTTCCTCCCAACTAGATATAAATTGATGGAATAATACCATGTGGTCTAAAAGATTTCCCATCAAAAGTAGTAAGCAATGTGGGTGATGAGGCGAGTTATGGAGAGCCCAATTAGTTCCAACAAGATAGAGCCATGACATAAGTCGACTCCCCCTCATCTACAACTGTCCTACCAAAAGTATTTGTGGAGTGGACCACATTGATCTGGAAGGAAACATGATATGGAAGATGGGGTTTAACATCTAATACATCGAACTTCACAACCTGACCATTTGAAGGATCTAGATTTACTAAGGTGGCCAACAAAGAACTCTGTTGCAATGGGAAAATTTGGAGGACCTGAAGAGCTGACATGGCACATGGAGTTTGAGCTAAATCCTCAATAATAGAATAGTTGGGAGAAGCTCTAGCATTAGGATTGTGTGATGCTCCCTTATAAAAACCTTTCGACATGCAAGACATTATCTCTACCACAGGTTTTTCTATTTGAAGAGGGTTCTCTAGATCATGAATTTCCTTTTTCTTCGACAAAGACTTAGGATTTCCATATTCTTTGGCTCTAGTTGACAATAAGACATTAGATCCATATTAATGTATTATTGATTAGACGAAGGACCATTTTGGGTGCCCCCTTGTGCATTTCTAGTAGGATTAGAAGATCTAGAAGCTAAGTGTTGTCCTTGTGGGAAAGGATTAGTCAGAACAACGGGTTGCCACTATTTTTGATTCAACAGTTTCTTGGATGTTGACTATTGGTTGTCATTGATTTCAACTAAAGATAATATCAAGTGTTTAACTCAATGAAAATTTTAGGGGCGAAATTTAGCCCATGGGTTAATTTTCGAGGGTTTTTTCCAGTTTTTTGCAATATGATTCACCCAAATTCCATAAGATTATTTTTTTAATGCTAAAAATCGCGAAAAAATGTCCAAAAACTATATTAAACTCTTAGAAATTTGAATATTTTTAAAAAAATATTGCCAAACATTTTATGGTTAGAGATTTTATAATTAGTAAGATTCACTAAGGTTTCTACACTTTAAGAAAAATATGGATCCTTAAATTTTTCCCTGGTTTAACTGTCAACTAGTGTCAAAGAGGATGACCACTGATTTAGTTTGAGTCATCGATATCAACTGATGTCAAAGTGGATACACCATTCCTGCAGAAGTATGAAGAAGTATATGGAAGCCACTTTGAAGCAGTACATGCACAAGATGAAGAAGAACATGAACACAAGAAATATATGCGCATATGGTGAAGGTGACAAACATATATACAACTTTGGAGTATAACTAGTAGTGCATTTAGTGTAAAGATGTGTATCAAGGATACAACATGCATGATAAGTTTGAAGAATTACATAAGAAGATACATCATGAAGATCCAGTTCAAGAAGGAACACAAGTAATGTATCCTACAACATTTGGTCCTTGCGCAGAAATCAAGTCCACCAAATCATACATTCACATGTTATCCCAAGGAGTTGGTTGGACGATGGTACAAGTGCTTACGTAGGCAAGGAGTTGGTTGAATAAATGGTACAAGTATGCAATCAAGCATGATAATTGCTTGGTTAAAAGTTGGAAGTGTGCAAGCAGTTATTGGTTGGACAATCCTAAAAGTGCGCAAGCATATCCAATCAGAAAATGCTTTTAGTAAGTGGAACGCGCACAAGTTCCTAGAAAGGTACAGTGGTTGAATACCAACTATGAGAAAATTCCATAGCTGACGGTACATCAGGTGTGCAAGTCCCACAAGTGATGATGAAGAAGAAGTCAAAGACCTACTAAATAGAAGTTGGTATATGCGCATAATTTGTTAAGTATCAATATACCAAGTGCACATTACCCACAAGTGACACTAGTGCATATGGCTCAAAAGTTCCACGAAATATTGCCACGAATAAGTTAAAATTCAAAATTTCGTGGATAAATAGATAATTTTTTTGAAAAGAAAATGTTCTGGTCCCTGATAATCATCGCTATAGAAATGGAAATAATGTTTTGTCGCTATAGAGACGAATGTTCATTGCTATAGCCACAAATATGAGTTGTTTGTCACTGTAGCAACAAAAAGACAAGTTTCGTTGCTATAGCGACGACAAACTTAACACGTGCAATGCCAACAGTTATCACAATAACAGTCATTGGATTTTTGTTATTGTTTAAATTTGATCGTTGTGCATTTTCACTAGAACCGCCACGATCATTCCTCTATAAATACATGTTCTTAAGACATATTTTCCACAGATTATTTGCTATAGTTGCAACAATTTTTCTGCTGATTGTTCGAACTGTGATTTCAAGAATCCGGTACTGGTTTAACACATTGAATTTTTGATCTCCTTCGGTTTCCAGGTTAGTATTTTTAAATTCTTTGTCTCCTTTAATGTGTAGGGTCATACATAAAGTGAGTTGACTATTCATTTTCTCCTCAATACTAATGCTTATATAGATTTGTCGCTTAGAATTTGATAGATACATGATCTATTTTTAAAGACCATGGAGGGACATTTACTAATTAGATTTTTCACTTTCCATGTCACGTCCTTTAATTTTCTATCTCCTTTAATATATATATATATATATATATTCTATTCATTTTACTTATATATTGATTGAATTGTTTTGGTTCTTATAGGCTATTAGAATGTCAAATAAATATACTTGGGAAGAAAATAATAAGAGGTATGCTGAGTTTAAGGCAACATTGGAGGCGAAGGGTGATGGAAAGTGTTATTTCCCTTGCAATGATTGCAGGGGTTTGCGAACGAGAAGAATTTTAAGAACAACAACTGAAAAACATTGTAAGGAAAAGGGGCATGCTGAAGGGGGGTATGAATATCATCCCTTGGTAAGACGTTATTCATTACATAATGTACTTCTTGTAATAGTACTGATCATGTATTCACAAAATGTTTTATCATTTTAAATATATGTGTTGTATATTATACTCTAATGTTATTACATTGTTTGTAAATATAAAGGCAATTCCCACTAAATGTCGACCGCCAGAGAGCTATTTGCCAAATAATAGTAGAAATACTACTTTACAAGGTGAGGAACATGCAGATCGGAATATTGAAGATCGAGTTCTTAATGATCCTATGGACGAAGATGACGTTATTGATACAAATGATGAATATGAGATAAATAGATTGATCCAAGACACATTTGCTCCATTGGATGAGGAAAACCTCCATGATATTCATGATGTTCCTCTACTCGAGAAGTACCAAGAACCTCTTTATGAAGGCTCAACAAAAAATCTTCTATCTGCTATATTGTTGTTGGTGAACTTGAAGGTTTTGAATGGTTTATCAAACACTTGTTTCATACAGCTCCAAAGGTACGTAATGTATTAATTACATATTCACATGGTATCAAAATTTGACTATTTTCCTCTATTTTTAGTGTTAATTAATTCGTAAATTAGGGATATGCAATATTTATGATTTATATTGTTTACATTTCATTTTTTTGTCAATGTTGTAGATTGTTGGGTGAATTTCTATTACCACCATCAAATAATTTACCACGCACATGTCGTGAGGTATTCTTGATTATGAAAGAAATTGGAATGGAGTATTAAGCTATTGATGCATGTCCTAATGATCATATTATATATTATGGACAATATGCATCAGAAAACAATTGCCCACAATGTGAAATTAGTAGATATCGAACCGATCAAGTAACAAAAAAGGTGCCTCGCAAAGTTCTTCAATATATTCCCATAATTCCACGTTTACAACGACTATTCAGGTGCCAAAGTATAACACAGTTTATGGATTACCATGCAAAGAAAAAAAGTGAATATGGTGTTCCTCAAATGCCTGCAGATGGTTCTGCATTTAAGAACATTGAAGAAAAATGGCCAATTTTTAAATATGAACCTCGTAATGTTAGAGTTTCATTGGCAACTGATGGTTTCAATCCATTTGGAGAGCTTCGTTCTACTTACTCAGTGTGGTCTATTTTCATCATAAACAATAACCTTCCTCCTTGGATGTCGATAAAGAGAGAGCACACAATGTTGGCAATGATTATTCCAGGTATTTTTTGAAAGTAATTATATTATTTCATTTCTTTGTTTAATTGTTGCATGAGAACACCTTTTATATATTGGGACACATAACTAAATAACATTGTATGTTGAATCAATTAGGTAAGTACCAAGTTAAAGATATGAATGTATATATTGAGCCTCTTATCAATGAGCTATTGAAGTTATGGATTGGCATCACTATGTATGACATATCTAGACCAATAGGGCAGAAACAATTTAAGTTCCATGGAATACTTGCATGGACAATTCATGACGCTCCCAGGTTAACACATTTTTGTGGTATGTAACTTTCTGTTGCACTTTAAAATTATATGTTTTTAAGGTAAATATGATGCATTTTTTATTTAGATTAATAATCTTTTGATGCTATAACATTAATACATATATCTTGCAGGTCTTCAAACAAAGGGAAAATTCGGAAAATTCGCATGTCTAGTCTGTGGTCCTAGGATAAAATCTAATCGTTCAATAAGTTTAGGAAAGGAGGTGTTTGATGAGTACATGCACATCCTCCCTAAGAACCATAAGTATCAAACTACCGAGAAAACAAAATTCAATGGTAAAGAAGAGAATGGAAAGAAACCATGAAGAATGACACCTCACCTATGGAAGTTGGAATATAATAGAAATCGTCGAGGTATGCAAATTGTATATGTAGCATATAAATATATAATATTATGAATTTTATATTTTTACTAAATTTTCTCTACCATGGGTGTCATGAATTATTGTTAATGTGTTTTCGTTTATGTTTAATGAATGTCGTTAAGGCATGAATGGGATTCCACGAGGAACGAAGAGTAATCCCATACAATTCAGTAGGTTGCCTTACTATGAGCACCTACAAATATCTCATTTGTTCGATACAAATCATATAAGGAAGAATGTAACATAAATGATATGGCGAATCTTAGATGGAAGGACTGACAAAGATAAATTGGAAAAATTTGTAGTGACATTACAGAAGCCAATCACACATTGGAAAGTGTAATTAATTCCAATGCCGGAGATGGGCACCAAAATATTAGTCTTACAGGGTTATTGACAGAGCAACAAAGCAATGCTATAAAAGAGGTCATTCGGAAAATAAGGTTTCCAACGGGGTTTTCGTCGAACATACAAAATATCTTAATGAAAAAAGGTGATTTTGGTGGTGTTAAAACTCATGACTAGCATACATTCATCAAGGTAATTATTTACATATATAATTTCCATTTAGTACATATTTTTAGTAATTGTTGTATCTTAGTTAGAAATAAATTATGATTTGTTTTTTGTTATAGTATGTTCTACCTCTGTCTCTCCCAGAAAGTCTGGGGTCATGTTCGTCGCTATAGAAACACAAAAGTGTTGCTATATCGACTATTTTCCAAGGGAAAAATGTTCACATCTACTAGTGTGATAAAGAGACAAAGGTAAAAGACCCACTTAGAATAATTTAGAGTGTGTGCAGATCCCGCAAAGTATTAACATCAAGAGCGCAATCGTACGCCACTAAGGTACGCAGTCCCACTAAGTTGTGGACCTTGAAGGGAGCTTGATACATCAAAGATGACACATCAATAGCACAAATGATGGCACATGGCATATGTACAATCCGTGAAGTATAGAAGAAGAATGCCACGAGCAAATTGTGAAGATACAATCCATGTAGGACATGTATAAATAGAGATGCATGTTGGAGATTGAAAGTAATATTGATGGCAAGAGAATAAGAGCTTCGAATACAAGTTTCAGTTTTATTTTTTGAGGCTTCAACGAGCTTATGGACAAAACAAAATGATCTAGCGAAAAGCTGAATGCGCACATGTAGTAGAATGAAGATTTGATGGTGCACACAATGATGCTGTAAATCTTTGAGAGATGTGCGAATACTGAAATGAATAAATACTGAAGTATGCACAAGTGTTTGATGTTTTAGTCACAGATTTTGTAGAGACAGAAGCGCAGGGATAGAACCAAAGTTTATCAGATATTGCACAGATGTCTAGCTGATGCATATGACCATAAGTGAAAGTTTATGAAGTTGAGAACTCCATCTGATGTGCAACAACATAACAACAATAGGATCCGATAGGCGCATTATGATGCAGATGATCTGAGACAAGTATATTAAACTGAACGAACGGATTATTTGATCTACAGGATGTCACAGATTATCTGAGAGATTTAAACACTTAAATACAATGAACACATCAGAAAATATGCGACTCCTCTGTTACTAGTGCTTCATTTCTAAACAAAAAACTATCAATTGAAAGCACATTATCAGTCGATCATTGCAGTCACGAAGAACATTTCGTGGAACCAGAAACACAGACCGCAAAATCAATAGAGCACACAATACATGAAGTAAGTCATCAACAAAAGTGTGAGTTGAGATGAATGAGAAGTCAAGTTATGTTTGCAGCGCAGTGACATAGTATAGTTTGCATACAAAGGTGCACACAACAAAATTATCATCATAATATATGAATAAGTGCGCAAAGTTGAAGTTCAACAAGGCAGTAAGATATATTAGACATCAAGGCAGTCTGACGGGGCAAGGAGATAGTGAGTCTCAACTTCCTTCAGGTTGGTTCATGTAAAAAAATCAAACAGGGGGTCAGCACCTCCTTCCAGTTGGTGCTGGAGAAAACACAGGGAGCGAAAGCTTCCTTAAAGTTGGTGCCTGTAAAACCAGGGGGTTGGTGCCTCCTTCCAGTTGGTGCTAGTAAACATAGGAAGTTGGTGCTTCCTTGAATGTATTCTTTGTCGTTATAAATAATCATTATGTGGTTTTCTCCCATTTGGGTTTCCATGTAAAAATCCTGTTTGTTATGTGTTGTTTATGTGTATTAAATTGATTCCAACAATTGGTATCAGAGCGGGTGTCTTGAGTAACAGATTAAGATCTGGAAGATAGATCATTGCGCATAAATAGATAAGCAGGAAGGCCTTTCTACAAACATATCCCCAAGGTTTGACAACACCAATTACATTTTTCTGGAAGGTATGTATGGAAGTTTATTTGCAATCATTGGGAGCATATGTTTGGCAATCTATCGTTGACGGTTATGATGTCCCAATAGTTGTACCAATCAATTCAACGCAAAGGAGACTCTATGAAAACAATGCTAGAGCCAAAAATGCTCTGCTATGTGGTTTGACCAATGACGAACTCATCAAAGTTATGCATTGTGCATCAACCAAGGAGGTTTGGGACAAACTCAAAGGTATATACAAAGGCGATGACAAAGTAAAGAAAGCGAAGTTGCAAAATTACTCTAGGAAGTTTGAATATCTAAGAATGAAAGATGAAGAGAACACCACATCCTACTTCCTAAGAGTAGATGAGATAGTTAATGCTATCAAGAGTCTTGGGGTCATTATGGATGAAGAATCAATTGTACATAAGATATTGAGAACCTTGACTCAAAGATTCAATGCGAAGGTTTCTGTGTTAGAGGGTTGAGCTAATATTGAAGAACTTACAAAGGATGAGCTTCAGGGGATTCTCAATGCATATGAGATGAGATCTGAGAGAGAGACTCCCATTAGAAAGCTTCCTTCAAATCCATAGGAAAGGACAAGCATGATAATGACAAAGAATGCCTTGATGAATAAGATGATGAAGAATCCACATTTTTCAAGAAGCTGAAAAGAGGATTAGGTAAGTATAAGAACAAGCTACCCTTTAAATGTTTTAGGTGTGGAGGAGTAGGTTATTATGCCTCAAAGTGTCCTTACAAGAAAGAAGATAGTGACAATGATGAGGAATCTAGTTCACATGATCGGAAAGTTGTGCGTCCTTAATACAGACTTGAGAATAAAAGGAGAATTCCAAAACAAAGAAAGAGTCTGTACATCGAAGAGGGAAGAGATACGTATGAAGGAAGTGACTGTGAAGAAGAACCCAAGGAATTAATTTTCATGGACCATGTAAAGGAAGTAAACAAGAAGAACAGTTCAAAGAACACTCCAGTTGCGCAAAGCAAGCCATGATCACTAGACAAGTATTTTTTCAGTGGATAGTTCAAAACACCTCCAAAGCAAGTCATGCCTCCAAAACCTGTTGAATAGGTTAAGACTGAAAATGAATCCAAAGATGAGGACACTACAGACATTAATTGGTAAGGTGAATTGATAAGTGCGTTGGAGAAATTAAAGAATTCTAAGAATAAGAATAAGCTATTGTAGGAACAATTGTCAAAGTATGAAGAACATGACAAGCCATGTTAGGAATCTGTTGACACAGATATTCTCGAAAGGATAACCATCTATGAGAGTCAGCTGAGTTGCGCACAAGAAAAGGTTCTAATGCTTGAGAAAGAGAAATCTGTATTAAGAACTTCATTGGAGGAATTGGATCAGGAAATAAAAAAGATGATCAATCAGCTTGAGAAAAAGGATAAAGAGATATTCTGTCTAGAAGATAAGCTGATTGAGATAAAGGAAAAGAAACAAGTCCGTATTGATCCCATCTGCGCACATTCAGGAAGTGACAAGATAGAATCTGAAGAAGAAGTGAAGAATAAGTTAAAAGACAATACCACAATACTAAACAAGATTCTAAAGGATTAGAGGCCACCAGAAGACAAAACAGGTCTTGGTTATGTAAATACACCTAAGAAGATATGCGATAGAGAACATTTCTGTGATGTACCTGCAATAATTAATTAATGCAAATACACGAGATATCAGAAATAATAGAACATAATCGCTTTTATATTGATCACGGGCCACTTCGAGGGGGCAACCTCCTTTGAGCAAGCTCAATACAATTAACTTCACGGTGCCTTCAATGACCTCAACACACACTTATATACTAAGTCTATGCCCAATACTATGAGTCAAAACCATGGGACATATAATACTATAGGACGACTTACAAAGCATATGCGTCCAATACTATGGGTCAATACTATGGGCTAATATAAACTACGGATCAACAAATACTACGGGACGACTTACAAATCATATGCGTCCAACAACAATATACTAACATAGTAAAGAGAAGAGTTGACATAGGTTCCTAACATCCCCTCTCCCTTAGAAAAAGATTTGTCCTCAAAGCTTTGGTTGGAGAAATTGCTGCAGAATCTGAAGGAGTGGTTCCCCGGTAGCATCCTTGGTTTGCATTTCGGGCCACTGACGCCTTTGGAGTGTCAAGGACGATTGCTTGGAAGGTTGTAGATGAAGAAGAACCTTGTCCGTTGCGTGGAAAATGCACTCAGAACGGTGCTGATCGGCTTGTTGTTTCAGGCGAATTCTGGCCATGTGAAGATTGTCCTACAGAATGAGAAGAATCTGATCGCGGTTTCGAAGAACCGAGTCAATTTCCTGAACTGGGGAGCTGCTAAGGGTGTATGGAAGAAGAACTGGCGGTGTTTGTCCATAGACTGCTTCATATGGTGTCCTTTGAGATGTGGGGTATTGTACCACCAGAGTGCTGCTAGGAAATCCATAGAAATAGTTGGCCAAAGCTGTGTAGTGATGGGCAAGGGTTTGATCAATCCCGAAAGGAGTGTCGGTTCCCCCTTGTTGACTTAGAAAGTATCATCGTTAGCCACCAGCTGTTGAATTGTCATTTTTAGTCCCAGCCAAAAGAAGTTACATTGTTCCCGGTCATACATTTTACAGAACCCAGAGTGCCCTGTTGATGAAGAAGCATGTAGATCATAGAAGAGATAGCCCTGTTGAACATATGGCAACCAATTTGGAACAAGCAAAGAAAGAGCTGTAAGAGAAACTGGGTCATCAATTGTGCGAGAAGGAGCAGCTTCCACCATATTGTCCTTACCCTTCTTGTAAGTGATCACATAGGGATAACCCATGAGTTGGATAACCCATTGCAGGTGTGTTGGGGAGGAGACCCATTGTTCCATAAAATTTTCCAGACTCGGGAGATCAGTCTTGATGCAGAAATAATTGCCTAATACGTATGGCTGCCACTTCTGTACTGCATGCAAAATAGCCATCATTTCCTGCTGAGAGGTAGATGTGGTTACATTCTTACCGGAAAGGTCTCTTGAAGGCAGCAAGCTCATTGGTTCAGCAAAGATACCTGCATATCTATCCAAGGAAGTAGTGGAGACTGTTGATGGGTGCATCTGAATGGAATTGAGCTGAGCGATGACACCATGTGAATTCTTCTTAAGGATTTTTTTCAGGCGATGTGAACTGATGATGCAGAGAGACCTTGGTTGTAAGCCCCGAAATTTGTGTTGTGCCCCATTGACGTTAAACTGCATCCAGAGTTCAGGAAAATCCCATAAGATGGGGCCAAGTGTGCGTAACCATTGAACGCCCAAAACCACATCACATCCTCCTAAGGACAAGGAAAACATGTCGGAGCGTAGGTTATAATCTTCCATAGAGATACGCACATTGTGACACTTCCCCTTGCAAGGTAAGGTGCCCCCATTGGAAACCATGACTTCAAAGTTGGAGCAAGGATGGACAAAACAATCAGCCTGTTTGGCAATTCGAGGGTCAATGAAGTTATGAGTGCTACTAGAATCAATGAGTATGGTAAGAGGGAGATTCTTGAAGTATCCCCTGACCCGCATTGTTTGTGGGGTGGTGACGCCGGTTACAACATGGAGAGAGATCTTGGGTGGGTCGTCCTGAGATGGGGTTTCAACAGGCTAGTGTTGCATGTCGACCGGATCATCTACTGTATCTGTAGCTTCTTCACCAAGTTCTAAGGCAGGCGGAGAATCCACATCCAAGATATAGAGCTTTTGTTGAACACATCTATGTCCCCGAGTGCATTTCTCATCACAATTATAGCAAAGCCCTTTTTCTCGGCGTGCCTGCATTTCTATTTCAGACAAATGCTTGATAGGAGTTGATTGAGGAGCAAGCGTGATGGGAGGTCGTTGGGAACCCATATTTCTGAAGGGAACAAAGGTGGGTTTGGAGCGTTGTTGAGCTGCGATCTTGTCCTTGGCCAACTTAGCCAACCCTAGGACTTCCATCATTGTGTTGGGACAAAACATTTTGACCTCTGAGCGGATTTCATCCTTGAGACCACTGATAAAAAAACTCCTGTAGAATTCATCAGACAATCCTTCTGTGTGATTGGCTAGTTTCTCAAATTCCATCTGATACTCTCTCACTGTGCCAGTTTGGTGAAGTTTAGTGAGTGCTCCTGTGAAGTCGTCAAAAGCACTAGGACCAAATCGTGGCAAAATGAGTTGGCAAAAATCTATCCAGTTTAGCTCGGGATGAGCTTTGATGTACCAACGGTACCATTGAAGGGCTTCCTGTTCCAAATGAAAGGATGCAAGTGGAACTTTCTGAACATCAAAAGTATTATGCAGACTGAAATATTGTTCTGCTCGGTATATCCATCCAGTCGGATCAGTACCATTGAAGCGAGGAAAATCAAGCTTCGACCCATGAAAATTGCTAGAAGCAGAGAACCCGGTGGCTGCAAAAGATTATGGTTGTCTGGTATTGTTCATGGCTGAATGCTGAAGATGGAGGATGAGAAAATTTTCATCCAGATCTTGGAGTTTGGTTTGGATCGCTGCAAGTGCTTCCTCCATGGTGTGTGCTCCTGCACGGGTGACAACCATAACCAGGTTTTTTTTTGACTGGGTAGGAAAACAAAAACAGGAACTACTTCAGTAAGGGAAAATTTGGATTTGGGAAAAAATCAGAAGGGTAATTGGGGTTTGACTAGGTTTTGGACACTGTTGGATAGACAGAAAAGCAAAAATGAGGATTTCAGAAGCGGGGTGAAAGAATGAGAAAATTTGGCAGAGGGGAACAAAGAAGCAGAATTCAGAAAGGAACTCTGTGGTAAAATTTGAAGGTGATTGGGTGAAATCTGAGGAAGTTATGGCAAACCCTAAAAATCGACAAATGTGAGATTTCAGGCTGTAGGAAGGGGAATTGAGGATAGGGTCCTCAGGAATGAAATATGCAGAATGGAATGACAGGGGTTCCTTGAAAATTTCAAGGGAAACAGAGGTAAAACAAGGGAGATATGGAGAAAAAATGATTTTTTTTTTTTTTCAACAGATTGGAGCGGTTACGGCTCAGAAGGAATCTGGAACAACGCCGAATGGTTGGATCTGGAACGGCTTGCAAAATGGATCTGAAACGACGCAGCAGTGATCGGAAATAGTTCAGCGGAAAGTAGATATGGACCCCAGGTATGTGCGGCTTCCTAACATTTCAGGGTTTTCACTCGGCCACCAATGCTGTCTGACGGCTTGCGTGTTGGGGCAGGACCCCTCACTCCACGGCTCAGGTAAAACTGATAACCGCTTTTCCACAAACGACAGCTCTTGGTTTACCTCACGGGTGGGAACTAGTCAATCAGGTAGGGGTCGTTGCCCTTTTCGCTTGGCAGGTCCTCTCAATGGCCAGCTACTTCGGGGTTCCTGTGGTACTCCTCACAATGAGTTTTAGGGCTTATGCCCAAGTACTTCCCACAGTTAAGCGGATAGGGATTATTCCCAGATTCAAACCTGCAACAGAAAAAAATTTGGGCAGAAATTCCACCCAATGTTCAAAAACCGGATCTATATTGCTCAGAATCGCTATTATAGCATGTTTCCGGAACTGGAACAACCACTCTACTTCTCCCCATGAGAGCGGAATAGAAATCTGGGCACTCAGTCAAAAGATTTTCTCGCCGCAATTTCCGCGGCCGTTACCGAAATTTTGAAAAATTGTTGATTTTAAATCCGCGATATCTCCACTTTTAGAACTCCAAATGAGATGATTTTTTTTTTTGAAACTGCATATTTTTGAAAGAGGAATTTAGATATGCAATCGATTTCTTCTGATTTTGTGCAGAAAGTTTCAGAAATTGATCTGAAAGTCGCCGCCCAAAAAAAGAAGAAAAAAAAGTTCCCACTTGTGCCAAGGAAAGTGCTCTGATACCAGATGTGATGTACTTGCAATAATTAATTAATGCAAATACACGAGATATCAGAAATAATAGAACAGAATCGCTTTTATATTGATCACGGGCCACTTCGAGGGGGCAACCTCCTTTGAGCAAGCTCAATACAATTAACTTCACGGTGCCTTCAATGACCTCAACACACACTTATATACTAAGTCTATGCCCAATACTATGAGTCAAAACCATGAGACATATAATACTACAGGACGACTTACAAAGCATATGCGTCCAATACTATGGGCTAATATAAACTACGGATCAACAAATACTACGGGACGACTTACAAAGCATATGCGTCCAACAACAATATACTAACATAGTAAAGAGAAGGGTTGACATAGGTTCCTAACAATTTCTCAAATCATTATAAGACTTTCAGGTATGATGGCTCCTTCAGTCATAATTATTTTTGATACTAACCAAAGAAGGATCAATAGAATGAAGTGCGCAAGATGCAGTCATTTTGATCACATGGAAAAATACTATCAAACTGTGAGATGTTATGCATGCGACCGCTTTTGACACAAAGCTATGTACTGTCGAAGAGTAGTAAAACATTCAGATGAAGGTTTGTTGCGAAAAGTCTATGACACTCAAAGTGACTTCAGTGGAAAGTCTCCAGAGCAAAATCAAAACAAAAGAATGCACAACAAAGATTGGGTAAGGAAATCTCCCCATAAGTGCGCTAAAGATGCAGACAATATAGGCACAACAAACAATTGCTGCCTCTCTGGATAGTCCCATAAGGACTATGGAAGACCCTTGAGTTAAACATGATGCATCTTAAGTAATTCAAGGGGATGCTAGTTAGGATGCTAGGATAGAGTGATGTGTGGTTAGAAGTGTCCGAAGTTAGAATGTGGTCATTATGTTTGCACATGATTAGTTGATTATGATGCATAAAGGGAATTTTACATGCGTACATTAAATGGTCATACATTACAGAACAAAGAAGAATCACATTGAGCTTTGCAACACAAATACAAGTAGAAGATCATTTCAAGAAGAATTAAATACTGCTGATATGAAATTGCGCAAAATGGATCCTTTCATTATATTCAAAAATTGGGAATGATTACAAAAATTGCATGAGTCAATACTCCATGCCGAATCCATGACTAACATACACTAGAAGAATAGGAAAAATTGAGAAATATTCGAAGCATTCTATAGCCGCAGTTCGAGGTTGATTTCAGTTTCTGGCTGGTTTGCAATTTGTAACTCCAGATCCACCGGAACCAGGGCAGTGCGTTCAGAAGCTAGATCCAGAAGATATAGAGTGGAAAACGACAACGGTTTGGCCTGTTGAGGATGAAGATGGGAAAATTCATCCAGAATCTGCTACTGCTGATGCTCCAGATTATAAACCCGATGAGTCAGAAGGTTCAACTGTTCAAAGTGTCTGTGATTTATCTGAGACTGAGAATATTGGTGAAGAATCTGGTTATTCTACACTTGCTACTGCCAGGATTCAATGTCAGAATGTGGAGAACCTACAACAATTAATTAATAAGAATATGTGAAATAGCAGAAATGACAGAACTCAGAATCACTTTTATTGATCGCAGGCCACTTCGAGGGGCAACCTCCTTTGAGCAAGCTCAATACAAATAACTTCACGGTTCCTTCATAGGCCTCAACACACACTTATATACTAAGTCTAGGAGCCAATACTATGGGTCAAAACCATGGGCCAATACAAACTATGGATCAACAATACTATGGGCGACTTACAAAGCATATGCGCCAAACAATAATAACACAACTATGGATCAACAAATACTACGGGACGACTTACAAAGCATATGCGTCCAACAACAATATACTAATAAAGTAAAGACATGGGTTCCTAACATCCCCTCCCCCTTAGAAAAAGATTTCTCCTCAAAGCTTTAGATGTGGAAATTGTTGTTGAATTTGCAGGAGTGGTTCCCATGTAGCATCCTCTAGTTGCATGCCGTGCCACTGAATTAAGACCTCTGTGATAGAGCGAGAGCGAAGCTAATGAGTGCGCTTATTGAGGATGGCCTTTGGCTCCAAAAGGATGGATCCTTCATTATCCAGTTTGGGTAAAATAGTTTGTCCTCTGATGTTGGTGCCAAGAACTTTCTTCAGACAAGAGACATGAAATACTGGATGAATGCGGGAAGGAGGAAGTTCCAATTTATAAGCAACAGACCCAATCTTCTGAAGAATCCGATATGGCCCATAGAAATTTGGAGAGAGCTTATGACTCCCTTTGAGTTTCAGGGAGGATTGCTTGTACGGCTGGAGACGAAGAAAAACCATATCACTTGCTTGAAAAGTGCGCTCAGAATGGTGCTGATCGGCTTGTTGCTTCATGCGATTTCTTGCCATGTGAAGATTGTCCCGCAAAATGCAAAGAATATGATTGCAGTTTCAAAGGATTGTGTCAACTTCCTAAACTGGTGAACTGCTGGGGGTGTATGGAAGAAGAACTGGCGGTGCCTGACCATAGACTACTTCATATGGGGTTATTTTAGAGGCAGTGTGGTAAGAGGTATTGTACCACCATTCAGCGAGAGGGAGCCACTTTTCCCACTGATGTTGTTGTTCAGAGGTGAAGAAATGAAGATAAGTTTCCAAGCATTTATTGATAATTTTAGTCTTACCATCTGTTTGTAGGTGATACCTTGAACTCGTCTTCAGTTTGGTGCCAGTGTGGCAAAAGAATTCTGTCCAAAAATGACGGGTAAAACTCGCATCTCGATCTGAGACAATGGAAGAAAGGATGCCATGAAGACGAAATATCTGGTCCAGGAAAATTTGAGCCACTGAAGAGGCTGTATAGGGATGACTATGAGCACAAAAATGATTATATTTGGAGAGGCGATCAACCACAACCAAAATCACTGTCTTCCCTCCAGACTTAGGGATCCCTTCAATGAAATCCATAGAAATATCTGTCCAAATTTGTGTAGGTATGGGCAGGGGTTCGAGCAATCCCAGAAGGAGTGTCGTTTCACCCTTATTGCGCTGGCAGGTATCACATTCAGCCACCATTTATTGAATTGTCCTTTTCATGCCCTTCCAAAAGAAGTTACACCATGCCCTCTCATATGTTTTGAGGAACCCAGAGTGCCATGCCGATGGAGAAGCATGGAGTTCATAGAAGACAGCCTGTTGAATATCTGTGCTCTGGGGAAGCACCAAACGACCCTTGTATCTCAGGGAAGCACCATCCCAAGAGTAATGCGGTACAACAGAAGGGTTGTTGGCCAAGCATTGTATGATTTGAGATAATGAAGAGTCATTGACATAGCCATGTTGAACAGATTGCAACCAATTTGGAACAGGCATAGAAATAGCTAAAAGAGAACCTTGGTCATCAAATGTGCGAGAAAGAGCATCCGCCACAATATTGTCCTTACCCTTCTTGTAAGTGATCTCATAGTCATAATCCATGAGTTTGATAACCCATTTCTGTTGTGCTGGGGAGGATACATGTTGTTCCAGGAAATATTTCAGACTCTGGTGATCAGTCTTGATGCAGAAATGATTCCCTAATTGGTATGGGCACCACTTCTGTACTGCATGCAAAATAGCCATCATTTCCTTCTCATATGTAGAGGCAGCTAAATTCTTACCTGAAAGGGCTTTGCTGGTGAATGCAATGGGGTGTTCATCTTGAAGTATAACAACACCAATTCCATTGCTGCAAGCATCACTCTCAATAGTGAAGGGCTTGGAAAAATCAGGCATAGCTAGAACAGGTGTAGTACACATAGCTTGTTTCAGTTTGTCAAATGCACACTCAATAGCATGTGTCCATGTAAAAGCATCCTTTTTCAATAGAGCAGTTAATGGAGCTGCAATCTTCCCATAATCCTTGACAAAATTGCGGTAGTGGCGAGTCAACCCCAAAAAACCATGAAGGCTCTTGAGTGTCTGAGGATTCGGCCAATTGTTCATGGTAGCGATTTTGGCAGGATCCACACGAACCCCTTCTACTGATATAATGTGCCCAAGATACTCGAATTCCTGCTGTCCAAAAACACATTTAGACTGTTTTGCGTGGAGATGATGGTCAGAGAAAAGTTTCATTACAAGATCCAAATGCTGGATATGTTTAGCCCAGGTTTTACTGTAGATGAGAATGTCATCAAAGAATACCAGAATGAATTTTCGCAAGTAGGGACGAAATATTTTATTCATCAAGGCCTGGAATGTGGAAGGAGCATTAGTGAGGCCAAAGGGCATGACCAAAAATTCATAGTGTCCATCATGTGTGCGGAAAGCTATTTTAGGGATATCATCCTCACGAACCTGAATTTGATGATACCCAGAACGAAGATCCAACTTGGAGAAAAATTGAGCACCATGAAGCTCATCAAGAAGCTCATCAACAACAGGAATTGGAAACTTATCCTTGATAGTGAGGTGATTAAGTGCTCAAAAGTTAATTCAAAGGCGCCATGACCCATTTTTTTTGCGGATGAGAAGAAATGGTGAAGAAAAGGAACTAGTGCTTGGGAGAATAATACCTTGCTTCAGTAAGTCCTGAACGAGCATTTCAATCTAAGTTTTTTGGTGAAATGGGTAGTGATAGGGCCTGATGTTGGGAGGAACACTTCCAGGAAGGAGCTGAATATGATGGTCCTCTAGCCTTGAAGGTGGCAATCTCACTAGTTCAGCAAAGATACTAGTATATCGATCCATAATTTGTTGTAGATCCAAAGGAGTAGTGGAGACCGCTGATGGTTGCATCTAAATGGAATGGATCTGAGTGATGACACCATGTGAATTCTTCTTAAGGAGTTTTTCCATGCGATGTGAGCTGATGATGCTGAGAGACCCTGCTTGTAAGCCTGTCAATGTGTGTTTTTGTCCATTGGGGGAAAACTGCATCCAAAGTTCGGCAAAATCCCATAAGATGGGGCCAAGTGTGCATAGCTATTGAGCGCCCAAAACCACATCACATCCACCTAAAGTCAAGGCAAACATGTTAGAGCGCAGGTTATAATCTGCCATAGAGATACGCACATTACGACACTTCCCTTTGCAAGGTAAGGTGCCCCCATTAGCAACCATGACTTCAAATTTGGAGCAAGGATGGATAAAACAATCAGCCTGTTTGGCGATCCGAGGGTCAATGAAATTATGAGTGTTGCCATAATCAATGAGTATTGTAAGAGGAAGCTTCTTGAAGTAACCCCTGACCCGCATGGTTTGGGGGGTGGTGATTCCAGCTAAAGCATGGAGAAATATCTCTAGCTGGTCATCCTGAGACAAAGGGTCAATAGGCGGCTCCGGAATGTCGACCTGAGCATCCATTGTATCTGGAGCTTCTTCACCAATTTCAGAGGCAGGCGGAGAATCCATATCCAAGAGTTAGAGCTTTTGCTGAACACATCTATGTCCCCGAGTGAATTTCTCATCACAATTATAACAAAGCCCTTTTTCTCTGCGTGCCTACATCTCAGTTTCAGACAAATGCTTGATAGGAGTTGGTCGAGGAGCTGGCGGGATGGGAGGTCGTTGAGAACCCATATTTCGGAAGGGAACAAAAGTGGGTTTGGAGCGCCGTTGGGCTACAATCTTGTCTTCTTCCAACTTAGCCAACCCCAGGGCTTCCATCATGGTGTTGGGATAGAACGTTTTGACCTCAGAGCGGATTGCATCCTTTAGACCACTGATAAAACAACTTCGGTAGAAGTCATCAGGCAATATTTCAGTGTGGTTGGCTAGTTTCTCAAATTCGTTTTGGTACTCTCTCACAGTGCGAATTTGGAGAAGTTTAGTGAGGGCTCCTGTGAAGTCATCAAAAGCACTGGGACCAAATCGTTGCAAAAGGAGCTGGCAAAAATCTGACATCAAAAGTATTATGCAGACTAAAATACTGTTCTGCACGATAGATCCATCCAGTCGGATTAGTACCATTGAAGCGAGGAAAATCAAGCTTCGGACCACGGAAATTGCTGGAAGTTGTCTGATGAAGACTCGGACTATCGTTTGTTGTTCATGGCTGAATGTTTAAGATGGAGGCCGAGAAATTTTTCATCAAGATCCTGGAGTTTGGCTTGGATGGCTGTAAGTGCTTCTTCCATGGTTTTTGCTCCTGCATGGGTGACAACCATAACCAAGAGTTTTTTTTTTTTGTTGACGGGGTAGAAAAACAAAAAACATAAACTGTTTCAGTAAAGGAAAAGCTGGATTTGGGAAAAAATATGAAGGGTAAATGGGGTTTGACTAGGTTTTGGACACTGTCGAATGGACAGGGAAGCACAAAATGAGGATTTCAGAAGAGGGGTGAAAGAATGGGAAAATTTGGCAGAAATGGACAAAGAAGCAGAATTAGAAAAGGAACTCTATGGTAAAATTTGAAGTTGATTGGGTGAAATCCGAGGAAGTTATGGCAAACCCTAAAAATAGACAAATGTGGAATTTTAGGTTTTGGGAAGTAGAATTTGGGATAGGGTCCTCAGGGATGAAATATGCAGAATGGGATTACAGGGGTTCCCAGGAAGTTTCAAGGGAAACAGAGTGAAAACAAGGGAGATATGGAGAAAAAACTATTTTTTTTCTTCCGAGAATGGAGCGGCTATGGCGCGGAAGGGATATGAAATAGATAGATCTGCAACGACACGGAAGTGATAAGAAACATAGGGATCTGAAACGGTGTCGAATGGATCGAAAATGGCTGGATCTGAAATAGATCTGAAACGACTTTTAGAATGGATCTGAACGGATGGATTTGAAACGGCGTAGCAGTGATCAGCAACAATGCAGCTGAAAATAGATATGGACCCCAGGTATGTGTGACTCCCTAACAGTTCAGGGGTTTCACTCGGCCACCAATGTTGTCTGACGGCTTGCGTATTGGGGCAGTACCCCTCACTCCACGGCTTAGGTAAAACTGATAACCACTTTGCCACAAACGACAACTCTTGGTTTGCCTCACGGATGGGAACTAGTCAATCAGGTAGGGGTCGTTGCCCTTTTCACTGGCAGGTCCTCTCAATAGGCTAGATACTTTGGGGTTCCTGTGGTACTCCTCACAATGAGTTTTAAGGCTTATGCCCAAGTACTTCCCACAGTTAAGCGGATAGGGATTATTCCCCGATCCAAACTTGCAACAGATGTGAAATTTGTTTTTGGCATAAATTCCACCCAACGTGCCCAAGAAAGTGCTATGATACCAGATGTGGAGAACCTGCAACAATTAATTAATAAGAATATGCGAAATAGAAGAAATGACAGAACTCAGAATCACTTTTATTGATCGCAGGCCACTTCGAGGGGGCAACCTCCTTTGAGCAAGCTCAATACAAATAACTTCATGGTGCCTTCATAGGCCTCAACACACACTTATATATTAAGTCTAGGTGCCAATACTATGGATCAAAACCATGGGCCAATACAAACTATGGATCAACAATACTATGGGCGACTTACAAAGCATATGCGCTAAACAACAATAACACAACTATGGATCAATAAATACTACGGGACGACTTACAAAGCATATGCGTCTAACAACAATATACTAACAAAGTAAAGACATGGGTTCCTAACACAGACCTCAAACATGAAAAATCATCCTATTGAGTCCGAACGGTATGCTGCACACTCTCAAGGAATGTACTCATTCTGTGATAAAGGGAATCCATTGGAAGGAAAGGAAGAACCAAAAGGAGGATCAAATAACAAAGGATTAGACATCAATATGAAACAGAAATGAAGGGATACAAGAGGCGATGAACCATACATTGCTCGCAAAGATCTTATAGAATACATTGAAGGATGTTTGCGCGCATGCAATTAGTTGTTGAGAAAGGCATTCGATGTCGCACACCATTGAAGAAGGTGGTGGAGTCACCAAAATTAAATGCTCGAATTAATGAGTTTTTGGAAACAGTACAAAAAGGTGGACAATAAAGAATGTTGCCTCAAAAATTTTGAGTACGGGTGCAACACGTCATTATTGCCACATGAATTGAATGTCATGTTTGATCCTATGTCGAGTTGGACGATGAATAAAAACGTACCAAATATTTGGTTGTCTTGGTAAAAGATGCGACAATATTAAATGTGACAGGTAAAGCGGTTAGGCACATAAAACCATAATGCAAAATTGGTGAAATACTGACTTTGGCACTGCGTAGTGGAAGTAAGGATGATTGCAAGAATCAATGCACAAGAGGAGTGGAGTTATTGTGACAGGAACAAGAGATCAAGTTAAAAGGAGTAATGTAAAATTTATGAAAGAATATTAGTATAGGAACTCTACAAAGTAACGATGCATAACGACATGGGGATTTGTCCCTGAATGCAGTCGCGATGAACACTAGTGAAAAAGAAACAAGAGGAACTCATATAGCGCAAATGAATGGCACCTATTTGCCATTAATGTCAAAGGGGGAGAAATGCATGGAGATGAGGCATGAAATGCACATTAGTAGCATGAAGATGATGCAAAATATGCACATCAGAAGCTGGAATCAACAACATGAAGTTGAGGCATGAAATACACATCAGAAGCTGACATCAGCAGGACAAAATGAAAGGAGAGATGCATGAAGCTATTAGAAGCAATCCATGAAGTCAGCAGGAAAGCACAAAAAGGGGGATAATTGCAGACATCAAAGGAAGAACATGAAACAACATCATACGTGAAAGAGTGTGAAGAATATCACTTGGATAATCTATAGCATATGTGAAAGAGTGTGAAGAAGATCACTCGGAGAATTACAGATACAAACGTGAAAGAGAATGAAGAAGATCACTTGGAGAATTGAAGATAGTAAAACAAACAACATGAAGCTACAACAAACGTGAAAGAGAGTGAAGATGAATGAACATATGGTCTGCATAGATGAAAGAAGAATTGTTCATGCAAAGAATTAGTAGCAAAAGTACTAACAACAAACGAAGTAGCCATAAGCCCAAAGAACTTAGGGGGAGCATAGACACAGGAGGAGCACTGCGACAAAGTACATATGAAGCATACAGTTCAAAGAAGATCAGGTACAACATCATAATGTAATCAATGCCAAAGGGAGAGATTGTTGAGCATTGGTTGCCATTGATGTCAACTAAAGATAATTTCAAGTGTTTAACTATCAACTAGTGTCAAAGAGGATGACAACTGATTCAGTTTGAGTCATAGATATCAACTGATCTCAAAGTGGATACAAAATTCCTGTAGAAGTATGAAGAAGTATATGGAATCCACTTTAAAGTAGTACATGCACAAGATGAAGAAGAACATGAACACCAAAAATATATGTGCATATGGTGAAGGTGACATACATATTTGCAAATTTGGAGTATATCTAGAAGTGCATTCAGTCTAAAGATGTGTATCAAGGATACAACATGCATGACAAGTTTGAATAAGTACATAAGAATATACATGATGAAGATCCAGTTCAAGAAGGAACACAAGTAATGCATCCTACAACATTTGGTCCTTGCGCAGAAATCAAGTCCACCAAGTCATACATTCACATGGTAGCAGCCAAGGAGTTGGTTGGACAATGGTACAAGTGCTTAAGCAACCAAGGAGTTAGTTGAACAAATGGTACAAGTATGCAAGCAAACTTGAGCGTTGCTTGGTTAAAAGTTGGAAGTGCGCAAGTAGTTATTGATTGGACAATCCTGAAATTGCACAAGCATATCCAATAAGAAGATGCTTTCAGTAAGTGGAACACACAAAGTTCCTAGAAATCTACAACAGTTGAAGACCAACTATGAGAAAATTCCGCAGCTGACGCTACAGCAGGTGCGCAAGTCCCACAAGTGATGACGAAGCAGAATTCAAAGACCTACTAAATAGAAATTTCTATATGTGCATAATTTGTTAAGTATCAATATACCAAGTGCACATTACCCACAAGTGATAAAGTGGAAAAGGCCAAAGACCCACTTAGAATAAGTTGGAGTATGCGCAGATCCCACAAAGTATTAACATCAAGAGCGGAATGGTACACCACTAAGGTATGTAGTCCCACTATATTGTGGACCTTGAAGGGTGCTTGATACATCAAAGATGACACATCAATATCACAGATGATGACACGTGGCATATGCACAATCCCTGAAGTATGGAAGAAGAATGCCATGAGCAACTTGTGAAGATACAATCCATGCAGGACATGTATAAATAGAGATGCAAGATGGATATTGAAAGTAAGATTGATGGCGAGAGAATAAGAGCTTCGAATACAAGTTTCATTTTTATTTTTCACGGCATCAACAGGCTCATGGAAAGAACAAAATGATCTAGCAAAGAGATGAATGCGCACATGCAACAAAATGAAGATTTGATGGTGCGCAAAATGATGTTGTAAATCTGTGACAGATGCACAAATACTGAAATGAATAAATACCTGAAGTACGCATAAGTATTTGATGTTTTAGTCACATATTTTGTAGAGACAGAATCATAGAGACAGAACCGAATTTTATCAGACATTGTGCATATGTCTAGCTGATGCATATGAACATAAGTGAAAGTGTGGGAAGTTGAGAACTCCATTTGATGCGCAACAACAGAATAACAACAGGAATCGATAGGTGAATTACGATGAAAATGATCTGAGGAAAGTATGTTAAAATGAACAGACTTATTATTTGAGGCACAGGACGTCACAAATTATCTGAGAGACTGCAACACTTAAATAGAATGGACACATTAGAAAGTGCACAAATCCTTCTGTTACTAGTGCTTCATTTCTGAACAACAAACTATCAATTGAAATCATAGTATCAGTTGATCATTGCAGTCACGAAAAACAGATCGTTGAACCAGAAACATAGACTGTTGAATCAATAGAGCACACAATAGATGAAGTAAGTCATCAACAAAAGTGTGAGTTGAGAGGAATGAGAAGTCAAGTGATGTATCCAGCGCAATGATAGAGTATAGTCTGCATACGAAGGTGCACACAACAGAATTATCATCAGAAGATATGAATAAGTGCGCAAAGTTGAATTTCAACAAGGCAATACGATATATTAGACATTAGGGCGGTTAGACAGGGAAAGGAGACAGGGAGTCGCATCTTCCTTTAGGTTGGTGCCTGCAAAACAAAGCAGACAGGGGGTCAGCACCTCCTTCCAGTTTGTGCTGGAGAAAACACAAGGAGCATAAGCTTCCTTTAGGTCGGTGCCTATAAAACCAGGGGGTTGGTACCTCCTTCCAATTTGTGCTGGTAAACACAGGAAGTCAGTGCTTCCTTGAATTTATTCTTTCTCATTATAAATAAGCATTTTTTTGTTTTTCTCCCATTTGGGTTTCCACATAAAAATCCTGTGTGTTATGTGTTGTTTATGTGTATTAAATCGATTCCAACATTGGATTCTTCCATTAACAGGCATTGATGAGCAAGGTGATCTCCCTTGCAAATTTTAAAAGGGAATTTAACTTTCTAACATTCTTTCTTTGTCTCACCAACATTAATTTTTTGTTTAGGTTTATCGTTATTACCCTCTCCTTTTTAATTAGCATTTTTATTATCGTTCTTATTTTTCCCATTAGGCCGTCAGTTTCCTTTTTGATTAGCATGCATAGTGTGTACATAAGCTGTTAGTGAAGGAGGAGAGGCGATAGTAGAAGCTGCACCTGCTACAAAAGACTGGATGGGAAAAAATTTCGTTTGACTATTAACAACTTCGGTAGCATTGTGATGAAATTTAGTTTGTAGTTACAAATATAAAAATTATGCAAATTACTATAAACAGGATAACCAGGGAATATTTGAAACCTCATTGAAATAGTAATTCCATGACCTTGGATTGATGTGTAGAATGTGCTTGCAAAACAACTCATGATTGGTTTTGTTATTATTGCATGTTTCAGGTTTCCTTTACCACCCATAAGGATTTTGGAAGACATGCCAAAGAGATAAAATGGGCTCATGCTCAAAGGGATCTGCATGGATTACAACCACCGGACACAAAACTGTTTGGTGACAGATGCAACTTAGGGAAATTCAATCAAATGGCCAAAATGGCAAAAAGACATGCCAAAATTGCAAGGTGAGATTAATTTTCTTTTTTATTTTTTAGTCCCAAAACTATATGTTTTCTCTTGCTTTCTTCCCTATTTTTTCTTGTGTTTTTTTTCATCCTTTTGTCCCTATGATTACATAATGGAAAATAAGCTTCATTTTAGTTCGTATTTGAACTTCTCTTTGTAGTTTGAGAGAGATAAACACTTTGAAGGGACATGTGGAGTTTGTTGCAAGGCTCAAGGTTTTGGATATTAATACAATTCAACAGTCTTACACAATTTGAGGGATGCTTCTTCTATTAATTTCATGTTGTAATAAGAATCACGTAGCATATTCACTCTAGGTAAAACCAACTTTTTTTGCTACAGATTAACATCACTTGGATCATGGTGGTGATAAAATAGTAGTGGTAGTTTAGAGGCACCCCCAAATTTAGAAGATTTGATAAACTAAGTTTCATGCTACTATGGATTCCTTTTTGCATCAGGATTAGGCTTCATAATTGTTAGTTCAAGCTATGTGGACATTTTCCCAATAGGTTTGGCTGTGACAATGGGGAACAAGGAGTTTCACAACAGTAAGGTTACTTCCCTATAGTGAGGTGGCTATAGAGATACTTAAAACTTAGGTTGATCCCCCCCCCTCTCTCTCCCTCTCTCTCTCTATATATATATAATTGGAGTTTTTATTTGTTTAAAATTTAGGCGTTGACAAGTTCTTTCAAGTTGCACCTTGACAATTCAAAATTTTAGTTACTTTAATTTATTTATCTTACAAGAGATTTTATTTATTTTACAAGTTAAAAATTTAGATCTCGTATGCTTGTTTATTTATTTATGTTTAATATTTGATTTATTGATATTGTAACATATACTACTCTTTTTTTTAATAGAAACAAGTAAAGATGATTATATTAAAATGGATGAGGAAATCTTAAGCAGCCCAAAATGTTCATCAGACGTACAATTCAGATACAAAATTCCCTATCCAAAGTACCAGTGAATTCAAAAATACCTCAACCATATGCATCTAGGCAATGATATGAGAATTCCATGAATCCTGACTACTATAACTTCTTACAAACTAACCTAAAAGCAAAACATAGTGACAATCTATAGACTAACAGAAAAAAAAATCAAGAAAGACCTTCAACAGGAAGGTTATCCTCCACAGCCTCCAACAGTGGACCACTGAAGCCGTCAAATTTATCTAATGTAGTCTGTTGCACCTTTTCCATGTCCATTGGGTTGGAATTTGAGAAATGCCATGCACTGGAATGAGATCCATACGCAAGATCTCGAATTAGGGACTGATGTAAATCATTGTCCAAGGTTAACTGAGCCAATTTTCCCTCTTGCAGATCCACCTTGTTCTCCAAACAACCACGAGGATGCTCCTCAACTCAACTTGGAAACTGGGTCACTCTAGTATTTGCTCAATTTTGTCCAATTTCTCCCTAACTTGGTGCAACAAATTCCTCACACAAGCAATTTCCTCCACAATGCACCCTATCTCCAGCCCACCCCCTGGTTTTCCTCGACTCCTTCCTTTACACAAGGTTGAAGCAACAAAGTTCTGTATCCCACCCCGAGCAGCGTCACTACACACGCCTGACACCAACCACAATTCGTCCACCAAAAGAAACCCACAAAGGAGCTCGCCCACGATGACCAAAACAACTTGGGTGGTTGGTAACCAAATATAAAATAGGCGACGAAGCCTCTATCAATTTGAGGTAATACCTAGATTCCCACACCCACAACACATTTATCCCACCCACACCCTATGTCTCATTCACAAACAACATAATTACCTTTGCGTGAAGCATCGCAAGCATGTTGGGAGGATCCAAGGGCACGTAGAGACAAATAGAATGTTTTTGTGAATTAAATAAAGGAATATGTGATATCGACCAAAATATTTCAAGGCCACATGCCAACATGTTCTCATGCATAAACCAATAATTTTTGCATTTTTTGGAATTTCAAATTTTAATAAAAATATACACCCCTCTTTAATGATGCTCAAGGAGTGTTTACTGAGGCAGGTACAAAATCGACCTTCTTAGTGGGAGTTCGTTATTTGTCACCACAACTCCTTTGTCTAATTGAGTGGCTTTGTTGGCAAGTTTATTAGCAAGACTATTATTATGCCTTTGAATATGCCAAAAGGAATACTCCTCAATGTTTTGTAAATTTTGAGCAATTCTATCAAGAATATAATTTTGAATCATATGTGACTTGATGAAACAATTGCAAACTTGTTGAATAACATGAAAAGAATCCCCAAAGATAATAAGATGAGATATTGCCATAGACAAAATGAACTCCAATCCAAGATATTAAGCATAAATCTCGACATAATTATTGGTTTTATGTCCTAGTCCCCAAGAATACCTAGCCACCTCTTTTCCGTTAGGGTCAAAGAGGACCCCTCCTACACCTGCTACCCTTGTAACATATACTATTATTTCAAAATTAAGTATATTTGATTTTTTTAAGTGTACTTACTTTTTTTACTTGAGTTTGGCAATTCATCTTCTCCAAAATTTACACTTTCTAAATTTTTAAGATGCATATACTTTTAAATGTTAACACGTGATGTATATTTGTAGGGATATAATGCACTTTATATGGATATCATGATTTTTATGTAATTTTTTTTCCTAATTTATTTCAGATTTGTTTTTTATTTAAAAATAGTTTGAATAAATAGTTTTTCTTATTTCTTTATAATTTTTTAATCTAAAAGGAAGGAATTAAGCTATATGCAACTCTTGTATATTTCATAAGTAAGGAAGGAATTAAGCTATATGCAACTCTTGTATATTTCATAAGTAAGTTTTTTAATTATTGTCCTTGTGATACTTTCTTAATTGCAAGTGTCCTAAAAGTCAAAGTAAGGAAGGAATTAAGCTATATACAACTCTTGTATATTTCATAAGTAAGTTTTTTAATTATTGTCCTTGTGATACTTTCTTAATTGCAAGTGTCCTAAAAGTCAAAGTAAAATATCTTTATTTAATGTTAGTATGATTATCTAAAAATCCTCTTTGTGATGATCTAAAAGCTTTTCAAATTGTAAAAATGGATTTCATGTAGAAATGCCCATTAATGTGATAATATCATCCCTTATTCCAATAGTTTGGGTAGTTATTTTAGATGGAAAACATCATGCACCGAGTTGTAAAGAATTTATTGTAACTTGTTGTGCTATATGTATCCTTAAATTTATATGCGCGAATATCTAAAGATGCATATATTGCCTAATGTTGTAATAATTGTTGTGTAGCTCAATGATTGTTATTTTAGAGTCATGGCTTATCGAACCTCTTTGCAACATGTATTTTAAATATGAGATAAGATGACAAATTATTTTTTCCTTCAACTCCAAGTAAAAGGTGGCAATATCATGGTTTGAGGGTTTCATTCCACATTAGCACGATTTCTTCTTCCATAATGATATGATGTGGTAGGAATAACTTGTAGTGCATTATATAGATAACGAGCACAAGTAAAAAACAATTCAACCAATCGGAGATGAACTTTTAAATCCACAGGTATGAGATTTGGTACAATTAGTGATGTCAGAACTTGAGCAATAAAGGATGTTATTGCATCAAACTAATGACAGTGGAGTAAGTGAAGATGTTATCACATTAACCAAAGAACTTGCACTCCAAAGCTAATTTCAATATTGAGAATAATTTGGTTTAGTAATACATCATAAATGACCTTCAGCTCATTATGAGAGATTATTTACTATACAGTGGCGTACCATATTCATTGATGCAAAATAAATCAATTATTAATGTATAAAAAATTATACCCTAGTAATAATGGTTTATAATACATCATATAGATAAACACTATGGTCTCCCTACTATAATCTCATGGGCTATTTGGAGGTCTCGTAACAAAGCTATTTTTGAGGATGTGGAACCAAATGTGTATCAGATTTGTACTCTGGTTTACAGATTAGTAAATGAGAACTGTGGTGAGATTGCTCCTCCCAGGGCTAAAAATGTGAGTTTTTTTAATTTCCCGATAAGAAAAACTGTGGCTTTTTTGGATGGCGCCTCGAAGGATGGGTTGTGTGTTGCGAGTCGAATTATTTTTATTAGCAACATACAGTTCTTCACCCTCATGTTTAATTGTGGGTGTGGTTCAGACATGAAAGCTGAACTCTTGGCTTTGTGGTGCATTCTAAGAGTTGTTAACATCTTTGGCATTGATGAACTACAAGTCTTCGGAGATTCTCGGGTTACCATCAAATGGGCATGTGGTCAATATTCTTTGCAAGTAGCTTCACTTACTTATTGGTGTGATCGGATACAGTCTTTATTGAGTTTGTTCAAAGATGTATCTTTTAAACATGTCTATCGACAACATAATACGAAGGTTGATATCTTGTCCAAACTTGCTTTGGCTGGAGATGAGGGTTACATTTAGTGGGAAGAATTCCAGGATGGTTGCAGAGTGGCAGAAGGCTCTGTAAATATTTACGAACTCTAAGCTTCTTATACTTAGTTTGTTTATGGGATCCTCCATGTAATCTTTTGGGATGATATTTTTTGGTCTTTTTTGGTCATTTCGTCAGTTCTTGTACAGTCTCCTTGAGACCAAACTCCATGTACTATTTGATTCCTTTTGAATATCAATAGTATGACTTTTTTCTACTGAAAAAAAGAAAAGAAAAAGATAAACACTACGGTCACGGCAACAAGTGGCAAAATCTCTCCTCCATTTCAAAATAACTATATGAAAAGAAGAATAGTAATAGTGTGGACCAAAAAGTATTAAGGATGTGTCAAGATACTTGAAACATCATATCATGGTTTTGAATGTTTTCGCTTACATGGAATGAGAAGCCACATGTTCTCCAAGCATTCACACTTCTATTCTTGGATTGGTCTTGTTGATGCTCATAATTGTGGGTTATGTTTTGATTTGGGTGTGTCTACATTGCAAGTCACCACGTCTTGGGTCCCACTTCTCCATGCCACCTATAACATTTTTTACAAGCACGGGGTTGGAAGCCGGTACATGCTTCGGGAAGGTCCTCACAACCCTAGGTGAATATGAACCATTTGATCTAATATAGATGAAATGGTCTATGCATTCCCGTGCTTTGATAACTCCAAACAAATGGGATTGCACACATAGTGGATGGAATCTAATATGACGATGCATGTGGGATTACCTAACATGAGTCCCATGTAGACCTATACTTTTCCATCTGGATTCAACCACTTCTAGTGTTAAGCCTCCACTAGGTCCAATACCAAGTTTTCAACTAGCCCTCGTGGTGTGGTGAAACTCTCCATCTTGTCTCAATTTCGATGATCTGTATGGAATCAAACACACTTTGACAATCAACAAAGCTCTACCACATGTCCTTTGTAATGGAGTATGTAGGTTTAGTTCTCGACCATGAAGTCCTCAACTTGATCCTTTCTCATGATCCCAAATAAAACTCGTCCCATTACCACAAGTTTTAGGTCTTCTTCATTGACATGAGAATCATAGTTCATTTGCTTGAAATGTTATTTTGTTATGGAGTAAGTTAAATAGTGTACATTTAATCAATCTCTTTTTTGTTCAAATTATTTTTCAAATATTGTAAGAATTTTGTCAAAGGTTATAGTTCCACTTTATTGATGGGAATTTTGGTTGTGGAACTTTTCCCTTGGGTGTTTTGGTCTAAAATGACCTAGATTGTCAAACTTTTGAAAAAATGAGTGGATCAAGGCAAAACTTTGCCTTGTCGTGAAAAATAAACTAGCCAAAAAGATTGAGTTCATTTACTTTTTAACTCACTCCTTTTGCTATTGTGGATGATCCATTTCAAATCACATGTCATATTCATTTATTCCATTCTGACGCAATCTTCATTGTACTCTATAGATCAACAATTCTTTTGGGAGCCCTTTTACCAACTTTTCTTCCCGCTCCCTTCCATAGTTTTAGACCTTTTATTATTGATAAAATGCAGAGATACAATTTCCCTCTCTCTAAAAATATTGCTCTCCCTTAAGCGTCCGTGCAGTCATCAATTAGGGATTTGATCTATTGTTAGTAGTAATAACTTGTGAAGATTAGAATACAAGTGAATAAAGTTTTCCACTAATTTAAAATAACAATAAGAGAAAAACAAAAAAGAGTATTAATGTGGAATACAATCTCAACGTAAGGATATGCCATTTTAGCAAAGTGATAACAAACACATCTCAAAGTTGTCCATTTGCAACATAAAGGTATCCAAGTTAAATACAACCCACAACCTTAGGATATGCCAAGCTAGATATGACAAAATCCCAACATAAGAATATATCAAACCAAAGACCTATAGCCTAATCACAACATAAGAATATGACAAACTGGACATAGATAACCAATCACAAAATAAGAACATGCCATTGTAGGAAGGCCATGAAAACCACACACCAAAGACAATGGACAACCCAATCCCGACAAATAAGAATATGCTAATGTAGTAAGGTGATAACAACAACATGCCACAAATAACCTAATCCCATATAGAGAACCCAATCTCAAAATAAATATATACCACTGCAACAAGATGATAATAACTACATATCAAAAACAACATTATCCCAACTATAAGAACATGTCATTGTAGCAAAGTGTTAATATCACAAGTAAAGACAACCCACAAAAGATTCTATCTAAATAAACAACCTATACTAGTAAATACTATAACAAGAAAGAAGTAGCTATGTGACTGCAAAAGTCATGTAGTCACAAAAGTCATCTTGAGAAACCCCATGTAGTCACAAAAGTCAAGAGAGAACCCCACGTAGTCACAAAAGTCAAGGTCAAGAGAGAACCCCACGTCATATTTGAACCTATGATCTCTTAGGAAAGATCGCAGGTTAAAGACAACCCATCTCAAACAAACACATCTCAAAGTTGTCCATTTGCAACATAAAGGTATCCAAGTTAAAGACAACCCACAACCTTAGGATATGCCAAGCTAGAGATGACAAAATCCCAACATAAGAATATACCAAACCAAAGACCTATAGCCTAATCACAACATAAGAATATGACAAACTGGACATAGATAACCAATTGAAAAATAAGAACATGCCATTGTAGGAAGGCCATGAAAACCACACACCAAAGACAATGGACAACCCAATCCGCACAAATAAGAATTCAAGAAAAAAACCCATATCATATTGAACCTATGATCTCTTAAAAAATATCACATGTTCTTAACCATTAAACCTACTACTTCAAATATTTAATAACGTGTATTCTATAAAAAAAATAAACAGAATAATCTCCTCCATAATTCTCTATATACACAACTCATGCTAAATTTCACTCCAAAAATAGCTGGAAGACGCCGCTAACATGTGAGCAATGTCACATCTATCACGACCCTTTATTATGCTCGGCAGCTGGTAGACCGTATATATTGTTGTTTTTACTATCAATTTCAACGGGCAGTCGGGCACTCTGAATTTTATTTTATTTTGCAATAGTTAGACAGAGTTCGTGGATTGTCAGGACTGCCTCACACAGGCTTTCTGTCGCGTATCAGAAAAGCTTTTGACTCAGCTCCTCCAAATGTCACTAACTTTTTCTGACCATCACTGCATTTTTTTTTCGTCGTTTAATTATTGAACATTGTCCTCGAGTTCATGGCAGGGAGTCGCCAGAATCCTACAAGAAACTAAACAAATAAAAAAATAAAAGTACTGTCTTGCACCTGGAAAGCCCACAGCACTGGCGATGATCAGCTCAGTACACGAAGAGACGAATGAATGATGAAGCCTGGCTTCAAATCCCTTCCCTTCTCATCTCCATTATGGTTCTGCTCGTTTCCATTACGGTCTAGGTTCTGCTTGTTGCTGGTTAGAATGTACAGTTCAATAACGTACACTGAGCTTGACCAACTTGAAGCTCACTTTGCCAAACCCTAAATAAATACAAGCTCTCAATGATGACATATACATTACTTCCAAATCCACCTTAGACAATGACATGCCCTTAACACACAATCTTTGGTTCACGAGTGGGGTATGTTTCGACATTCTTTTACTTCACGGGCTTGAGCATAATCTTTGGCTTAAGTGTAGGGCCCATGATCTGATTTTTAGGTTTATCATATCAAGTTTAGGTTGCTTCAACATGGTTTAAGGAAAAAAAATTAGTGGCTTTGGCATTATACACCACTTGGAAGGCTCGTGGGCCATGTGCCTACCCAATCAAAATGTCCTATACGGAAGCCATGGGTCTCATTTTGAGGATTAGTACACTAGGAAAGGTTCTCTTCATCCAAGAAATGGAGGTTCTCTTCATCCAAGAAATGGTTCATTGACAAAAATTAGGAGCTTATGGGTCATTCATAAATCCTTATAAAGACAAAAGACTTTGGAAAGGAACATTTTCCTTATAATTGACATAATGACTTGATTTTGACGTTCACTGCACAAGGAAAGGTCTTCTTCCCCAAGACATTATATGGGCCTAGAAACTAGGGGCTTAGGTACTAAACATTATTTTTAAGGAGTCTTTGGCTCATGAGTGTAATAGTAGCTCGATTCCAAAATTTGATGTACCAAGTATTAATCTTGTGCCCTTAGAGGCCAAACATAAAGAGCTCATGTCATAATTGTTGCTTCTAGTATCACTCAAGGGCCACCATTCCCTAAACAATGCTTCTATAGATAGTTTGCTATGCATAGTACCTCAAACTAAAGTGTTGGTCTTCTAAACAATGCTTCTATAGATAGTTTGCTATGCATAGTACCTCAAACTAAAGTGTTTGAAGGATTTTTTTGCCAAGTAGTGCCATATGGGACAAATGATGTGTATCACTTATTTCATCTATTATTATTTCTATGGTTCATAAGCCATGAATAGTGCCCCATAGCACAATACATGCACTTTGGAAGCATACTTGATCATAACTAGTAGATCATAACTAGTATATTGACCAAATTCCATGGTTTGGCATATGAAGGACATTTCTCAAAGCCCAAGACATCATTTATTCTAATAAAGACTAGGATCTTAGGAATTAAATCATGTTTCTATGACACAAGTCTTCCATAAGGTATCCTTGGGCCAAGAGAAATATGCATACTTGATTCTAATGCTTATAAGTATACAATGGATGAATATCTTGATATAAGATATGGTTTAAGGATAAAAAATATGTCCATAGTCCCTATGAGGGAAAATTCTGGGGGCAAAATTTAGCACATGGGATAATTTTTTACCTTTTAAAGATTCATTAATTTCCATTTTTATCTAAATTAATTTGCCCAGATTTCATGCAATAATTTTTTTTTACTCTTAAAACCACCAAAATTGTCCATAAACTATATAAAATCCTTAGAAATTTGAATATTTTTTGAAAACTTTTCCCCAACATTTGATGGTTGGAAATTTAAGAATTGCTAAGATTCACCAAGGTTTCTACTCTTTACAAAAATTATGGATCCTTAAAATTTTCTCTGGTCCCTATACACTGGCCCAAGCCACCCTGACCACGTGTGGGGCCTTAGATAATGACTTTGACCCTCAAAAAGTAATAGTTGGCCTAGGAGTGGGATATATACATGAGGCCTAGAAGTGGGATATATACATGATTTTAAGGTTTATCACACTAGGGACAAGTCTGTTGGTCCAATATATGCTTCAATTCTAAAAAATAGTCATTGATCCCTAAATGCTAGTTCTAAGGCACGTGGGCCATGCATCAGGCCCTGAACCATGATATATGTCCTTTGGCCATAATACTTCCATAAGAATGGTATACAGGCCCAACTGCAAGGGTTGGCATACTAGAGATAGGTTGGCTCACCAATGACATGGTTTAAGACTAATAACTAGTGACTTAGGAACTATACACTAATTCTAAGGCTCTTTGGCCATGCTTGGGGCCTTGATCATGATAAAATCCCTCTAAAAGGATCTATCCCACAAGTGGCTATGGGATTAATTTCAAGATTAATAAACTAGGGATGGGTCTTGTCATCTAATACATGGTTCAAACACAAAAATTAGGATTCCAGTTCTTATACATTACTTTTAGGGCCCATGGACCAATCATAGGGCCTTAACCATTACACAAAGCATCTAAAAGGAATCCCCCCCATGAGTGGCATATGAACCTAGTTCAAAGGTTTGATGTACCAAGGATGGGTATTATGCCTCAAAATTTTATTTGACACTACAAACTAGGGGCTTGGGCCTTAAACACTATTATAGGGCTTATGTGCCACACAATGAGCCACAAACAATGATACAATCCCTCAAGAAGGAGTAACACCCTTTGCATTAAGTTTGCACTTATTTTGGTCAAAGCCTTTCATAGATATGCCAAAATTAGGGTTTCCAAAATGCAAAATCGAGTTATGAAATTTCCAAAATTATATTCCAAATTGAAAATTCAAATCCCAAAAGTGCAAAATCAGATTCAAAAAATCTAAATTCAAATTACAAATAAAAATTAAAACAACAAAAGCGTATTCATTGTACTTATTACATTGTGAATTGTTTTTCATTGATGTATGTTCTAACAACAAAGCAAAACTCATTCACCACACACTGGAAATAACAAATGCATAAAATGCATACCTAGCAATTGCCCTTGATGGTGCAAAGTTATGTTGTTAGAATGTAATGTATTAGAGTGTGACGTATATTTTTTGGGTTCGTACATACATGATGTGTGCTAGTCAATTTTGAAGGAGAAACACACAAAATGCAACCATTGACAATGCTTTAATCCTTATAGGTATGGTTTCATTGCTTTGAACATTATGTGAAAACCATTACACAAATTTGTACACTCTAAAAAGGTTTGCATGGATAGAGACTTTATCCCTCTCAATGCTTGATATATCTATGTATCATATGGATATGCATTTATTAGCTGCTAAGTCTCTATTTTATAAGTGGAGCAAGAAAACAATTTATTGCAATGTGGTATAGAGGCAACTTGGAGTAGTTGTTCTGACAGTGTCCCAAGTTCAAATTCTGGCAGGCCATGACCCTCCTCTACTTGGGGTTTTTCGGATGATGATGTAGCCTTTAGGCACATTATTATAAGTTCAAGTGTCATTGATATGATTACTTACTTGCAACATAAGGCATTTAGTACCTAAAAGCTACTATATATGACCCCCAAACACATCAAATTAAAGGGAGCATTAGGGTTTTTTCCCAATTCTAAATTAGCAAGATCATGAATTTATTGGTCAGAGTTTTGGATTGATGGAGTAAGTTAAATAATGTACAAAGTCAATCCTTTTTTTGTTCAAATTATTATTATTTTTCAATTGTTGTAAGAATTTTGTCAAAGGTTATAGTTCCACTTCATTGATGGAGATTTTGGTTGTGGAACTTTTCCCTTAGGGGTTTTGGCCTATTTTAAGACAATCTAGACTGTCAAAATTTTGAAAATGAGCATAATAAGGTGGAACTTTGCCTTCCCGAGAAAAATAAACTAGCCAAAAAGATTGTGTTCGTCTACTTTTTAACTCACTCCTTTTGCTATTGTGGATGATCCATTTCAAATCACATGTCATATTCATTTATTCCATGTTGCCATATTCTTCATTGTACTCTATAGATCGACAAGTCTTTTGGGAGCCCTTTTACCAACTTTTCTTCCTACTCCCCTACCAAAGGTTTTAGAGCTTTTATTATTGATAAAATGTAGAGATATAATTTCCCTCTTTCTAAAAATATCAGTCTACCCCATTAACCGGCTATGCGGTTATCAATCAAGGGTTTGATATTTCACTAGTAGTAATAACTTGTGAATATCACAACGGAAGTGAATATGGTTTTCCTCCAATTTAAACTAACCATTAGAGAAAAAGAAAGGGACTATTAAAGTAGAATACAATCTCAACATATGGATATTACATTATAGCAAGGTGATAACAACCACATCCCAAATTTTTCCATTCCCAACATAAATGTATGCCAAAGTTAAAGACAACCCACAACCTAAGGATATGCCAAGTTAGAGATGACAAAAAATCAACATAAGAATATAACAAACCAAAGACCTATAGCCTAATCTCAACATAAGATTATGACAAGTTGAAAATAGATAACCAATCCCAAAATAAGAACATGCCATTGTAGCAAGGTGATGAAAACCACATATGAAAGGCAATGAACAATCCATTCTTCACAAATAAGAATATGCCATTGTAGTAAGGTGATAACATCCACATGCCAAAGAAAACCTAATCCCATTTAGAGAGCCCAATCTCAAAATAGATATATACCACTACAACAAGATGATAATAACTACATTTCAAACACAACAATATCCTAAATAAAAGAACATGCCATTGTAACAAAGTTGTTAACATTCACAAGTAAAGACAACCCACAAAAGATAATATCTAAACAACCTATACTATTAAATACTACAACAAGAAAGAATACCATCACATCAACATTTTGCATTCCAAAGTAACACAAAACTTTTATAAACTATCCTCACATACTTTTTTTCCCAAAGTAGGAAGAAACCTACAATACTTAGGGTTACCAATCTAGCCTTTCCTGATATAATGTTAATACCATGACCTGTAGAAACATAATTGTGTTTAGATAAACCCTAGTCACCTCAAAATCTATTAGTGATCCATAAACTACCATGGATATTCCACCGGAACAATTCGCCACAACAGATCTTACAACTTAGTTATTTTTTAGCTTATTTTTTATTGAATGCCAAATAAATGGAATGGAAATAAGAATAACTAGAGAAAATTAGTACACAACCCACACAATAACATAATACATACCCTAGGAAAACCCACTATGGGGAAAAACCAAGCCACAAATGAGGACTATGCCTTTCTCTTTATGTCAAATTGCAAATACAAAGGAAATGGTACTCTCTATGGAGTTACCTCTGACTCTGCGGACATAATGCCTACTATAGGATCTCCTATCTCCTCTATTATGCTCTATCATCCACTCCCATGTTGTTGTTCAACTATGGAACAATAAAATACATCAAAAGAATGGAACCCCCTTCTTCTCTTGATGGCCCAGTATTTAACATAGACCGATAGTCATCTAGGGTTAATTTTAGGGTTTTTACATGCCCTAAATCCCAATTAGGGTTATGGTTTTGGTATTTATAGAATGCTCTTGAAGGTCCACACGTGACTAGCTCCACATGTGTGAGAAATGAGAGCTGACATGGAATCTACTCGGTACCATGGTAGTCAACTAGATAGGTTAACTTGCGGGAGGCATAAATTTTGCATACAAACTCCGTTTGAGGTGATTTTTGGATCGTTGGAAAGGTCTCAGAATGTAGAATCACATGAAGGAGCATAGGTTAACCGATGAACTTTTTACCCCAAAAAACATTGTGTAGACCCTCAAATAGGACCCAGAAGGTTCTGGACTCCAAATCTACAAAATGAGACCTGCCCATAAAATGGGCCCTACAATCCTATTCATTCAATCTCTTGACCCCAAAATCTCCAAGTAGGTGAAAAATTATATATTGATCCATTTCGTATCACATCTACCCATTTTGCGAGGCTTTTGGTCCCCAAAATATTTTATTGAATGAGGTAAGGAAATTTTTCCTCTACCTTCTCCTTGGAGTACCATTTAGCCTTACCTGGAAGTTGTCCTTTCAACCCTACCTTCCAGAGTTCATACTGTATCTGCCTGGTAGTTCTGGATTTCTTCTTCAACACTATGTCTTTTGATAGCTCTTCCTAAGCCTCTAGTTCTAAGTCCTCTACAAAAGGTAAGACCTACTTAGGTTCCTGATCCAACATGGAAGGTTCATAGAGTTTCATATTTTCTACATTCACTATGGGTAAATGCGCATGTATGGGGGAAGACTGAGTTTGTATGCATTATCTCCCACCGTATACAATACCTCAAAAGGGCCATACCTCAGATCCTTGATCTTCTTACTGGGACCCTGTAGTCTTTCCTTCGTCAAGTGTAACCATACTATGTCTCCCACCTTGAATGTTTTCTCAACCCTATGTTGGTCATGTCTTGCCTTGTACTTTTCATGTGACTTCTTCAGTGCCTCCTGTACTTGTAAATGGATCTGCCTAATCTTATCAATGAATTTTCCAGCTCTTATGACTTCACCTATGGTGTCTTCCCTCACTCCCCCTTGTTATCCAAACAACATCTAGAGGTGAAGGTAGCAAGTATCCAAAACAAGTTTCAAAAGGGGACTTCCCAATGGAAGTGTGGATTGCTTTGTTATAAGAGTGTTGAATGTAAATCAAATTTTCATCCCAAGTCTTAAGATGATTATGATTGTAACCCCTCAAGATCTGTATCAAAGTCATGTTGGATACTCCCGTCTGTCCATCTATTTGTGGATGGAATGTTGTAGATCTCTTCAGCTTAGTGTCCATCATTTCCCAAAGTGTAGTCCAAAATGTACTAAGGAATCTGGTATCCCTATTTGAGATGATACTCCTTGGTATCCCAAATTGCACCCAAACCTGTTCAAAGAACATGTTTATTGCTTCTTGTCCTTTGATGGTGTTTTTACAAAGCATAAGAATGCACATCTTGTTGAATTTGTCAACTACCACAAATAAATAGTCATGTCCCTTCCTAGTGGTTGGAAGAACACCCACACAATCCATGGAGATTCTCTCCCATGGTATCGTAGGAACATGTAGGGATGGTATAAACCTTGCTTCCTATTGTTAGTATTGCTTGTACAACAAAGTCTGCATCCTATTATTAATATAGCTACATCTTCCTCCATTCTAGGCCAGTAAGCATACCTCTATAAGTTTGCATTTGTCTTCCCTACACCAAAATGTCCTATAACTTGGAGGTGTCTCTCTCTCTGATAATCTGCAATATCTCGCATTTAGAAACACAGAGCTTGTCCAGCTTGTAGAGTAACCCATCCCATAGATAATATTCATCCTTGTTGTCACCTTCTTCGACATGGAATTGGCCTTGCAGTTGCTGAAATACCTCCTTGAATTCCTCATCTTCTATATATTCCTCCTTATATGCATCATGGGTGAAAGGTTCCATGTGCATAAGAGTTTCCAAAATATGTGATCTTGGTTGTAGGTTTCCTTGAGAGAATGTATACTAGCTTGTTTGTACTTCCCTTCTTATACTTAATGATTAGATGGAATTGTTGTAAGAATCCCATCCACTTATAATGTTTGGTCTGTTGTAGCTTACTTTGGGCCTGCAAATACTGCATAGGTTGATGAAAAATGTGAATGATGGTATCATTTACCATCTGATAATGGTTCCACTTCGTAATAGCTTGAACCAAGGCATAGAGTTCCTTATCATATGTAGGGTAGTTCAGGATGATGCCATGGATTATTTAAGAATGATAGCATAATGCCTTCCTTCCTTGCATCAAAACGAATCCCATAACATACCCACTTGCATATGTCTCCAATTTGAAGGGCTTTTGCAAATTAGGTAATGTGAGAACTTGTTCCTAACTGATCTTTTGCTTGATATCTTCAAATGTTTATGTTGATTCTTCCCACTAGAACCCATTGCTAATTGTTGTTATGGCATGGAGGGATGTTGCCACAATCGAAAAGAAACCTACGAAATTCTGAAGGTATTGTGTTTCCCCAAAAGAGCTCCTAAATTTAGTGACAATTATAGGAGTAGGCCACTTAGTGATGGCCTCCATCTCTGTAGGATCAATCTTAAGTTCTCCTCTACCAATCACATACCCCAAATACACCAAGGACTACTAGACAAATTTACATTTCTCAAGGTTTTCCAACAATTGATGTTTTTTCAAGTCTCCAACACCCGCTTGATATGTGAGATATGATCTTCCCATGTAGCACTATAAACCAATATGTCAACACTATAAACCAATATGTCATCCATATATACTATAAAAAATGAATCTAAGAAAGGGCATAATAAGTCATTCATTAAACGCATAAATGTAGATGGTGCATTGTATAAACCAAACGACATTACTAACCATTCATATAGACATTTCCTAGTCTTGAAGGTGGTATTCTAGGTGTCTTCTTCCTTCACTTGCACCTGGTGGTATCCTAATTTGAGATCCAACTTGGTGAAGTACTTGGCATGCTGTAATTGTTCCAATAGATCATCGATCGTGAGCAGAGGGTACTGATTCTTGAGTGTGATCTTGTTCAATGCTTTGTAGTCGATGCACATCCTCCAAGTCCCATCCTTCTCAATAAATATGATAATAGGTGACCCACAAGGTGATGTGCTTGGTCGGATTATGCCTTGCTCCAAAAAATGTTGTAATTCTTCACTTCACCTACTTCTATAATAGACTATTTGTAGAGCCTGATGTTTGGCAATGGAGAATCCAACAATAGTTGTATCTGATGCTCCAAGTCCCTCTTAGGGGGTATCCCCTTAGGCTCTTTTAACACTTCTCTGTATTCCTACAAAAGGCTCTCCAACTAATGTTTCTACTCTTTGGTACATCCCTCTAGGGATGCCTTCACTTTTACCGATTCACCTTCTTGTTGATTTTGTCTTAACAAAAGCATACAAACTTCCTACTTGAACTGATCATATTTTTCGCTTGGTTGGCATTTACCAGAGATCTTCAATTTACCTTTGTGTGTATTGATGATGAAGGATTTCCCATCCTTGATCAAGCGATATTGGTTGGATCTCCTCATGAAGATCACATCCCTCATATACATGTTGGGGCTTCTGAACACTACACCACAAACATTCAGGGGTGCTACGTCTACCTCCACTTCATCAACATACTCTACACTTATGGAAAACTTGATCTCAGACTGTTTCATGACTCCGAGTTCTACATCGTTATTTACCCATTCCAATGGGTAGGGACTGGAATGATCATGTACTTCCAATCCTAGCTTATGTAGTAGATCCTCTGCTATGAGGTTTTCCTATGAACCAAAATCAAATAGAGCATTGATCTTGGTCTTCTTAACCTAAATCTTGATGCAGAAGAGATTCATCATCTCTTTCTCTTCCTTGGGGTGAAGGCTACTCAAATTCACCTCCTTGTGTATTGTGGCACATATAATCTTCTCGTACACATCCAAGTTGATTTCTAACCCCTTGCTTGAATACATGGCTAGAAGGTTCTTATTCTTGGCATCCTTCTTGCGATTCTCGGGGTTCATCTATGGATGTAGCTTCCAACACTATTATTCAATGTGACTGTCGATATTACAATGGTTATAGTGGTTTTTGGATCCTTGCACTGATGTGTTGTGGTTGTAGTATACTTCTCCTTTCCATTCCACTTCTTATTCCCCTCCTTGTTATCATCTTGGCTCTCTTTCCATTTTGAAGCACTTGGTTGTCCTTTCTTCTGGCCTATGTTTTACAAGTACTATGCTTGTATACATGATTCATGAATTGACCTAGTATTGAAGAGCATAACCTGCCTCTGTATGTGACTATGTAATCCCCCCAAATACTCGAGGAGTGCCTCTGGGTTCTTGGTTGAGATACCCATCATGATAGCCATATTCATGAACTCGGTGGTGTATACTTGCACACTCTATCCATGACTTCTCCTGATGTAATTCCAGTGGATCCACTGGTCCTTTACATACTCGATTGGGTATATAATTGATGCAGGTTTTAAAGTCCTCCCACTTAGTTACAGAAGATCACCCTCCAACCTAAGTGCCTCCATGTTGCTTTCCCACTAGGTTAATGCATGGACCTCTAACTTCAATCGATCAAATGAGATATTTTGGTCGTAAGATACTAATGGGTGCTTAAATAAACCTCCAACTGTTGCAACCAATGATTCAATTTTAGAGCATCGATTTCACCTTGATACGACTTGGCGTCGAATTTCGCTTCCATCTTGAAGAGAGACTGGGAAGGAATATTGGTGCTAGAACTCGACCCCTCTCTCTCAGGCTCTCTCGTAAAATACTTTTATGGGTCACTTTTATCTTTCAATTTCCCCTCAGATCCAAAATCTGAGTTAGAGCCTACAAAATCCCCGAAAAGGTCCAAATTTTCTCTCTAAATCCACCACGAGGATTGACATGTTGCATGATATATTGACAACTTGTATTTCTAGTTTTTTAAATTGTTGCACGTAGTCATCCATCACTCCTTGAATAGACTCGTCCACCATGGCTAGAGTTTGAAGACTTTTTTTTCACCAACTAATGGATCCTAGAATTACCCACAAAACCCAAAGAAAAAAATAATCTGATACCAATACGATCCATAAACTGTCATGGGTATTCCATTGGAACAATTAATCACAGTGAATCTTACAACTTACTTCTTTTTTTATTAGCTTATTTGTTATTGAATGACAAATAACTAGAGCTGAAACAAGAATAAATAATGCAAATAAGTACACAATCCACACAATAACAAAAGATATACCCTGAGAAAACCCACTATAGGGAAAAACATAGCCACAAATGCGGACTATGCCTTTCTCTTTATGTCAAATTGCAAATACAAAGGAAATGGTACTCTTTATGGAGTTACCTACGACTCTATGACCATAATGGATACTAAAAGATATTCTATCTCCTCTATTTTTCTCTAACATCCACCCCTGTGTTGTTGCTCAACTATGGAACAATACAATACATCAAAAGAATGGAACTCCCTTCGTCTCCTAACAACCCGGTATTTAACATAGCCCGATAGTCATTTATGGTTAATTTTAGGGTTTTTGCATGCCCCAACTCCTGATTAGGGTTAGGGTTTTGGTCCTTCTATAATTTTCTTGAAGTTCCACACATGACTATCTCCACATGTGCGATAAATGAGATCTAATGTGGAATCTACTCGGTACCATGGTGGTCAAATAGATAGGCCAATTGTGGGAGACATAAATTTTGCATACATACTTCGTTTGAGCCGATTTTTGGATTGTTGAAAGTTCTCAAAGTGTAGAATAACATGAAGGAGCATGGCACTAGAGATGAAACACCATTTAGAACCTCAAACATGCCTTGGAAGGTCCTAGATCCTAAATATGCAAAATGAGACTTCCCATAAAATAGAACCTATAAGCCAATTTCTTCCAACCTTCTGACCTTGAAAGCTCCAAGTAGGTGACAAATTATATGTTGATCCATTTCAAATCAATTGGTGATCCATAAAGGGCCAAAATTTCACTTTTCTAAGATGCGTCTGGATCTTAAGTTACTAAGCCAACTCTTCACAAATGGAAAACAAGTTTTGATCATACTTCATAACAATTGATTGTTATACACATAAATCATCCAACTCAACAATAATAATGTCGTAAGGCATTTTCTGTAGTGGACCTTATGTTTTTTCTAAATCTTTGGAAGAATATCTGTCGTTGGATGTGCTAGACGACCATCCAGACGTCGCCTGCCTTTCGATTCATCTTGCATCACATCACGTTCGACATTTGATTCATTTACCATCACATCACCACATCATGCCAGGATTTTGTTAGGGTTTCAGCAGGGAGGTTCTGGTTCAGAACAATCACATCATTTTTATGGTTTTTTTGTTGGACATGAAATGTGCAAAGGTTTAGTTGACTACAAGATTTATATTAAAGGAACAACATGCGTCAGATCATCTTCTTCTTGAGCCATTGCAACTCTATTGAAACGTTGAAACCAGGGATAACGCTTGTCTGTTTTGATTTTAATTTGCATGTCTCCTCCCTTGTATGCAACCACCATTTTTTCCTCCTTCTCCTTTTGCTATTTGTGCCCTCCCATATGTGTGCCATTCCATTTTTTGTTGCTACCTGCGAGTCACATCCTCTACCTATCAATGCCTCCCTCATGCCGCCACTTCTTTCCCTTGAGTAATGCTTCCCTTTGGCATGCCACCTCCTCTCCCTCAACCTAGAATATGATAAAATATAATATTCTTAGGGTTTCGAGATGGCAATTGACAGGGTAACAGATGAAACTAGAATTTTTGAATTATTGAGATAATACATGGTGCAATGTCAATGCGTCGTGCTTGTATTTATCTCAATACACAATCATAATCTCCTTCTCTCTTGCAAAATCATGTAGGGTTAAACTTATACCAGGTAGCTTAAGGGACTAGGGACTGTGACTGCAATGGGGGAGACTCAGGGGGGAAAAACTATTGAGTGATATCAGGAGACTCTATGGGTGACACATAGCATAATACTCTGAACAAAGGCGACCATACTGGGGAGGCTTCCATAATGGTGGGATTAGATATGATCTGTCATGGCACAGAGAGGCACCATTGGGGAATTCTTCGTGGTTTAAGGAGCTCAAAGAAGGGATAGAAGTATGCTCAAAATGGTACTAACGTGTGGATTTGTACGAGCCCATGACAGTTCATGCTCGTGGGTGCTTTCAATTTTAAGGAGTCTGAAAGTGATAACAAGACTTTGAAATGGTGGAAAGGTACCATCATGTGGATTTATACGATCCTAGGACGATGAATGCTCATGGTTGCTTTCATTTTTAGAGAGTCTGAAAGCAATAAGAAGACTCCAAGGGGGTTTCTTTTTTGTGTGTTATTCTCCAAGGACCGTAAAAGCATAAAAGTGTGCAATGAAGAACTCTTCTAGCCGGTGTGACTAGAGTATTCCTTTTTCGTAATTTAGTCGACATGGTATGGAAAAGGGTTAAGCTTATACCAGGTAGATGCCCTTTCAGATACTTTTAGCGAGCATGAAAGGAAGCAAGATTGCTCAACAATATTTTCATTATTTTAGGAGTCAGAAAAGAGCTTAACATAAACTCCCTAAGTTCCTTTTTCGTAAAGGAATTGCTCGGCTTGAAAAATGGATAAAATTATACCAAACAAAAGTAATGGCCAAGAAAGAAGGAAGTGTTCAATCAAGGGACAAGTATGTGAACCAAGAGTAGAGTTGAGTGGGGAACATTGATGGGGCCTCCTTGCAGGTTGATGAATGGTGGAAAAATAACGCAATGACTACAGTATGGATGGAGCGGAGGGCTCATGGATAGGCCACGAGACAAAAAAAGTAAAAAATGGTTGCGACCAATGTGGCACGCAAATCTAGGTGCCAAAACTGTAGCTAGGGTTTTCACCCTAGCTCGTACTAAAGAGAACCTACTAAGGATTTAGGAACCCTTAGTAGCAGTTTAATAATGGGTAAAAAACAGTGTATAAATCAAGTAAAAACTAAACATTAAAATGTAACATGTGCATGAAAACAAATCTAAACTACAACAATAAAAACTAAATAACCATGAGAGACACAATAAATCAAATTGATATTTTTTGTATTAATGGGAAAACAAGGGTTTGCAATGGTTTTACCTCAAATGTGAGGTTGTTGAAGTCCTTGCAGCAGTACGGGAGTAGTGCACCAGTGCTCCAAAGTCCTTTTCTCTTCTCCAAATGCTCAATGGTAGCTAAAACTCAGCTATAATGGTGAACTCAAGCTCAATGTGGGAGGCTAGGGTTCAATAGGAATTTCGACAGCATAAGGTTAGAGTAATTTTTTTGGATGTGAAATGGGGGGCCTCCATTACCTTTTTATAGAGATTTTGGATGGTGGAGTATTGGACCATGGTTTTAGGCAACCAATAGTATTGGTAAATGGTTTTAGGGTTTTTCCCTCGTTTTGAAATTATTTTTGACTTTTTTCCCTTTTTATTTTATTTTTGGGATTTTTGGACCATTTTTTGAGGGTTTTTGACCTTTTTTTTTAGGAATTTCATTAATTGAGGAGGGAAATAATGATTTTTTGCCTTTTTGGTAACCATTTGAGGGTTTTTTTAGGGTTTTGGAGGCCAAAATGGTAGGAAAAGTGGACAAATGGGTTATGTGACTAGGGAGATGAGCCAGTGAACAATTTTTGGGTGTTAACACTTGGTGCAAGTGTTTTGCCAAATAAATATGAAAACACCCTCCAAGGGGTACTAATGCTCCAATCACAAGGTCCACTCAAGGTGGTCACAGAAAATCCTCTGCTAGCACCTATGTATGATCCTAAATATAGTATACTATGGCTAGCAAATTGCAGACAACGACCAAGGGAACAATCGAAGGTCGAGATCGTGCGTATGGGCAGGGTAACTAAGCTTGAAACTCTACAATAGCACTCTATACTGTCGAAAGTCCCCATACACGCAAAATCCCTAGTTGATGCTCGATGGAGTATTGGAGGGATCTCTCCGCAAATCAACCTCACACGACCTCGTGCTTGACTCCTGTGGTAGAGGAGATTCCCATCCACACCCTTACGGTGTTGGATTTCCTCTCTTATGAAAGACACCTATGTTTTGACAAGTTTTAGTGATCGTGGAGGAGTTAAATCACAACTCCCTACCTACAGAATCCTACCTTATCTATTAGGTGTGTTTCTAATCTAGAAGAAAACCTAAGATCCTATATCAAGTTATTGATTGCTTGCTTAAAATGTAATTTCAAAATTTTTCAAAAGAAGTAAAACAAGTGCAACTAAAGACAGATGTTCTTTAACTGAAATATGAAGCACTCTATTGCCACAAACATGTACTTTTCACTTTCAACTTCTTTCCAATGCAAATTCTCAAGATTAGATTAGGAATGCATATGCAAGTTTTCCATATCCAATGCAACTTTTTGGTCTTTTCAAATGAAAAAAGAGACTAAAATTTATAACCTAAATGCACAATCAAACCTACAATGTAAGCATGCAAGTACCAAAACAACTAACTATGCAAAAAAAAAAAATGTTTTTAATATGAATCAATTCCAAATCCTTTGAGAGACTTTGCAAAGTACTCAACTAATGCCAACTCAACACTAAACCAACTTTTATTCTTTTTTCCAAAATGAGAAACAAATATCAAACTCAAATTAACACACAATCCAATCAAATGAAAAATATTTTTGATCTCCTTATCAAACAGTAAAAGCATCCATAAACACTAGACTTCTCATTCATGTAAGCATGCCAAGTTGGGAAAAGTACACATATGAATACTTTTAGCCCAAACAAAGAAAAACACCTACTAAGAATGTGTTTTGGTAAATCCAGGTCTGCATACAACAAATGCAATCAAGGTTCTAAACAATAGAAAGAACACTTGAGTTTTCACTTCAAAGAAAATACCAAAAGAATAAAAAATCAAAAGAACAAAAACCCTACCAAAAGAAGATTTTCCACTAAAATAGGTACAAATTGGCTCAAATACCCTCAATAGGTTCCAAATCCAATCAAACAGGAGCAAATAGGTTCAACTAGATCCAAATTGGGTCAAACAACACCAAATTGGTTCAAAGGGCTCCAAATTGGGGCTAGAGGCTCCAAATTGTTCCAAACAAGCCCAAATTGGCTCTAAAATATCTCTAAAATCAAGTTAAGAGCAATCAAAATACAAAGCACACACATCCAAAGGGTCATACTCATACCAAGAATCAGTAGGGACTCCAAAAAATCCAACCAAACCCTCATAAACAGGCTTGAAAGTGAAAAAGTCACCTACAAGAGGGACACTGTGGTGAAGTACTGACACAATAGGGTGTAACACGCTGGTGAGAGGATTGCCACCAACGTGTATATAAAAAACATGCACATGTAAGCATTTTCACCTGTGCACGGGTACTGAAAGTCTCTAAAAATGCAAATCAAACTCAGAAAATGATCGGGGAAGGGTTTGTTAAAGCCCAAAGATTGTTCCTAACTTGAGATTAGAACCAGACCTTCAATAAAACTATAAAAAATAACCTTGGATATCCCAAAGTAGATAGGCTTCTCCCTAGTGGAGTCGCAAATTCTGTTTTTAGGAAAACTTTCCTATGGCCAGTGGGGTGAGGCCACCAACATACTAGGGTTTGAAAGAACATATGTATAAGGTTCTGCAACAATCACAAATAAGAAAAATTTTTGAGTTTAGAAGACATGCACCATACTAATGAAGGTTGATCCTAGCCTTATCCTTGAGATTTCCTCTTTCTCTCCAATCACAGGACCTACAAAAAAAATTCAAAACCTTCCTCAAACATATTTGACTACAAATAAATAATTGACATTCTAAAGAACATAAAACCCTAATCTTATGAACATCAATATGCAATCGAAGCTTAGAAAATTATAAATACAGTTGTTTGGAAAGGGAATAATCCCTATTCTTTCATTGATGAATGAAGCAAGTACATAATATTACCTTCCTTCAATTCAGGCACCTCATGAAGCCTTCAATTTTGGATCTCCTACTTCTCTCCTCCAAGAATCCCAACCACAAATCAACTAGAGCACAAATGATGGGGGAAGGGAGTGGAAATTGCTCCAGCTTAAATTTACTTGGGCTTAGAGTCCCATTCATGGCCCTTCTCCCTCTCTTTTATGGTGGAAGAATAAGGTTAGGTCGAGGAGGGAGCAGTTGTAACTAAGGAGGAAGTTCCAAAAACCACCCAAACTGCCCATTTTTTGATATTTTTTAGTATTTTGAGGTACACAATGGTGACATAATGGGAAAGGTGCGCACAATGCATAGGAAAGCCATGTGAAACCTGCGCTTGGGTGAAAAAATGGGCTAAAAATTCCAAATTTAGGGCTTTTCAGGGGGTGTTTTGGTCTCCAAATGTGATCAAATGCTCCCAAATTGTTGAATGAACCATGAATAAGTTAAGACCATCCTATTGAGCTCCCAAATATGGCTATTCCATCCAAAGTGTCCTTTTTGTGACCCACAACAGCTTCATGAAGTGTCATCACTGAAGTGTCATCACAAAAGTGTTGTCATGAGAGCATAACATGCAAGTGTCGTCACAGACGGAGAAGTGCCAAATTTGGTTATAACACCAACCCATGGTATTTCAATAGTAAATGGTATTTACTAATTTCTATTTACTATGGATAGGTTTTCTATGTGGACTTTCACATATAAACATGGTTTTGCATGTGGACTTTCACGTATAAACATGGTTTTGTATGTGGGATTTCACATATGAACATGATTTTCTTTCCAACATATGATTTTACCAATTGGTTGGGTGATTTATATGCACACGTTAAAAATGTTTTTACCAAAGTTTAAACAATGATTACAAATAAAGGAATTCAACAATAAATATATAAGTATTTAATGTCTTGATTAATAAGCCTTATTTACTTAAAGATGATGTTTTCTTGATGATTAACATAAATTGTTAATTAATTTTGGTTTACTCCTGTCATGGAGATCCAGTGTGGAAACTCAAGCATGGAATGAAGGATGAGCTAGATTCCAACTCAAAGTGATGACATGAATGAATCAAACTGGAAGAGTTGCTCAATGAGGAATATATCATGGACATAGACGTCTATATTCAGAGGGAGAAACTACCCAGTATGTAGCAGTGAGGCTCAACATCAAGAGGAAGCTTGGTACTCCAAGATTGATGATGAATTTTGGCTTAAGGAGCAAGAGGAACTCATTTGTCAGAGGGATTTGGATTCAGATCCCAAGAAAACAAGATGGCTTCTATGAAGAAGGAGCAGTATGCTCGAATGCAGAAGGAGCAAGATACTTAGATGCAGAAGGAGCATGATGCTTAGATGCAGAGGAGCAGGGTGCTCCAACATAGATGGAGATGTGATGAGCTTAAAGATGTGATGTTTGCAATATCGGGCAGGTGTTTCCCCATTATTATCCACGTGACTTGGCTAGGGGTGAATGGCCCGGAGGCAGGGCAATGCCATATCCCGGACAACTTGTGATGGGGTGGGGATATTAATACATTCTCCAGGACATTTTGTGACGGAGTGGGGAGATATCTCGGACACCCTATGATGGGATGGAGAGACTAGTCCCTAAGACGAATCAGGAGGATTCAATGCGCATAATTCTTTCTGTTAGGAACATATGTCAACCCTTCTCTTTACTTTGTTAGTATATTGTTGTTGGACGCATATGCTTTGTAAGTCGTCCCATAGTAATTGTTGATCCCTAGTTTGTGTTATTGTTGTTGGGCGCATATGCTTTGTAAGCCACCCGTAGTATTTGTTGATCCATAGTTTTTATTGGCCCATGGCTTTGACCCATATTATTGGCGCTTAGATTTAGTATAAAAGTGTGTGTTGAGGCCAATGAAGGCACCATGAAGTTATTTTTATTGAGCTTGCTCAAAGGAGGTTGCCCCTTTGAAGTGGCCCGTGATCAATAAAAATATTCTGCGATCCAATATATTGTGCATTTTATCAATTAATTGTTGCAGGTTCCTCACACTTTCATGACAGAGGGAGAAAATATCAGAATCTTGTGATAAATGGGAATGTATCCCATATTTGCAGATCTTGTACATTCTCCAGGATTGATTATCAAGAGGAAGGATTCTATGGATGAGATGTTGATGTTTCTCCAGGGTGCAGCATCAGGCATACATTCTACTAGATTGGTCATGTGATTTGACCAAGGAGACTGATACATTCGCTCACAGGAAATGACCATATGACTTGGCTAGTGGGGAACGGCCCTGGCATAGCTTTGCTTAGCCATGTGATTAGGCTAGGTGTGATTAGAGATCAAGGTGCTTGTACAACCTTTCTTAATCATGTGATTTGGCTAAGTGTGAATAAGGCTTGAGGTCACATTGCATACTATGTGAGGGAGTGCTCCATGATGGAGTGATCTATCCCATTATAGAGTTGTTTGACTTTTTTATTTGATAGGGACTAGCTACCCCTTTTGGAATAAACAATGTCTAGCCTAATGTGGGTGCACACAAATTAGAGCCCTATACATGAATAGATGTGCATGTGAGGAGAAGAATAACATTAGCTAGGTAAGGAGAAGCTCTAGGTAGAGTCTCAGGAAGAGACTTGAAGTGCTAACATTGTGTATGTCAGCATAGGAGCATATTCTCCGGTTGGTATTTTAAGGAGAAGCTCCAGGTAGAGTCTCGAGAAGAGACTTGATGTGCTAACATTGTGTATGTCAGCATAGGAGCAGCTTCTCCGGTTGGCCTTTTAAGGAGAATCTCTAGGTAGAGTCTTGAGAAGAGACTTGAAGTGCTAACACTGTGTATGTCAGCATAGGAGTAGATTCTCCGGTTGGTCTTTTGACTAAGGAGAAGCTCAGGTAGAGTCTCAAGAAGAGACTTGAAGTGCTAACATTGTGTATGTCAGCATAGAGCCGATTCTTTGGTTGGTCTTTTGACTAAGGAGAAGCTCAGGCAGAGTCTCAAGAAAAGACTTGAAGTGCTAACATTGTGTATGTCAACATAGATCCGATTCTCTGGTTGGTCTTTTGACTAAGGAGAAGCTCAGGTAGAGTCTTGAGAAGAGACTTGAAGTGCTAACATTGTATATGTCAGCATAGAGACGATTCTTCGGTTTCTCTTTTGACTAAGGAGAAGACTCCTTTGTGGAGTGTATCCTTGCGTGGGATGTTCTCATGTGTGGAGAGTGCTCCTGTGTGGAGCATTGGCCCAAAGGGGTGGACTAGTTGTAGTTATCACCGCCTTCCATTTGTGATGACTGGTAAATTGGAAGAAGATTCTTCCTGAGGAGTGCAGCCTCCTTTCGGTTTTAGACTGATAAAGTGCATGATGAAGTAAATCCTATGTGGTCTAGGATGAAGAAGCTGATCAAATTGATCAAGATATCTTCTCTGAGAAGATGATGTGGTTCCAGTGGGGACAGTTGTTCTAGTTAGAAGGACTTGATCAGGGACACAACTTCTCTTATATTCAAAAGACAAGAAAGAAGCCAGTGCTGAAGATCATGCCCTGGAGATATATATACAGCTTCTTCATACTTCATATTAAAGTATTAAAAAATCCATCAACCTAAAACAGAATACGTAACGTCTCGAGGAGCATCCACATAGAAACAGAGCAATCTCAAAAAGAGCAAATCTCTATCCACATACCGAGATACATCAAGAGGGACAATACCGGTCCACAGATAACCATCATACCCAGAGATACATCGAGAGGGACAATACCGGTCCGAAGATAACCATCAGAACAACGATCAGTCCTTACATATATGCCACTACTTCAAATGTTTGATAAACCACGTTAAATGGAAAATAAACAGCGTTATACGGCGAATAAACTCCAAATTTGCGTGAATTCTCCATATGCAATACAACTCATGCTAAATTTCACTCCAAAAATACCTGGAAGACGCTGCTAACATTTGCGGAGCTGGTAGACAGTGTATATATTGTTGTTGTTTTTACTATCAATTTAAATGGGCAGTCGGGCACTCTGAATTTTATTTTATTTTGCAATAGTTAGTCAGAGTTAGCCTATTGTCAGGACTGCCTCACACAGGCTTTCTGTTGCGTATCAGAATAGCTTTTGACTCAGGTCCTCCAATTGCCACTATCTTTTTCTGACCATGACTGCATTTTTTTTTTCGTTGATTAATTATTGGACATTGTCCTTTCGAGTTCATGGCAGGGCCAGGGAGCAGGGAGTCGCCAGAATCCGACAAGAGACTAAACAAATAAAATAAAAGTACTCTCTTGTGCCTTGAAAGCCCACAGCACTGGCGATGCTCAGCTCAGTACATGAAGAGACGAATGAACGATGAAGCCTGAGCTTCAAATCCCGATTCCCGTCCCTTCTCCTCATCTCCATGATGGTTCTGCTCGTTGTCATTATGGTCTTCACCATTGAGGTTCTGCTTGTTGCCGGTTAGAATGTACAGTTCATTAACGTACACTGAGCTTCACCAACTTGAAGATCACTTTGCCAAACCCTAAATAAATACAAGCTCTCAATGATGACATATACAATATACACTACTTTCAAATCCACCTTCCCCATGCATGGGGCCTTAGACAATGACATGCCCTTAGCACACAATCTTTGGTTCATGAGTGGGATATGTTTTGACATTCTTTTACTTTAGGGGCCGGAGCAGAATCTTTGGCCTAAAATACAATCTGATTGTTAGGTTTATCACATCAAGGTTAGATTGCCTCAACATGGTTTAAGGAAATAAAAATAGTGGCTTTGGCATTATACACCACTTGGAAGGTTTGTGGGCCATGTGCCTACACAATGAAAAGTACGTGTAGAAGGAATCTTTACCCCACAAGCTAGCTATGGTTCTGATTTTGAGGATTAGTACACTGAGGAAGGTTCTCCTTATCCAAGAAATGGTTTAGAGACAAACAAATTAGGAGCTTATGTTGTATACATTATTTTTAGGTTGATGGGTCATTCATAAGTCCTTGATAAAGAGAAAAGACTTTGGAAATGAACATTTTTCTTATGACTGACATAATGACTTGATTATGAGGTTTTGTGCACAAGGATGGGGCTTTTTCCTCATGACATCATATAGGGCTAGAAACTAGGGGTTTATGTACTAACCATTACTTTTAAGGAGTCTTTGACTCATGAGTGCAATACTAGCCTTTCTAAGATTTGATGTACCAAGTATTAATCTTGTGGTTCATGGACCACTTAGAGGCCAAACATAACGAGCTTAGGTCCTAATTGTTGCTTCTAGTATCACTTAAGGGCCACCAAGGATGTGTCTCTTAGGGAAATGCAAACTTCAAGGCTAATACTTGTAAGGACACCTTTGGGTTACTACAATCTAAAAACAATTTAACTACCAGTTAAAATAATTTTAAGCATACATAAGAAATTAAATAATACTCTGTGTAAATTTTCTAACTTGAAATATATAGATTTTAATCATAACATGAGTAAATTTATGAACATTGATTGCATATATTCAATTTTCTAATTTACTGAGAAACTTGAAATAAGAGGAATTGAATGGTTTACCTCGTAAATATATTCGAATATGAAATCTAGATGTCCTTCTCCAGTGCTCTAATGCTCCAAGAATGCCCAAACTAGGATTTTCCTCCCAAGCAACTAGCAGTTCTCCATTGTTAGCTCTAGAAAACTTCTCAGTTTTCTATCCCTCTATGCACGTGAAATCCACAAACAACCCAACTCAATTGCTTTGGTCTTTTCTTCCTTGCAAAAAAAAAAACAACCCTTCTTCCTTTCACTTTCTCCCTCTTATCCCCATTTCTCCATTCCTTCCCTGTTACTCCACCTCCTTCCCCTTGGGAAGAACACCCCCACCTTGTTCGAGGAGGGTCATAAAAGTTGTCAGATCAACCAACCACCTTAACCAAAATTTAAGAGCCAATAACTATTCACCTAACAAGTGGAATAAACCGATGGCATGTACATTTTCTAATATGCCATGACCTCAACGACACACACACATCACGATCGAAGGATTAATAGTAATTAACAATTAACAATTAATAAGCTTAATTAATAAAATCAACATTAATAAGCCTAAGTAAACATATTGGAGTAGTCTATTTATCCTACGTTTTGGACTTTCCAGTGGTTTTCGTCGAAGTCTGGTAATTGTTTTGGTAAAATCCAAATTTGAAAGCGTTTAAATTGTGTTTTTCAATGCATGAATGGATTCAACACTCTCAAATACCCCTATGGCACTCAGATTGTTCAATTTCCACAACTAATATATGTGACTAAGATTTTTTGAATATTTCCAACCAGATCGATTAGAACAAACTGGAAAATAGACCCAAAAAAAAGTAAAAAACACAGAATATTTAGACCACTCCAAACATAATTAATCACAATCAATAATTAAGAATTAATAAACAAGATTAATAATTAATAAGCCTAATTAATAAAATCAACATTAGTAGGCATCTTTGGTAAACATACTTAATCACAATTAATAATTAGTAATTAATAAATATGATTAATAATTAATAAGCTTAATTTAATAAAATCAACATTAATAGGCATCATTAGTAAATAGAATTAATCACAATTAATAATTAATAAACATGATTACTGATTAATAAGCCTGATTAATAAACTTGACTAATCACAATCCAATCATTGACAATTAATAAATGATATGCATAGTTAATAAACATAATTAATAACAATCCAATCATTGACAATTAAGAATTAATAAACATGATTAATCACAATCTATCATTATGACTAAATTGGTTCACAATAAATTAATACGAACTACACGGTACACTGAGTTTATCTTGCATGGGTAAAGTAAGAGTTTTATCAAAACTAAGTAATCAAATTGTGACTGCTAACTTCCTCAAAATCCTTAACTACCTGCTTCATCTCTTCTAATTCACAACTATCTTCTACATCATATCCTTCCTTTCCCAAGATACCTTGGAGCATCAACTGTATTGACCTAACCTCAAATAGAACCTATACGTAGAAGTGTCGATAACATAGACCAAGCTTCCCTGAAAGGAAATTGGTGATCGTCATCACAGACCTTAGGGAGCATGCCTCAACACAACCCTCCCATGATTCCAAGCTTTTGGGAATAAATGGTGGGAAATTCGTCCACCCCCATTTAGAACCAGGGTCAACACCATATTGTGTTGTTGCATTTTTTTGTGGATTTCATGTCATTGAATTACCAGTTTGGGAAACAATGCTTCCTGTAAAACCAACACTTGACCACATATCATAGAAATGTATCAAAATAAACAACATCATGAATTAATGTCTCATAACATATCATTCCTCTTTCGAAGTCCATGTCTTTGATGTTACTTTTGTACCGTAGTATCCAACTATCACTTAGGTCATTTAACATGGGGTTAGTCTCCCAACACAATATCATGCATAATCATGTAATCATTTATATGTATATACTTCATTATAAATAATCGACAAATAAGATAACAACCTTTTCTATGTACTGTGCACCTGGTTCTCACCTATTTATTCAACATGTAACTTAAATTGGTATCCCTGCACCCAAGTATCTCTTTTAAATTTACATGCTAGAGATAAAATCAATTAGCAACCATTATTAACAATATTAACATAAACACACATATATATAAATTCCACAAAAGTAGTAATTCCAAATGTCCATGCGATACAATGTTATCATTCTAACTAAGTTCCATAGATAATAATCAAATACAAAAAATAGGTAATAGGGTAGTTAAGATGGTGAAGTCAAAACGAAGCATTATAATACTTCGGGGTTGTTCCCTAAACACTGCTTTTATGGATAGTTTGCTATGCACAATGCCTCAAACTAAGGTTATGGTCTTCTAGAAGGAATATATGGCCAAGGAGTAGCATATTCTTTGGCTAAGGAGTAGAATATAGGACAAACATGATGTGTATCACTTAATTTGATCTATTATTATATGAATCACAGGCTGTGAATAGTGCCCCATATCACAACACATGCACTTTGGAAGTGTAACACCCTGTTTTTGACCCCAAGATGTAAATATGATGTAATTATGTAATAGCTAGAAGCTGGACATGAATGGTCTAGGATGACCATATATATATTTATGTGTGTGTGTGTTTGATATTTAATTTAAAATTCCCTAACACTTGCAAGTGAAGAAGGACGAAGAAGAGATGAGGAGTCTATGAATCCACGAGTGGAGGAAGTGAGAGGGGCTAAGGGGTGATGACCCTGGTGGAATTTAACTATACCTTATCCTGCATTAACCTTTTTAACCCAAATTCCCTTAACCATAATTATGAGGGTCAACTTAGTTAATCACAAGATTAATTATCTTAATGGATTATTAAGAGAGAAAAGTGACCTCTTCTAGGGCATCCACATGTCAAAGCAAAACCATGCATATTTAAAGTTAGAAACTTACTTCATTCATCATTCATTCATTCCAACATCTAGTGGAAAATAGCATCCATGCTATGGTAGTTTTGGTTGATAAACAAAAGGAAGATTAGTTTTCCAAAAGTTACACTCGAGTCCATCTTAATAAACAACAACTTAGATACCCAGATAAACTGATGTCCCAGATTAGGGAACCTGACCTGCAATGTGACATCCTTGGAGCCCTATCATGGAGACTTCCTAGCCATCCTGTAGTGGAGCACTAGAAGGGGAAGGGGATAGTTTGAGGGACTACGGTGTAGAGAAGGGGTACCTTCCCTAGCATTGTGTAGGTTGATGGGAATGACTGAGGGGTTGGGGTCAGCTATGGATGGGGTTACTCGCACCACTTGGGTAGATGATAGGTTCCCTTTGGTGAGGAGCGTACTGTGAGGAGTGTGGTTGTAAATTGAAGGGGGAGAAGTGAAAATTCGCCCCTTGTGGACTAATAGCCCCAACTCGAGGGTGTCATCTGTCAAAGAAAAAGAAGGCTTGATAGTGTGCCTACGACTGGGATGAACGTTCTTAGCTTGCAGCTAGTTGGAGGACATTTATAAAGGTAAGTTCCCAAATTGTGTGTGGTTGTCATGGTTTATATAATTTACTGATAGATGTGTTTTCTTAAATTACTGTTAATAAATTGCTTATATGGATGAATTATTAGAGCATGGTTTGAATGCATTAACAGTAGGAATAATCCAATAAAATTAACTGGGTATTTTGAATAACTGATAGTTATAAATATAAGTATGTTTCTGTTGTAATATTTATGAAATGGATGTGAATATAAGGGGAATTCAAATTTGTATCAAGAGGAGAATTATACATATAGATTTGAGTGCCCCATGGTATCAACAATGTAAAGAGTCTATTGGGTATGTGACATGAATGATACTTGATCATAACTAGTATATCGACCCAATTCCAAGGTTTGGCATATGAAGGGCATTTCTCTTCGAAGACATCATTTACTCTAACAAAGACTAAGGTCTTAGGAACTAAATCATGTTTTATGGATAATGTTCCATGTGCAAGCACCTATATAATGACACTAGTCTTCCATAAGGTATATTTGGTCTAAGAGCAATATGCATACTTGATTCTAATGTTTAATATACAATGGATGAATATCTTGATATAAGACATGGTTCAAGGATAACAAATAGGTCCATAGTCCCTATACACTAGTCCTAAGTCGCCCTAACCATGTGTGGGGCCTTGGATAATGAATGTGACCTTCCAAAAGTAATATTTAGACTAGGAGTGGGATATGTACATGATTTTAAGGTTTAACACACTAGGGACAAGTTTGTTGATCCAATATATGCTTCGATTCTAAAAAATAGTGATTGATCCTAAATGCTAGTTCTAAGGCAGGTGGGCCATGCATCGGGCCCTAGACCATGACTACCATAAAAGTGATACATAGGCTCAACTGCAAGGGTTGACATACTAAAGATAAATCAACTCACCAATGACATGGTTTAAGACTAATAACTAATGGCTTAGGAACTATACACTACTTCTAAGGCTATTAATCCATGTTTAGTGTCCTAATCACAACTATTTACTTACTCAAGTTTCATAAAACTCCCTTCCTAAATATTCTCCCTATCAAAGAAGGGTTAGAATAATACTATTATTTAAATCCAACTAACATGGGGTAAGGGTGAGGGGAAAAATTATTTATTTCGTTGTCTTAAACACTTTAGAGCTCACAAATAACCATTCACTTTTCATTCATCACACCTATGCCATCAAACAATATAATCAAATGCATACTATCCTTCATGATTTCTATCCTTATTGAAAGGCATATGCTATTAAAATAATGGAAAATGAGGGTAAACGTTGCACATACTTGCAATAAGATTAGAATTTCCTATGGTAATAAAAGGAAAAAAGGAGTGCGGAAAGTCGATGAAATTTGACCAATAAGTAAGAGTTCACCCGCCAAAGATGGCGGTTAGGTAGGGTGAGGATCCAAAGTTGGTTCAAGATAATTTTGAGCAATCGGTTGGATTGTAAGTTGCCCAATAAAGTCCAACCAAGTAATAAAAAAACCCAAGTGGGGGGCTCTTGTGGCTAAAAGTAATCAACTAAGGTGTAAGACCAATGGACACCTCCTGATGCACACAAACAATCAATTGAGGTCATAAGACTAGATTAGGGAGCCAAAATCATCTAAAAGTAATCAACTAAGGTGTAAGACCAATGGACACCTCCTAATGGACACAAACAATCAATTGAGGTCATAAGATTGGATTAGGGAGCCAAAATCATCCATTAGGATCACTCGGAAGGACATTTAAACAATCAATTAAGGTCATAAGGCTAGATTAGGGAGCCAAAATCATCTATTAGGATCACTAGGAAGGACATTTAGGGGAACTTTCAAAGGAATAAACTTAATGTGTATGTGTCTTTATGGTTGTTTTAAGGTAGGTTTTGTATATAGTTATTGCAAGGTGCAAAATTTATATGGTGGATTTGTATATGGCTACTATAAAGGACATATTTCATAACTTATATTATTCTCAAGCTTGATCAACTATTATTATTGATTGTCCAAGGAAAAAAACTATTATTATTGATTAATTACTATTATTTATATTGAATCTATTGCATCTCATAACATTATAATATACGCATCATTTTATTCTAATGATGTTGAAAAAAAAAACATAACAAAGATTGATTATATATAATAGCTCCACAAAAAATTAAAAGATACAATTGTTGACATCATATTTAGTATTTAATAAATTTCATAACAAATTAAATACATTTAAATAAGCATCTAGATAAACAAATTGACAAATGCATTTCAAATTGTTCCAAATACATTAATCTTTATTTACATCATATTTAATATTTACTAAATTTTATAACAGATTAAATACATTCAAATAAACATCCAGATAAACACATTGACAAATGCATTTCAAATTGTTCCAAATACATTAATCTTGCCTCAGTTTAAGTGTAATCACCATACATTGATATTTAAACACTCATTAAGGAACACTGGATGGAGTTCAGAAAGGATATTCGCGCTTATACTATGATAAATCCTTTGGTTTTGTGTATGGATGATGCTTGAAAAGAGTATCATAGCACTTATTTGGCGTGACCCATTTACAAACCATGGTGCAAATTTTTTTTTTACCATGTAACGATGACATGGATAAAAGCCAAGTTCCAATATGTGTGACTTATAATCTCAAGTCATCACTTCAAATGTCTTAATTGAGTTTGGTTTGGTAGGACTCCACTTGAAGATTACAAGGTCAATTCCATAATTAAAAATTGAATGTTTAAATTTAGTTGTAATTATTTTTTAATTTTTTTGGTTTTGTGGGACCAACCCATCACCCATCTACTTTTATTAATTAGACATTTGCAGTCACTTTAAAATTGGTTGTACAAATCCTATACAATGAGACATTGAAATAGTTTGGGGTTTTTAACATCTATAGGTCCCATTCATACCTAGATGGCATCATACTCAAATATTTGCTATCTTTGCCTTATCTTTTTCCATTTTGATTCGGCCTACAATGAGAAATATGAATAGTTAATGGTGTGTAACATTTAAAAACATTTTAAGGCCCCACTCAAACTAAAATCCAACATAGTAAAAATTTCCTATCTCCTTGTTATAATGTATCTCTATATCTTAAACAAGTTGGTGATTCCATATGTTAATTGGGTTAGAAAAGTCTTAAGGCTAATTATTATTTTTTCTCGAGAGGAGTGATGAATATGTTAAAATTTTCTTACAATTATCATTATTTTTGTACTAGTAGTGTTGATTGATTATAAAGAGGCTTTTGTGTGTTTTTTATTATTATCGTTAGGTGCTTTTCAATATATGTGGAATAATGAGAATATTAAATGATATATTAGTTCCTTTTAATGTTTTTAAAGTAGAGTAATATGAAAAATTTGGTTAGGTAAGTATATTTAAAGGTGTTTCACTTAGATGGATGATATTTACAAAGGAAGAACAATTGATATTTAACAATTGAGAGTAGAACAATTGGTCTATTCTATGTGGACATTGGGGTTTTGGATTTTTTTGGTTGCAGGTTATGTATCTTGGTATTTTGTCTATATATTTTTATAATTGAAAGTATAATTATTTTTATTGTAAAAAAAAGGAAGAACAATTGATAATTAACATAAACATATTATGAAAAAAAAGAGTTAACGAGTAGAGCGATCGGAAGAACTTCTTGGAGGATGAAGGCAGAAGGTTTTACGGTGTTGCAAGGATAGACTGTCAGATTCAGAAGCATTAATTAGGTTTGGATCTGGTTCGGATCACCTGCAGCTGCAGGGTAACTAGAATGGAGGCGCAAGGGGAGGGGGAGGCTCGACCCCCTGGCCCTGTAGTGGTTGACGATAAAGGAAAAGGGGTGATGGAAGCTCTGAAAACTCTGGAAGGTTAGGATAAGGCCGACCATAGTGGATTAATTAAAGAAACTAATCAAGCTTCTGGACCGCGAAAACCAGGGCAATGCATGCCAAAATCAAGAAAGATACCAAGACTTCAGATCAAGTCAGATCGAATCAGAGAGGATATACAGCACATGAGAGAGCATGTTCTCATTGGCAAATTCGTTGGAATCTGGCCATCTGAGAAAGCCCTGTTATGGTGGATAAATACCACATGGAAACCCCAAGGTCACTTCAATCTCCATCTCGGAGCGAAAGGGTTTTTCACAGTGGTATTCTTTAATGAAGCTGATCGAACCATAATTTTTTATAATGGCCCATACTTCTTTCAATCAGCAGGCCTATATTTAAGGCCTTGGAAAGAATGATTTAACCCGGACAAGGAGAATCTCACCATTGCGCCGGTATGGATACGTCTGTACTCCCTTCCAATGGAATACTGGAAAGAGGAGCTCCTCATAGAGATTGGAAACATGTTGGGAGTATTTGTTAAAGTGTCTGAACAAACAAAACAAATGAGATACACCTCGTATGCTAGAATATGTTTGTATATGGACATTTCCCAGGATCTTCCAGAAGGAATTGAGATATCATGGGATGATGAGGGTTGGTTCCAAGCCATTGATTATGAGCAAATACCTTTTAGATGCAGACGGTGTCATGAACATGACCATCTCTTCAGGGATTTCCCCCTAAATAAAAACCCAGGAAGGGTCAGTAATCAGGAGAAGAAATAAGAGGATGGGTTTACCAAAGTCACTAACAAGAAAAGATTAGCCAAGAGGGCAGCAGGACCTGAGGTGAACAAGAAAGCTCAAACCCACAACAGATATGCAGTCCTGCAGGTTGAAAAGGGAGATGAAACCTCTCAAGGAAATCGAACTCAAGAAAATCCGAGAGCCGAGGTAAATCCCATATTAGATAAAGTTTAGGAAGAAGCAATGGAAGAAGTGGAAATCGGGATGAAGAAGGAGAGGAAATGACTTTCGAAGGGCTAGATCTGGAAATCCTAGAGGCGGTGGTCTCGGCAAAGACTCCAAATCCTCTTTCGCAAAGTTAAATCTCCCTGTTAGAGAAATCCATACTCAAAACTAAGCAACCCAAAGGATTGGGAATTATGTCGGATCCCATGAAAGAATCCGAGGGGGGGGGAAAGAAAGGAAGGAATGATAAACGAGGAAGACACAACAATGCACAGAGGATTCAACTTCCTGGCTCACAGCTGGTTAATTCAGGTTAGTACCCTACTATCGTCGCAGCTCTTGCGACCATCCCCAAATAGTTTAATAATGCGGATTACAACCTGGATTATAAGATGCTGTACAAGCCCTCTTAAAATTCGGCTTCTGAAAAGGAAAATTGAAGTGGAGAAACCTATGGTAATGTTTCTTCAAGAAACGAAATGTACAGTGGAAGAACTTAAAGATATCGGTAGGAAGGTGTGGCATAACTGCGAAGTTATGGCGACAGGAGCAAGAGGAATGGCAGGGGTCATGGGTATTCTATGGAACCCAAGGAAAGTGGCTATGTCAGGCTTCTTTTCCTCCCAGTTCTATCTCACGGTTGCGTTTCAGGTTTTGGGAACGAGAACCTGTGGATTCCTTTCAAATGTGTATGGTACCTCAACGCTTACTTTTAAACTATCCTTCTTGAATTCCTTGCAGTCCCTCAAAGATCAGGTGGGACCTTCTCCCTGGATCTTGGGAGGAGACTTCAACCTGATTCGCCATTTTGAAGAAAAAAAAGGTGGTATATGTCAGCTGAGTCCCATCAATGAACACTTCAACAATACTATTGAAGCTTTGGGCCTGGTGGATATTAGAGCAACTAATGGTACGTTTACCTGGAATAATAAAAGGGCAGGGGACAAAAGTATTGCTTGTCGGTTAGAACGGTTTCTGGTTACAAAATCTATCATGTTGGCGGGGGGGACCTTACAGTGGCTATTCTCCCTTCAGCGGGTTTTGATCATTGGCATGTCAGTCTGGAATGGTCGCGGATCGGAGAAAATCTCCGTAGACCCTTCAGATTTGAACAGTTTTGGTTGCTCAACAAGGAGTTCCCCGAGAAACTCAAACAGTGGTGGATGGATACTCCGACTTTTGAGGGTACGTTGATGTACAAATTCCGACGAAAGCTAAAAGACTTAAAAAGTAACATTAAGCATTGGAACTTGGAATCGTTTAGGAACATCTTCCAAGAAAAAATGCGGCTAGATATAAAAATGAAAGAAGTTCAGATGAAAGGTATTTCCCTGGGCATCTCAGAGGAATTAAAGCAGGAAGAATAAACTCTGCTACAAGAATTTAATGAGCGAGAAAGATAGGAGTAACTCCTATGGAAAAAAAATTCTAGGAATCGGTGGTTGAAGGAAGGGGAAAGAAACACCAAATTCTTTCATAGAGTTGCCATCCAGCATCGCCATGCGAATCGCATAGTGTGTCTCAAAAGAAGGAATGGCACTTTTGCTGAAACACAGGTAGATCTGGAAGATACTCTAAATGAATTCTTTAAAGATCTACTGGAAGAACCAGAGGTATTCAGGGGTGAGGCGCAAGCCCAAATACTGCAGGTCATTCCCAGGGTGATTAATGACAACCACAACTTGATGCTGATGAAACCAATAGAGATGGAAGAGTTGGAGGAAACAGTCAAATAGATGGCGGAGGATAAAGTGCTGGGCCTAGATGGGTTCACCACTAATTGCTTTCACGCTTGTTGTGCTTGGATTAAGGATGAAGTGCTAGCACTGGTGGAAAACTATAGAAAGTTGGGGACTATTCTTAAAGCCCTTAATGCTACCCACCTGTCGCTCATACCAAAGGAGTCAGGGACTGAAGACCCAAGGAAGTTCATACCGATTGCCCTCTGTAATGTGATCTACAAGATAATAACCAAAGTTATAGCGAATAGGTTACGCCCTCTTCTCCCACTTATCATTTCCCCTGAGCAAGTAGGTTTTGTGGAAGGGTGCCAAATAACTGATGGGATCATTCTGATACATGAGATTATTCACTCCCTTAAAGCTTGATCTTTCCAAAGCTTATGATAGAATTAATTGGCAATTCCTTGATAAAATTCTGAGTAAATTTGGGTTCAATAGGGATTGGACTAATTGGGTGATGAGTTTGGTTTCTTCTACCTTTTTTTCCATCCTAGTGAACGACACTCCTTCCAAGCCTTTCCAGGCTTCAAGAGGTATCAGGCAGGGGGATCCCCTTTCCCCTTTCTTGTTTATTATTGTGGCTGAAGGTCTGGGTTGTTTGCTTAAATATTTGAAGGGAAGAAACAGAATTAGGGGATTGTCCCTGTGTGATGGGCTTGAACCTCAAAACCATCAACAATTTGTGGATGATACTATGTTAATGGGCCCTCCCAGTGTGCAGGAATCCAGAGGGATTAAGGAAGGACTGTACGTGTTTTTATTAGCTAGCGGCTTGGAAGTTAACAAGGACAAGTCTCAAGTCTACTTTAATACCCCGAGAATTACCAGAAGAAATATAATCCGTATTCTTGAATTTTCAGAAGGGTCCTTACCTTCCAAGTATCTGGGAGCTCCTCTGGAGGAATCCACCATTTGTCAGATTTCATGGAAAGACCTTTTGGATAAAATGAAGGCTAAATTGGAGCAATGGACCTTTAGATCTTTGAACCTCCCAAGTCGTATGACTCTGGTGAAATCGCTTCTCCAAGCCATGCCAGTGTACTTGTTCTCTGTCTTGGCAGCGCCTAAGACTGTTCTCAAGCAAATTCTCAACATTCAGAGAAACTTCCTCTGGGGAGGCTCTGAGGGTCATAGAAAATGGGCCTTGGTCGACTGGGAAACCCTGTGCAGACCAAAGATAAATGAAGGGTTAGGCCTTCGTGACCCGGTGAGGTCCAACAGTATCATGGGCAGTAAAATATGGTGGAAGTGGATTAATTACATAAAGGAACCTTGGGGTAGATTATGGCACATGAAATATGCCCCTCGCTGGTTGAAGTATAAGCTTATCCGTTTTAAAAGAGAATGTCTGGGGTCGAGCATTTGGAAGGTTGATTTGGAGAACAGGGACATTATCCATAAACACAACTTCTAGGAAATTAGAGATGGGGCCTATGCCCAGTTTAGTGAGGATACATGGCAGCAGATGCCCTGTCTCAAAAATTTGATCACGAACCCTACTCTCCGTTCATACCTTGGAAACAGTCAACCAAAGATGGTGCAGGAATTCTGGGAAGCGAATACGGAGGATGTCCACTTTAGAGTGTGGAAAACCAAGGCATGGTGGCAGGCACTATCATCGGGTGAGAACATTGAGTAATTCTACTCGGAATTGACTAAATGGAGAATCCCTATCCTGGAGGGGGCATACAAGATCAGATGGGGTCATTCCTCTTCAGGGAATTTTAATATAAAAGAAGCCCTCGGGCTTTCGATGGGTACCCATTTACTGGAAGCAGAGGAACGATGGAAGAAAATATGGAAGGGTCAATGGTGGCCCAAAGTGGCATCTTTCTATTGGCTCCTTCTCCACCAGTGAATTTTAACGTGGGATAATTTGACTAAGAGGGGTTTTGTTGGTCCGTCCATGTGCCCAATGTGCAGGCAGAACCCGGAAACTATTAATCACTTGCTGGACTCATGCTTGTTTGCCTCATTCCTTTGGGACAAAGGAGGTGAACGCTTCGGTAAGACAGCCAGGGTTAAAGATAGACCTGACCTTTCGATAGAAAACTGGCCTCCTAAAGCCTTTAAAAATGACATCTTGAACAGGTTATGGGAGCTTTTCCCTGGTTTTGTGGTGTGGGTAACCTAGAAGGATCGAAACCGATGAATCTTTGAAGGCAAACAAACTACCCCTTCGGGGGTGTGGAGTATTATGGAAAATTATCTACAGGAATCCCTCACCTTGAGACAGTGGAACCAGGAGGTTATGAGCAATGATATTCAGGAAAGAATAATTTTAAATGCCTGGGGGATTGTTAACATACATGTAAGCATTTGTGGTCCGCATAATCTGAATCCTCGGTCTTTAAGTCCGGGACATTGGAGTTTTCCGCCTGTAGGGGTGTTCAAGCTTAACTTTGATGGTGTTGCGAAAGGCAACCCCGGAGATGTTGGCTATGGGGGGGTGGTTTGGGATAACTCTGGTAGTATTCTTGGGGTCTTTTGGGGTGACCTGGGGGAAAATACGAACAATGTGGCGGAGTTGGAAGTCATGGTCAGTGGTTGCAGGTGGGCTATTCAGAAGGGGTGGATGTCGCTGGAAGTCGAAGGAGATTCTTTCATCATAATAGCTATGGCAAGAAGGGTGCAGTGCGGATCCGCCATAGATAAAGTTGTGAATAACTGGAGATGGGAAATTCGACTCAAGAGATTGCAAACACTGGTGCATGGATCCTCGGCTTTCCAGTTTCTGCATATACGAAGGAAAGGTAACAAGGTGGCGGACTCATTAGCCAATAAAGGTGTTAACGCCGGTAGCTCTTTTCATGGTGTAACCTTACCAAAAATAGAGGACGGGGACCTTAGAGAGAAGTGCAATAAGTTGGCGGCAGAGGATAGAAGACACATGGAATGGCGCATGGAGGAAGGACGTGTGAGTAGTACAAGCCATGTGGATCGAAGGACCCAGCTGGATTGGAATGATACCTCGATCCCAGATCCCTTAATGACAGTAGACGGAACCTCTGAAGGCTTACATCATAGTCAGCCGGAAATGCGTCAGGATGGGAGGAATCCCGAGAATAACAGAGATGAGATGGTTAATAACATGTTAAACACACGTGACCCCATCAGTCTGTTACAACTGGAAAACAATACCGCAGGGAATGAATTGTTATCGGAGACGAAAGTGCCGGCGTAGTGGGGTGGATAGGATTTTCGAAGGAGCTGCCAGTGTAATGATTGTCCAAATTTGGTATGAGTGTCCAACAGGTATAATCCACCCCCATACCCTGGATGGGAAGCTTAGCATCTCTTCACATAAATGGAGGAATGGGATGATCAGATTTCTCCTGTGGGGAAGTACTTACAGTGGAGATCTTGAATTAAAGAGGATGTACGAGTTATTGAAAAGACTTTCTATGGACGCCGCGGGAGTGATGGCTTGGTATCATTTCCCTGGGTGGATAGTAAATGAGCATCCATGGGATTCGTGTATAAGAATGGTTCATGTAGCTGGTTTTAGTAGCATTCCCTGCAATTTAACCTGGTTGAGGAGCAATTGTAGTGGTTTTTCTGTTCTTCCGCCTCTGTTTGTGTTGTGGGAAGTCTAGTTTTGGTCTTTTATCTGGGATGATACCATGGCTACGCGGAAGAGAGCGTGTAGTCGCAGAGGAGGAAGATGGGGTGGGAATTATGGTCACCCGAGTGGTGAATATTTGGAGGCTGGTCCGTCTTCATCACATCGTTATTCTAAAAGCTGGGACTCTTCTGATCCCTAACCGTTCAATTGGAGTGCTCTGTATCTGGAGGAAACTCCGTCCAGTGTTGCCTCCAGAATTACTTATTAGGAAATCGGTTTGGTGAATGAAGTTGAGGCCCGGATTGGTCGAAAGGTGGTGGAGAGTCCTTATTGGGCGGCGAGAATCCTATTGGTGTGAGAAATTCAAGCCCGCAACCAGCTTGTTCAGGGTATTCGCGAAGCTCTAAATATAATGAAAGGGGGCCAGCAGGCCAATTCCTCTGGGATCCGTCTGATGAAGAAAGTGATTAAGGAGGCGACGGAGACCCCACGCGATGATAAAAGAGAAGAGATGGATTTCCTTGTCAAAGGAAATCTGGCTTCATAGGTTTGGTGGTCTTGTTCTCCCTCTTGTCCCTTGTCTTTTGTGTTTTCGGTCTGATCGGTGTCTGTTTAGTAGAAGGCGACAGTTACTCCTACAAGTTCTCGGAAGGCTCCAGTGTTCATTTTGGCTCAGGTGTCGTTGGACCTAATGGCGTTAATTTGGTTTTTAGCTATTTTGGTTGCTTGGGTATCTTCTAGTTATCATGTGGTCCATTGTTGAGCTTTTCTAGTAGTCCTATGTTGACTCAGGAGTCTTTGGACCCTCGTTCTGTTAGTCTGATCTTATGCTGAAGCTGTTTCTTTTGTAATTTCTGGATTTTCTGTTGTCCATTTTTGAGCTGAGACTCATAATGTGGTGTAATATGCCCCTCCTTTGGTCCTTTTTGAGAAGTCGTCCACGCCAAGTCTCTGCGGGTGGCACGAGCCGGAGTAGCTAGTTTGTAATCTTTTGTATCATATTTTTCCATTAATAGAAGGTCTCAAGCTTATATACAAAAAAAAACATAAACATATCATATAAAGTAAAATTGAAAAAAAGAATTTAAACAATTTATTAGTATTATATAAAATAATTTTGAAAAAAATGAAATAAACGATTTTGTTTTTTTTCAAAGAAAGGAGATAAAAAATTGGCATTTTTATTAACGCATTATTCATAAATACTTTTAAAAGGTTGTTTATGGATATTTTCACTCAGGAGAGGTTGTTCATGAATATTTTCGCTAACTATGCCAATGTCACCCATGCTTATGATTATTTATAAATTTCTTACCATTATTATTATTTTTATTTGTATGTTAGTAGTGTTGAATATAAATGTTAATTTTTTAAAATGTTTTTAAAATAAAGTAAAATGAAAAATATAGCTAATTAAGTAGATCTAAAAGTGTTTCATATGCGTAACAATATAAGAAACAACTAAGATAGTATATATTTAGATTTTTTCTTGGAAGTAAGGATTTAAACAAGTCATTAGTATCATGCAATTTTAGAAAAAATGAGATAAATGATCTTGGATTTTCAAAAAAATGAGATAAAGTATAATGACTCTTGTTAGAAATTTTATTAAAATGGCAATTTTCCAATTTTTTCCTTAGTTCGACATTTGACTAGTTTTGATCTCTAGGTCACCAAATTGCTCCAATTGCTCCCAAATCTTATGAGAAGGCATATGGATGATGTTAGAACATAAATTTGTGTTTCAGGGATGCTTTTGGACCTTTAAAATACTTCTACAAATCCTCTTTCAATTCTGGCCAATGCAAGGAACTTTACTAGTAATTTTCCTTTGACTATTATTGGTCTCTAGGTCTCCAATTGGCTCCAATTGGATCCAAATGCCTTCAAATATTCAAGGAAGGTGTATGAATGATATTTGCACTTGATTATTATGTTCAAGGATGATTTATGACCATCAAAAGACTTCTGCAAACTTGTTTACGATTCTGGACAAAGTATGGAATTTAACTAGCAATTTGACGTTCAAATCCCCCCAGGGTAAGTTCTGAAAATGGCTCTCCAAATGCCTCCAAACCTACTCGAAATTATGAACATAGGTATGGGATGTATAATTAAAATTATTTAGGTCTCATGTGCACCATTAATAAGTTATTAATTCTGTTCTAACCTTCTCCCAAACATCAGCAAAAATCACTAATTCGACCCTTGGGGAAATGGCACCAAATCTTCTCCAAATGTAAATAAACTGAGTAAAATGACATCAAATGCTTAAGTACTGAACATGAAACTTGTATAATCCATTAATAACATTCCATTAATCAATAAACCATCAGTATTCTACTTATACTTTCGAATCCATCAACATTACATTACTTCACAACAAGGTAGTGGGGAAATGGCACTGTTCTTTAATTAAAAATGAGATTTACACATTTCTACTGGGAATTTTGACCTGAAACTTTCTGGAGATGAATAAAAAAGTATTTAATTCATATTACAAAATAAATTTGGCATTATAATCTCTCCCAAAGAGTACAATAGCTCAGCAAAAATGCCCTCCCTGAAGGATCAAGAATATGCCACCAAAACTGGAAATGGTTGAAGGAGTGAGCTGCAATAGAAGAAACCATGAGCGGCCCTATAAATTACACCTGCAAATAAATACTCCATTAAAGCTACAAATGAAAGGTCTGAATGAAATTTCCAATTACCAACTTGGATGGGAATCTTTCACCCTCGAAATTGGCTAAGGCAAGAAACTAGTCATCCACTAGCTCTCCCTCTTCACAAATGCAATTGCAAATTTCTCAAATGATCAAAAGATGCTATTATTCTTTGATCATGACTTTTATAAACTTATAATGTCCTTCATGGGTTGAATTCCTTCCAAGAGAATCATGCCAACTCAAGTTGGGAAGAGATTCCAAAGAATGCCACTTGTACAACAATTCCTAGTTTCCCACTTCTACCAAATCACATGTGGAAACATATTAGCTGCCTTAACTCCCTTGAGCGCCCTCTTGGAGGCTAGTTTTAGCCCTGACATATAATATATGTCATATGTCAGCCTTCAGGTTTGATTTGTGTCATAGGTGTCATAGCATATTCATCATTGTTGTCATAGAGTTAGGGAATCTACCCCAAGTGTCCCACTAGCTCCAAATTGCCTCTTCCTCTTCCATGGGAGTTACTCTTCCTCTATATTTAGACCTTGTATGATTCATGCGATGAATAATACCTTGTGAACTCCCCCAAGTATGTTACCATTCACCTTGAATTCGAATTGGTGAGAGAATGATGCCAAGTGTAGTGGGGAAATCTAGCCATATGTGGGTCCCACTTCCTCCATGTCTCTTCATGATCAAATGCCACTTTGATTTTCACTTGTATATATTTATTTATCTCCTTTATTAAATATTTATGCCATTATAATGTTCAAACATCATTTATTATCCCCCTTATTCCAAATCCCAAAGCTTCCACCCCAAACCTAGGAAACTAGTAATTTTCCTCCTTGGCAATTATTTGACCCTTAACATCAATTTGAAAAACTCTAATGAATATGGCCAATGTGATTAGGCCATTGTGACCCAATGCCAAATTTGGGACATGACAAATCCTCCCTTCCCAATATTTCTTGTCCTCAAGAAATTTCAAACATGGGTGTTGAAGAACCTGCTTTTTGTATCATTCTTTGAAGTTGCCATTGAATTTCCCAACCCTGAGTCTTTGAGTTTCCATGAAGATTTTAGAGAGGAAACACCATGCTTGCTGCTGCACTAATTTGATAAAAATCACTTTATTATGTGGTTAATCCATCTCCCATACTTCTTGTGTACCCAAAAAATTTGAAACCAGTGAGATAAAAATTATTCCAGGGTCCCATTGCTTGTATTGCACCCCAACAATTAAGAGTGCTCTCCAACCCACACCATTAGATAAGAGTATTCCTGGATTCCATTTTCTTGTATGCATTCTTCCAAACATCATGAGTACAAAATATATATCATCAAAGTACATAACAACATAATGAAAATGTACATCAAGGAGGTGCTACATCAAAGAATCATGAAAGTGCTTATACCTCCAAGTAAGTAGACCACCATTTTCCAGGTGCATACAAGGATTGAGTGAACAATAAAATCTGATCCAATGACATGGGTGAGTATCCCATGTCCTATAATGCTGCTCCAAAAATATGTAATATGCATCAAAACAGTCAGCCCTGTATTCTTTCATCCAAGGAGTTAATGAAGTTCCTCCAATATCAATTGAACTAAGCAAGGAGCAAGGAAGATCATGAGTCTTCAAGTGACTCAAGTGAACATCATAAGTGTATCCATGAAGATATGTATCATCATAAGGAAATAAAATATTCCGCTGCAAATGTAAATAATGAGTTTCTCTATTAATTTCATCATCAAAGGAGAGGTAGGAGTTTCATACCCCTCATGTGGCACCACTAGAAAAAAACCTTTCACCCAATTTTCATCCCCAATTGATGTGGCTGAAAAAGAAGTAGGGGGTGAGGAATTATGAACCAACCTTAAATCTTTACAACTCTTACCCATCGAAATATTTAATTCATCTTCTCCATAATTGGTTGGTCCAACTATTGCGAGATCATGTGCCTCCTTCAAGACTTTGCAGCTCTCTCCATGAGGCAACTCATAATCCCTCTGAACTAAGACAAGTGCTTGTACTTCTTCTTGTTTGAGTGTAGAATCTTCAAGCACCTGCATATCATCATGTACCTCATGTTCCACCATCACATGAGGTTCCTCCTTTGTGGCATAAATTATTTCATCCATTTCCTTCTTTTCCTTGGAAAGAGAACCATTGCTCATTCTTTTTTCCACGTTGCTTCCAAGTTGACTAACCAACAATTCGAACTCTTGCATGAATTGCCTCCACTTGTCTTCAAGGGATGATTTCAGTAATTTTATAAACTCCTAATTCTCCTATAAGGTTCCTTTCTCATCCTTACTCATGGTGACCAAGGAATGCACTTCTTCTCCTACTTCTTCCCTTTCACCAAAGGACATCCAGTTTCAGTTTCTAAGGGTGGTGGCTTATTTATTTGAATCCTGGTCTTCATTAATGTTCTACCACATCAGGTGTAAAGACCATGATCTGATACCACTGTAATGACCCTTTTTAGGAATTTTATTAAAATGGCAATTTTCCAATTTTTTCCCTAGTTCGACCTTTGACTAGTTTTGATCTCTAGGTCACCAAATTGCTCAAATTGCTCCAAAATATTCTGAGAAGGTATATGGATGATGTTAGAACATAAATATTTGTTTCAAGGATGCTTTTAGAACTTTAAAATACTTCTGCAAATCCTCTTTCAATTCTGGCCAATGTAGGGAACTTTACTAGTAATTTCCCTTTGACTATTATTAGTCTCTAGGTCTCCAATTGGCTCCAAATGCCTTCAAATCTTCAAGGAAGGTGTATGAATGATATTTGTACTTGATTATTATTTTAAAGGATGATTTATGACCATCAAAATAATTTTTCAAACTTGTTTAAGATTCTGGACAAAGTATGGAATTTAACTAGCAATTTGAGGTTCAAATCCCACTAGGGTAAGTTCTGGAAATGGCTCTCCAAATGCCTCCAAACCTTCTCGAAATTATGAACAGTGTTAAATTTTGAGCATTAATTCACAATAATCTAGGATCTTCACTGAGAGAATAACATGTACAGTATATTAATGCATAACAATCACAATAAGCATCACAAGCATCACAAGAATCAAAAGCATGAGAGACAAGAGACACAGAGTTTCTGTGGGGAAAACCCTAAGGTGAAAAACCCCACAAATTCCTCAGAGATAGAGAGAGAAATGGCTCAACCAAAGTATAACCAAAATACACTGAGATAGTCTCCTAGTAGCAGATGATCCTCCTCCTCACTAGTGCGCCACTTTCTGAGTGAGAAAGATATAACTTTCCGAATGATCTAAATAGAGATCACCTGATCTCTATTTATACTAAACTATTTTCCCATTGACCTTATGGGGCCGAATTGTCTAGCTAGGTACATCCACATTATAATATATATATTTCAGGGCCGACCCCACACATGGTGGTCTAATAACCCATCGGAAAGTACACACACTTGCGACACTTGTCAATCCACATGACGACACTTCCTTATAGAGGAATAACACATCTCTAATAAGGGTACAATAAATATATATGAAATACATAGATGAAATACATTCTGTAGTTACATATACATCAACACTCCCTCTTAACTAGGAAGGTATTTCTCGACACAGATCTGCTAGACAATTCTTCTTCTCGGGATCATCGTCATTTCCATTGTCAGTGCTGATGCTATCTCAACCAATCTCTGACTCTACTCGTCATAGGAAGTTCTACAGAGCTAGTCCTTTTCAATACTGGATGTAGGCCCACCACCTGCAGGTCTTCGTCATCACTGACCATACTATGGAATCCTCAAGACTTATTACGTGCGTCACAAAACCTCGAAAGAGCATCCTAGGCTGTTACGAGCACACAACTCTACCTATAGGATCTCCCAAGGCCATATTATATGTGACCTCACCACAAAACCTTGCAAGAGCATCCTAGGATGTTAGGAGCACATAGCTCTACCTATAGGATCTCCCAGGGATAGATTATATGTGGTAACCACAAAACCTCGCAAGAGCATCCCAGGCTGTTAGGAGCACACAGCTCTACCTATAGGATCTCCCAGGGACAGATTATATGTGGTCACCACAAAACCTCACAAGAGCATCCCAGGTTGTTACGAGCACACAGCTCTACCTATAGGATCTCCCAGGGACAGATTATATGTGGTCATGGCAAAACCTCGCAAGAGCATCCCAGGACTTATTACGGGCACACAACCCAACCTATCGGATCTCCCAGGGACATATTATATGCCATAGGACAAAACCTCGAAAGAGCATCTACCAGATATCCCAGGGCCAGATTATATGCCATAGGAAAAACCTCAAAAGACTATCTGCATATCTCCCAGGGCCAAATTATATGTCCTCCCAGAGCAAAACCTCGAAAGAGCATTTTCCAGATATCCCAGGGCCAAATTATATGCCATAGGCAAAACCTCGAAAGACTATCTGCAAATCTCTCAGGGCCAAGTTATATGCTCATCTGCACAACCTGATCCACGTCCATAGAGTATCAACCTGATACTCACCATACATCATCTTGATGTACACATGATCATCCTGATCATCATCACTGCAACATCCTGCTGCATGTCATCTGGAGCAACATCCTGAAGCTCGTCATCCATGATCATCCTGATCATACAATGCATCTACCCGATGCATACTAAGTATCTACCTGATACATATCATCATACATGATCCACCTGATCATACAATGTATCCACCTGATACAAGTACAAATACATGATACATATCACCATACATGATCCACCTGATCATACAATGTATCCTCCTGATACATGTATAGATACATGGTCCAAGCATCCAACATGATGCATATACAAAAATACATACACATGATCCAACCGATCATATCCAACATCCAACGTGATGCGTACATACATATAAATGATCCGGCTGATCATATCCAGCATCCAACATGATGCGTACATACATATATAAATGATCCAACTGATCATATCCAGCATCCAACATGATGCATACATACATACATAAAAATGATCCAACTGATCATATCCAGCATCCAACATGATGCATACATACATACATGAGAATGATCCAACTGATTATACAAAGCAAAAACCAGAACATCATCCTGATGCTCATCATCCAGCGCTTACATCCATAGCCATGTGAAGGATACTCCTTCCAACATGCTTGGAATGGATTCAACAAATGTTTCCATCACTTCTTCCTCGAAGTGTCATCAATCTGAAGAACACCAAGCCTCTCTCTGAAGTACTCGAACTTCACCTTGGCTAGTGGCATCGTCAGCACATCTGCAATCTGCTCGTCCGTCGCAACATACAGGAGCTTCACAGCTCCTCTCTGCACCATATCCCTGATATAGTGATATTTGATCTCTATGTGTCTCGACCTGTCATGAAACACTGGGTTCTCGGATAGTTTCACACAACTCTGGTTATCATAGAAGATATCAGTAGCATCCAACGGGAGATCAAATAACTCAGACAGTAGCTTCTGTAACCATACTGCCTCACAACTAGCTGAACAGGTTGCAACATACTCTGCCTCATCTATACTCAGTTCTACGCAGGACTGCTTCCTGTTAAACCAAGAGATCACACCTGATCCCATACTGAAGCAACACCCAGATGTACTCTTCCTATCTGCAACACTGCCATCCCAATCTGAATCAACATAACCCTGCAGGTTAAACTTTTGATTCGCTTCATACTTGAGCCCATAATCCACTGTACCCTTCAGGTACCTCAGAACATGCTTTACATCAACCAAGTGAACACTCCTTGGATCTGTCAGGAACTGACTCAATGTGTTCACCGCAAAGCAAATATCTGGTCTCATGTTCGTCAGGTACATCAAGGACCCAATCATCTGACGATACATAGAGACATCAACCGGCTCAGATGAAGCATCACATAGAAGCTTCAGATTCGATGCCATAGGTGTGGCCATGGCCTTACAATCCATCATCCCGAATCTCTTCAGGATATCTACTGTGTACTTCCCTTGACCAAGGAAGATCCCACCTGCACTCTGCCACACCTCCATACCTAGGAAATAATGCATCATTCCCAAATCTTTCATATCGAACTCAGCAACAAGCTTCCTCTTCATATCTGCAATCAATCTATCATCTCCTGTTACAAATAATTCATCCACATATAGGAGTAGAATCACAGGATTCCCTTCCTCAACCTTGTAATAAAGGTTGGAATCTGCTTTACTCTTGGTAAAGCCCAAACTAGATAGGAAACTGTCCATCCTACCATACCAAGTTCTGGGAGCTTGTTTCAAGCCATACAAGGCTTTCTTCAATCTGCACACATATGACTCCCTGTCATGTATTTCAAAACCGAGTGGCTGCTCCACATATACTTCCTCTTCAACTACACCATTCAAGAAAGCAGTCTTGACATCCATCTGGTGTATTTTCCATTTCATTGCTGCAGCTAGGGCATGTATTGTTCTGATGGAAGTATACCTGGCTATAGGTGCAAAAGTTTCTTCATAATCTATTCCCTCTTTCTGAGAGAAGCCACAAGTTACGAATCTTGCTTTGTATTTTTCTACACTGCCATCTGCAGCATGCTTGATTTTGTAGATCCATTTGGAAGTCACAACAGACTTCTCTTTAGGTCTTGGGACAACATCCCAAACATCATTCTTCATTATTGGTTGGTATTACTCAACCATGGCATCCTTCCATTATTTCTTTTCCACTGCTTCTTCATAACTGGAAGGCTCTTTGTTCATAATGTCACAGAGTAAAGCAACATAGCTGGTATGTGATCTGGTTGTCTTCTTTGCTCTGTGTTCTTCTTCTAGAATGCCAAATCTTTCTGCATCTTGAATGAGCTCTCTAGCCCATGCAGGTTTCCTCTTGTGAGACTTATCCTCACGGGGTGGATCTACAGGTTCTTGTGGATCTTCAAACTCACTAACAACTTCTGGAACTGCTTCAGTCATGGTAGTGTCTTGAAATCTAGTTTCCTTAGGTTCTTCATAAACTTCGATAGGTGCCTTCCTTGATTTGGTGAATGTTGAGTTTTCATCAAATGTTACATCCCTGTTGACATCAGTCTTCTTGAACCTTGGAAAGTATATTTGGTAAGCCTTTGAGCTTTCACTGTAACCCACAAAGATACCCTTCTTTCCTGAAGGATCTAGTTTAGTCCCCTTTTCCTTTGGGACATGAGTGTATACTGGACAACCAAATATTCTGAGATGGCTGACTTCAGGTTTCTTACCAGAGAAGACCTCTTCTGGTGTCTTGTTGTCCAATATCTTGTGGGGTGTTCTGTTCTGCACATATACAGCTGTTCTAGCTGCTTCTGCCCATAGATGCATAGGTAGGTCCTGGTCATGCAGCATTGCCCTTGCTGCTTCCATGATAGTTCTGTTCTTCCTTTCTGCAACTCCATTTTGTTGAGGATTATAAGGAGTAGTCAACTCCCTCTTAATCCCTGAATCACTACAAAGCTTCTTGAAGTCACCTGAGGTGAATTCTCCACCATTGTCGGATCTGAATGTTTTGATCTTCTTGTCAGTTTGATTCTCCATCAAGGTTTTGAATTCCTCGAACTTATCAAACACCTCATCTTTGTTCTTCAAGAAGTATACCCAAGTATTCCTGGAGAAGTCATCAATAAATGAGACATAGTAAACATACCCACTAAGAGAACTAGATGACATAGGACCACATACATTTGAGTGGATGATTTCCAGGATATCTTTGGCCTTGCTTTCATTGCTTGGGAAATCCTTCTTAATCTTCTTACCTTTTGCACATCCTTTGCAAATACCTTCATGTTTGGTCTTGATTTCAGGAAGACCTTCTACAGCCTTGCTTGCAATTGGAAGTGCCCTATAGTGCATATGAGCAAGTCTTCTATGCCAAAGTTCACTTGGCTCCATGGATTCATGCACCATGGCATGTTCAGGTTGTCCCTTCAATTTATACAATCCTCCCTCTTGCTCTCCAATCACTACTGCATCATCTATGGTCTTTCCCTTTGGCCACATTAGGACTTGGCCATCCAAAAATGCAACCCTCATACCTTTTGCATCCAATGCAGAGATGGAGAGTAAGTTCTTCTTGAGCCTAGGTACATAAAGGACTTCTTTCATCTTCAAATATTTTCCAGAATCTAGGTTGTAGGAGGCTTCACCACTTCCTTTGATTGGGTATTGATAATCATCCCCAAGTTTCACCTTATGGGGTGATTCATGTTCAGATAGATTGACAAAAGATTCCTTAAACCCAGTCATGTGTTTGGAAGCCCCACTATCAATCAACCAATCATTACAACCATGGGAGATAGTACCTGTGAGAGCAGAGATTAGAACATACTCTTCTTCACTTGATGAGTCATCATCACTTTCTGCCCTAGCCTTCTTCTTTGGAGGTTCATCATCCTCGGCAGCATGAGCATGGAGCTTTCTTTTGCTGCCCTTCTTCTTCTTCTTGCTGAAGTTGTTGTTATTATCCCTTTTGTTCTTGGGACAATCTGAAGCAAAGTGACGCTTCTCATTGCATGTGAAGCATCTTAGATCCTTCTTATTCTTTTGATAGGATCTTTTGTAGCGAGAGTGCTCCTTCTTGGGTTTGCTTCTTTTGGTGTGAGTTGCGAGAGCTTGATCTTCACCTCCCATCTTTTCCTCACGAGCTACAAGTCTAGCTTCTTCTTGAGAGAATTCCTCCCATAGTTTACTGAAAGAGATCAATTTCTTTCTTGCACAGATTCCTTGAATAAATGAGTCCCATGACCTAGGTAGGCCATTCAGAGTGGTCATAACAACTTCACCATTGTCCACTACTTCATCCACAGCTTCAAGTTGCTCCTTTTCTGAGAGACCTTGGATAAGTAAGATTGAATGGTTTCTCCATCCAACATCTTGACCCCTTTCAATTGATTCCGCAGAGTCATCTTCCGATTTATGTTCTTCCCTTCAAATAGCTTGGTCAAAGAGTCAAACATCTCCTTGGGTGTCTTTAGAGAAGACACATGGGGTATGAGATGGTCTTTGATAGAATCAACAATGATTCCCTTTGCCTTGACCAAGTTCTTCTTATGCAATACCTTGGCCTCTTCATCCTCTGGGATAGGGATGTCTTCTTTTATATATGAGTCCAACTCATTCTCTTCCAGGATTAACCCAATCCTATACTTCCAAGCTCGGAAGTTATCAGCCCCTTCAAGCTTATCCTCAATCTTGGTGTGGTGAGACATCTTAAAGAGTACTTCAAATGGAAATAGAAAATATTTAGGTCTTACCACTTGAAATGCTGAAAACTGGATCTGGTCCTAGATTAGGGTTTGTCGGAAAAACCCTAAAAATTCAAAATGTGAATTTCAAATTTATGAAAGGATAGAAAGATGCGCCTTGATGAGCTGATCATCCTAGTGCATTCAGAATTTGAGATCAACAAAGTTTTACCCTTTATATTTGTCTTTTTGTCCTCCCGGGTTCACTAGGGAGAGCCCTGAATTAGGGTTTGAGTTTCCCGGAGATCTACCCAGCCAAAAATCTCGATCCAAAGCTGTAAACTTCGATTTTTGCAAGGAGCTTCCAGCTGTGTCTTCCGATTCCAGAAATTCCTATTTTTGTGGAAACCCTAATATTTAGGGCCAAATCTGAAAATGCTCAGAATTGAATTCTGATTGGACATATAGATTCTCCTTGATGAGTAGAGTCTATCTAATATACTGATTTTCCAAAAACTGTGGAGAGAAACCCAATAAACAAGAAACTCAAGTTTTCGTCACTACAAAATGTCTTCTTCTCAGGTTAGCTCTGATACCATGTTAAATTTTGAGCATTAATTCACAGTACTCTAGGATCTTCACTGAGAGAATAAAATGTACAGTATATCAATGCATAACAATCACAATAAGCATGATAAGCATCACAAGAATCAAAAGCATGAGAGACAAGAGACACATAGTTTCTGTGGGGAAAACCCTAAGGTGAAAAACCCCACAACTTCCTCAGAGATAGAGAGAGCAATGGCTCAACCAAAGTACAACGAAAATACACTGAGATAGTCTCCTAGTAGCAGATGATCCTCCTCCTCACTAGTGCGCCACTTTTTCAGTGAGAGAGATATAACTTTCCGAATGATCTAAATAGAGATCACCTGATCTCTATTTATACTAACCTGTTTGCCCAATGACCTTATGGGGCCGACTTGTCTAGCTAGGTACATCCACATTATAATATATATATTTCGGGGCCGAATCCACACATGGTGGTCTAATAACCCATTGGCAAGTACACACACTTGCGACACTTGTCAATCCACATGACGACACTTCCTTATAGAGGAATAACACATCTCTAATAAGGGTACAATAAATATATATGAAATACCTAGATGAAATACATTCCACAGTTACATATACATCAACAAATAGAGGTATGGGATGTATAATGAACATTATTTAGGTCTCATGTACACCATTAATAAGTTATTAAGTCTTTTCTAACCTTCTCCCAAATAGCAACAAAATTCACTAATTCGACCCTTGGGGAAATGGCACCAAATCTTCTCCAAATGTAAATAAACTGAGTAAAATGACTTCAAATGCTTAAGTACTGAACATGAAACTTGTATAATCAATTAATAAAATTTCATTCATCAATAAACCATCAGTATTCTACTTATCCATTCGAATCCATCAACATTACATTGGTTCACAACAAGGTAGTGGGGAAATGACACTGTTCTTCAATTAAAAATGAGATTTACACATTTCTACTTGGAATTTCGACCTGAAACTTTCTGGAGATGAATAAAAAATTATTTAATTCATATTACAAAATAAATGGGGCATTAGAATCTCCCCCAAAGAGTACAATAGCTCACCAAAAACGCCTCTCTCAAGGATCAAGAATATGCCACAAAAACTGGAAATCGTTGAAGGAGTGAGCTGCAGTAGAAGAAACCATGAGCTGCCCTATAGCTTAAACCTACAAATAAAGACTCCATTAAAGCTCCAAATGAAAGGTCTGAATGAACTTTCCAATTACTAACTTGGATGGGAATCTTTCACCCTCGAAATTGGCTAAGGCAAGAAACTAGTCATCCACTAGCTCTCCCTCTTCACAAATGCAATTGCAAATTTCTCAAATGATCAAAAGCTACTATTATTCTTTTTTCATGAATTTTATAAACTTCTAATGTCCTCCATGGGTTGAATTCCTTCCAAGAGACTCATGACAACTTAAGTTGGGAAGAGATTCCAAAAAAATGCCACTTGTACAACAATTCCTAGTTTCCCACTTCCACCAAATCACATGTGGAAGCATCTTAGATGCCCTAACCCCCTTGAGCGCCCTCTTGGAGGCTATTTTTAGCCCTAATATGTAATATATGTCATATTTCATCCTTCAGGTCTTATTTGTGTCATAGGTGTCATAGCATCTTCATCATTGTTGTCATAGAGCTAGGGAATCTACCCCAAGTGTCCCACTAGCTCCAAATTGCCTCTTCCTCTTCCATGGGAGTTACTCTTCCTCTATATTTCGACCTTGGATGAGTCATGCCAAGAATAATACATTTTTAACTCCCCCAATTATGTTACCATTCACCTTGAATTCGAATTGGTGAGAGAATGATGCCAAGTGTAGTGGGGAAATCTAGCCATATGTGGGTCCCACTTCCTCCATGTGTCTTCATGATCAAATGCCACTTTTATTTTCACTTGTATATATTTATTTATCTCATTTATTAAATATTTATTCCATTCTAATGTTCAAACATCATTTATTATCCCCCTTATTGCAAATCCCAAAGCTTCCACCCCAAACCTAGGAAACTAGTAATTTTCCTCCTTGGCAATTATTTGACCCTTAACATCAATTTAACAAACTCTAATGAATATGGCCAATGTGATTAGGACATTGTGACCCAATGCCAAATTTGGGACATGACAAATCCTCCCTTCCCAATATTGCTTGTCCTCAAGCAATTTCAAACATGGGTGTTGAAGAACCTGCTTTCTATATAATTCTTTGAAGTTGCCATTGAATTTCCCAACCTTGAGTCTTTGAGTTTCCATGAATATTTTAGAGAGGAACCACTATGCTTGCTGCTGCACTACTCTGATAAAAATCACTTTATTATGTGGTGAATCCATTTCCCATACTGCTTGTTTCCCCAAAATTTTTGAAACCAATGAGATAAAAATTATTCCAGGGTCCCATTGCTTGTATTGCACCCCAACAATTAAGAGTGCTCTCCAACCCACACCTTTAGATACGAGTATTCTTGGATCCCATTTTCTTGTATGCATTCTTCCAAACATCACGAGTACAAAATATATATCATCAAAGCTCATAACAACATAATTAAAATGTAGATTAAGGAGGTGCTACATCAAAGAATCATGAAAGTGCTTATACCTCCAAGTAAGTAGACAACCATTTTCCAGGTGCATACAATGATTGAGTGAACAATCAAATCTGATCCAATGACATGGGTGAGTATCCCATGTCCTATAATGCTGCTCCAAAAATATGTAAGATGCATCAAAACAGTCAGCCCTGTATTCTTTCATCCAAGTAGTTAATGAAGTTCCTCCAATATCAATTGAACTAAGCAAGGAGCAAGGAAGATCATGAGTCTTCAAGTGACTCAAGTGAACATCATAAGTGTATCCATGAAGATATTTATCATCATAAGGAAATAAAATATTCTGCTTCAAATTTAAATAATGAGTTTCTCTATTCATGTCATCATCAAAGGAGAGGTAGGAGTTTCATACCCCTCATGTGGCACCACTAGAAAAAAACCTTTCACCCAATTTTCATCCCCGATTGATGCGGCTGAAAAAGAAGTATGGGGTGAGGAATTATGAACCAACCTTAAATCTTTACAACTCTTACCCATCAAAATATTTAGTTCATCTTCTCCATAATTGGTTGGTCCAACTGTTGCAAGATCATGTGCGTTCTTCAAAACTTTGCAACTCTCTCCATGAGGCAACTCATAATCCCTCTAAACAAAGACAAGTGCTTGTCCTTCTTCTTGTTTGAGTGTAGAATATTCAAGCACCTGCATATCATCATGTACATCATGTTCCACCATTACATGAGGTTCCTCCTTTGTGGCATAAATTATTTCATCCATTTCCTTCTTTTCTTTGGAAAGAGAACCATTGCTCATTCTTTTTTCCGCGTTAGGCTTCCAAGTTGACTAACCAACAATTCGAACTCTTGCATGAATTGCCTCCACTTGTCTTCAAGGGATGATTTCAGTAATTTTCTAAACTTCTCATTCTCCTCTAAGGTTCCTTTCTCATCCTTACTCATGGTGACCAAGGAATGCACTTCTTCTCCTACTTCTTCCCTTTCACCAAAGTACATCCAGTTTCAGTTTCTAAGGGTGGTGGCTTATTTCTTTGACTCCTGGTATTCATTAATGTTCTACCACATCAGGTTTCAAGACCATGATATGATACCACTATAATGACCCTTGTTAGGAATTTGATTAAAATGGCAATTTTCCAATTTTTTCCCTAGTTCGACCCTTGACTAGTTTTGATCTCTAGGTCACCAAATTGCTCCAATTGCTCCCAAAATATTCTGAGAAGGTATATGGATGATGTTAGAAAATAAATATTTGTTTCAGGGATGATTTTGGAACTTTAAAATACTTTTGCAAATTCTCTTTCAATTCTGGCCAATGTAGGGAACTTTACTAATAATTTTCCTTTGACTATTATTGGTCTCTAGGTCTCCAATTGGCTCCAAATGCCTTCAAATATTCAAGGAAGGTGTATGCATGATATTTGTACTTGATTATTATGTTAAATGATGATTTATGACCATCAAAAGACTTCTGCAAACTTGTTTAAGATTCTGGACAAAGTATGGAGATTAATTAGCAATTTGAGGTTCAAATCCCCCCAGGGTAAGTTCTGAAAATGGCTCTCCAAATGCCTCGAAACCTACTCGAAATTTTGAACAGAGGTATGGGATGTATAAGGAACATTATTTAGGTCTCATGTGCACCATTAATCAGTTATTAATTCTGTTCTAACCTTCCCCCAAACAACAACAAAAATCACTAATTCGACCCTTATGGAAATGGCACCAAATCTTCTCCAAATGTAAATAAACTGAGTAAAATGACTTCAAATGCTTAAGTACTGAACATGAAACTTGTATAGTCCATTAATAAAATTCCTGTAGTCTACTTATCCATTTGAATCCATCAACATTACATTGGTTCACAACAAGGTAGTGGGGAAATGACACTGTTCTTTCATTTAAAATGAGATTTACACATTTCTACTTGGAATTTCGACCTGAAACTTTCTGGCGATGAATAAAAAGGTATTTAATTCATACTACAAAATAAATGGGGCATTAGAATCTCCCCCAAAGAGTACAATAGCTCACCAAAAATGCCCTCCCTCAAGGATCAAGAATATGCCACCGAAACTAGAAATGGTTGAAGGAGTGAGCTGCAATAGAAGAAACCATGAGATGCCCTGTAGCTTGCACCTGAAAATAAAGACTCCATTAAATCTCCAAATGAAAGTTCTGAATGGCCTTTTCAATTACCAACTTGGATGGGAATCTTTCACCCTCAAAATTGGCTAAGGCAAGAAACTAGTCATCCACTAGCTCTCCCTCTTCACAAATGCAATTACAAATTTCTCAAATGATAAAAAGCTGCTATTCTTATTTGTTCATGAATTTTATAAAATTTTAATGTTTTCCATGGGTCGAATTCCTTCCAAGAGACTCATGCCAACTCAACTTGGGAAGAGATTCCAAAGAATGCCACTTGTATAACAATTCCTAGTTTCCCACTTCCACCAAATCACATGTGGAAGTATCTTAGCTTCCCTAACTCCCTTGAGCGCCCTCTTGGAGGATATTTTTAGCCCTGACATGTCATATATGTCATATGTCATCCTTCAGGTATGATTTGTGTCATAGGTGTCATAGCATCTTCATCATTGTTGTCATAGAGCTAGGGAATCTACCCCAAGTGTCCCAGTAGCTCCAAATTGCATCTTCCTCTTCCATGGAAGTTCCTCTTCCTCTATATTTCTACCTTGGATGAGTCATGCCATGAATAATACCTTTCGAACTCCCCCAAGTATGTTACCATTCACCTTGAATTCGAATTGGTGAGAGAATGATGCCAAGTGTAGTGGGGAAATCTAGCCATATGTGGGTCCCACTTCCTCCATGTGTCTTCATGATCAAATGCCACTTTTATTTTCACTTGTATATATTTATTTATCTCCTTTATTAAATATTTATTCCATTCTAATGTTCAAACATCATTTATTATCCCCCTTATTCCAAATCCCAAAGCTTCCACCCCAAACCTAGGAAACTAGTAATTTTCCTCCTTGACAATTATTTGATCCTCAACATCAATTTGACAAACTCTAATGAATATGGCCAATGTGATTAGGACATTGTGACCCAATGCCAAATTTGGGACATGACATAAAGGATTTTGATTTTTTTATTTATTAAAATAATAAAAAATACTTTCATGTTATAGATGATTTCACTCAACATATTTTCAAGAAAATTGTTCATAAATAATTTCAGTAACATATTTTTGATAGGTTGTTCATGGATATTTCCACCCATGGTTATTACGCTGATGTAACTCATGCTTATTATAATAACATTATCTATCATATCCATCTAAAAGTGATATTTTCTATTTGTCATTTTTGCAATCTAAAAGTATGTTTCTACTCATTTTTCTTAGTTTATTTTGGATTGTGTTACTCATTTTTCTTTTTAATTGTGTTATGTTTTGAAAATAGTGTTTACTAATTTATTTAACACAAAAAATTCAATGTAGTTCGTGACATACCGTATTTTTAAAAACTTTAGTAGCTTAGACATATTTTATTGTATGTGTTTTTCGGAGAAATATTTTTTTGGTAAATGATATTTTTTTAGAGTTATTATTTAGATTCAGGAAACTTATTCTATATATTAATAGTTAATGTTTATGATATACTTGAGTAGTCTAAATGTCATATGATTTGGATTACAATCATCAACATTTGTTTATACAATTTTTTATTTAATTACAATTTTTATTGTTGAAATTCAACTTTTTAATGTATAAATGGATTAAACACCCTTAAATACCCATATGCACCACGATTGTGCAATCTCAATAATCAATATATGCAATTCCAACAACTCTTCTAAATTTCTAGCTGGATTTTGGACAAAAATGATCATACACATATGATAAGAAAATATAGAAATCATAGCATGTTTAAGCTACTGCTATACTTAACATATTATAATTCTGACATAGACCAAGATCATCAAATTGTGGTGGTTACCATTGGACCCATTAGTGAGTGGCTCCATTAATGGTGGCCATTATAATGACAATGATAATAATGATGTTGTTGATGACTAATGATCATGATGTTGATGGTGATGAAAGTCGTCACTAGAGTTTCATTATTATACTCATAAATAGAATCATTATTATCATCCTTATCCCCTTCGGGAGAGTGATCAACACAATGATAAGGATACAAATGATGGTGATGATAATTGTTATAATATTTCAATAAAGGCATGTATCTAGACATCCATTTTGTATCTTTTTTTCTCCTTGGAAATACGAGGGCCAACATTAGGTGTTTCAGTTTCCATGGACAAGCACATGGATATATTTTTATTGATGACTATCAATATTGAAACATAATAGTTGGCGTGTGTTGGGCATTAGGTGGACATGAAACTATAACATAGAAACAGGAACAAACACAGTCTCTAATTAAGTGAGTTGATTAAATATTCTAAAAATTATACCCCTAACCAATTTATTTATAGGATTAAGCATATCAATTTTATCATTGACCCAATATTAAGATATATATACGATAATAAAACTCATAAATTGAACTACTATAACAACAATATCAATGAAAGTGATAATTGAAATAAAAACCAATAACATTAACATGACCACAACTTATATTCTTTTACCAATGTATCCATAACACAATCACACAATCCTATAATAACACAAGATATAAATGTGGAAACTTGAGTAGTAGGTGGAAATCCATTAATGAAAAAAAGGTAGAGGTTGTACTTATCTTGAAATTGACAGTATAAGATACGACCATGAACACCTCGAATTATACTTGATAGTTTTTAGTTTGCAAGTCATAAAATTAGTATACAAAGGAGTGTAACTAATTCTTAATGATTTCCTCTACTTATAAGCGAGGGGTCTCTTGACATGGTTAGATTTAATCATTAGGTAACATGGTTAACATTTATCATTACATCGAGAAACCCCTTTATCAACTTGTTTGATCAACTAATTTCCATTACATTACATTGCTTGATAAACACAACTATTAATTACAAAAAGTAGTGTGTTCACACCCAAGACCATCATACCCTAGAGTGATTGGTACGTTGTTAGCTACTAAGCTTAGTTTGATTAGAAACTATATTTTTCTATCCATTAAAGCTATTATATGTGATGTTGACTCTTCCTTGTGATGTTTTGTGGCCACTGTCCAATTACATTCTTCTTTGTTGATAGTTTCTCCCCAAATTATTTCAACTCCTTCTTTAAATATTTATTTATTGACCTTTCCATTAGGAGGTAGAAGTATTTGATGACAATACCATCTATAATTGGGCCAAATTTTCTTTCCTCTATCTAATGAAGGAAATCCTATCACCCCATAGTTATATATACTCATTACCTCAACCTTTGTCCAATAAAGACTTCTCCTATAGGACATGTCATAATCTCTATGCATCTTCTTTGGTTGCAACCTAAAATAGTCAATTGGACAACTTCTTATTCCCTTTGACATCTACAAATACTACTACCCCCATTTGTGGTGGTAAATTGGAGACTTATTGTAACTCTTGCACAATACTTTCTTTATGTTGATTAAGATCATATTCAAGTATACTCTTTTTATATTTCATGGTTTGTAATCAATGTCTAACATATTTGAAGCTATCAACCACATACTTATTGGGTTTTACTTTGTCTTGTTTCATGTGGAGATATCCCAACCAATATATATGGTCCTCAAGCTTTCATTGAGATTTTATTATCTCCCTAAAAAGAATACGGGTTAACTCGTTCTATGGCTATGCTTAATCATAGATTTTGTATTTCCTCCTCAAATATTTTGGGCCACATGTCCTTTATATGGTTCATGAAGATTGACTTGGCTATGATCCACATAACTCTATGCTTGCTTCTATGTGAGGCATGTCACCCTTGCAACACAACAAATTATTTAGAGTGAAACATCCTTTGAATAATTGGGATTATAGACACATGCACTAGTGTCTTATGTGCAGGACCTCTTTTATCTTGTATTGAGGTGCTTTTGCGCTAATTAGATCATATCATTTAAGATTCATCATGTTTCATATCAACTCTCAATATCATAATATATATGTATATATATATATATATTATCATATTGCTCATGTTCGCAATGTGGAGATCGCTCCTTTTATGTGTATCCACCTCTATAAAGATTACAACCATTTAGAAATAATGGTGCAATATGTACTTGAGCACACCTAACATTTTCAACAATTGTTTTACCTCTTTGCAACTCATGAATAAATTTTGACTGGTAAGAACTTGTAGAGTCCCTCAAGTCACCTCAAGTCTTGAGACTTAGGGTCCTCGACCCCCCAAATTTTTATTTTAAATCATCATCAACTAAGCTTTGCTTCTTGTGGGTCACTCTTTAATGCATTTGATGTTTTCATAGGATTATGAGTTATCAACTACCCTTTTAAGTGAAAAAATGCTTGAATGTTGATGTTATGTATTGCTTATCCCTTATGCTCTTGATTGCATGTTGTTTGATTCTTTATGTCAAGTGAAATCCTAATTTGATTTTTGGTCTCAATTTTAATTTCCTCTTTATTATTTCTTTCATGAGGATTACATTTTAATAATATTCACATTGCTTATGCTTATTTATTGGATATGTTTAAATGCCATGCATGTGTAGGTTGCATAAGCATCATTATCATCATATTGATAATTTGGAAGCAATCTATTGATTGGATATGTTTCAATGCCATGCATGTGCAGGTTGTGTAGGAATCATTATCATAAATTTCCAATATGGAATCAATCTTACCAACTTGCAATCAATGATCATTCCAGAAAATCATAAAATTCCAAATTTTGAATTGACAAGTTGAGGAGCGGGTAAAGTTATGTGGTGGTGATGTAATTAGCAACAAGATAATTATTGATAGAGATTTGCACTTGTTTAAAGTAATTTGTCATGTGAGAGGGAACACAAGTAATGCATACACATTTTTTCCACTAACTTCATAGTACATTTAGCAAGCCAAGATCACCTATAGGTGTCCCTCACATTTGTGTCCAATGATAAATTGATTATGTCATTGAAGGCCAATAAAAAACACAAAAGGATTGATATATGAAAGGGAAATGTGGGTGAAATATTGATAATGAGCATATAAATACTTAACAAGCCAAGATCACCTATAGGTGTCCCTCACATTGGCATCCAGTGCTAAATTGATTATATCTTTGAATGAGGCCAATCAAAAGCATGAAAGGACTGATATATGGAAGGGAAATGTGAGTGAAATATTGATCATGAGCATATAAATACCACTCAGAACTCTTCAATGATTCTTAGCATCATTTATTATCACAAATATCTCTCACGTAGATTTTGAAGCATGATGGAGGACTTTAATGGCATTTTCTCTCTTAACTCATTTGATGTCTAGGTCTACATTTATCATGACACAATAAATCATTGTGAAATGGATTGGAATGCATTAGTAAGGTGGAACATAAATAATATACGATGATGATCACATGGAGAGTTGTGTATTTCAATGAAACAAATTTTTGTGCCAAGGATGGAGTTTATTCTCTGAGGTCTGTTTGCACCTAAATTTGTGGTCAGGTCAAATTGAATATGGGAATGCTAGAAGGAGTTATAATGATGTTTTTGGGGTATACAAGTTATATGAAACTAATGGAATTATATATTGAACACCACAATTACAAAAAGAAATTGAAAAATATTTCCCATCAAACAAGCTAGTTTCACTTTGCATTTTATAAAAGGCATTATGCATAATTCAAAATAGGGCATTTGAGTAATTGTTGGTTGTCTCCTATATTCCTCGATTCTAATAGATCAAGAATCCAATATTAGGTGAATGCGATAACATTTATAAAGCTAAAAAACCAAGAGGATTTGTGCATGCTAATTTTAATTAGTGTGGACACTTCATTAAATGATCTTTTGCTCTGATTTTTGGCATAGATAATAAGATTTGATGTCTCCCACCAATTATAAAGCCTTCATAGGTAATGGTGGGGCTAGAATCCAGGTGGATGTGAAGATTTTTTACCATGAAAGCTAATAATCTAAAAGAAAATGACAAATCTCATTGATTTTCTGAAATCCATGATCTATTCATAAAAGTCTTAATTTGTAGTTAGCTTATGACTTAAGGTTCTTAAAATATAAATGGTTATTTCATAAGTCTCTCTTTGAAAATTTGGCCAACCCAAGCTAATAATTGACTTGGGAAGCTTGCTAACCCCCTAAGCCAGTAATTATTGCAAGGAAAGCTAAATTGTTGACCTCTAGGGTTAGGAATCCTCCTAGGCACTACAAGGAAAAGGCCCTGTAGAGAAGGTTATAGCGGAGTTTTTTAGTGTTACAAGATTGGTCAAAATTGTCAAAACAAACCTCTGCTACAACCTCTTGCAATGGTACTGGATGTTTTAGCGGAGGTTTTTATAGAAATTTATTATAACTTAAAAAGGCTCAGGGATTGAAGGCTTTTGTGGAGGTTTTTTTACTAGTGCGCTTTATTCAACCAAATGCACTAGTGTGCCTTCACCAAAGAGGAGGATGGTGAGGTTTTTTAACTAGTGCGCTTTATTGCGCCTTCACCATAAAATAATACAGGTGCACCTTCACCATAGAAGAGCACCGGTGCGCCTTCACGAAAGAGGATCATTGGCACTAGTGTGCCTTCACCAAATAGGATCATTGACACCGGTGTGCTTCAATCAAAGAGGATCACCAAAATTAGTGTGCCTTCACCAAAGACGAGCACCGACACCAATGCGCCTTCACCAAAGAGGAGCACTGATGTTTTTTTGGCCAAATCCACACTGGTGCACATGGTTCATGGAGCAACATTGTACCTACAATAAAGAAGCATCGATTAACTCATACAAAAGGTGTGCACTGGTGCACCTTAACCAACAATGAGCATTGGTGCATCCATACCAAACAGGAGCACCAATGACAAAAAACAATTTTTTGAGTATAGAAACTTCATGAACATGCAAATAAAGGGAGGTGATTTAATAAATACATGATTATTAAAATGTAATATAGTAATTTTGATTTTGAATATTCCAAGTGTTAGTTGTTACCCTTGTTTATTAATGAATCTCTAATTTACATTTTAAAAATGAAATACTTTTCTAGTATTAAACAAAAACTATAATTTTGATTATTTGAAATAAAATTTTATAGTTAAAATCATATGAAATAAGACATGATCAATAAACATAAAAATAATATTATAAAACTGTATAATAATTAATATTGAAATGTTAAGCATTACAATTTATAGTCATGGAGCACTAGTACGCCTACACTAAAGAAGCACTGATGTACTTATACAAAAAATGAGCATTGGTGCACCTTAACTAACAATGAGCATTGGTGTTCCCATATGAAAGAAGAGCCCATGATGACAAAAAAAAATGTCATGTACAGAAACCTTGTGAATGTTCAAATAAAGGGACGTGATTTAATAAATACATTATTATAAAATGTAGTGATATAATAACGTTAATTTCGAATAGATATTCCAAGTATTAGTTCTTACCCTTGTTTATTAATGAATCTCTTGTTTACAATTTAAAAATGAAATACTTGTCGGATATTAAATAAAAATTATAATTTTGATTGTCTGAAATGAAAAATGATTGTTAAAAGCATATGAATAAGACATTATCAATAAGCACAAAAATAATATTATGAAGATGTGCAATAATTAATATTGGAAGGTTAAGCATTAAAATTTATTGTAATGGTGATGAAACCTCCCATACAAAACCATGGTGAGTGTCAAACCACTCCATTTACCACTTAATGAGTGGATCTCTTGTAATTACAAAACCACTCAATTGTTACATGAAAAATGTTTGATGAGACTCTCCAAAACCACTCATACACTACACATAATATGCCTAACATGGACAATCAATGCTCAGACCAAAGAAGAGCAAGTCTAGTGTTCCCACACCTTAAAAAAATACCACCGATGCACTTATACCAAAAAATACCACCGATGTGCCTTTCCCAAACTTGGAGCACTGAAACTAGTGCGTCTTCCCCAAAGAGGAGCACTGAAACTAGTGCGACTTCCCCAAAGAGAAGAACCAATGATCCTTCACCAAATAGAAGCACTGGTGTACCTTCACCAAAGAGAAGCACTGGTGTGCTCACAAAAAATAGGAGCACCCCGAATAAAAATAGAATGTCGTGAACATAAAATAGTTTTCCACGTGTACATAAACCTTGTTAACTTGCAAATAAAAAGTGGTTGAAACCCCTATCGATATGCACCCATGCTACACAAAAATGTTTCATCTTGTTTGCTAAACTTTTCCCTCATTTGTTATCCATATATTTGAATAAAAATCTTAAAAGAAGTCCACCATTAACCTACAAAATAGAGGAAAAACCCTCAAACCAACAAAAACGAACAACTTGAGACGAAATAAGAAATTAGGAACAATAGTGAGAAATGCAAAATAATAGAAATAAAATAGATAAGAAATAAAATAGATAAGAAATAAAACAATGAAGAGGGAAAAAATGGTTTCTTGGTTGCAATACTCTTCCTCTTCCTCTTCTCCCTTGTTGAACCATGTGAAATGAAGAAATGAAACAAACCCTCTTTTTTTCCCTCTTCTTAAGACATTTTTCCCGCTTCTTTCAACAAAAGTTTAAAAAATATTGCTTCTTTCAATAAGTGGGGAAAACCAATATATTTTGATTTAAAACCATAAAATAAATTCACCATTAACCCGCAAAATAGAGGCAAAACCCTCAAACCAACAAAACCAAACAAGAAATTAGGAGCAATAGTGAGAAATGCAAAATAGTATAAACACAATAAATAATAGGAAGAAATGAAACAACAAGAGGGAAAAAAATGGTTTCTTGGATACAATACTCTTTCTCTTCCTCTTCCTCTTCTCTCTCGTGGAACTATGTGAAATTAAGAAATAAAACAAACCCTCTTTTTTTCCTCTTTTAAAGATATTTTCCCTCTTCTTTAAAACGTTTAAAAATTCTCACTTTTTTCAATAAGTTAAAAAATTGACTTAATGTTCGGTCTTTTGTTTATCAAAAGCATGGGTGCACCCATACTGTAAATGAAACACTGGTGCACCTTCACCAAATAGGAGCATCAAAACCGATTCTCCTTCACCAAAGAGGAGCATTGAAACCAGTGCTCCTTCACTAAAGAGGAGCATCGAGAACGGTGCATCTTGACCAAAGAGGAGCACCGGTGTGTTGATGTATATGTAACTTCGGAATGTATTCACATATATGTATATTGTATTCCTATAGAGATGTTATTATTCCTCTATACGGAAGTGTCGTCATTTATATTGTAAGTGTCGTAACTTATACTTGATGGGTTATTAGACCACCTTGTTTGGGGTCGGCCCTGTATAAGTCATGTGGGTCAAAGGGTTATTAGACCACCCTATTGGGGGTTGGCCATGTGGGTCAAAGGGTTATTAGACCACCCTATTGGGGGTCGGCCCAGTCAGCATTATGTTATGTGGTTAAGTTCGAGCCTACATGAGTTAGGTAAAAAGGCAAGTCAAGTCAAGTATAAATAGAGTGCGGGAGGCACTCTATTTGTTCACTCACTTCTCACTCATGCACTCAAGGAGGAGTGGCGCACTTATGAAGGAGGAGGATCTGCTGCTAGGTTATGTCTATCTCTCATGGTTGGTTGTATCATTGCTCTATCTATCTTTGAGGAAGTTATTGGGGTTTTTCACCTTTATGGTTTTCCCCAAGTAAATCTTTGTGTCTCTTGTGTGCTTGCATTATTGTCTCCATGATTGATATGCTGTAGATATGCTGTACATGTTGTTCTCTTAGTTAAGATCCTAGATCAGATTGAAGTAAATTCTGAAAATTTAACATGGTATCAGAGCTAGCCTGAAAGAAGGCATGATATGGCATGTATGACACTTGTTGCACTTACGATGCTAGGGCTTGATATAACAAAAACCAGTCATAGTAGAACTTTCGCTATAAATCCGTTTTGGCGAAGTTTTCGGATCTGAAATTGTTACAGGACTAATATTAAATCTCCAGGTACCTTGTTTCCAAAGGACAACCTCTAATGCGTTGTACTTTGTGATTTATGATCTGTGCAATATAGGGTTTCTGCCTCTTCCAGATCTAAGTCAAAATCAGGTGACCTTGGGAAAAAGGTCATAACTTGGGCTAGGAAGCTCCAAATGAAATTTCGTAAAAAGTGACAGGTAGTACATAGACTGTACTATCTCAGGAAACTTTTTCAGAGGCCTAAGTTCAACTAGTGACACTTGGCACGCCGTACAAGTTAGCTCTCCTGTATTATCCCATAAACAGGTCACGTTGCGACACTTGGCATAACTCTCTCTCAGAAATTCCAATTGAGGTCAGACCTATCAGGATGTAAATATAACAGGCCAAGCTATCTCAAGAAATGTTTTCAGAGGCCGAAGTTGAAACAGTGACACGTGGCACGCCGTACAAATTCGCTCTCCTGTATTATCCCAAAACAGGTCACGTTGCGACATTTGGCATAACTCTCTCTCAGAGAATCCAATTGAGGTCAGACCTGTCAGGATGGAAAGATAACAGGTCAGGCTATCTCAAGAAACGTTTTCAGACCCTGTGGATCGAAAAGTTCAGAGTTACACCAGAAACAATCAGGTACATAGTTCTGTCAAAACAGAATTATTTTTTGAGTACCTTCATTCATGGCTTCCGGAATTTAGGGCTTTGAAGAAAGTTGGAATTTTTGTAATCAAAGACCACGGATGGATGCTACTCATCAAAATAGAAATTTAGAGACCAAGATCAGAATTTTTGGTTTGGCAAAAGTCCGGGCTTGATCAAACCCTAGTTCGGGACTTTGATCAGAAAAGTGGAAAATTAGGGCTTCTGTAAAAATGGGAATTTTTGAAATCTGTGACCATGGCTGGAAGCTCCTCAGAAAAATAGAAGCTTAGAGCTTTGGATCAAACCTTTTGATGGGGAAAAAGAGTGGGCTTCATCAAACCCCAGTTCAGGGTCACGTCTAGTGAATCTGGAAGTTTCAAAGGCAAAATTGAGGAGTGAAACTTTGCAGTTTTCAAATTCTAAATATACCGGCTTGATCAGCTCATCAAGGCGCATATTTCTATCCTTTCGAAAGTTTGAAATTCAAAGTTTGAATTTTTGGGGTTTCTCTAACAAACCCATATCTAGCTCCAGTCCCAGTTCTTGTAAATCAAGTGGATTGGGTTAATCCTAGAAGAATATGGATTGGTCACATGCATAAGTGAAGAAGTTCCTGTTTCAGAGGGAGATGAGGCTAAGGCCTTACATAAGAAGATTACAAGCAATCTCTACAGGTATGACTCATCGAGGTATGTTTCGAGATTTGTTCATGATTAAGTTTATGGTATGTTTGTCTTCATGTTATTACGGTTAGTACAATCTTGATTTTAGACTTGTCATATCACTTTAATCAAACTATGAATGCACGATAGAAAATATTCATTGATTAGGGTGTTGACACTTATGATTGTACTAATGCATTATGGTGTTGTATGAGGTTTATGTTGTCTACTAACATGAAAGGTACACCAAGAAAGACAAATCATGTTCTGGTCCAAGAACATATGTCATGATAAGATGAGGACAAAGATTCATCCATTGTCATGGATCTCATAGAAGAACCATTTACGAGGTATGTATAACTTGGTTTTGTAATGGTTAACCTATGAGATATACATGTTACTAGCACAAGTCATTGAAGAAGAACAAGAAGACATCATGTGAGTATGTTAGACATAAATAGCTAGCATGCTAATCCAGGTATGTTTTTTTCTATATCAAGCTAGAATCCCACCTTGTGTTAGGATCTTATACTGTTGTTGATAATGATTATTCATGAAGTCATAGGTTTCAATAATCATGGTTGTATGCATATTATGTTTCTTACCATAATTGATGATATGACTAACCAGAAGAATCATGAAGGTATGGGTTCGAATAATCACAGGTTTTATGCATATTATATCTCTTATCTTGATTGATGATTCAACTAAAGAGTCATAGGTTTGAGTAATTATAGGTTTAGACATGTTATGCTTCTTATGATTTGACTAACCATAAGAATCCTACATAAACCTTGAATGCTAATGCTTATTATTTATGTTTGAAATGATCATGAGTATACATGCTTGAGATTATTGTGTTTTAATAGTATACTAATGAATGTATGATTTTATATGAGTTCACAAGGATAACACAATCATGATACTAATAAGCATGCATAGGGACCAAGGATGAATATGAGCTCAAGAACAGGTAATTCAGGAAGCAAAGATCAAGAGGGAGCACACTCTAGTTGTTCCTGCAAGAAAGCAAAGGAGCACACTTCAGTAGTTTCTGCAAGGATGCAAATATTCAGAGGGAGTTGACCATCTCTCTACACTTCACAACAGAAAGGTGTAGAAGAAGCTACTTCAGATTAGGACTCCAGCAGCTCCTGCAAGGAAGCGAAGACTCAGACGGAGTCCACCCAATGAACAAAGAAAGATAAGTATTTTAATCATCATTTCTTGCATATTTGTCTGTTTAAATAAAATTGTTCAATGATGTATATGCTCATGTTCCTAGACTTAGGATATGTATTGTGCATAGTAGAATAGTTGCATTAATGAACAGTATACTACTAATATACATGGGTAAGTGGCCTATGGCACTGTACAACATTCCATTGCTACTTATCTAGAATGAAACCTCTTTGCTGACATGTTGGGAGTTGTGCACACTCTTAACAATGTTATGGTAGAGATTGGAAGGCATCTAGAAAGTTATGGGATATGGATAAATGTTGTATTGAAGCATTGGCTAAGACAATCGCATGACTGTATGACATATTTCTTTATGTGTAAGAATTTGTTTTGAAAATTATGAGATATTTCTAATCGTGCAATTTAACCTATTTTGTAGGAAAGACTGCATATCTTCACCTACAAAAAGGACTACAACATTTGTTCCAGCAACAAAGATATCTATTGAAGATATTGAAGTTCCCAGGATCTGGGATGAAGAAATGAGATGCCATGATCCATCGATCATGAAGAATGATGTTTGGGATGTAGTCCCAAGACCTGAAGTTTGTTATGACTTTCAAATGGAACTATTAGATCAAGCATGTTGCAGATGGTAGCATTGAGAAATATAAAAGTGATGAAATAGAAGATGCACCAGATGGATTTCAAGACAGCATGATGTAGTCATATATGTGTGTAGAACTTGGTATGGTAGGATAGACAACTTTCTATCCAGTTTGGGCTTTACCAAGAATAAAGCGGATTCCAACCTTTTCTACAAGGTTGAGGAAGGAAATCCAGCGATACTACTATGTGGATGACCTGTTTGTATCAGGTGAGGATAGATTGATTGCCGACACGTAGCGGAAGCTTGCTGCTGAGTTCGAGTTGAGGAACTTGGGGATGATGCACTATTTGTTTTTGGTATGGAGGTGTGGCAGAATGCAGGTGGGATCTTCCTTGGTCAAGGGAAGTACACAGTAGATATCCTGAAGAGGTTCGGGATGATGGATTGCAAGGCCATGGCCACACCTATGGCATCGAATCTGAAGCTTCTATGTGATGCTTCACCTGAGCCGGTTGATGTCTCTATGTATCGTCAGATGATTGGGTCCTTGATGTACCTGACGAACACAAGACCAGATATTTGCTTTGCTGTGAGCACATTGAGCCAGTTCCTGACGGATCCGAGGAGTGTTCAGCTGGTTGCTGTAAAGCATGTTCTGAGGTACCTGAAGGGTACAGTGGATTATGGGCTCAAGTATGAGGGAAATCAAAAGTTTAACCTGTAGGGTTATGTTGATTCAGATTGGGTTGGCAGTGCTGCAGATAGGAAGAGCACATCTGGGTGCTGCTTCAGTATGGGATCAGGTGTGATCTCTTTGGTTTAGCAGGAAGCAGTCCTGCGTAGCACTGAGTACAGCTGAGACAGAGTATGTTGCAGCCTGTTCAGCTAGTTGTGAGGCAGTATGGCTATGGAAGCTACTGTCTGAATTATTTGATCTCTCGTTGGATGCTACTGGTATCTTCTGTGATAACCAGAGTTGTGTGAAGCTGTCCGAGAACCCAGTGTTTCATGACAGGTCGAAACACATAGAGATCAAATATCACTATATCAGGGATATGGTGCAGAGAGGAGCTGTGAAGCTCCTGTATATTGCGACGGATGAGCAGATTGCAGATGTGCTGACGAAGCCACTAGCCAGGGTGAAGTTCGAGTACTTCGGAGAGAGGCTTGGTGTTCTTCAGATCGAGGACACTTCGAGGAAGAAGTGATGGACACATTTGTTGAATCCATTCCAAGCATGTTGGAAGGGGGACCCTTCACATGGCTGTGGATGTAAGCGCTAGATGATGAGCATCAGGATGATGTTTTTGTTTCTGCTTGGATATGATCAGTTGGATCATTATATGTATGCATCATGTTGGATGCTGGATATGATCGGTTGGATCATGTGTATGTATTTTGTATATGCATCATGTTGGATGCTGGATATGATCGGTTGGATCATGTGTATGTATTTTGTATATGCATCATGTTGGATGCTGGATATGATCAGTTGGATCATTTATGTATGAACGCATCATGTTGGATGTTGATGGATACATTGTGTATCTTTGTATGATCAGGTAGATCATGTATGTTGATGGATACATTGTGTGGATCATGTATCTTTGTATGATCAGGTAGATCATGTATGATTGATGGATACATTGTGTGGATCATGTATCTATGTATGTATCAGGTGGATACTTGGTGTGCATCAGATGGATGCATTGTATGATTAGGATGATCGTGGATGACGAGCTTCTCCAGATGACATGCAGCAGGATGTTGCAGTGATGATGATCAGGATGATCATGTGTACATCAGGATGATGTTTGATGAGTATCAGATGATACTTTGTGGCCGTGGATCAGGTTGTGCAGGTAAGCATGTAATTTGTGCCCTGGGAGATTTGCAGATGGTCTTTCGAGGTTTTGCCTATGGCATGTAATTCGGTGCCCTGGGACATCTGGAAAATGCTCTTGCGAGGTTTTGCTTGGGAGGACATGTAATTTGTGCCCTGGGATATCTGCAGATAGTCTTTCGAGGTTTTGCCTATGGCATGTAATTCGGTTCCCTGGGATATCTGGCAGATGCTCTTGCGAGGTTTTGTCCTATGGCATGTAATTTGCTCCTGGGAGATCTGGACAGGATTAAAAAGGCCTCAGATGCTTCAGCTAGGTTTTGCCATGACCACATGTAATTTGCTCTTGGGAGATCTGCACAGGATGAAAAAGGCCTCAGATGCTTCAGCCAGGTTTTGTGGTGAGATCACATGTAATGTGCTCCTGGGAGATCCGACAGGTAGAGCCACGTGCTCGTAACAACCTGGGATGCTTCAGCCAGGTTTTGTGATGGGTCACATGTAATGTGCTCCTGGGAGATCCTACAGGTAGAGCTGTGTGCTCGTAATAGCCTGGGATGCTACAGCCAGGTTTTGTGATGCACGTAATAAGTCCTGAGGATTCCACAGTTTGGCCAGTGATGATGAAGACCTACAGGTGGTGGGCCTACATCCAGTATGAAAAAGGACTGGCTCTGTAGAACTTCCTATGACGAGTAGATTCATAGATTGATTGAGATAGCAGCAGCAGTGACGATGATGATGACTCAATGACGATTATCCAGTGATGATGATCCAGAGAAGATTACTTGTGCTAGAAGAACTGTGCTGAGAAATACCTTCCTAGTTAAGAGGGAGTGTTAATGTATATGTAACTTCGGAATGTATTTCACGTATATGTATATTGTATTCCTATAGAGATGTTATTATTCCTCTATACGGAAGTGTCATCATTTATATTGTAAGTGTCGTAACTTATACTTGATGGGTTATTAGACCACCTTGTTTGGGGTCGGCCCTGTATAAGTCATGTGGGTCAAAGGGTTATTAGACCACCCTATTGGGGGTTGGCCATGTGGGTCAAAGGGTTATTAGACCACCCTATTGGGGGTTGGCCATGTGGGTCAAAGGGTTATTAGACCACCCTATTGGGGGTCGGCCCAGTCAGCATTATGTTATGTGGTTAAGTTCGAGCCTACATGAGTTAGGTAAAAAGGCAAGTCAAGTCAAGTATAAATAGAGTGCGGGAGGCACTCTATTTGTTCACTCACTTCTCACTCATGCACTCAAGGAGGAGTGGCGCACTTATGGAGGAGGAGGATCTGCTGCTAGGTTATGTCTATCTCTCATGGTTGGTTGTATCATTGCTCTATCTATCTTTGAGGAAGTTATTGGGGTTTTTCACCTTTATGGTTTTCCCCAAGTAAATCTTTGTGTCTCTTGTGTGCTTGCATTATTTTATCCATGATTGATATGCTGTAGATATGCTGTACATGTTGTTCTCTTAGTTAAGATCCTAGATCATATTGAAGTAAATTCTGAAAATTTAACACGGTGCACCATTTAAGAAGTGGAGCACCATGTTTTTTTGGCCAAAAAATATTGGTGCACATGGGTCATGGAGCACCGATGCACCCACTCCTTAAAAAGAGCACCGATGCACCTTCACCAAAGAGGAGTACCAACATCGCTGTGCCTTCATCAATGAGGAGCACTGGCACCGGTGTGCCTTATCCAAATAGGAGCACCGGTGCGCTATTACAAAAATGGAGCACATACTTTTTTTAGCTAAAATCACATAGGTGCACATGGGTCATAGAGAATCGGTGCTCCTCAATTAATGAGGTGCACTGGTGCACCATTACCCAACAAAGTGCACTGGTGTTCCTAAACCATGTAAAGAACCCTTATGCCCTAATGGTTTAGGCACATTGATAAGAACATCCGCTAAAACCTCCGCATGCCTTCCTCCACTAGAAAACTCTACTGTAAACATATAAGGGACATGATTTTTTGTGGGTTTCCACTACAACCTCTGCTAGAAGGTCTTTTCCTTGTATTGAGGTGAACAATTTGCTCAAATCATATTCCTAGGTGAACAATCTGCTCCTTGGATCTCTACAAGGGAATACTTTTACATTTTTGGTCTTAGAAAAACATCAATTCTTCTCTACTTTTAAGAAAACTCACCCAAGGAAATCCCAATCACAAAACTTGGATTCCAAATAGCACTCTAATCCATTGACTTCCTAATGAAGGTTAAATCATTGACCTCAGATGCCATCAACCTTCCTAACCTCGCACGTTTTTCTCTTTTTCACTTCTAGGATCACCTCAAGGAGTTTTCTACCATCTTAATGAAATGGTTTTCCTCATTGAGTTTCCAACCTAGTGATTTGATGTTTATTTTCTTGACAAGTACTTTTTCTCTTTGTAACACTCAATATTTCTTCTACACCTTGAGTGTTGGTCTCTTAACATAATGGAAACAAAATTACCTTCATTCTTCACCTCTCATTCATCCTAGGCAAGCTCTCTTTTCATTTTTTCTTTATAGGTAAGCATTCTCCTACGTTTTACATTGTCCCTTGTAGAATCGGGGTCATTCTAACTAGTAGGCACCAAGATTCATTTTCCAAACTATTGAAAACCCCCACTACCCAAGCAATGAGTTTTGTCATCAATAATTTGATTTTCAACATCTAGTGATGTGCCTGGTACTCCTGAGAATCCTTGCTACATTTTTATTACTGCATGGATTTTGGTAATGATTGCAATCTTGGTTGAATTTCTAGAAAATAATATTCATCTCCAAAACAAAGGGCACGATACTTCTTACTATCTAAGGGATCCTCCTTTGCCTTTAAATCAATTAACTATCACAACAATAACCAAAGCCTCAAGAAACAACAAAGATCAATTTTGAAATGCAAGAGTTTTTTTTGTTGGTGAATGCAACTAGAGAGAGGGGAGTGTTTATATTTTCTTCATTTAGCTCTTCTTCGCAGAGATAATACTTTTGTGGATTGAAACATGTAAACATTCATGGATTGTTTACAAACTTGAATAAAGAGCCCACTGATTGAGAATTGGTTTTTAAAACAATCAACTACTTAGGCATTTTTTATGTCAGGTCTCTTCAATGGTGGGTTGATTCACTTCCTTACAAATTCATTTTAGAGTTGATTGCCATAGGAAGATATATTTAATAAATGCATGTTATTGTTCATCCGAGTGAGTCAAAAGCATGTATAGATTGTTATTCGAGAATGAGTGAAGAATCCAATGACAGAGAGAAGGTTTTTAAAATGTTCATTCATAAACTCATCAAACTTATCAACAAAAAGTATAGTTATAAGATTAGTTTTATTAATGAGTTTAAAAAACCCCATTTGAATGGATATGGTTTTAAATTTTGCTATAGTTATAAGATTAGTTTTATTAATGAGTTTAAAAAACCCCATTTGAATGGATATGGTTTTAAATTTTGCATCATGTACATGCAAGCTTGAATCAAGGATTGGATTCCATTTGAATGGATATGGTTTTAAATTTTGCATCATGTACATGCAAGCTTGAATCAAGGATTGGATGAAAAGTGCTGAAATTCGATATACTAATAAGTTATTAACCATTAACTAAAGATTGTATTGTGTTGAAAATTCGGTAAGAGACCAAATGGAAAAGAAAGGATGTTAAAAAGTGTTTCCTAAATAATGAATCATGCACATATATCAAGTTTTAATAAATCCATATTGCAAAAATATTTGAGTATGTCCCCTTGTAAAGATTTTTTTCATTTTAATTATCCTTTGGATTCATGTTGGCTTCACAAATTCTGTTAAAAGACTTTTAAGCTTGCTGAATGATCCACTTAAGGCTTGTTAGTTTCATTATGTAAGACATGTTAAAAATTAATCTATGGTGTTTGTTTAAAGTAGTTTTGTTTAGTGATTGAATGGTATAATGACCAATGAAAGCTCTTTATTTGTAGATAATGGAGAAATAATGTGATGCATTGCATAGACATAAGATTTATTAAAGGATTATGTAAGTGTACTATAAGTATCATACCTTTTGTAAATAGTTAATTGGAGAAGAAGCTTCCCAAGAGAGATGCCAAACACACTTCTAAATATGATAATATAGAATGTGTCAAAGGCCAATTTGGCCATTGGCCAAGCAACAAGTGTGAAGATGATGCAACATTCAACAAAGTGCAGATGCATAAGATTAGAATCAATGGGATGAAAGTGTTTGAATAGAAAAGGAAGACAACTACCAATGATGGGAGCACATGTCATCATGTTAGATTGTTTTTGATGAATCCCCTCATATGTGGAAAATTTGATTTTTTTTTATTTCATAAATTACTTAGTCTCATGCTCATATTGAAAAAATTGAGTTAACACAACCTCTAATGAGGCCAACAAAAAATCCATTAAGAATCTAAAAGGTCACTTAAGATAGATGAAAAGTCTAAGAAGTTAAAACACAAAGGGCTATGGATTGAGTTATAAAGAGAACCATTGAGCCACTGGTTGAATAGCTTAATTAGGGAATATGACACAAAGAAGAAGGAATTTTTAGAATTGTTTGATTCAAATAGGGGAACCAATGTTTGATGATCCTAAATTATTTTGACACTTATGTTGAGAAAATTCCGATTGGGATGAAAATTATATCTGTATTTTATGAGGATCCATATTGAGAGCATCTTAATATTGCCCACATACTAGATCCCATGCATATATTTAAAAATGTTTCATCCTTTTTTTATGGTGGCACATATCATTGAAAAAAGTAACACAATGGGTGTTAGGAGAGATATGATTTTTTCATATTCTAAAAAGAAACATTGGCCAAGAAAATAAAGTAGAGGAGAGGATAGTCCCTCTTGGTATTTTAAATAAGGTGACGCCCCATGGATTTTGAAGAAAAGTGATCTTTCTTTGGTGAATGAAGTTATATTGGGTGTGAATGTGTCTTCTTTATACAAGTTGACTCTAGAATGTCGCTTTTCTATAGAAAAAATTTGTCAAGGTTGAAATCACATGACCATCTAAACCTTCTAAGAGTATGTATGTGAAATAAATGGTTTTTTTTCAATGCGGTGTAGGTTACAATACACTATTCACTCAAATTATTATGGCAATTAATTTTGTATGTGTTTATTTTGTAGTGTCATTATCCTTTGCTCATGCATGGGTGTGTGAAACATCACTTCCCATAGGTCCTATGGTGTTCTATATCGAAATTATCTGCATTTGTACATTGGATCACATCAAAGGAGATTCACATGGCTAGCATCCCACAATGGCATTGAGAGATAACTGAGATTGTTTGTATGTTTGAGAATGAACTACCCATGAGTTTCATGGACTTGTAGGTTCGTCTTCTAATTCACCTAGTTGATGAGGTTGAATTATTTGAGGTGGTCTCATGTCATTGAATGATTTTCTTAGAAAGGTACATGAAAAAATTGAAGGGGCTTGCTCGACAAAGGGAAAAACCAAGGGGCTTATGGCATATTGAGCAGTACATAGTATATGAGTCATTCTATTATGCTAGTTAGTACTTCAAGGAAATCAATGACACATCGCGCTCAGTGGTTTGGGATGACCAATGGTTTGAAAATCCACCTTCTCTTGCTTACGTTCCTCGAGTTATGTCCATTGAACATGAACTTGCACCAACACATGACCACTTCGTAGATGGGTTCCTCCAACATGAGAAGAAATTGATGATCTTGTCGATGATTCTAGATGTCAGCATTAAACACGTTCATAGTTCAAGAAAACCTCTTCTCTTTAGGCTCAAGTTTCATAGACTCATGATCTAAAAACATTTGTAGAATATTGGTACGCAACAATGAATATTGGTACATATTGGTACGCAACAATGAATGAAGAATATTGTTCATTGATGGACACATATACTTTGGATCTTTTAACTCTTTTGAATGGAAGAAAAATTGTCATATGTAAATGGGTGTATAGAAATAAGTATGCATTAGGTGGAAGTATTGAAAGACTTAAGGCAATGTTAGTTTCCAAAGGATTTTCCCAAGTTGAAGGGATTGACTACAATGAAACCCTTTCCCCTGTCGGAAAAATGAATTCCATCTTCCTTGTTCTATACTTTTATGCTTCACATAAATGGGAGGTCCATCAAATGGATGTCAAATCCATTTGATGGAACAACCACCTGACTATGTTCAGAATGAATCTAGCCTTGTTTGTCACCTTAAGAAATATCTGTATGGCCTTAAGCAAGTTCCTTGGGATTTGTATGCCAAAATGGATAGTTTTCTTCTTGACACCAATTTATCTAGATGTCATTCTAACCCCATTGTCTATTCCACGAAAGTAGGCAACCATCTCCTAATCCATGTTCTTTATGTTGAGGATCTTATTCTTATTGGTAGTGACCTTAAAAATTTAGTCCATGTGAAAATTGACCTTAAGAAGAAATTTGAAAATGATCAAATTAGGACATTTGCCTTATTTTCTTGGCATCCAAGTCTTACAAACCAAAGAAATAATTTTTCTTTCTAAGTCCATGTATGCCTGTGACCTTCTTCATCACTTTCACATGGAATATTGTAAATCATCCCCATATCTCTTCTATTATGGAGTCAAACTTACTTCCATCCACACTACACCCAAAGTAGATGCCACCTCATATCGTCAGTTAGTTCATAGACTTTTGTACTTGATTCATACCTATCCTAATATTTCCTTTGATGTTGGTCTCATTTCCTGATATATGCAAATGCCCCATGAAAGTCATTAGAAATCAATAAAAATGATACTTTGATATATCCAAGGTACATTTTAGTTTGGGATTCATTATAGTTCAAGGGGGACTTTTTAATTGGTTGGTTTTATTGATTTTGATTGGGGTGGCGACCTTAATGATCATAAGTCTAATGTAGGTTATGTTTTCAATATTATATCTAGAACTGACACTTGGGATTTTAAGAAACAACAAGCTCTTTCTCTTTCTTCAAAAAAAGTAGAGTCTCAAGTTGTAGTTAATACAATTCAAGAAGCCTTATGGCTGTGATAGATCCTTCCAGAGTTTGGATTCTAGAAGCAACATCCAACTACCCTCTAGTGTGATAATGAGAGAGGCATCAAGATCACCAAATATCCAATTCAACATCAACGTAAAAACACATTGAGATACAAATGCACTTCATCATAAAGATTATTCATGGTCACCTTCTCAAAGTGCTTTATTTCCTTACAGATGATTAAGTTGTAGACATATTCTATCATTAAGGGGGATAGCCTCTATGCCTCCTTTCTTCTCCTATTTTGTCACCTTTGTAAATCCTTCAATCACATCCCAAGATTTTCTTAAGGGGGGATGTTGGGATATTTAGACACATAGGAGTTAGTTAAGAACAATTTGGTTTAATGCGTCTTTAGGTAAAGTGTGTTTGTTTAGTATGGATTTGTACGTATGTAATTCTATGGTTGTGACATGTTCTAGAAATAAAGTGATTCGACGGTTCATATTCTCCTTGATCTTAACAACTACATTGATCCATGGATTAACACCTTATTGGTACATGATATCTATTTAAAAAACATGGAGGGTCATTAGCTAATGATTAATTTTGAGAAAATCATATGTAAATTCTTTTTCCTTTTGCATTAATATATTGCCTCAAGTAGCTTTTTGGCCCGGGCTCTTGGACTATTTATCTCTTTGAGGGTTTTAACCATGTAAAACATTAGAGTGTTGATCTGTGATCTATTGTTGAGTAGTTTCTTAAGGTGTTTGAACTATGTGGAAATACCTTGTTTTAATTGAACATATATGTTTTTATTAATGCTCAGGTTATTAGACACATGACACCATTAATTGTTAACATTTAATAAATGAATTTGTTTTCATCTATGTGGGAATATGGAAATCATTTTCACACTGAGGATGTTGATGATGGATGTGTCACATTAGACTATTGAGTGGAAGTCGAGTTAAACCATCTAATCGTGCTAGCTATCATGATTAGAACATAATAGAAGGGGTGTTATCTTACATTGGAAAGATACAAGAAATCATGCAAGTGGACTTCTCATCTTTCCAATGTGTTATTTTGAGGTGTAACCGGTAGTATACCTTTAAATAGAGTACTGTAAGGAAGATTGCAATAGTGGGCTAATATGTATAAATTCTAGTAAGATGTGAGATGAAATTAAGGAGCCTTATGTTTTCCAAAAACATTGCAACCAAGTGCTTTTTTACCTAGATGTGTTGGATAGAGATTGGTGGTTCGTACAGAGGCATGACCCTAGATCAAAACATGTTTTTGACAACAACAATGTTATAATGCCAAGCAAGGAAGTTAATCAAGGTGATGGCCATGAAGAGTGATATGTACATGTTTTATTTCAATATTTATATTATGGGCATGACATTTTATCATTTTTATATATAATTGACCAATTATGGTTTTTTATTCATTTTATGATGTTGGAAACAAAAAGTTATCAACCATTTTCAACCATTATGTTGAAAATAATTAAAATAATTTGGAATATCCCAGTAAAAAATAATAATGATGAAGGCCCTCCTATTTTGATAACCTTATATTGATACAAATATAATCTCACATGTTAAGAAAAAAATTAAGTACTTAAATAGGTGTAAATAGGTGTAGTTATGAATGTCTTTTTATTTCATTGCATCTTCAATATAAAACTTTAGAATTATTTTCATGATTTAATAGAATATTTAATCTATCAAATTTATATAAAAAATTATTCAAATATGATTTAATTGTAATTGTTTTTATGATCATTTAATATGAATTATGTTATAACTATATAAATAATTTGGTGGAATTTTGTTTTCTTAAATTTAACTATAATAATTTAAATAAAAAACATGTTAAATTTGACTATAATAATTTAAATAAAAAATATGTTGATTCATTTAATCAAGTTTAAAAACACTTTTGGTATATATATATATATATATATATATATATATATATATATATATATAAAACAAAGAATTCACATTGAAAAATGGTTAAACATTATATAATGGCATTAAACCATTACCCTATAAAAATGACATCATAGCAAATTCAAATAGTAAGTTACATTTTATGTTCAAGGTCCTGAAAATGGTAAGTAGAAACAGGGCATTTTTTAAGGATTCTAATATTATAATTGAGTGTAGTATTCTAGGCGATTATTTTGGATTGAAAAAAACATATGTATAGATAGGTAGGCGAATATTAAATATGAAACCTACAATTTACTACTGAAACATGTAAATTTTGGCGAATATTATGATAAAAAAACATATTTTATGTAAATATAGGCGATATTAGAGACTAAAATTGACCAAATAGCGAATTTATTTTTTGAAAAAAAACCTGAAAAATAGCCAATTGGTGAAATTTCGCCCCTAAAAATTACCCTGAGTAGAAGTTAATTTTGTTTCTCTCATACAAGAAATAAGTATAATAATTTTTTTTAATATTATATAAATTATAGTTAATTTAAAGTTAAAGTATTAGAACTATGAGTTTAGGTGTACCATATTTCTTTAAAATGTTGTAATTTACATTATATATGATTCATAATTTACCATTAGTACTAAACATTGTTATATTTCATCTAGATCTTTCATTAAAGATTATAAATAATTGTTTCTTATAAGGTTATAGTTTTTTCCTTTTTCTTTTTAGTAACGAGGGGAATCGACAACTGGGATTGGCTCGTACACACATGACATGAGACTATTCCTATCCACTACCACTATAAAAGCTTGTGCACCCACATTTCCCACACATGACACATAGATAATCGAGGTCTGAACTAGTGACATCACAAGGAATTCCTTAATAGTGCACCCTATTTCCAAATGATTTACACACCAGGGGGTTGTTATAAGGTTATAATTAAGAATATTTAATTTTGATTATTTTTAATTAAACCATTTTAGTTGGTTAAAAATCTATTTCATGTGTAATGTGTTTTTATCTATCTAGTATTTCGTGATTGCAATATGGAAGGTTTGATTGAAAATTAATTTAATTTATTCTCTTAACAAATAGTTTGATATATAAATCGTATGCAATGAAAAATCAATTATCTTAACAAAGTCCATTCCATTTGCTATAAAATTTGTGATTCAATTTAGAAGAATTTACAATGAAATTAGTATGTATAAATCTATTCTTGCAAAACATTTTGAAAAAACTATATAACATATTTATTTTGATAAAATCACATTTTCAATTAAAATTGAACATATTTTTACTAAATTAATTAAGGAAGAGATTGAAATTAAAAAAGTATTTAACTAACATCAATGGAGAATATGAATATAAATTTCAGTAATCGCAATAGCTTATTATTCATTGTTTTCACAATCAAGTAAACTTCAGTGAATGCAACAACAAAGAGTATGGATATAAACTTCAATAATCACAACAATTAAATAATATATGTAATCTCTAATTTAAATCATCGATATATGTCAAATTTGATTTTGAAATAGAGAAATCATTAACGATGTTGATCATACACAATACATTTTATAAACAACATGATCAACATCAATGTTATGAACAAACATAATACACATGAACACTAATATGAAAATCATGAATATATATGTCAAATATACATTTGAAATATGAATGATGCATCTCAAATTTAATTTAAAAATAGAGAAATCATTAATAATATAAATCATTAACATACAAATAATATATTTTATAAATAAAACAACATGAACATCAACATGATATGAAAATGCTTAATATATATATGAATGATAATTTGTCATAATCAATATATAAGTCAAAGATACATCTCAAGTCAAATATATGTGTAAAATATACATTGCAATAATCAAATATATACATATGATCATGGATAACTTCTATGAGCTAGTTGTTCTATCTTCTAAGTAAAGGCATCGATACCTATGCCACTGGAGATAGAGGAATGATTACCTCTACCAAATAAAAAATTAGAATGAAGTGGTTGGTATATATCTCCAACAAAATCTATATCACCCAATGCGACCATCTCGTTTATAGTATAAACAAGTGCAGTGGGAGTAGTAGTTGGTTGGTTGGTTATTGGAGGAGGAGGAGATAGTTGTGGTCAGCTAGTGGAGGAGGAGATGATGTTCGATCAACTACTTGAGGAGAAGGGGGTGGTTAGTTAGGAAACAAAGGAGGAGAGGGTGGTTGGTTAGCCAATGGAGGGGGGAATGGTGGTTGGTTAGCTTGTGGAGGAGGAGATGGGGGTCGGTTGGTTAGTGGAGGAGAATATGTTGTTCAATCGGCTTAGTGAGGAGGAGAGGGTTGTTGATCATCTTATGGAGGAGGAGTGGGTGTTTGGTCAACTAGTGGAGGAGGAAGAGGGGATAGAGGAGGTGGAGAATCACCATCCTCAGTAGATGAATTTGAAGAAGACGGATGACAGTGATTTCGACCTAACATCCTCCTCCACAGTAGTCTCATCGCATCGACAACATGACACACGAATAACATCATAAAACGTGGAAGGGTCACACACATATTTGAAAGATTTGGGTCTGGTAGAATCTAGGTTAGTTGTACAAGTCACACTTCATGTCGGGATAGTAATGCACATAACTGATATGCTATCTCCTAACGAAATATATGATCTAGCTTGCATCGCAGGTCAAGTCTTTGTATCTGAGGTAGCTCATCAACCTATGAAATATTCTCATCCTATTAATGAGGAACCTCCCCAACATACATGCCAATATCTACAAAATAATAAATAATTATAATTAGACAATTTAAACAAAATTTTACAATAAATTACATGCATTAAATAATATGAAAAAATGCAACTATATTAACAAAAAAATGTTGATATTACCTATGGAATCTAGTGGCTCAACCAAGGTAAATAAGAGGTTATGACATTCTTTCTAGTTTAACCTTACATATGCAAACTTCACAAGAACCAAGGTATGATCATCCTCACTAGCAAGCATATATAGTATGTATGAAGTGATAATACATGGGAACTCCAACTGGACCCTCTTGGGAAACATCTAGCCCCACATGAGAATATGCATATCAGTCCTTGACTTAGGGGGAAGGTGTTTTAATGAAAGGTAGCTTCCTAAAACCTTTCAAAAAATAAAAATAAAAATACTTTGAACCAAAGGGGAATCCCATCCCCCCCTTAAAAACGAAGTGATAGTAAGCTAAAGTTAAGCAAAAATGTCATAGAAAAGGTATACCATCTAATACATCTAGGTCTTTGCACTAAATAATCTACATCATATAATAGAGGGAAACTAATGCATTGCCCATCAGTTGTGTAATGTGCCACTGTTGAGACTAAAAGTGAGATCCACCTAACCTCCATTGCATTGAATGAATACAAATCCAACTGGCTAGTAAGAACACAGAACTGGCCAGGGTCAACAATGTTGTCACTAATAGATCATTGAACATAAGCTAACTAGCTCTCTCTCTCAAACCCAAGTGGGAGATTGAGGAAATGGAGAAAATCCTCCCCTTTTTTAGACAATCATGTAATGAACTATATACCCTCCTCTATGGGTTGGTACCACATATTGGGATTGAATCTAAAGGAATGCTTAGCATGAACCGAGCAACGAATCAACTACCTCCACAAAACTATGTTCCCTTTGAGGGATGTAGCCTCCTCATAAAACTTGAGACAAGCATCATTCCTCAAGAGGAGATGAGTTTGTACTATAATAGGACAAGGGTATAGATCCCTCTCCCTCTCTTGGACCTTCTACTCTCATAAAAATTATACAGGTAAAATTGTTGCTATTGCTACTATTATTGTTGTCCTCATTGTTTATGATTCACACCCACACACAAAATATAATTTTGTTATTGTTAAATGACCATTTTTATTTATTAAAATTAAAATTGTTTTTTTTGAAAAAAAACAATCTAACACTACTAGTGTACTTTAAAAAATAAATAGCCCCATTAGTTGTCCTTCCTTACATGAAGTGCATTGTAAATGGTGTGTGGTGCATCACACTAATACACACTAGGATATTCAGTGTGATTAATATATGCATGCACATCATATCCGTTTCCTTTGTACATACAAAATCACACCAATTATTTATGATGACAATCTATATCATGACTAGTGAATTTATAAGAAATATCTACATTGCAAGTGGTGCATATCTATACAACAACAACAACACATTGGATAAATGAGCATGGTATTTACTAACTTCGATTATCGATGCACTTGACATAAAACAACACATCATGTAGGGAGTGCTGGTACACTCCGATCCACACCAGTTAAGTGAAAATTTAGTTCAAATTTTCTTTTATTGGTTCACTTAGTATATGCAAATGCATTGTAAATGGTGCCTCTATACATCCTAATGTGCATCGACATATTTAGTTCCACATGCAAAATCATGAACGATTCATTTATGATGATAGTATGTACTGCAAGTGATGCAACTCTACCAAGCAATGCACCACATGATGATGAGTGTACTCCATATTTATACATTTTACCAATGGGTTTATAATAAGAAGAAACATTGTTAACAATGCTTCCCTACATTATAAAACGCACCAGTAAACCATGAGAGGTTCTTATATTCCGATGTAACAGTGTGCTTCTAAACATGAACGCATCATAGATGGTGTCATGTTAAAGCACCAGTCATGATGAATCCTATAAATTCATAGGGCGTATAGTGTCTTAGTTCGAGATGAACAAGTGAAACGCATCATGCAAATTATTTTTTATTTTGAAGTAAAAGGAAAATGAATGGTAAATTTTAATTTTTAACCCGCTAAAAGTTTAAATGAGTAGGTAATAAACATTTTAATTTATGTCTTGTTAGCATAGGAGGCATGGTTGGCACATAGACAAACAAATAAGTCAGGGGACTTTCCATAAAATTTGAAATCCGCTCATGAATTGAAGGGAGGGAGGAAAGCGACAAATCAACAACACCTGTGACAGGATGATCAAACAATTAAGTTATGCATAAATGCTTATGTGGTCTCAAGCACTGAAATCAATTTACAAGTGAAAATACCTTTCAATATTTATTTTACTTTTACCTTGGTGCACCCAATAGTAGAGCACATCAATGTGTTTGTAGAATTAAAGTACACCGTAGAACCAATTTAAAAATACCTAGGACTGTTCATTATTTGGATAAATTCCCCGATGCGGTTAGGACATCTCAATGCATTGGGAAGATTGTGGAAAGTTTTGAAAATAAACATATTGTATTTCCAATGTTGTGCTTTATATTCATAAGCATCGGTGTGAATTATGGCACTCAATGCCTCAGGTACATTTATAATTTTATTAAAAATAAATATAGATATTATACTATTAAATATTTTAGCCTACTTTGGTGCTCTGTCGATTTAGATGTAACATTGTGCTCCCTTATCTCTAGTGCACCAAATTAGCTATACGAACATTCGAATTCAGTGTGTTATGTATGAGGACACACCAATGTGTGTATATCCGTTTAACACACCTTTAGGTTTTATATTTTTTTTAAATATAAAAACCCATATTTATTAATGAGTATTTGACATGAGTCGGTGTGTTTTACATTGTAATTACACTTGATGTATTATGTCATGTTAGATTCATCTGTAAGTGATTTCATGAAATACAAATAAACATATTATTTCCTCTAGCAACACATTATTTTGACATTCGATGCATGTGATATTTTGCTACATCAGTGCATCCTATATGTTGATGCACTAGTGTGTTAGTACAATTTAAGAGCACTGAAGGGAAACCTCTCCTAAAACCTCCAACCACCCACCCACCTATGATAGCAACCTCTGCTATAAATGGATAAAGGATACATTTTTGGGGAGGCTCCACAAAAACCTCATTTAGAAGTTGTTTCCATTGTAGTGGGTGCATATGGGATGGCCTAACATGAGTCCCTTGCACACCTATACTTTTTCATTTGACTTCAATCACTTCCAATGCTAAGCATTCACTAGGCCCAATACCATGTTGCCAACTAGTCATTGTGGTGTGGTAAAACCCTCCAACATGTCTCAATTTCAATTATCTACATGAGACACAAAACACTGACAATCAACAAGCATCTTCCACATGCCCCTTATAAAGGAACTCTGTAGGTTTAGTTCTCAACCACAAAATGCTTGGCTTGATCCTTACTCATTATCCCAAATCAAACTTGGCCCATGACCACAAGATTTAGGTTTTATTCATTGACATGAGAGTTAGAGTTCATTTGCTTGCAATGTTATCTTGTTATGGAGTAAGTTACATAGTGTATAAACTCAATCTCTTTTTTGTTCAAATTCTTTTTCAAATCCAATAAGAATTTTGTAAAAAATTAAAGTCCCACTTTATTGATTTGAATTTTGGTTGTAAAGCTTTTTAGTAGGGGTTTTGGTCCATTTTAAGATGACCTAGAGCATCAAAATTTGAAAAAATGGGTAGATCAAGGTAGAATTTTGTCTTGTTAGAAAAAAATAAACCAGTAAAAAAGATTTAGCCTCGTCTACTTTCTAACTCACTCTACTTATGGATGATCCATTTCAGATCATGTGTCATATCCATTTATTCCATGTTGGCATACACTCTTCATTGTACTCTAGATCAATAATCCTTTTGGGAGCACTTTTACCAACTTTTCTTCCTACTCCCTTGTCACAGTTCTCAAACCTTTTATTATTCATCAAATGCATAGATATAGTTTCCCTCTTTCTAAAAATCTCATTGCACCCCCTTGAGCAACCATGAGGTCATCGATTAAGGGTTTGATCTATTGTTAGTGGTAATAACTTGTGAAGGTCACAATACAAGTGAATAGAGCTTTGCTCCAATTTAAAATAATGAGAAAATGACCATAAGAGAAGAAGAAAATGAATATTAATGAGGAATACAATCTCAACATAAGGATATGCCATTATAGCAAAGTGATAACAACCACATCTTAAAGTTGTCCATTCCTAACAGAAAGGTATGCCAAGTCAAAGAGAACCCACAACCTAAGGATATGCCAAGCTAGAAATAACAAAAACAAAAGACAAGAATATACCAAGCCAAAAACCTACAACCTAATTTCAACATAAAAATATGGCGAACTGAACATAGACACCCAATCCCAAAATAAGGATATGTCATTGTAAAAATATGCCAAAGACAATGGACAACCCAATCCCAAATAAGAATATGCCAATGTAACAAGGTGATAATAACCACATGCCAAAGAGAACCTAATCCAACACAAACATTCCAATATCAAAATAGACATATACCATTGCAACAAAATGATAATAAATACATGTATAAAACAATATAATTCCAAATATTAGAACATGCCATGCCATTGTAGCAAGAAGTTAACCATCACAAATAAAAGACAACCCATAAAACATGACATCTAAACAACCTATACTCTTAAATACTACACCAAGGGAAAATGCTATTACATGAGCATTTTACATTCCAAAGCAGCACAAAACTTTTACATTCCAAAGCAGCACAAAACTCTTATGAATTATCCTCGTTTCATAATTAAATGTAATGCAATTCTTTTTCTCGAAAGTATGAAGATACACAATACTTATGTTACCGATCTAGTTTTTCGTGATACAATCTTAAGACCATGACATTTAACAACATCAATGTGTATAAATAAAACTTGGCCATCTCAAAACCTATTGGTGGTCTATAAACTCTTCCAAATTTCGCGAATCTCCATATGCGATATAACTAATGCTAAATTGCACTACAAAAATACCTAGAAGAGGCCGCTATCATGTGTGCGTTGTCACATCTATCATCTCTTTATTATGCTAGGCTCTGGTAGACTATCAACATAATTTCTATGGATAGTTTTCTATGCACAATGCCTCAAACTAAGGTGCTTGTCTTCCAAAAGGAATCTTTAGCCAAGGAGTAGCATATAGGACATACAAGATGTGTATCACATAATTTCATGTATTATTGTTTCTATGGATCATGGGCCATGAACAACGCCCCATATCGCAACACACACACTTTGGAAGGATACTTGACTATGATTGGTATATCAACACGATTCCAAGGTTTGACCATGTTTCCATGGATGGTGTTCAATGTGTTACTCCTCATACAATGACACAAGTCCTAGGGAATGATACGCTAAAAGTCACCCAAAACTTGTACCATAATCATGAGCACAAGCACAACCACAACCAGTGTACAAGCACACATGGATCACGAGGAGATCATGTCATTAGGGGAATTTGAACTCTCATATGGAGAATAATACATCAATTACATGAATTTGCATTACTAAGATATAATTTGTGAGGAAATCAAATTTAATAATCACTAAAATTAAAGTGGTCACCGATACACTATTTTGGTATCATTATTTTGATATAAATTAGTAAAATTAAATGACCACTAGCATATATAATATTTTATTTCAAGAATTCTTTTTTTTTAATATCCAATTATTTTAATAGCTATCACACTTACTATTTATATTAAAAAAAAATAATTATCATTGTTTCATTTTCTTATATATCCCGTTACTCGTTTTTTCGCAAATATTCGATTTTCTATGTTATTAAATATTGATTTCTATGTTTTTTTATTAATTAATGTTTTTCTCGATTTCTATATCTTTATCTTTTACATTCTTTAACTTTATTTTCAATGTTTCTAGCAATACTGTCCCATCAAATATTTTGAAAATGTTTCTATAGATCTATTTTTTGTAACTCATCCCAGGCCCAAGATATATGAGATATAATTCGTAACCTTGAATACCTAGGCCAACAATTTTGATGTGGTGGGATTCTTAAGCAAGGTATGGAAAAGTTAATAGGATTATTGTTATAATTAGATATATGCATTAGGGATTATGCTTTAATATCCATTTTAAGAGAATTGTTTTGCATAGTTTGAGAAATAAAATGAACAATCAATATACTTATAAGAATAATAGGCTTGGTGGTCTTGCTCGACAATTTCCTTTATTTCTTATTCATATAAATCTAATGCTTCAAATCATAAACACCTTAGCCTAAATAATGATCCATGGACACAATCAGACTTGCATATTCCTAGAGGGCCAAAGAGAAAGTAGGTTCTCTTCTAGTTCTTATAATGCTATGATAGAATTCAACTCCCCCTTTGGCAAAAGCACTCAAGGTCTCTTACAATCTCCTCTTCTCAATGAGATTTACAACTAACATACTAAATGTGCTAATTAAAAGTTTAAAAGACTCTAACTCCTCTACAACTAGCATACTAAATGTGATAATTGAGAGTTTAAAATGCTCTATCTCCTATAGCTATATAGCTGAGTATGATTTGTGATATGCATCATATGTATACACATAGTAAATGCTTCCAATGCCTCTAGAGGACAACTTCACCACGTTTGCCACCATTAAGGCTTCTAATGCTTTATATACCTCATTTATATTTTAATGTATTTACATTTTTAACTTGGGAGAGAAGTAGAACTATTATTATGGTGATGAATGAGGTTACCTTAAAACTTTACATATTTATTTAAAAGAAAAGTATTTTAACTAGATAGAAATTTAAAATTTAAATTAAATTGTTGAAATCAAAATGAAATTTAAAATTTATATTATAATTTTTTTTAAAAATTTAAATTTAAATTATTTAAAATTTAAATTAAATTGATAAAATTATTGCGAAATTTGAAATTTTATCATACAATTTAAAATTTATATATAAATTTGTATTATTATTTGATTTAATATATAATTTTTATTATAATTATTTTAAATTGATTTAAAACTTAAATTAAATTGATGAAATTATAGTGAAATTTAAAATTTTATCATAAAATTTTAAATTTAGATTTAAATTTGTATTATTATTTATATTTACTATATAATTTTTATTATAATTATTTAGAATTGATTTTACCTTTATATGTATAATTTTTTTAAAATATAAATATTTATAGTTTAAATAATTTGATTTTATTTGATAAATTAAACATTATATATAATTTTTTTAAAATATAAATATTTATAGTTTAAATAATTTGATTTTATTTGATAAATTAAACATTAAAGTGAATTTAATATGATTTATTAGTATTTTAAAATTTTAATTTAACATATTTTATTATTTATTTAATTTATTTTTTGTTTTAGTACATCACTATAATATTTTGATGACGATGATGGTGGTGGTGGTTAACATCGATTGAGACCAACTTTGGCCTATTGAACCATAAGAGAAAATGAATGAATTATGTGTATTGCTGTAAAATTTGGTTCTTTTGTTCAAAAAGCTTAGGAAGAAGTGCTTCTAGATCTCCATAGTTTTGACATGTTAGAAGGTTATGGAGGTTTTAATTGTAGCAAATATTATGAAAGTGGGATCTAATGTTGGTGTATGCAGGGTACTCTATGAGAAAGTGACTTTCATCCTTAATGCTCATAGTCTCATAGAGGTGACAAATCCTTTCCACCCATGGTATTTTATGAATTTCCCAGCATCATGTTTCATTGTGGATCTCATGAGAGTTCGTTCTTATCTTGGCTATATTAATTTTCTTCATTAAACTTGTTAAAACATAGAGATATTTAAAATGATCTTCCAGATTAGGGTTAATGACCTCCTTATAGTATCTTAATTTTCTTTTGATCTCTAATTATTTCTCACCCCACATTTTCTCTTTAAACTTAGATGTGATAATATTTTTAATGTTATTAATATTTTGCAAAGTGACATTTTTGTCTATCCCCCAATGGTTTAACCAAGTCGTGGTGTCTTTGTACCAGTCTCTCTTGAGCCGTAGCAGGTCTTGACTGGATTTTAAAGCAATTTTAGGATGTCTTTGGTCTCCCATGTTATTTATCCTATACTTTTACATCAGGTACCTAGCCATAGAAATGATCTCGACGGGGGGAAGACCCACTTCTATTAGGAGAATAGGATAGTGTGTATTGCTTTTAATTTTGAGGTTATACGTTATAAACACTTTTGGATTTGTTCAATCTTTCTCTATGATTCTCTTGAGATGCTACAATCCAAAACTTCACAATCGTACAATATAACGGGGGTGACAAGAGTTTCAAAAATGAACTTCTTTTTATCCCACATCATAAGGTTTGCCGATTTACAATTGTTTTCAAGACCAAAATAAGCTTTCCAGCCTCCATTAATCCTTTTCTCATTGTTATAGTTCTAGTTGAGCTTGCGATGAATATCAATTCCGAGATATTTGTAAGAAGACACCTCGTCCAACTTGCTACTATCATATACAAAATTAGCATAAGTGACATTCTTGGACTTGATAATCATAACTTTTGTTTTGTTAGTGCTAACAATCACACCCATGTTAGAGTAGAAATCCTTGATAATTCTTAATTGCTTATCAAGATCAAAGGGACACATTTCCATAAGAACAATATCTTAGCATAGAGAAGGAGGATGATGACTATTCCAGCTAAGGTCATGCCAACACAACTTGCTTCTTCTAAACAACCTTCTAGCTTATCGATGTATATGTCGAAAAGGGTGGGGGGGTGGGAACCTTGCTTAACTCCAATATTTCAATTAATCTCTTTTCAGCTCCCCTCAATGCTCTTAAATTTGGAAATGGCAATCTTGTACAATATTATCACGACAACTCACAACTAGTCAAAAGGAACCTTTAGCTCTTCTAATTTATTCCACAAGTTATTTCTAGGCAACGCATTGAAAGCTTTCCTAAATCCCACAAAGCAACATAAGAGATTGGATTTACTATTATGACAATCCTTTGCAATGATCCTAAGTGTGACGAGGTTATCTGTGGTAGAGTGATGCCTTCTAAATCCCACCCGACCTTTAGCCCACTTACCTTCACTTTCTAGCCATATGTCGATTTTGTTTTCTAATATGATACCGTAAAGCTTGGCTAAGAGAGGGCTAATCATAATGGTCCAATAATTAGAGGGATTATTTTTATCACCACTTTTAAAGATAGGAATAATGAGGCTTTGATTCCAAGGATTAGGGAAACCTTGCTTGACCGCTAGATTGAAGAGCTTATGGATGTGAGGAATGAGGATGGGTCTTCCAATTTTTAAGATTTCTGCTTGGTATCCTTCAATGTCCTTAGCTTTTCCATTTTCTAGGCGCTTAACCCCAAAATCAATGTCTTCTAACGAGAAAACTTCTTCCGCTATAAGGAGGGTTTGAATGCTATCAATGGCATCTGCGGATTCGTAAAGCTTTTTAAGATAGGAATTCCAATCCTTCAAAACAATCCTATTATTATGTTTATTTTTACTAGTGAGAATTTGTCTCCAAAATTTCTTAAAAGCGACAATAGAGGTATAAATGATTTTCTTGTTGTTTATTTATATAGTTCATTTTTTCTTTTAATTAGGGCATTGTATCTATTTATCTTGTCAATTTTTAGAGGCTCTTCAATAAATTCTTTGTTTATTACTTGTATTTTTTCTCTCATGAAAAACGTTAAAATAAATGATAGTTGATATGATAATATGATTGATGCGATAACATCGTTTTTTAATAATTGTATTAATATTGTTTAGTGGCTTTGAAATTTGATTTATCATATGTTTTTTTATATTAAATTTGAAATGTATTTGATGAATACAAAAATATTTGATAAATGTTTTTATTAAAATATATTTTAATTATTAAATATATATATTTATTTTATATATTGTGTGATAAAATGGTTACAAAGACAAATACAAGTGGCTAAATTTCTCCTCCATTTTAAAATAAGTACAGAAAAAGAAGAATAGTAATAATGTGGACCAAAAAAGTATTCAGGATGTGTCATAATGAGACCTTTTATTTTGCATAGATTATATAATATCCATTGTATTGCATTTGAACCTTCTCAATGCCACCTATCACATATTTTACTAGCATGGGGTTGGAAGGTGGTACATGCTCGAGGAAGGTTCTTACAACCCCATGTGAATATGAACCATCCAATCTAATATAGATGGGATGGACTATGAATTCTTGTGGTTTGAAAACTCCAGATAAATGGGAATGTGCACACAGTGCATGGAATCTAATCTAACAATGCATGTGGGGGATTGCCTAACATGAGTCCATATTGCATAACTATATTTTTCCATCTAGCTTCAATCACTTCTAGTGCCAAGCCTCCATTAAGCACAATACCAAGTTTTCAAATAGTCCTTTTGGTGTGGTAAAACTCTCCATCTTGTCTCAATTTCGACAATTTGCATGGAATCCAACACACAATTTGACAATCAATAGACCTTTGCCACATTCCCTTTGTAATGGAATATGCAGGTTTAGATTTTGACCATGAACTCCTTGACTTGATCCTTTCTCACAATCCCAAATCAAACCTAGCCCGTTACCACAAGTTCTACGTCGTCTTCATTGACATGAGAATCATAGTTCATTTTCTTGCAATGCTATTTTGTTATGGAGTAAGTTAAATAGTGTGCAAAATCAATCTCTTTTTTCTTCTAATTCTTTTTCAAATCCAATAAGAATTTTTTCAAGATTTATAGTTCTACTTTATTGATGGGAACTTTGGTAGTGGAAATTTGTCTTTAGGAGTTTTGGTCCATTTTAAGACAACCTAGATCATCAAAATTTTGAAAAACTAAGTAGATCAAGGCAGAACTTTGCCTTGATAGAAAAATAAACTAAGCAAAAAAGATGAGTTCGTCTACTTTTTAACTCACTCCTTTTGTTATTGTAGATGTTCCATTTTACATCACATGTCATATTCATTTATTCCATGTTAACATATTCTTCATTGTACTCTATAGATCGACAACTCTTTTGGGAGCACTTTTAACAAATTTTCTTTCTACTCTCTTGCCATGGTTCTTAGAGTTTTTATTATTGATAAAATATAGATATGAAATTACTCTCTTTTTAAAAATCTCACTCTACCTGGCCTTGAGCTCCCATGTAATCATCGATAGGGGTTAGATCTATTGTTAGTAATGATAACTTGTGAAGATCACAATCCAAGTGAATAGAGTTTTCATCCAAATATAAAATAACCATAATAGAAGAAATGAGTATTAATGTGGAATGAAATCTCAACATAAAGATATGCCATTATAATAGTGATAATAGCCACATCACAAAGTTGTCAATTCCCAACATAAGGTATGCCAAGTTAAAGATAATCCACAACCTAAGGATATGCCAAGCTAGAGATGACAAAAACTCAACATAATAATATATCAAGCCAAAAACCTAGAACCTAATCTCAACATAAGGATATGACAAATAGATACCCAATTCCAATCCTAAAATAAGGATATGCCATTGTAGCAAGGGGATAAAAACCACATACGAAAGACAATGGACAACCCAATAAAACAAGGTGATAATAAGGGGGTATGGACATTGGTTGTTATATGCTAATGTAACAAGGTGATAGAAACCACATGCCAAAGAGAACTTAATCTCATACACACAATCCAATGTCAAAATAGACATATACCTTTGCAACCAGAATACAACATTATCCCAAATATGAGAATATGCCATTGTAAGAAGATGATAACAATAACAAGTCATAAACAACTCACAAAACATGATATCTAAACAATCTATACTATTAAATTCTACAACAAGAAATAATGCCATCACATCAACATTTTACATTCCAAAATAACACAAAACTTTTATAAAATATCTTTGTATCACAATTGATTGATATACAATTTTTTTTTTCAAAGTAGAAAGAAACCTACCGTGCTTAGGAATACCAATCTAGCCTTTCTCAAATATACTCTCAAGACCATGATTTACAACAATATCATGATTTACAACAATATCAACATCAATATGTATAGATACAACTTGGTCATCTCAAAACCCATTAGCTCTATTCTCAAGACCATGATTTACAACAATATCAACATCAATATGTATAGATAAAACTTGGTCATCTCAAAACCCATTATGTATAGATAAAACTTGGTCATCTCAAAACCCATTAGCTCTTACTAGATGCCTATAGGCCTTGGATTATTAACCCACCTCCTTAAATTTTAAAAAACAAATTTTGAAATACTCCAAAACCATTAATCGTTATAAATAAAAAACCATCCAACTCACGCATACCACTAATAAAAGGAAATCGGACCATAATAGTCATTTGACAAACCAGCGTTGAGTTATATGGAAAATCAACTCCAAATTTTTGGTTTTTTTTTGGAAACGATGAATTCTTCACAGGATGGTTCCCATTTCCAACCTCTGATCTATAGAGTTTGAACTAACTTGACCACCACTTTTTACCAATCCACTTATAACGGTAAGGTAAAATATTCATGAATCTCTGTATACACTACAACTAATGCTAAATTTTCACGCCATTAACAGGTGGGCAGGGCTAGCATTAAGCAGCCTGCTACGCAGCATTAAATGCTGTGGCTGCTGCTTTGATTATCTTTGGATTTAATGCTGTCTTAGATCCAACAACGAGCAAAAAAACTGCTACAACATTCAATACTGCAAAGCAAGCTGCTTAATGCTCTCCAGTGGACAGTGCCACATCTATCACAACTTTTTATTATTCCAAGCAACTGGACGTAGACTCAGGTGGCTAGTGTATCGTTGTTTTTACTGGCTGTCAATTTCAATGGGCACTCTGAGTTTGTGGATTTTCAGGACTCCTCACACAGGCTTTCTGTCGCTTAGCAGAAAAGCTTCTGACTCAGGTCCTCCAAATTCCACGCTATCTTTTTCTGAAATACGTTGATTTTTTTCTTTTCGTTGATTAGTAATTTAGTATCCTTTCATGTTCATGGCAGGGAGTTGCCAGAACCCGACAAGAGACTAAACAAATAAAATGGAAGTAATCTCTTGTGCCTTGGAATCCCACAGAACTGGTAATGATCAGCTCAATACACGAAGAGAAAGATGAACGATGAAGCCTGAATTTCAAATCCCGTCCCTTCTCCTCATCCGCATTATGTATGGTTCAGCTCGTTGCCATTACGGTCTTCACCATTAAGGTTCTGCTTGTTGCTGGTTAGAATGTACAGGCTTAGACAGTACAGTTGAATAACGTACACTGTGCTTGACCAACTTGAAGATCACTTTGCCAAACCCTTAAAGATATACCATTTGTCAATGATGACTTAGGTTATATGCATTACTTTTAGGGTTGATGGGTCAATCATAAGGCCTTGATTAAGACAAATGACCTTTCAAAGGAATATTTATGAGTGGATTAATCAAGGTTTGGTGCAGCAAGGATGATTCTTCTTCCACAAGACATCATCTAGGGTTAGAAATTTGGAATATTTATGAGTGGATTAATCAAGGTTTGGTGCAGCAAGGATGATTCTTCTTCCACAAGACATCATCTAGGGTTAGAAATTAAGGGCTATGGTACTAACATTCTTTTTAAGAAGTCTTTGGCTTTTGAGTGCAATATTAATTGATTCCAAGTTTGATGCACCAAGTATGAGTCTTGTGACCCATGGCATGCTTAGTGGCCAAACATAAGGAGCTTAGGTCCTAATTGTTGCTTCAAGTATTAAAAAAGGGCCATTCACAAAGACTTAAAGCATGCCACAAACCCTTAAGAAGAAATCTCTTGACCATGACTGTAGTATACAAAAAATTACAATGTTCAGGCCACTAAGGATGTGTCTCCTAGGGAAAGAAAAACTTCAAGGTTAATACTTGGGGGCTTTTTATCCAAAACACAACTTCTACAGATAGTTTGCTATGAACAATGCCTCAAACTAAGGTGTTGGTCCTCTAGAAGGAAATTTTGGCCAAGGAGTAACATATGGGACATACAAGATGTGTATCACCTAATTTCATCTATTACTGTTTCAGTTTATCATGGCCCATGAATAGTGCCCCATATCACAATGCATGCACTCTAGAAGGATACTTGAGCATTACTAGTGTATCAACCTGATTCGAAGGTTAGCATATGAAAGGCATTTCTCTTAGTCCAGGGCATCATTTACTCTAACAAAGACTAGGGTCTTAATAATTAAATCATGTTTCTATGGATAGTGCTCCATGTATGCCCACTTGTACAGTGACACAAGTCCTCCATTAGGTATATTTGGGCCAAGAGCATTATGTGAACTCAATTTGAAGGTTTATTATACAATGGATGTGTCTCTTAAAATATGATATGGTTCAAGGACAATAAATAGGTCCCTAGTCCCTATACACTAGTCCTAAACCACCCCGACCATGTATGTATCCTTGGATAATGACTTTGAGTCTCCAAAAGTAATACTTTCCTAGGTGTGGGATATATACATGATTTTAAGGTTTATCACAGTAGGGATAGGGTTGTTGGTTCAAGATAAGCTTTGAATCTAAAAAATAGGGATTGATCCCTAAATCCAAGAGGAGTAAGGTACTCTATAGCCCAGTAATTAAAAAAATTCATGTCGGCTCATAAAATAAAAAATTAAAACCAAACGAAAAGTAATTAAAAAAATCCATGTCCATTCAGAAAATAAAAAAAATAAAACCAACATAGATCCATTTTAAACTTGGATCTATCAAGCACCAAGAGGGATCAAATTTTTGGAGGTTTAATTTTTTTGGATGTGTAAGCAATTTAAGTTAAAAAATCACACCTCAAGAAATTGGATGCCTCTCGGTGCTTGATAGATCCGGTTTTAAGATGGATCTATGTTGGTTCTAAGGTATATGGACCATGCATTGGTCCATAGACCATGGGATATGTCCTTCGGCTATAATACATGTATAAGAGTGGTATACAAGCCCAATTGAAAGGGTTGGCACACTAGATATAAGTTGGCTCACCAATATCATGGTTTAAGACTAATAACTAGTGGGTTAGGAACTATACACTACTTCTAAGGGTCTTTGACCATGCTTGGGGCCATGATCGCAATAAAGTCCCTCTAGAAGGAATTTATCCAACTAGTAACTATGGGACTAGTTTTGAATATTAACAAACTAAGGATGGGTCTAGTCATCTAATGCATGGTCCAAACATAAATATTAGGATCCTGGTTCTTATACATTACTTTTAGGGGCCATCGGCCAATCATAAGGTCTTAACCATTACACAAAGACTCTAAAAGGAATATTTTCCAAATGTAATGTCCCAAGGGCCTAAACTAGGCTCAATGCTCTATGAGCTTAAGAAAATCGAGGCTTTATAAATTAAATGCACAACGGAATTCTTAAAGAAAAATTAAAAGAATTACAAATTGTGAAATTTCAATCTTGCGACACTTATATTTTTAGCAGAATAGGTACATGTAAAGTAATAATCAGATCCTAATTAGCATCTAAACTTCATCTATCAGATCAGAAACCTTTCATCCAAATTTAAACTTAGAAAGTAATTAAGATTCAACAACTAAACAAGCATTATGCAACCTTTCTCACTATGACTAGTTTCAATAAACTTAAGAAAATATTGGAGTACAAGTCTTGGAGTTTTAATACAACATAAGAAAAAATATGGGGCTGATATCTAAGCCTTCAGATCAGATTAGACATGTCTCATTAACATAATAAAACATATATTCGCTATAGCTAGCACATCTTGCAGAAAATAGACTTTTCAATTATGTTTCCTTCTTTCAATCAGATCAAGAATTTAGCAGATGACTAGTGACTCATTATTTCAAATATCTAATAGTCATTTGCTATAACATATCGGACCTTATCATGTATAAAGGTCCGATAAGAATCAGATTTACAACTATCTTTATTCTTCAAAAATAAAAACAGAATTTAACTAGTAAACTAAAATCTACTTTCAAAGAAAATTGTAAATCAAATCAGTGGACTGTCAAGGCCATGGATTGACCTGCAGGGCTGATATTCTATCAACATATGTAATACATATCCAAAATGTAATGTTCCAAATTTGTAATATGGAGATATTAACTCAACCCATAACTCAGGAAATCGAAATTTCTCCAAAGTAGGTGTTTTTCTCCCAAACAAGGCACAGGGAGACTTCTTGATTCCAACTGGATCCTAACACCTCTAGACCTATTCGAATTATTCAAGGAGGGATGTTATGGTCTACTACAGACTAAGGTAATCCTAAAACATCCTTAGACAAGCACATAACTTCGACAGTTACACATTTTCTAGGTGCATCACACCTGGGTAGACTCCTGGACTGATATGGAACCCAATTGCTTCTGGTGCAGAACTAGAAAAGGCTAGTTTGTAACTACCCCAACCTGCTTTGAAAACACTAAGTTAGACAATTGGACTTAAAACATATATTCCTTTAGGGTTAAAACCTTCAATGTTTCTGCCATGTTATCTATGAATATGAATAGTAGGTTCTCAAATTAGTCTGCCATGCAAGCTATAAATAAAAACTAGTTTGATATTGTACATCATATACTCATATAAATCAGATTTAAAAAAAAAATCTTAGATCCATTAGGCATAATGCAAATAGTGAACCATTCCATTAATATTTAACTAGTTTGCGTCTGTAAGATTTATCAAAGAAAATAGCATATAATTTCCTTTACAAATAAGAAATAAAAACCTCTAGGGATCAAATCCATCATGACAGAGAATTTATTACATAAATATTTACTTATCTTGGAAAGAAGAGCAACTGAAATCGATAGAGCAACGTTCCACCTTGCCATTGGAACTGTCAAGCCAAATCTTACTTTGACAATCCACCCCCAAGCTAAGGCCATGAATTCCATAGGCATGCACTTGAATCCATTCCCAAAATCCTCCTACGATATTATATGTTCACAATGAATACCCCATCCTTCTACTTTCCTATCCGTTTCTACACTACTTATGGGAAAATGGATTAACTTGCCAACCCATTTCTTGGCTTCATGTGCAAGAAAACCTAGACTAATAGGGCCAAAAGAAGGGGAGAAGAAGCATGAATAATCCATAATAACTCTTTGTATGGAGGAGCTGAAATAGAGAAGAGAGGACCTGTAATTAAACACTCAATCTTCAACCATGTCCAGAAAACCCTCAACTCTATCTTGGAGCACTTAGAAACAAAAACAATGCATCAAAACTTGTGAATAATCCTCAAATGGAGAAATCAAGGCTTAAGTATGAAAGAGTTGGAAATCCAATCACTGAAGCTAACTAGGGTCAGAGAGTGAGGGGTTAAACTCATCCACAAGAAGGAAAATTGAATTCTAGAGAGAGGGTCAAGTGGCCAACTCAAATTCATGGAGGAGGATAGTTACTAAAGGAGTCACTCTTCCTGAAATGGAAAAAGGAAACAACTGCAAAAATCATGGAGGAGAAAATTAAGAGTAAAAAACAATCAGGGAAAGAACCATAAAAGCAGGGAGGGCGCACTTGATCAATAAAGGAGGTAGAAAAATCAGGATAAAAGCCATAAAAAAATCCAGAAGGGTGCACTTACTCAATAAAGCCATAAAAAATTAGGGTGTAAGCATAAATCAAGGGATATGGAGGCATAAGTCAAGGATCCAATCCCTATAAATTAGGAGGAGGATATTCTTAGCTCAAATTTATCCATAGTAACCCATAAATAACATTAATAATAAAAATATTCATGTATCATGTCTAGCAAACACTAGGAGAGGGAATAACACTTAGATACTTAGGAAAAATAACATTGTGTAACCCACGAAACTCCAAGGGGGGTGTATTAGTGCAAGGGGTCCATCTAACAATGAAGTAGGTCTAGTAGTATCCCCACATACCAAAATAAACATAATTAGGGTCCTCTGGGTAGTGTTAGGGTGAGCATCAACTCCTATCCCCCAACCCCCTCACCCGTGGAACCATGGCCCCCCATGCTCTTTTAGTTACCTATGTCAATCCACTTTATTTATTTAATTAATAATAATAATAAAATAATGTCCAAATCATGGTCCTAGAACCTACTGCCTTAATGTTTAAATCATATGTCTAGGGGCTTAGCACTAAGGGTGTTACATCCCCCCCCTTAAACAATCCATCGTCCTCAATACATAACTTATTCTTTTAAAATAATTGAGGGTATGCCTCCCTCACAGCATCTTCCAATTCCCAAGTGGCATCCTCAGGACTAAAGTGGGTCCATTGGACCTTAACTTGCTTGATCTCTCGGTTCTAGAGCATTTTGACTTTTCTGCCCAAAATGGCAACATGTTGTACTGGAAAATACCCTTCCAGTTCCACATGAATCACATTTCAAATTGATCACATGATCAATTCCAAATATATATGTGTGTGTGTGTGTGTGTGTGTGTGTGTGTGTGTGTGTGAAGCAATATATAAACATACTATGCATAATCATAAGATTAGTACCATGTACAACATACATAAATATAAAGTACATTATGAAGAATTACAAAATTAGTATCATGTACATATTTTTTTTTTAAATCACAAGTATAAAGTATACTATGCAGAGTAAATACTCTCCTTCAAACAGAAAACAAGGTATACTATGCAGAATAATTATCCTCTTTCAAACAGAAAAAACAAGGTATACTATGTAGAATAATTATTCTCTTTCAAACAAAATAACAACGTATACTATGCAGAATAATTATTCTCTCAAAACAGAGATATAAAGTGTACACAAATACTTGGATCATATTCCAATCAATTACATGGTTAGTATCGGGCACATACTTTATCAACAAGGATACATGGAACACATTATGTACTTTAATGCAAGCAGGCAAAGCAAGTTCGTAGGAAGATGGTCCCATTCTAGTTAAAATCTCGAAGAGTCAACAGTATCTAGCAACAAGATTGGAATAGTTCCCCAGGTTCAAGGAGCTCTTCTTGGGTCTAACTTTAAAAAAGAGATGGTCTCCAACTTTAAATTGTCTATCAGTCTATTCTGATCTGCATAACTCTTCTGTCTGTCTTGAGTTGTCTTCAAATTCCACTTGATCTTAACAATCTAATCTTCCATGTCCTTTAATAATTTTGGTCCAATAATGATTATGTCTGTGGGATTGTACCAACTGATGTGAGTGTTGCACTTTATTCCATGCATAGCTTCAAAAGGACTCATCTTTAGTTAGGCATGGTATCCATTATTATATGAAAATTCTACTAAGTGTAGATAATCTTCTCGCTCAGATGGTTGATTCATCACATACATTCTTAACATGTCCTCAATCACTTGATTTACTCTCTTTGTCTATCCATCTATTTGAGGATGGTATGCTGTACTCATGTTCAAACTTGTGTTGAATCCTTCAAACAATTATTTCCAAAAATTTGAAGTAAACTTTGAATCTCTATCAGATACTATATCCTTCAGAATTCCATGCAATCTGGAATCCTCTTTCATATATATATATATATATATATATATATATATATATACAATGTTGGTTGTCTTGTGAGTTGTTTTTACTGGAATAAAGAGTGATGCTTTGGTAAACTTATCTACCACCACCATGATGGAATCATTCTGGAATCTTGTCTTAGGCAATTTGGTGATAAAATCTATTGTTACCACATCCCACTTCCACTCATGTTTTGGTAATGGCTGCAATAATCTTGTTGGATGTCAATGCTCAATTTTAACTTTCTAACATTCCAAGCACCTGGATATGTACTCTGCAACATCATTCTTCATCCCTGGCCAATAATAATACTTCTTTACTACTGCTATTGTCTTTTGGCATCCCGAATATCCAGCATAGGGAAAATCATGCATCTCTTTCATAATTGTCTTTCTTAATTCTCTAGAGTTGGGCACATAAATTCTATCTTTATGTCTGATAATTCCATTTTCTTCCAACCTAAACTTTTCAAATTTTTGTGGTATCTGTTGTTGTTGTAAACCTTATTTTACTTGTTGTTATTGTTCATCTATGAGACTGGCTCTAACCATCTTATCTTTCAAATTGGATGTACTAGTACTGATAGCTACTATGTGCATCACATGAATATTCCTACTAATTGCATCTACCACCTTGTTCTCTTTACCTTGGATGTGCTTGATTTCAAAGTCGTATTCACACAACAACTCCATCCATATTCTCTACCTTACATTTAGATCGGTCTGCTCAAATAAGTACTTCAAACTATTATGATCAGTTCTTAGTTTGAATTTCTTACCCATCAAGTAATGTCTCAACCTTTTCAGGGAATGCATGCCAATTGAAAGTTCTAATTCATGAGTGGCATAGTTTTGTTCATGGTCCTTCAAATTTCTGGATTCATAATTGATGACATGTCCACCTTGAGTTAATACCCCATTGTTACTGGGAAAATTAGCAGGGCTAATTCTGAGTAAGCAAAAGTAAGATCAGTGACCCAATGTCACCTTGGTCACCGTTCTAACTTCTTCGGAAGTCGAAACCTCCAAGGAGAAGTATCCTTATGGAATCCTGTAGAAACACTGAGACAACCACAAACTATGTTTTCTATGCAAGTGTTAGTTAGAACAGTGCCTAGATGGAGTCAAGTTTGTTCAATTATCACAAACACATTATTGAGGCTATCCTATAAAATGTAAGAACGTATACACATGTATTAAAGTAATCAATACTAGATCAAAAGACTGTATTGCAAACCAATCCAACCATTAACCAAATATGCATTAAGTGGTAGTTGTCAATGTCATTCATTAATTAGATATGTGCCTGTAGTATGACAATTCAAAACTAATTACCATAGCAATGAACAACCAATTAAATACTATCACCAATGAGAAGTAGGACTTCTCTTATGAATATCATTTATCGCATCCAAGAATTAAATTAGTTCTATATCATGGCAAATGTGTAACCAAATATACCTTAAAAATATTATAACCATTCACCTAAGGTAACTCACTTATGACATATGTTGTAGACAAGGTGTAGAAAGGCCTAATTAGTTTCGCATTCAAATAGAGAACCAATAGTGAATACAACTAACTATCAAACTAATTAAAAGAACATCTAAAATATAAGGTCATGCTATCCCTTTCAGCATTCATCAAATACTACCATTACCTAATAGATATTAAATATAAAACATGTAATTTCTAGATCTGCATATGAAGTTTTCTGAGTTATGTTTGTGCTGCAAATTAGCTTAGAAATGTATAGAAAATGTAGAAATGGATAACCATAATTAAATGTATTAATTTGAGTTCATTTTTGTGTGGTTTATGTTACAGGATTAGGGTGAAAGGGCACTACACACAGGGTGTGCAATTTTTTTATTGCAAACCCATGTTAATCTTGGGAGAGGGCTCGGATGGGAAGCCAAGGTAGAAGGATAGAGGGATGGTGGATAAGAGAGAGGGAATGGAAGGTGAAGGAAGGGAACCGCATGTAGAGGAGAAGGAGGTCAGTGAAGGAGATAGATGGGAGGATGGAGAGGCCACAGGTTAGGGTAGTGGAGACAGATGCAGGTAAGGAGAAGCGAACGAAGGTAGCAACATAAAAGAAGGTGGGAAAGCTGTGGAAGAAGGGTGGGAGTGGGTAAAGAAGGAGGCCGAGTTGTGGAGGCAAGGGATGAGACAGGTATGAAGGTGGGAGATGCCACGGGCAGCAGGTTGAAGCTCTGGATGAGGGAAATGAAGGGCTCAAAGGAAAGATTGAGGGTCCTAGATAGGCTAGGAAAGGAGGCTGAGGCCGTAGGAAAGGAGGGCGAAGGTAGGATATGGGAGTAAGGGTAGGTCGTAGGCCCTTTTTTAGGTCTTTCTAGTCTGCAATTAGGGAAAGAATTAGGCTTTTAGGTTTTAGTTTAGGTTTCTTTTGTAATAATTTTTAAGAACAACTAACTCAGAAAATCAACCACAAACTAATCTAATATAGTATTTACATTCATAAATTTAACTTTGATGAAGTAGATGAACAACTGGGGTTTCAAGAGAAAGCTAGTCACCCAACCCTAGGGCATCAATGAGAGGAGCTACCCTCCTTGAGATGGTACTTGGAAAGCTTGGAAACTAGGGCTAACCTCAACAATCTCTAGGATTCGTCAAGGAAACCTAGTTTTAGCAAGACTTGAAGACCTAAAGCTCAAGCTTGAATGCTATGGTGACCAAAAACAAAAATGAAATACTAATTAAGACAAAATGAAGCAACAATCGCTTCCATTCAACCCTAACAAGCATCACTTTCATACAAATTGACAAAGAGACATCAAACTAAAAGTATGGATACCTCTAAGTGCATGTGTTAAGAAAACAACTCTAGCATCACCTCAACAATGGCATGAACAATAGTAAAAATTCCAAGAAATGCTTCAAACTTGCAAAATAACTTTCATCAAGGAGTGCACATCCCTTCAAAGAGCCCTAGTTAGGGAAAATAGCAAACATAATGAAATTATCCCAAAAGTTGATGTTTAAAAATGAAGTGAGGAGATTGTATTTATATGATCTCACACTCACTTTTACAAAAAATAAGGTCAATTTAATATTAAAAATGTCAACTTAAAATTATAACAAAAATAATATAAAATAATGATAATAGTGGGTAAATTGCGGTGTTTTCCCCAGATTTGTCCCACACCCGAGTTAAATGGATGAACAAGGCCATATCAGACCAAACTGAATGTTAGACTGTGTAGGGGGGGTCGCCATGCCCAAAATAACCCCAACAGTGCTGAAAAACCCTCAATGCCCACCCCTTATCAAGCATTACAGTCTTCCCAAGAAGATGATGTCATCCTCTGAAGGAGGGCCCAATAGAGAGGGCACTGGTGAATTGAAGGTCCAGGAGGGTGCTGGAGGTGCTCTGCAGGATAAGAAAATGCATTAGTGCTGAAGAACATGCAGCTGGAGTGATAAAACCAGGTCGGGGTCATGTGACCCAATGACCCACCCTTGGAAGCCCCAGACACCAACCTCAAGGTTTTAAACCAGAGGTTCTGTCCATGACCCTACCTCATAATAAGTAGGCTAAACATCCCTCCTAGTAAAACAAAAGTCACCCTCTCCCTGGGGTATCTATGCAGGTACGTTGGTACTGGTACCATCGTAACACTGGTTCCAAATGCGGGATGAGTACTCCTCCTGAGGGTGCTCGAGAATCCAAGAATCATTTGGGTACCTGTAGACCTACACACATATCAAATAACCAAGGACATCAAATACCCAGAGGCAGACACTTTCGTCTTGCCTTTATCATGAGATAAGACTAAAAAAATGCATAAAAAAATGACTAATCTATGTCAACATGAAGAATGTCAATGCAATGCGTGGATAAAAATATATGCCTAACTAATCCTACCTATGCTAAACACAAAAAATATCAATAACTAGGTAAAATCATACCACCAATGTAACCATTTGAGTAAGAAATTCATACATGTTGCTTTACCTTTGTCTTTAGATAGAAGCCATGATAAAACCTGATCAATCACAAAGCAAATACATACCAAGGCCTCCATCATGATATGAGATGAGTATTGGATGGCTACGGGGACCTGGGATCTGAAATACTATTTCCATGGCGAAAAATCTCTTTTACAAGCTCCATTTATCCAAGCTTCCACTGGACTAATGTATGGACCATCTTGATGATATATTGGCATTGAGGAAAAATTTTGCTTGAAAATCGCTTGATTTTCCATTCGAGAAAGTTTTTGTGGAGGTGGACCTTGCAAATATTCACATATAAGCTGTAACCTGTTTGGAGAATTGGAAATACACGCATATTGTTCTTCTTTATAATTATCGTGTTATTACTCCTAATGATTTTTATCATTTTGAAATTGTCAATTACATAATTCAAGCCTTCACATTTTAAACGAAAAGATAACAATAGTAATCGTGACAATACAAAAAAAGAATCATACATGTCCACATACCAGTATTTCCTTTATTGGAAAACATTGTTGACCACTTACCGATACTGGACAAAAAGGGATGAACAATTCTTGTAGAATGTAGTTTATTAGGGCATACTATGAACTGATATATAATGGAGAAACTTTGCATAGGATCATTGTCAACAGGAACCACATCTTGCACCACTGCATCTTTTAGCAAAGAAAAAGGATTAATCCATTCTTCATCGGGGGAAGAGAAAGCTTATTCATCCATATATATGCTCAGGAGAGGATCCATCACCAAGCTACAAGGTCTTGAAGTGTCGCACATTGGCGGGACAATGAACTTCCAATAATCATCGTTTTCCGCATACTTGTAACTTTCTTCTAAGAGAGACAACATATCACAAGAAACCATAACTTGAGGATATGGAGAACTTACCATTTCTGAATATTCTTTAGTTTCTTCAATTGGGCCTCTTGTTCTTCATCTTCAGTAATTACTTCATTTTCTTGGTCCTGAACAATGCTTTCTTCAAGTAAACCTTTTGAAAATTGATCTTCATGGGTTTCTTCACTGAGAAAGTTCCTTGCATCTTCAACACAAGGCATCCATCTGTCACGGTGATTAGGATCCCAGTATTTACAGAGAGTTTCTATCAGTTTTGCAAGCGATGGTATTGTTTCTTTTTCTAGTCCCACGAACCAAGCAAGAGGCTTTCCTCCTAGGTGATGAAAAAATGATCTCATGTAAATGCTTTCTTCCTTTTTGATGCTATTTTCTGCAGCCATCATCATCAACCATTGAACATGGTTCCAGGACTTAACACGACTGCAATTGAATGGGTGCCAAAAAATATTTGGTAGCTCATCTGAATGCCTAGGAAACTTTGAAAAATCAAGAGGAGCAAAGGCTATCTCATTTTATGCATCTGTAAGATAATCAAGAACCTTAAATTCAAATGGAACATCTTCTTCTCAAGAAGAAGCCATGTCATCCAATTTCCTTGTATTTTGTAGAGTACTTCTGCTATTTTTCTTTAGTCGGAGTTGCCAGGAGAGACCTTCCAAGTTAACTTAAAAAATATCACCAAAGTACCAAAAACAAGGGCATACCTAAGATGATCGGTACTGAGTTCTGAATCAACCAACGGAGTCACTTTAAATGAGTGGAGTCGCCATGTTAGATCTGCAAGATTAGTCCTCAACAATATTTTCAAAATACCAATAAAAAGCTTACCTCAATTTTTCTTACCAAATGTCGTTTTGCCAAGGGTGTGAATGACTCTGCATAAATCACTTCAATCTTTGAAATGTCCCCGACAATGGCGCCAAAAATGTTACCGAGGAAATTAGCAGGGCTAATTCCCAGTAAGAAAAAGTAATATCAGTGACCCAATGTCACCTCGTTCACCATTCTAACTTCTTTGGAAGTCGAAACCTCGAAGAAGAAGTATCCTTATGGAATCCTATAGAAACAATGAGACAACCAAAAAGTATGTTTTCTATGCCTGTTGTAGTTAGACTAGTGCCTAGATGGAGTCAAGCGCGTTCAATTATCACAAACAAATTATTGAGGCTATTCTATAAAATGTAAGAACGTATACACATGTATTAAAGTAATCAATACTGGATCAAAAGAATGTATTGCAAACCAATCCAACCATTAACCAAATATGCATTAAGTGGCAGTTGTCAATGTCATTCATTAATCATATATGTGCTTGTAGTATGACAATTCAAAACCAATTACCATAGCAATGAGCAACCAATGAAATACTATCACCAATGGGAAGTAGGAGTTATCTTATGAATATCATTTATCGCATCCAAGAATTAAATTAGTTCTATATCATGGAAAATGTGTAACCAAATATACCTTAAAAATATTATAACCATTCACCCAAAGTAACTCACTTATAACATATGCCGTAGACAAGGTGTAGGAAGGCCTAATTAGTTTCACAGTCAAATAGAGAACCAATAGTGAATACAACTAACTATCAAACTAATTAAAAGAACATCTAAATAATAAGGTCATGCTATCCCTTTCAGCATTCATCAAATACTACCATTACCAAATAGATATTAAATATAAACATGTAATTTCTAGATCTGCATATGAAGTTTTATGAGTTATGTCTATGCTGCAAATTAGATTAGAAATGTATAGAAAATGTAGAAATGGATAACCATAATTAAATGTTAATACTTGAGTTCATTTTTTTGTGTTTTATGTTACAGGATTAGGGTGAAAGGGCACTACACACAGGGTCTGCAATCTTTGATTGCAAATCTATGTTAATCTTGGGAGAGGGATCGGATGGGCAGCCAAGGTAGAAGGATAGAGGGGTGGGGGAGAAGAGGTAATGGAATGGAAGGTTAAGGAAGGGAGACGCAGGTAGAGGATAAGGAGGGAAGCGAAGGAGAAAGATGGGAGGATGGAGAGGCCACACGTTAGGGTAGTGGAGAAGGATGCAGGTAAGGAGAAACGAATGAAGGTAGCAATAGAAAAGAAGGTGGGTGAGCTATGGAAGAAGGTTGTGAATGGGTATAGAAGGAGGCCGAGCTATGGAGGCAAGGGAGGAGACAAGTCTGAAGGTGGGAGAGGCCACGGGAAGCAGGTTGAAGCTCTGGATGAGGGAAGCGAAGGGATAAAAGGGAAGGCCGAGGTTCCTAGATAGGTTAGAAAAGGAGGCCTAGGCCCTAGGAAATGAGGGGGAAGGTAGGATATGGGATTAAGGGTATGTCGTAGGCCTTTTTTTAGGTATGTCCAGTCTGCAGTTATGGCAAGAATTAGGCTTTTAGGTTTTAGTTTAGGTTTCTTTTGCAATAATTTTTAAGAACAACTAACTCATAAAATCAACCACAATCTAATCTAATATAATATTTACATTTATAAATTTAAGTTTGATGAAGTAGATGTACAACTAGGGTTTCAAGAGAAAGCTAGTCACCTAACCCTAGGGCTTCAATGAGAGGAGCTACCCTCCTTGAGATGGCACTTGGAAAGCTTGGAAACTAGGGATAACCTCAACAATCTCTAGGATTTGTCAAGGGAGCCTAGTTTTAGCAAGACTTGAAGACCTAAAGCTCAAGCTTGAATGCTATGGTGACCAAAGACAAAAATTAAATGCTAATTAAGACAAAATGAAGCAACAATGGCTTCCATTCAACCCTAACAAGCATCACTTTCATAGAAATTGACAATGAGACATCAAACTAAAAGTATGGATACCTCTAAGTGCATGTGTTAAGCAAACAACTCTAGCCTCACCTTAGCAATGGCATGAACAATAGTAAAACTTCAAAGAAATGCAACAAACTTGCAAAATAACCTTCATCAAGGAATGCGCATCCCTTCAAAGATCCCTAGTTAGGGAAAATAACAGACATAATGAAATTATCCCAAAAGTTGATGTCTAAAAATGAAGTGAGGAGATTGTATTTATATGATATCACACTCACTTTTACAAAAAATAAGGTCAATTTAATATTAAAAAATGTCAACTTAAAATTAGAACAAAAATAATATAAAATAATGATAACAATGGGTAAATTGGGGTGTTTTCCCCAGATTTGACCCACACATGAGTTAAATGATTGAACAAGGCCATATCAGAGCAAAATGAAGGCTAGACTGTGTAGAGTCATTCACACCCTTGGCAAAACGACATTTGGTAAGAAAAATTGAGGTAAGCTTTTTATTGGTATTTTGAAAATATTGTTGAGGACTAATCTTGCAGATCTAACATGGCGACTCTGCATAAATCACTTCAATCTTTGAAATGTCCCCGACAATGGCGCCAAAAATGTTACCGAGGAAATTAGCAGGGCTAATTCCCAGTAAGAAAAAGTAATATCAGTGACCCAATGTCACCTCGTTCACCATTCTAACTTCTTTGGAAGTCGAAACCTCGAAGAAGAAGTATCCTTATGGAATCCTATAGAAACAATGAGACAACCAAAAAGTATGTTTTCTATGCCTGTTGTAGTTAGACTAGTGCCTAGATGGAGTCAAGCGCGTTCAATTATCACAAACAAATTATTGAGGCTATTCTATAAAATGTAAGAACGTATACACATGTATTAAAGTAATCAATACTGGATCAAAAGAATGTATTGCAAACCAATCCAACCATTAACCAAATATGCATTAAGTGGCAGTTGTCAATGTCATTCATTAATCATATATGTGCTTGTAGTATGACAATTCAAAACCAATTACCATAGCAATGAGCAACCAATGAAATACTATCACCAATGGGAAGTAGGAGTTATCTTATGAATATCATTTATCGCATCCAAGAATTAAATTAGTTCTATATCATGGAAAATGTGTAACCAAATATACCTTAAAAATATTATAACCATTCACCCAAAGTAACTCACTTATAACATATGCCGTAGACAAGGTGTAGGAAGGCCTAATTAGTTTCACAGTCAAATAGAGAACCAATAGTGAATACAACTAACTATCAAACTAATTAAAAGAACATCTAAATAATAAGGTCATGCTATCCCTTTCAGCATTCATCAAATACTACCATTACCAAATAGATATTAAATATAAACATGTAATTTCTAGATCTGCATATGAAGTTTTATGAGTTATGTCTATGCTGCAAATTAGATTAGAAATGTATAGAAAATGTAGAAATGGATAACCATAATTAAATGTTAATACTTGAGTTCATTTTTTTGTGTTTTATGTTACAGGATTAGGGTGAAAGGGCACTACACACAGGGTCTGCAATCTTTGATTGCAAATCTATGTTAATCTTGGGAGAGGGATCGGATGGGCAGCCAAGGTAGAAGGATAGAGGGGTGGGGGAGAAGAGGTAATGGAATGGAAGGTTAAGGAAGGGAGACGCAGGTAGAGGATAAGGAGGGAAGCGAAGGAGAAAGATGGGAGGATGGAGAGGCCACACGTTAGGGTAGTGGAGAAGGATGCAGGTAAGGAGAAACGAATGAAGGTAGCAATAGAAAAGAAGGTGGGTGAGCTATGGAAGAAGGTTGTGAATGGGTATAGAAGGAGGCCGAGCTATGGAGGCAAGGGAGGAGACAAGTCTGAAGGTGGGAGAGGCCACGGGAAGCAGGTTGAAGCTCTGGATGAGGGAAGCGAAGGGATAAAAGGGAAGGCCGAGGTTCCTAGATAGGTTAGAAAAGGAGGCCTAGGCCCTAGGAAATGAGGGGGAAGGTAGGATATGGGATTAAGGGTATGTCGTAGGCCTTTTTTTAGGTATGTCCAGTCTGCAGTTATGGCAAGAATTAGGCTTTTAGGTTTTAGTTTAGGTTTCTTTTGCAATAATTTTTAAGAACAACTAACTCATAAAATCAACCACAATCTAATCTAATATAATATTTACATTTATAAATTTAAGTTTGATGAAGTAGATGTACAACTAGGGTTTCAAGAGAAAGCTAGTCACCTAACCCTAGGGCTTCAATGAGAGGAGCTACCCTCCTTGAGATGGCACTTGGAAAGCTTGGAAACTAGGGATAACCTCAACAATCTCTAGGATTTGTCAAGGGAGCCTAGTTTTAGCAAGACTTGAAGACCTAAAGCTCAAGCTTGAATGCTATGGTGACCAAAGACAAAAATTAAATGCTAATTAAGACAAAATGAAGCAACAATGGCTTCCATTCAACCCTAACAAGCATCACTTTCATAGAAATTGACAATGAGACATCAAACTAAAAGTATGGATACCTCTAAGTGCATGTGTTAAGCAAACAACTCTAGCCTCACCTTAGCAATGGCATGAACAATAGTAAAACTTCAAAGAAATGCAACAAACTTGCAAAATAACCTTCATCAAGGAATGCGCATCCCTTCAAAGATCCCTAGTTAGGGAAAATAACAGACATAATGAAATTATCCCAAAAGTTGATGTCTAAAAATGAAGTGAGGAGATTGTATTTATATGATATCACACTCACTTTTACAAAAAATAAGGTCAATTTAATATTAAAAAATGTCAACTTAAAATTAGAACAAAAATAATATAAAATAATGATAACAATGGGTAAATTGGGGTGTTTTCCCCAGATTTGACCCACACATGAGTTAAATGATTGAACAAGGCCATATCAGAGCAAAATGAAGGCTAGACTGTGTAGGGGGGGGGGTATTTATGCCCCAACTAACCCCAACAGTGATGAAAAACCCTCAACGCCCCCCCCTTATCAAGCATTATAGTCTTCCCAATAAGATGACGACATCCTCTGAAGGAGGGCTCAGTAGAGAGGGTGCTGGTGAAATGGAGGGCCAGGAGGGTGTTGGAGGTGCTCTGCAGGATAAGAAAATTCTTTAGTACTGAAGAACCTGTCGCTGGAGTGATAAAACCAGGTCGGGGTCATGTGACCCAGTGACCCACCCTTGGAAGCCCCAGACACCAACCTCAGGGTTTTAAACCCTTTCATGAGGCAGTCAACGATGCCACTAAGCCATAGTAATTCCAAAGGAGAAACCAAAGGGTCTGGCAATGCCCCTACCCCAGAATAAGCAGGCTAAACATCCCTCCTGGTCAGAAAAAAGACAACCTCTCCCTGGGATACCTCTGCAAGTGCGTTGGTGCTGGTACCATCATAACACCCCACCAATACCCTATTTAGATGCATATGTGCATACTACAAAAATTTCATTAGAATCTGGAATCTTCAATATTGGGGCCCTAGTAAGAGTTTCCTTAAGCCTTTGAAAACTTTCCTCACACCTATAAGTTCAAGTCTATTCGAATTTAATACCCTTCTTTTGCAAGCATGTGATATGATGAGCTAGCTTTGAAAATCACTCGATTAATTTCCGATAATATCCTAATAATCCCATGAAATATATTACCTCAGACACATTTTTGGGTGTTATCCATTCCATAATATCTCTTATCTTTTTAGGGTCTATTGAAATACCTTACCCCGATACAATGCGTCCTAACGATAAAAAGAACACTTACTTAACTTGGCATAGATTTGGTGTTCTCTGAGTACTTGCATTACTAAAATTAGGTTCTCTTCATGCTCTTTTTCTGTCTTAGAATAGATAAGGATGCTATGTGGGAATACAATCACAAACTTATCCAAATACTTCCTAAAGATTCCATTCATCAAACACATGAAGGTTGCTGGTGCATTTGTCAATCCAAAAGGTAGAACTGTAAACTCATAATGACCATATCTTGTTTAGAATGATGTCTTACTCATATCTTCATTCTTAATTCTAACTTGGTGATAGCTTGATCTCAAATCTATTTTTGAAAACACTTTAGCTCCTCTTAGTTGATCAAACAAGTCATCAATCCTTGGCAAGGGATACTTGTTTTTAATGGTTGTGTTGTTCAATTTTCTATAGTCTATGCAGAGTCTTAGAGTTCCATATTTCTTTTTTACAAACAACACTAGAGCTCCCCAAGGTGAAACACTGGGTCTTATGTAACCTTTCTTAAGTAGCTCTTCCAACTACATTTGTAGCTCTTTTAAATCAGTAATACTCATTCTGTCGGGTGCCTTAGATGAATGAACTGCTCCTGGTACTAAGTCAATAGTGAAGTCAATCTCTCTCTCTCTCTCTCTCTTTCTCTCTCTCTCTCTCATGTGGCATTCCTGGAAATTCTTGAAATATATCTGCAAACTCTTGTAACATAGGGTAATCTTTCAGTTTTGGCTCTCTTCCTTCTTTTGATTCTTCCACATTGGATGCATACAACTAACAAAATTTCCTAAGACACTTCTTTACTTGCAAAACTAAGATCTTCCTCAGGGATATAGGTCCAGGTATACCTTTGAATATCACTTGGTTTCCTCCTTCATCCAAACATGTATAAGTTTTATTGTGACAATCAAGGATGGTATGATGTGCATCCAACCAATCCATGCCAACAAATACATCATAAGAACCTAGAGGTATGATGTTTAAATCTGCAAAGGTTTTTAGACCATTTATTTCTGAAGGACACTTCTTTATGGCTTTAATGACTCTTCTCTTGGTACCAATAGCTAACTGTACTAGGATTGATGTCTCAAGTTTACTTCTATTTAAATAAATTTTCTCAACTAAAACATGTGTAATGTAACTATTGCTAGCTCCAGAATCAATCAAGATAGATATATGTTTATTAGCAATTTTACCTACTACCTCAATAATTCAAGATTAATGATCAACTTTCCTTCTATATAGGGCTGCATAGATTCTCTGAACACTTCCACCAACATATCCAATAGTGGAGGCTTCTTGAATGTTGTGAAGGTGGTTTTTGTTATTATTATTTTTCTTATGTGGACACTGCCTACCATAGTGATTCTCCTTACAGATGCAACATTAAATAGGTGGTATTTTATCTGATTGTTCTTCTCTTGGCTGTCCTTGCTGATATGGTCTAATATTTCTGTGTGCTGAAGGCTGGAATCCCTTCTTTCTTTGTTCATGCTTACCTCTTTTCTTATCTCTCCACTTGTTCTGTTCCTTGCTCTTATTTAATCCACATAATTGTTTTGCGTTCTGTTAGGAACCCATGCCTTTACTTTGTTAGTATATTGTTGTTGGACGCATATGCTTTTTAAGTCGTCCCGTAGTATTTGTTGATCCATATTTTGTGTTATTGTTGTTTGGCGCATATGCTTTGTAAGTCGCCCATAGTATTGATGATTCATAGTTTGTAATGGCCCATGGTTTTGATCCATAGTATTGGCGCCTAGACTTAGTATATAAGTGTGTGTTGAGGCCTATGAAGGCACCGTGAAGTTATTTGTATTGAGCTTGCTCAAAGGAGGTTGCCCTCGAAGTGGCCTGCGATCAATAAAAGTGATTCTGAGTTCTGTTATTTCTGTTATCTCGTGTATTTTCATTAATTAATTGTTGCAAGTTCTGCACATCTGGTATCAGAGCACTTTCTTGGGCTCGTTGGGTGGAATTTTTTCCAAATTGTTTTTTGCATTTGTTACAAGTTTGGATCTGGGAATAATCCCTATCCACTTAACTGTGGGAAGTACTTGGGCATAAGCCCTAAAACTCATTTTGAGGAGTACCACAGGAACCCCCAAGTAGTTGGCCCATTGAGAGGACCTGCCAGCGAAAAGGGCAATGACCCCTACCTGATTGACTAGTTCCCACCCGTGAGGTAAACCAAGAGCTTTCGTTTGTGGCAAAGTGGTTATCAGTTTTACCTGAGCCGTGGAGTGAGGGGTACTGCCCCAATACGCAAGCCGTCAGACAACATTGGTGGACGAGTGAAACCCCTGAACAGTTAGGAAGCCGCACATACCTGGGGTCCATATCTATTTTTAGCTGAACTATTGCCGCTCACTGTCATGCCGTTTCAGATCCAGCCATTTTAGATCCATTCTGAAAATCCGTTCTAGATCCAGCCATTTCAGATCCATTCTGAAAGTCGTTCTAGGTCCAGCCGTTTCAGATCTATTTCAGATCCAGCAGTTTTCAATCCATTCGGCGTCATTTCAGATCCCTTTGTTTCCGATTAATTTCGCGTCGTTGCAGATCTATCTGTTTCAGATCCCTTCCGCGCCGTTGTAAATCTATCTGTTTCAGATCCGTTCCGCGCCGTAGCAGCTCCATTCTGAAGAAAAAAAAAATAGTTTTTTCGCCATATCTCCCTTGTTTTCACTCCATTTCCCTTGAAACTTCCCTGGAACCCCTGTAATCCCATTTTGAATATTTCATTCCTGAGGACCCTATCCCAAATTCCATTTCCCCAAGCCCGAAATTCCACATTTGTCAATTTTTAGGGTTTTCCATAACTTCTTCAGATTTCACCCAATCACCTTCAAATTTTACCACAGAGTTCCTTTCCTAATTCTGCTTCTTTGTCCCTCTCTGCCAAATTTTCCCATTCTTTCACCCTGCTTCTGAAATCCTCCTTTTCTGCTTCCCTGTCCATTCGACAGTGTCCAAAACCTAGTCAAGCCCAAATTACCCTTCAGATTTTTTCCCAAATCCAGATTTTCCTTTACTGAAACAGTTTTTGTTTTTGTTTTTCTACTCACTCAAAAAAAAAAAAAAAACTCTTGGTTATGGTTGTCACTCGTGCAGGAGCAAAAACCATGGAAGAAGCACTTGCATCCATCCAATCCAAACTCCAGGATCTGGATGAAAAATTTCTCGGCCTCCATCTTGAGCATTTAGCCATGAACAACAAACAACAGTCCAAGTCTTCATCAGACAATGGGTTCTCTTCTTCCAGCAATTTCCGTGGTCCGAAGCTTGATTTTCCTCGCTTCAATGGTACTAATCCGAATGGATGGATCTATCGTGCAGAACAGTATTTCAGTCTGCATAATACTTTCGATGTCAACAAAGTTCCACTTGCATCCTTTCATTTGGAACATGAAGCTTTTCAATGGTACTGTTGGTACATCAAGGCTCATGAAGAGCCAAAATGGATAGATTTTTGCCAGCTTCTTTTGCAACGATTTGGTCCCAGTACTTTTGATGACTTCACAGGAGCCCTCACTAAAGTTCGCCAAATTGGCACTGTGAGAGAGTACCAAACTGAGTTTGAGAAACTAGCCAACCACACTGAAGGATTGTCTGATGACTTCTACCGGAGTTGTTTTATCAGTGGTGTAAAGGATGCAATCCGCTCTGAGGTCAAAATGTTTTGTCCCAACACAATGATGGAAGCCCTAGGGTTGGCTAAGTTCGCAAAAGACAAGATTGCAGCCCAACAATGCTCCAAACCCACTTTTGTTCCCTTCCGAAATATGGGTTCTCAATGACCTCCCATCCTGCCAGCTCCTTAACCAACTCCTATCAAGCATTTGTCTAAAAGTGAGATGCAGGCACGTAGAGAAAAAAGGCTTTGTTATAATTGTGATGAGAAATTCACTAGGGGACATAGATGTGTTCAGAAAAAGCTCTATCTCTTGGATATGGATTCTCCGCCTGCCTCTGAAATTGGTGAAGAAGCTCTAGATACAATGGATGCTCAGGTCGACATTCCAGAGCCGCCTATTGACCATCCGTCTCAGGATGACCAACCAGATATATCTCTCCATGCTTTAGCTGGAATCACCACCCCCCAAACCATGTAGGTCGGGGGTTTCTTCAAGAAGCTTCCTCTTACAATACTCATTGATTCTGGTAGCACTCATAATTTCATTGACCCTCGGATCGCCAAACAGGCTGATTGTTTTATCCATCCTTGCTCCAACTTTGAAGTCATGGTTTCTAATGGGGGTACCTTACCTTACAAAGGGAAGTGTTGTAATGTGCGTATCTCTATGGGAGATTATAACCTACGCTATAACATGTTTTCCTTGACCTTAGGCGGATGTAATGTGGTTTTGGGCACTCAATGGCTACGCACACTTGGCCCCATCTTATGGGATTTTGCTGAACTTTGGATGCAGTTTTCCCCCAATGGAAAAAAACACACATTGACATGCTTACAACTAGGGTCTCTCAGCATCATTAGTTCACATCGCATGGAAAAACTCCTTAAGAAGAATTCACATGGTGTCATTGCTCAGATCCATTCCATTCAGATGCAACCATCAGTGGTCTCCACTACTCCTTGGGATCTACAATAAATTTTGGATCGATATACAGGTGTATTTGCTGAACCAGTGGGATTGCCACCTTCAAGGCCAGAGGACCATCGTATTCATCTCCTTCCTGGAAGCGTTCCTCCCAACATCGGGCCCTATCGCTACCCATTTCACCAAAAAACAGAGATTGAAATGCTCATTCGGGACTTACTGAAGCAAGGTATTATTCGCCCAAGCACTAGTTCATTTTCTTAACCAGTGCGCCTTTGCATTGACTTCCGAGCACTTAATCACCTCACTATCAAGGATCAATTTCCAATTCCTATTGTTGATGAGCTTCATGGTGCTCAATTTTTCTCCAAGTTGGATCTTCGTTCTGGGTTTCATCAAATTCGGGTTCATGAGGATGATATCCCTAAAACAACTTTCCACACACATGATGGCCACTATGATTTATTGGTCATGCCCTTTTGCCTCACTAATGCTCCTTCCACATTCCAGGCCTTGATGAATAAAATATTCCGGTCCTACTTGCGTAAATTCATTCTAGTATTCTTTGATGATATCCTCATCTACAGTAAAACCTAGGCTGAACATCTCCAACATCTGGATCTTGTAATGAAACTTTTCTCTGACCATCATCTCCACGCTAAACAGTCTAAATGTGTTTTTGGACAGAAGGAAGTTGAGTATCTCAGGCACATTATCTCAGCAGAAGGGTTTACGTGGATCCTGCCAAAGTCACTGCCATGAATAATTGGCCACGTCCTCAGACACTCAAAATCCTTTGTGGTTTTTTGCGGTTGACTGGCTACTACCGCAAGTTTGTCAAGGATTATGGGAAGATTGCAGCTCCATTAACTTCTCTATTGAAAAAGGATGCTTTTACATGGACACATGCTACTGAGTTTGCATTTGACAAACTGAAACAAGCTATGTGTACTACACCTGTTCTAGCTATGCCTGATTTTTCCAAGCCCTTCACTATTGAGAGTGATGCTTGTGGCAATGGACTTGGCGTTGTTCTCCTTCAAGATGAACACCCCATTGCGTTTACCAGAAAATCCCTTTCAGGTAAGAATTTAGCTGCCTCTACATATGAGAAGGAAATGATGGCTATTTTGCATGCAGTACAGAAGTGGCGCCCATACCTATTAGGGAATCATTTCTGCATCAAGACTGATCACCCGAGTTTGAAATATTTCTTGGAACAACGTGTATCCTCCCCAGCACAACAGAAATGGGTTAGAAAACTCATGGGTTATGACTATGAGATCACATACAAGAAGGGTAAGGACAATATTGTGGCGGATGCTCTTTCTCGCACATTTGATGACCAAGGTGCTCTTTCACCTATTTCTATGCCTGTTCCAAATTGGTTGCAATCTGTTCAACAGGGCTATGTCAATGACTCTTCATTATCTCAAATCATCCAACACTTGGTCAACAACCCTTCTGTTGTACCACATTACTCTTGGGATGGTGCTTCCCTGAGATACAAGGGTCATCTGGTGCTTCCCCAAAGCACAGATATTCAACAGGTTGTCTTTTATGAACTCCATGCTTCTCCATCGGCCGGGCACTTTGGGTTCCTCAAAACGTATGAGCGGGCACAGCGTAACTTCTTTTGGAAGGGCATGAAAAGGAAAATTCAACAGATGGTGGCTGAATGTGATACCTGCCAGCGCAGAAAGGGTGAAACGACACTCCTTCCGGGATTGCTCGAACCCTTTCCCATCCCTACATAGATTTGGACAGATATTTCTATGGATTTCATTGAAGGGCTCCCTAAGTCTGGAGGGAAGACAGTGATTTTGGTTGTGGTTGATCGCCTCTCCAAATATAGTCATTTTTGTGCTCTCAGCCATCCCTATATAGCCTCCTCAGTCGCTCAAATTTTCCTAGACCATATCTTTCGTCTTCATGGCATCCCTTCATCCATTGTCTTGGATCGTGATGCGACTTTCACTAGTCATTTTTGGACAGAACTATTTCGCCACACTGGCACCAAACTGAAGATGAGTTCAGGGTATCACCCACAAACAGATGGTTAGACTGAAATTATCAATAAATGCTTGGAAAATTATCTTCGTTGCTTCACCTCTGAACAACAACAATAGTGGGAAAAGTGGCTCCCTCTTGTTGAAAGGTGGTACAATACCTCTTACCACACTGCCTCTGAAATGACCCCATATGAATCAGTCTATGGTTAGGCACCGCCAGTTCTTCTTCCATACACCCCCAGCAGTTCACCAGTTTAGGCAGTTGACACAGTCCTTCGCACCCATGATTAGATTCTTCGCATTTTGAGGGACAATATTCACATGGCAAGAAATCGCATGAAGCAACAAGCTGATCAACACCATTCTGAGTGCACTTTTCAAGCAGGTGATATGGTTTTTCTTCGTCTCCAGCCGTACAAGCAATCCTCCCTGAAACTCAAAGGGAGTCATAAGCTCGCTCCAAAGTTCTATGGGCCATATTGGATTCTTTAGAATATTGGGTCCGTTGCTTATAAATTGGAACTTCCTCCTTCTTCCCGCATTCATCCAGTATTTAATGTCTCTTGTCTGAAGAAAGTTCTTGGCACCAACATCAGAGGACAAACTATTTTACCCGAACTGGATAATGAAGGATCCATCCTTTTGGAGCCGGAGGCCATCCTCAATAAGCACACTCATCAGCTTCGCTCTCGCTTTATCACATAGGCCTTAATTCAGTGGCACGGCATGCAACCAGAGGATGCTACATGGGAACCACTCCTTTAGATTCAACAACAACTTCCACATCTAAAGCTTTGAGGACAAAGCTTTTTCTAAGGGGGAGGGGATGTTAGGAACCCATGTCTTTACTTTGTTAGTATATTGCTGTTGAACGCATATGCTTTGTAAGTCGTCCCGTAGTATTTGTTGATCCATATTTTTTGTTATTGTTGTTTGGCGCATATGCTTTGTAAGTCGCCCGTAGTATTGTTGATCCATAGTTTGTATTGGCCCATGGTTTTGACCCATAGTATTGGCACCTAGACTTAGTATATAAGTGTGTGTTGAGGCCTATGAAGGCACCGTGAAGTTATTTGTATTGAGCTTGCTCAAAGGAGGTTGTCCCCTCGAAGTGGACTACGGTCAATACAAGTGATTCTGAGTTCTGTTATTTCTGCTATCTCGTGTATTTTCATTAATTAATTGTTGCAGGTTCTTCACACTTTCCAAATGAATTCTTTCAAATTCTTTGGTCTATCATACTAGATTTTGTCTCTATAAAATGATGGTATACCACTTAGGAAACTTTGAATCTTCACCTTCTCATCTTTCACAAAATCTGCATAAGTCAGGAGCTCTACGAACCTTTTCTCATAAGTTTCCATGGTCATACTTCCTAACTTGAGTTCAAAGAATTCCTCTATCTTCTTATTATAGTAGTGCTCCGAGAGATACTATATTTGAAAGTATTTCTTGAACTTCCTCTAGGTGATTCTATCCTCATTAATGTCTTTCAGCTTAACCAAATGATCCCACCAAATGGATGCCTTACCTTGCATATGATAAATGGCTATTCTTGCTTCCATGTTGGAGGTGTACTGATGTAGCTGAAAAACCTTCCTTGGTCCTAGAATCCAAGCTTCAACTTCTTCTCCTTTTTTTATCTCTCCATCAAAGGTTGGGGGCTTAATTCTCCTTAGTTCTCCTATCAATTCATCTCAAGCAAAACTTCTCTTCTTATACCTTACTGGAGATCTTTTTGGACTAGTATCTGAACTGCTTGATGAGTGTCTTATTTTCTTTGTTATGGGAGGTGTATGATAATTTTCTGAAGAAGATATCATCCTAGAGTATGCTCTTCTATTACTTGTCATTTGACCTTTGGTTTTCTCTTAAAGATTTCATATAATTTATAATTTGTTTTTGGATGTGGAAAATATTTTCATTATCCTCTCTACATTTCTTTACTGAATCTTCCAAGCTTAAAGGTTCACTACTTCTCTTGTGGCCAATTTTTTTTTTACCTCTAGGGTCACAAGGTATATGTTCTTCTTCCATATCCATCTACAAAATTCTTATTGTTTTTTGATCTCTAATTACTACTATTGAACTTGTACTTGTTGAATCTTTACCAGTTTGATGAAGGTTAAAATTTTTAGTTCAATGACCATATTGCTTGCTCATTCATCTAGAGGAACTGCAATGTGGTTATTATATTTGTATTAACAAGCTAACTCTTATAACTGAACAATGGCAACAAAAGGGAGCTAGAAGTATCCTTTCAGGATCTTCTCCTTACTGGCTGGACATCGATTCCATAGGCCATCCTAGGATTATATTAAATAAACACATTCATAACAACATTGACGTGTAAGATAAGTATATTTAGGGTACAACAATTCTGATACACACAGATATGAAATTGTAGAGGTCCCAACAACTGTAGTGTTGGAACCTAGCTCTGATACCACTTTGTTGATGCCTAAAAAATTCGAGCATCGGTAGTAGGGATTCTCCCCAATGAATAATCCCAATTATATCACTCACTGTTTGGTATGGGGAATCCGTCCGGTTAATGCTACAACTACCGTAGTTATGTATGTTTAATTTATGTACAGGTTGCGGCCCGACCCACCATTTATATTTTATGTTTAAAGTATGATTATGCAAGTGCTTCTAATCTAACTAATGCATCTAACCTAAAATTGACAAGAAGAAGCCTCACAAGAGATGCGTAGGTTCTTACCTCCTGTCTTATCACTTCTACCTTATCAATTATCTGACCCTATTCTACACTAACTAATCTATCCTTGCAATGAGCGAGTTTAAATAAGAGTAATAATCTAAGAATGCTTATACAAATCCAACATATAGCCGTTAAGATAAAGTATGCACATTCACAACAAAAAAAATACAAATATAGCTTTGATTATGATTAAACATAGGCATTTGTATAGATAAGTAAAATAATTCATCACTATTGAAATAGTTCAACCAAGTTAGAAAGATCTCACAACATGAACATGAACATAATAACTAATCTATCCTTGCAAGGAGTGAGTTTAAATAAGAGTAATAATATGAGAATGCTTATATAAATCCAACATATATCTATTAAGATGAAGTATGCACATTCACAGCAGGAAATTACCAAAGATAGCTTTGATTATAATTAAAACAATTTATTACTCTATTAACACATAAATATTTGCATAGATAAGGAAATCATTCATCACCATTGAAATAGTTCAACCAAGTTAGAAAGATCTCACAACATGAACATGAACTTAATAACTAATCTATCCTTGCAAGGAGCGACTTTAAATAAGAGTAATAATTTGAGAATGCTTATACAAATCCAACGGATAGCTATTAAGATAAAGTATCCATCACATTCACAACAGAAAATTACCAAATATAGCTTTGATTATAATTAAAACAATTTATTACTCTGTTAACACATATATATTTGCATAGATAAGGAAATCATTCATCACCATTGAAATAGTTCAACAAAGTTAGAAAGATCTCACAGCAAGAACATAAACAGAAAAGAAGTAGTTCTGATTTGTCCGTCACAACTTTCCATGCAAACTATGTGCAAGCTTTTCCCAGCGAATAAGTCCTTCTTCATTAGTAGAAAAACAATTCTCTTACACAATGTCTCCAGTCTCTAATTCACTAGAAAAATTCCCCTTTCTCTAGTACCCTTACCCCATATTTATATTACAAGAGAATTTGTCTTGAATGACTGATCATTTCGGCTTCCTCTGCGTCCTTTAGCTTGCCAAATTTGTCTTTATTGTCTACCATTTATTCTGCGTGTAGTCTTTTAGCTTCCTCCACATCATGAATGATCACTTCGGCTTCCTTTGCGTCCTTTGGATGGCCAACATTTTCTTTTGTTCCTACCGCTTCTATAGCCTTTCAACTTCCCTCACGTCCTGAGGAAACAACAAGGTCAATATATAAGAATAATTCACAAATCAATGTATAATATTAATTCACTGTTAAACAAAATCATAATGAAAATAATACAAATTGCAGAGGCATGATTTGTTAATATTGTTTGTGAAAAAAAAGATTTAAACTTCCATGATCTTGTTTCGGCCTGAGAATGATAACTAACGCGAAGGAAGAAAGTTGTAAAAGGATTTCAAAAATTACCAAAATCATCCTTCTGCATCCCACAATTAGCAATGCAGGCATGCGGGAATGTGGGAGGTAATTCCAAAAGGTTAAAAAGGCCATCCGCAATCTGCAATGCGGAATGCGGAACTATGGGATTGTGAGCATGCAGAATGCAAAAATGCGGAATGCGATCCCAAAGTTGGAAATACATTCTGCAATCCGCAATCTGCAATCGGAATTGCGGAAGCGCGGAACTGCGGAATATTGGGAATGCGGGAGTGCGGAATTGCGTATTACAATTTCAGAAGTCAAAATTGCAATCCGCAATCCGTAATTGGAAATGCAGAAATACGGAAAAGGCGGGATGCGGAACTGAAGAATGCGAAAGTGCAGAAATGCCTTTTCTTTTGTTTTTTTTTTCAAGGAAAATCTAAGTGTTAAAAATAAGTCTCCAAGCTGAAATGAACTCTGAGTAAAATCAAAGATAAAAGGAGGGGCCCTACAATTTTAGAAGAAAATTTGGGGATCCGTTTGCAGCTGCAACACACTTGTAATGTCCCAAGGGCCTAAACTAGGCCTAAGGCCCTATTAGCTTAATAAAACTAAGGCTTTTCAAATTAAATGCACAACAGAATTCTTAAAGAAAATTTAAAAGAATTACATATTGTGAAATTTCAATCTTGTGAAACTTCGATTTTTAATATAAAATGTACGCGTAAATTAATAATAAGATACTAATTAGCATCTAAAATTTATATATCATATCAAAAACATTTCATCCAACTTTAAACTTAGAAAGTCATTAAGATTCAACAGCTAAACAAGCATTCTGCAACCTTTTTCACTATGACTAGTTTCAGTAAACTTAGCAATTCTTGGAGTACACGTCTTGGAATGTTAATACAACATAATAAAACATATGGGGCTCATATCTAAGCCTTCATATCAGATTAGCCATGTGTCGTCAACATAATAAAACATTCATTTGCTATAGCTAGCACATCTTGCAAAAAAGAGACTTTTCAACTATATTTCCTTCTTTCAATCAGATCAATAATTTAGCAGATGATTAGTGACTCATTATTTTAGATATCTAATAGTCATTTTCTATGACATATCAAACCTTATCATATCTAAATTTCTGATAAGAATCATATTTACAACTATCTCTATTCTTAAAAAAAAAAGAATTTAACCAGTAAACTAAAGTTTACTTTCAGAGAAAACTGTAAATCAAATCAGTAGACTATCAAGGCCATGGATTGAATTGAAGGGATGATATACTATAAACATATGTATTATATATCCAAAATTTAATGTTCCCAATCTATCATATGGATATATTAACTCAACCCCTAACTCAGGAAATCGAAATTTCTCCAAACTAGGTGTTTTTCTTCCAAACAAGGCATGGGGAGATTGCTTGACTCCAACTGGATCCTAACACCTATAGACCTCTTCGAATTCCTCAAGGATGGATGTTAGGGTCTGCTACAGACTAATGAAATCCTACAACATCCTTAGACAAACACCCAACTTCGACAGTTGCACATTTTATGGGTGGATCACGGGCCTAGGTAGACTCCTTTGGCTAAACCAAAGTATTCAAGGAAATAGCCCCAGGACTTATGTGGAATCCAATGGATTTTGGTGTAGAACTGGAAGTGAATGGTCTATAACTACCCCAACCTGCTATGAAAACCCTGAGTTAGAAAATTGTACTTAAACAAAGATTTCTTTAGGGTGAAAATCTTCCAATTTTATGCCCTGTTATATATGAATATGAATAGTAGGTTCCCAGATTAGTCTGTCCTGCAAGATATGAATAAAAATCAGTTTCATATTGTACATCATATACTCATATAAATCATATTTAAAAAAAAAAATTCTTCGATCCATTAGATAGAATGCAAACAATGATCCATTCCATTAATATTTAACTAGTTTGAGTTTGCAAGATTTATTAAAGAGAATAACATATCAGGTCTGAATATTTCCTTTACAAATCAGAAATAACAACCTCTCGGGCTCGAATCCTTCATGACAAAGAATTTATAACATAAATATTTACTTATCTTGAAAAGAAGAGCAATTGAAATTGACAGAGCAACGTTCCACCCAGTCAGTGGAACTGTCAAGCCTGATCTTACTTTGACAGTACACCCCCAAGTTGAGGCCATGAATTCCACAGGAAGGCACTCAAATCCCTTCCAAAAATCCTCCTTTGATATGATATGTTCACAATGAATACCCCATCCTTCTACTTTCCTATTTGTTTGTGCATTGCCTATGGGAAGGTAGCCTAACTTGCCATACCCATTTCTTGGCTTCCTGTGCAAGAAAACCTAGACTAGTAGAGACAAAACAAGGGATTAAGAAGCATGAATAATGCAGAGTAAGTCTCTGGATGGAGGATACAAAATAGAGAAGAGATGACCTGTTAGACCTGTTAGAAAACAAGATCGTAGAACAATAGCATAAAATAAGATGCATAAATAAAACACATAAACATAGTACAAGAGAGAAACCAATATACGTGGTTCACCCAATCTAGGATACATAAATGAAGAAATTGGTAGTCCTTTTATTATACCATCCAACAAATGAATGGATACAACCCACATCATATCCACTGCAACTTCCTCTTCACTCTCTCACAGTCTCTCTCACACAATGATAAAGATCTTTGCAATACTACAATACACAGCCGTGCTACAATGCCTTCCTTTTAAAGAGGGATTACCACAGGACCTGGAAAATTTCTCATCTTCACCTTCATGCTTGAAGGCCAATTGAAACTGAGCAGGAACTCAGTTTCTCTCTAGTCTCTCTCACACAATGATAGAGATCTTTGCAATACTACAATACACAGCCGTGCTACAATGCCTTCCTTTTAAAGAGGGATTACCACAGGACCTGGAAAATTTCTCATCTTCACCTTCATGCTTGAAGGCCAATTGAAACTGAGCAGGAACTCAGTTTCTCTCTGGTTACTACCTTTGTCAACATGTCTGCAAGATTCTCGCTAGTAGTATCTTTTCCAACTTCAACAGTTCATCTTCTAGAACATATCGTATGAAATGGTACTTGAGCTGTATATGTTTAGCCTTAGAATGGAAGGCGTATTTCTTTGCAAGATGAATGACACTCTGGTTATCACTGTACAACCTGCTTTTCTCCTACTTCTTACCCAATTCCTCCATGAAACTATGTAGCCAAATCATCTCTTTACTAGCCTCTGTAGTAGCAACATACTTTGCTTCTATTGTTGAAAGTGCAACAACCTTTTGCAATTTCAAAATCCAACTTACTGTTGTTTCACCTACAGTGAAAACATACCCTGTGGTGCTCCTCCTGCTATCTTTATCACCTACCATATATATATCAACATTCCTTGTAGAATAGTGTATGAGCCTCCAAAACATTATGCATGAGTAGTAGTACCTCTCAAATACCCGAGAATCCAATTTACTTCCTTCCAATTTTCTTTACCTGGATTGTTCATATACCTTTTGACAACTTCCACTGCATGTGCAATATTTGGTCATGTGCACACCATGGCATACCTCAAGATGCCAAGTGTTGATGAATAGGGAACCTTGGACATGTTTTCTATCTCCTCCTATGTCTTGGGGCACATCTCCTTACTTAGTTTGAAATGGCTGGGCAAAGGTGTACTAACTGGTTTTGCATCCCGCATTCTAAACCTCTCCAACTCCTTTTCTATGTACTCATCCTGAGACAGCTTCAATTTGCGATTTTTCTCGTCTCTTGTTATTATCATACAAAGGATTTGCTTTGCAACACCCAAATCCTTCATCACAAATGAGTTATCTAATTTTATTTTGAGCACATTTATATCCTGCATGTTATACCCTACAACAAACATGTCATCCACATACAATAACAAGTTAATATATCTTCCATTATCTAGCCTCTTGAAATAAACATAGTGGTCAAAATGACATCTACTATAACCTTGTTCTGTCATAAACCTGTCAAATTTTAAATACCACTACCTTTGAGCTTTCTTTAGGCCATACAAGCTCTTCTTCAACCTGCATACTAAATTCTCCTTCCCTTTGACCTCATACCCCTGTCTCTGCTGCATATAAATCTCTTCCTCCAAATCTCCATGGAGAAAGGTCATTTTTACATCTAACTATTCAATATGCAAATATTCTACCTCCACTAGACTTAAAATAGGCCTAATTGAAGTCATTTTAACAACATGAGAAAATATTTCATCAAAATCTATACCTTTCTTTTGTGCAAATCCCTTTATAACAAGTATGGCCTTATAATGATTCTTGCCTCCATCTTCTTCCTTCAACCTATAAAACCATTTACTCTGCAATGATATTTTACCTGTAGGCAAATGAACCAAATCCAAAGTATGGTTTCTTACCAATGAGTCCATCTCCTCATTCATGCCTTGCTCCCACTTCTTTCTAATTTCCACCTGCATTGCTTCTTCATAACATTTTGGTTCACCAGAATTAGTCATCAATAAATAATAGAGTGAAGGAGAGTATTGTTCAAGGGGTATACTTGACCTGGTATATCTTCTAACAATTGCAAGATATTTCAGTGAGGTACCTGTTGCTGTTTTTTATTTTTCAACACCTTTGGAACTTCATTTTCTTTGATTTCATCAAGCACTGTGTACTCTGTGTTTTCCTTTTCATGTTTATTTCCCTGCAACTGATATTTATACATGACATTTTCATTGAATACCACATATCTAGTCCTAATGATTTTTTATTTCCATAATCCCATAAGCGTTAACCAAGATCATCAATCTGGTATCCAATAAAGGTACATTTCTTGGATTTATCCCCAAGCTTTGTTGTATTTTCTTTATCAATATGGACAAATGTTTCACAACCAAAAGTTCTTAGAAATGAGTAGTTTACCTTTTTACCTTTCCATGCCTCCTTTGGAATCCCACCATCCAAAGCGCTTGAAGGCCCTCTATTTATTAAGTAAATATCAATAACTACAACATCTTGCCAAAACTATAAGGGCAACCCTGCATGCGATTTCATACACCTTGCACACTTTATGATTGTTATGTTCATCCTTTTTGACACACCATTTTCTTGTGGTGTTCTTGAAAAATTCATGTCTCCACGAATCCCATGGTATGATCAATAACTATCAAAATTTAGTATTCACCTCCATTATTAGATCTAAGACACTAAAAACTTTTTCCTGTCTCATTCTCAACCAAAGCTTTCCATTTCTTAATAGTAGCAAAAACATCAGATTTATGTCTAATGCAATAAACTCAAGTTTTTCTAGTTGCATCATCAATAAAAGTAACATAATAACAAGATCCACCAAGATATTGTACCTGAGCGGGTCCCCATACATATGTATGCACATGCTCTAAATTCTCACTCTTATTTTGCTTCCCAACCCTGAGAAATATGACTCTCTTTTGTTTTCCATAAACACAGTTCTCACATAATTCCAAGCTTACCTACTTCAGATCTGGAAGCAACTTCCTTGAGTAGAGAATCTACATCCCCTTCTCACTCATGTGGCCAAGCCTATGATTCCACAGTGTTCTATTTGTTCCTGTGGAAGCTAAAGAGATAGAACAATCAGTTTTATGAGGACATAAATACAACAATATCTATCATGTCTCCTTTTGCTATCACCATCAATCCTTTAGTGATCTTCCACCACATTTCTCGAAATGTATATAAACAACCACCATATCCCAATTTCCCTGTTGAGATTAGATTTCTTTTCATAGCAGGAATATTCCTTACATCTTTCAACAGCCATTCACCTCCATTCCGTAAATTTATCTGTACCTTACCCATTCCAATAGTTTGACATAGTTCATCATCACCCAATAAAACATGTCCAAAATCACTTGGAACATAATCATGAAATAATTTCTTATGGGGTGTAGCATGACATGAATCCCCTGAATCTACTAACCAGTAATCACTAGTACTAACTAATGCAAGAATCAAAGCATCTTGTAACACATTACCTACTACATTTGCTTCCTGAGTAATCTCCTGTTTTCCATCTCCTTTCTTCTTTAGAGATATGCAAGCTTTATTCATATGTCCTTTCTTTCCAGAGTTCCAACACTCTATTTTTCCTAGTCTGGACTTGGATCTGCCCTTCCTAGACTTCCCATGATTACCTAGGCTCTTTTCTCTCTCCCTTTGTCTTCCTATGTTCTCCAATGTCAACACGTTACTTGATGTCTCACTTGTGCTTTTCCTTCACATTTCCTCTCTAAGAACAACACCAACAACATCATCAAATTTCAAAGTGTTTGAACCAAAGACAAAGTTAATTAAAGCCATGATCAAGCCGTTCAAGTTTTCTGGCAATGAGAAAAATATTAAAAGATCCCTAATCTCATCTTCAAAGTTCGGTTTTATAGAACTTAGCTGATTAGTAATCGTATTAAATTCATTTAAATCGTCAGCAACAGACCCACCTTCTGACATCTTCATATTAAATAAACGCTTCATTAGAAATACCTTGTTGGAGGATGAGTATTTTTCATACAGTTTAGCCAATGCACTCATCATACCCTCCATTGTATTTTCTTTTGAAATATTGAAAGCCACCGACGAAGCCAGGGAAAATTTTAAGAACCCCGCCTAAATCTCTATGTGTAATAATTGGGCTAATCCCCATAATACATAGGAAAATATGAAGGCTATTTTATCAATTAAATAATACGTATATATAATTTTTTGGCGAATGTCACACCAAATTATATAATCTTGTAAAATCTCGGCGAATCTTTTATTAAATTATAAAATCTTGTAAAAACTTGGCAAATCTTTCACTAAATTATAAAACCTTGTAAAGTCTTGGCGAATCTTTTATTAAATTATCAAACATTATGAAGACTTGGCGAATTTTTCAATAATGCATAAACCACATATAATAATAAAACAACATATTCATTAAACTATAATATCCTAGAGAAAGAGCCATTATCCATTACTTGTTGAATTAAGATAAAAAAAATTTGATTTCTCGCCTATTCACATAGGATTTCTTCAATCAATTCCATTATGATACAATTACATCAAACTAGGTTTGGCTAAAATCCATGTTTTTCCATTCTCCTAAGTAACCTTCAATAAATTCAAAATCCTTCAACTTCATTGACTTTTTTAATGCAAACTTCAGTCAATTTTCAGTGCCAAAATATTTTCTTAGAACTTTAATATCTTATACTTGCAAATGGGATGTTACTGGATCCTTCCCCCTCCATTGATATGCCCAGATAAATATCAGAATGCAATCCTTCTCAGATACATATTCAACACTTTATGGATCCATATCCATAAAGGGTTAGAACATGGATCTGTATGGGATATATAAAGGTTCAAGCATCAAAACACCTTTTCACGGGTTAAATAGGGTTATTTGATAGGTTTGCATCTCCACATAATTTGATAAAAAATTTAGTGTCTATTTGTATATAAGGTGTTTCCAGCCACATTGTATCAAAAATGTCTAAACCTGGTGTCTGTCTCCTCTGCATTTCCTAATAACTTGGCACATTTACAATATCAAAATTAACTTTGTGGAAAGTATGATATTCAACTTCAAACAAATTTAAGGAAAAACATCTTCCTACTTCCACAATTGCAAATGCCCCAACATCATCAATATGAGTTTTTGAGTACAACAAGGCAGAACACAAATGTATATCAAAGGAGTAATCAATATTAAGAATACTTCATCCAACACATTATACAAAGTACACATTGATTTTCTTAGGAGGCGCATGTATCCATATCACATAACACTTATATTCACATGTGTTGGAGCCAAGGCCGCAGCTATGGTAAAAGCTGCGAATTTTGAGGAAAAAGCACAAGTATGGAAGAGTGCTAAGTTTTGAATAAGCGCCAATTTTGGAACAGAAGAAGACGGTGCGCAGTACGGTGCCAGATGGATAATCTCAGCGTAGATTACGGACCGGAAATTGTGGAGCTCGCGCGCACGTCAGAAGAGAATGAAGGTAGCCGACTGGAAAGCCCAGCTACCAAAATCAATGAAGCAATGGAGTAGAGGGATCAGCTACCCTCATTTAAGGCTAAGTACAGAAGTTATGGTTGCTCGGATCAAGGAAGAGCAACGGACCAAAGCATTGAAGGCGAAGGACGAGGCACCCATACCCGTAAGCTGCGCCGGAATTCATGGAGCCTGCAGGAAGCGGCGACATGACTGCAAGCGGCGCCTACAGTACACCTAGCCATGTGCGTGGTTAGGGTTTTTGGGGATTACTGCTGGGAAAGGCCCACAGTTTTGTAAAGGTGCGACCGCCATGGCCACCTATATATATGTATAATTGTGAAGGGTAGATGTTAGTTGGTTAGACAGATAGCTAGCTAGTCAGTAAGCTGGTTAATTAGTGAGTCAGTTAGCTAAGCCTGGGAGTGAGCTAGCTAAGATAGTAGATACTGGATGTAAGAAGGATTGATCGAGTTGATCATCCTCTGTTACGATCTTGTTGTTGGTTTTCTACCGTGTTGCTAGAAAACAGGAGTTAGAGCTGGTTAGCAGTGAAGCTAATCCTTGAGTTGCAGACAGTCAGAGTCGACGTCTGAACTATTGTAACCTCTGGAGAGGAAGAGAATAGATCGAGAGAAGGGCTCCCAGCTGTGTGCGTGGAGTTTCCTGGAAAGATCTAAGGCTGCAGCTGTGTGCGCAGCATATTGTATAAGTCTATCATTTTCTGGTTAATATAAGATACTCCCGTGGACGTGGTTTTCCCCGTGGAGGTGGACTTCATATTTCTCGTTGTTGCGATGGTGTGATTGAAATGATTGCCTGTTTTTAGTTTACTAACAGCAAATACAGGAATATTGCATTATCTTTATGAATGTGTTGAGTAAATCAGTGAAGCTTGCTTGGGAACTATAATCGTTAAGGGTCGAAGGAATCGGTAAGATGACGTCGCCGTTGCGATAGGAGAACCTGTTGCTGCGACGAGCACGCAAGTGAAACTACGCATAGAATATCCGCGCAGAGGATAATTGGTCCTAGCGCAGGAGTGGAAGTACCGCGCAGTTCAGCTGCCAAGCAGGAGCTTGAGAGCTGTTGCGCTCGTAAGTCTGAAGAGGGGTCAGACATTCACCTTAGGAGAATCGTCGAAGAAGAGAGAACATTCTCCGCGTCGCCTAGGTTAAGGAAACCTGATTCCTTAGCCTCCCCATAGCCACTTCGGGTGAGACCTCGAGCTGCCGCGCAGCTCGTTGCCGAGAGGGCCAGTGCGCCAAGGGGTTTTGTTGCTGCGCTTCATTAAAACCCGGGTCTGTCCAAAAAGCAGCCAACAAATGGTTCAGTTGCCGTGTGAATGAGACTTGTTATTTCAGCGACACGCGAGATCGAGGCAAAACCCAGAGAAAGAAAGGAGCCAACAAATGGTTCTGTTGCCTTGTGACTTGTTACTGTGAGACTTGCTATTTTTGCGACGAAGAAGATTGTTGCTGAAGCCAACAAATGGTTCCGTTGCTTTGAACCCTGTTGTTGAGCCAACGAATGGTTCTGTTGCCTTGAGACTTTCTCAGCTAACAAATGTGTTACTGGAATCCTACAGCTACAGAAATTCAGGAGTGGTTCGATTTAAAGGCTAAAGAGTTCGCTGAACAAGAAAATAGAAGCTCTAGACTCCATCCAGAAGAATGGTTGCAGAAGTATATCTATACTGACCTTCACGAAATTTTCTTTGTCACATTTGCACTTGAGTTACATGCTTGGATAGCCAAGTTAGTAGATACTAGACCCACTGTGCATATTGATCGACCAGTTGCTTGGACCCCTGAGCTAGTCACTATTTTGAAGCGGGTAGACAATTATGTGTCCCGCGCAGTAGACTTTTGGTTGAATAGTCTGCTGGAAGGTTTCATCACTGAGTTTGCAGTGGATACAAGAAAGAGTTTCAGTGAAGCTGAGAGGAGTTTCTTTCAAGCACATAGAGGTAAGTTCCTGAATTCTTTGAACTTATCGATTAAAATGCTTCTGTATGAAAAAGCAAAACTATGTATAGCTTCAGATGAATAGCATAGACAAGTAATGTCCGTAGACTCTGATAGTGACCCTGAAGTTATTGGTTGCACTCGTAGTGGAAAACGGTATAAAGTAGGGCTTGACCAACATTCTTTTGAGTCAAGCCCAGAAGACAGTCAAGTTCCTAGAGCAAGCCACATAGAAAGACAAGGGAGCGCTCATATCCCTTACCACCCTTTTACACCGCAAAAGCCAGACGAAGCTCAGTATAATCCTGCAGTAACACCTTCTAGTAGCCCACACGGTACTTCTAGTACCTCTGTACCACCTTTGTTCGACCAGCCCAGAAGAACTGCTACAGCACCTACACCTCAACCTAGCGCAAGAAAGATGGGTGATGACATGAAACTACCAACTTTTAGAGGAACAGGAATAGAAGACCCTGAGCAACACTGGTTCCTATGTGAATCCATTTGGACAATTAAGCAAATTAATGATGATGCTGTTAAACTGGTTCAGTTAGCAACCACACTCAGAGAAAGAGCCTTAACTTGGTTCAGGAAATACTCAGCAGCACAGAATAGAACGCTTGCTGAGGTAAGAAATGCAATGATTAGAGAATTCAAGAAACCTAAATCAGAGTCACAGTGTATAACAGAGCTCAAAGACATCAAGCAATTACCTACAGAGTCAGTATGGGACTTTGACCAAAAGTTCAAAGCCTTGATAGATCAAGTAAGCTTTGAGTTTGCACCACAACAGCATAAGGAATGGTTCATTGCTGCGCTGCTTCCACACATTAGACTTCCTCTTATGCAACAGAATCTCACTACTCAGGAACAAGCTCTAGAGATGGCTATGAAACTAGAAGCTTCACCAATTGCTGGAACAAGCAACGATGTTGCGCAGTTGCAGAACCAATTAGCAAACTTAACCTTGCAAGTGCATGATATTAAGAAAGGCAAGGATGTTAAGGAAGAAATATGGTGTACAAAATGTAAAGCACAAGGTCATTCAAAGGACCACTGTCCCATTTTCATAGAGTATATTGCAATTGGAGCACCTAACTCTTTACCACAACCACAGGGGCCTTGGTGTGAAATCTGTAGAACTAGAGGTCATAGACCTCAAGAATGTCACTTACTTCAGAAATATGTACAAACTCCAAAGAATCTATATTGTAATTTCTGTAAATCAGTAGGCCATGATGAAAACAATTGCAGAGCATATGACCTTATGATGGAAAGGAAACATGATGTTTATAGAGTACAGTCAGAAGCACAAGGACCCGTACCAGGTCCACAGTATGACCAAACTCGCGACGGCCGAATAGGAAATTACAGAGGCCGCGGACGTACAACAAATTTTGGCCGCGGAAGAGGCCAGATCACTTGTTATAATTGTGGAGCGCAAGGTCATTTTGCAAGAGATTGCCAAAACCCTACAACCCTTTGCAGATATTGTAAATCTTATGATCATATCATTGAAGAATGCCCTCAATTGATGACTAAAATGCAAGCAAAGACGCCACAGGTCAACCAGAATATTCAATTGATTGGAGCAGAAAAAATGGAACCATACCGTACAGTTAATATTGTGACGCGCAGTGGAACAACCACTGGTGCGCCAGAGTCGGGAACTGGAAAGCAAGCGACGCAATGGGTGCGTCGCGCTAATATTAAACCAACCCCACTTCATCTGCAGAAGCAAAAAGAAGCATTCAAGCAAGCCCAAGAGTATTTCTCAGATCCCAGAGCTTCAAGTTCTGTCGCAACTCCGCATAATGATATTAGATCGCAAGTGCTAAGACAAGACAACCTGGTACAAGAACAGGCCACTACATCCGGAAGGCCCGATGAAGAAGATGCACTAGGTACTGTCCATAATTTTCTAAGGAACTGCTTAAAGTTGTTGCGCAATGAAAAAGCAACTATGGAACTTCAACACCTATTGGATAAATGTCAACAATCTGCTTCGAACAACACGCCGCAGCGTGCTGTTCACCAGATTGGGAATCACATTAGAACTGGAAAAGAGATGAGGCTCACAGCGCAGATTGGAGCATTTGAGATGGATGAAGTTATTTTAGATTTGGGCTCAGAAGTTAATGTTCTCACCATGCAGACATGGGAACAGATGGGAAGTCCTCAACTTACAAGATCCCCCATCCAGCTAAGACTCGCGAACCAGCAACGAGTCTCTCCATTGGGCAGATTACCCAATGTACCTATTGATATTGAGGGAGTAAGAAGTTCTGCAGACTTTGAAGTAATCAAAATCCTGGATGATAGTAGACCTTACCCAACACTTTTACGTATAGACTAGGCATTTGATAATTTGGCTGTCATCAATTTGAAGAAAAGACAGATGACCTTCGAGGATGACCAGATTAGGGTCATTGCACCACTTGATCCTATTCAAGGACCAAGGTATATAGAACCCATTCAGGCAGAAGAAGAAGCACGCCAAATGGAAAGTTTGTATCAGATGACTGCTAGTCAGAGTGACTATGTCAATCCCACAGCAGATGGCCATATCAGCTGGCGATGCGATAGCTCGTGCACATCAGACTCAGATGCAGGATTGGAAAACTGGCAGAATCGCTTACATGAGGTTTCTACAAGACGTTGCGCCATGATGACTAAATCCATTCGATGGATTGGCACAGAATTGATTGACACTCCAATTTTTGATGGTCTAACTAACGTAAGTGAATTCATACAGGCATATGAACAACAGCTTCCAGAACAGCAGCGCATACAGGCATTAGATGTATCACTGCGCGCTACACCCGCAAGATGGTGGGGTGCGCATAAAGAGAATATTCACACATGGAAAGACTGTCGCAGATTGATACTGCGCAGATTCCAGGACACTGCAGCAGAAGTGTCGCGCAAATATGAGGGACAGAGTGACCCTAGGTCACACATTGAAGCATGCATTCAGCAATGGTCGGATATTCCGGACGATGAGTGGGTTCACCTATTCATCCACACATTGGACACAGTTCCAAGGAACTGGTACACTGAAACAGAATTGCGCAGAGGCACTCTTACTTGGCCTCTTATGATAGAAAGTTTTCAACTTACCTTCAGCTTTGAGTCAGAGCATCCGAGTATTGATCAGGCTCTGAAGTGTATTAAAGAGAAGGTATTTGAACCATGTCTATTACCAGAATATTCCCAACCAGATTGGGCTGTTCAGATAGAACATGCCCTGGAATGCTATAATTTCACCACTGGAGAAGAGGAGGATGATCCTCGCAACATCAATATCCCAGAATCAGAAGGGACGCGCAATGTTGAAGGTCCTCAGCTTGATATCCCTGCCATTATAGAACACATCAAGCTCAAAAAGGTTAACATTGGTACAGAAGCCGAACCCAAGTTTTCTTCTATAGGAGACTATTGGGATGATGAAACTGTTGGGCATATTTCAGATCTATTACGTGACTACCAGGATATCTTTCCTACCAAGTTCACAGAAATGAAAGGCATCCTAGGAGACTTAGGAGTGATGCACATACCTCTGAAACCAGATGCCAAGCCAGTAAAGCAGCTCCCATACTGGTTGAACCCGCACTATAAAGAAAAAGTCAAAGAAGAAATTGACAAGATGCTCGCAGCAGGTATTATTGAGCCAGTAGAAGAAAGCGATTGGATTAGCCCTATGGTTGTACAAGAGAAGAAGACAAAAGGTGAAATAAGAATTTGCGTGGACCTGCGCAAACTCAATGACGCATCAGCGCATGATCCATTTCCTACGCCCTTTACAGATGAAGTGCTTGATAATGTTGGAGGACAAGAGGCTTACTCCTTCACTGATGGATTTTCGGGATACCATCAGATCAGAATCCATCCAGACGACCGCCATAAGACTACTTTTGCGACTGAATGGGGCTCATTCTAGTACACGGTAATGCCCTTTGGTCTTAAAAACGCTCCTGCTATCTTCTCTAGAGTCGTTGTTGCTGTTTTTAAAGAATTCATCCATAAGTTCTTAGAAGTCTATTTTGATGATTGGACTGTATTTGGCTTATTAAAGAACCATATAGCGAACCTGCGAATGATGTTAGAAAAATGTAGACAGCATCAGATTTCCCTTAACTTGAAAAAATGTATCTTCTGTGCTCCTTTTGGTATTTTGTTGGGTCACATTGTATGCAGACAAGGACTCTTGATGGATCCTGCGAAGGTTGCCATCATCGCTAATTTACCTGCGCCCAACTCAGTCAAGCAATTGCGCACTACATTGGGACATACTGGATACTACAAAAAATTTATCAAAGGTTATGCAAATATCACAACACCTATGGAAAGATTGTTGAAAAAGGATTCGAAATTCCAATGGACAGAAGAATGCCAACAGAGCTTGGACACACTTAAAGACAAGATGATCACTGCGCCAATTCTAGTTTTCCCAGACTGGAATAAACCCTTTAATGTTCATGCCGATGCTTCTTCCATAGCATTGGGGATCGTACTTACACAACCAGGAAAAGGAGGTATCGATCACCCCATTGCTTACTCTAGCCGAAAGTTGTCCACAGCCGAGAAGAACTACACTACTACAGAGAGAGAAGGACTAGCTATGGTGTACGCCCTACAGAAGTTCAGACACTACTTACTGGGCGCACATTTTAAAATGTATACTGACCATTCTGCTTTGAAATACTTGGTCAATAAGCCAGTGTTAGGGGGAAGAATTTGCAGGTGGCTACTGCTCTTTCAAGAATATGATTTTGAGGTTATTGTAAAGCCAGGTAGATTGAATGCAGGACCTGACCACTTATCTAGGATTGAGTCAGGAGAGGATCCTACAAATCTGGAGGACAATCTGCCTGACGCGCAGTTGTTCTCTATTCAAGCAGCAGATGAATATTATTCTGATATCCTTGAGTTTCTTACTACTGGACAAGCGCCAGTTGAGTTTACAATCCAGCAGAAGAAACAACTTGTCGTCAAAGCCGCAGACTTCACTTTGATAGCAGGCCAGCTTTATAAGTTGGGCCCCGATGAAGTCTTGCGCAGATGTATCCTACCGCATGAAAAAAACTCTATCATCGCAGAAGCGCACTTAGGCACCGCAGAAGGCCATTTCGCAGGAAATCCGACTGCTCAGAAGATCTTAGCCGCAGGTCTTTGGTGGCCGACATTGCATAAGGATACTAAGGAATTCTGCAAATGTTGCGATGTGTGCCAGTGAATAGGAAAACCTTCAAGAAGAGATGAAATGCCGCTAAGACCTCAGATAACACTACGTGCTTTTGATAAATGGGCCATTGATTTTGTAGGTCCTATCAACCCTCCAGGAAAAAGAACCGGTGCAAGATACATCATCACAGCTACTGAATACCTCACCAGATGGGCTGAGGCTAGCCAGTTAAGAACTGCCACGGCCACGCAGTTCATTTTTGAGAATATTATCACTAGATTTGGATGTCCACTGATTCTAATGAGTGATCAGGGTACACATTTCCTCAATGAGACTATAGAAGCCCTTACTGAAGAATTCCAAATTAGTCACCATAAGAGTACACCCTACCACCCTCAAGCTAATGGCACGGTGGAGGCATTCAATAAAATTCTTGAGAATGACCTGACGAAGATCTGTAATCAACAAAGAGATGATTGGGACCTTAGAGTCACAGCTGTATTATGGGCTTACAGAACTACCTGCAAGAAATTAACAGGCCACACACCTTTCAGTTTGGTGTATGGACAAGAAGCAGTTATGCCTATGGAATACATTATTCCCAGTCTCAGAATTGCGCAAATTACAGAAATGACAGATCCTGATACTATGAGCGCAAGACTCTCACAACTACTTGCCTTAGAAGAAGACAGACTCTTAGCCGGATTCCATCAACAGGTACAGAAGGCAAGACAGAAAGCTTGGCATGACAGGCATATTAAGAATAAAGTCTTTCAGGAACGAGACTTGGTACTCCTCTATGACAGTAAATTCACCAATTTTCCAGGCAAGTTTCGTGTACATTGGTTAGGCCCTTTTCAGGTAATAAAAATAACAGAAGGAGGAGCAGTTCAGCTTGCGAAGCTGAATGGAGAAGTACTGCCTACAAAGATCAATGGGAGTCGACTCAAGATTTACCGCGACGGCCACTCCGCCCTGTCGACTTAAATAGCTGCTCAAAGAAATGCAGACGTCCAGTGTAGTTGAAAGAGGCATCGCATTATCAGTCTACACGGAATTTGCGAGACACTCAGTCTCCGGCTTCCCGCGCAGTTCCTAGAAACATCCGCGCATACCGAATAAAAATTTGGGATTGAGCGAGCTTATATTTGCGCTCTTGCGAAGGTTCTCCCCGGACCGTTGAACCGGCGCTCTTGCGAAGTTCCCTATGTCAATTTGTCGCTTGAAGAAGTTTTGTTGTGGACCCCTATAGGCACAGTTACCTAAGTTGAAATGACCCGCCGAAAAATTTGAATTACCGCAGTTATGTAGCCGCGTCTGAATAAATGAAGGATAAGCCCGCCATTTAAGTATAGCCACTCTGACAGATTCGGCTTGATCTCCGTAAGATTTGCATTAAAACCATGTGCCGGAAAGTTTTAGCTTCTCCCGGAAGCCTGTCAGAGCCCATCCATCACAGTAAATGCACCGCAGAGGCGAAGGGGATAGAAAGGTTGTCAACTCATGCATAGCCGCCTATAGCTAGTAGCCCCACTTGCCCGCATTTACTATCACCTTAGCTATAAATACCCCACACTTGTATAATTTCGGGTTACTTTTCTCGAGCTGCATAGTCTTGTTTGAGAATCTAAGCCATTGTTTTTAGAGCCGAGTCGTGCAGAGTGCTTCCTTCTTGTCAGTGTTCATATCCCACGTTGTTCCGCTGTTTCTGTCCAAAGTTCTTGTTACCTATACCCGTTCACGACGGAGAACCTGTCGACTGAAGAAGTTGTTCATCAATTCCTGCGTCGAGGCCTAGATTTCGGCATGACTACCCCCGTGACGGCTTCGACTTATGTACATCCTGGTTATCAGGATCTCAGACAATCTCCGGCCACAAGAGCATCTCAGCCACAGCCAGAAGAGCCCGTTCCAGAGCCGTTGGCCACTATGGTGAATTATATTCCGCCGCGTCCAGAAGATGCACCAGAGGTGCATATTCCGAAAAATGCAAAGTATCCACTTCCGTTACCTCCACTACCGGCTGGCGTGCGAATAGAAGGGTCCTTGCTCGGACACCTTCCACTGGTCAAGTTCTCTGATTTCAACATGGGAGACTATAAAACATATCCTCAGTTCCAGCTAGACCGATATCTGACGGTAGTGCATAATCCCACCAGAAAGGTTGACGAATTCATCCCGAAGGGATTTGCAGCAAATCTTGAGCGCCCTGGACTCCTGAACCTGTTAAAGCTACCGCATTTCGGGCGTAGCAATGAAGTGAACGCAGTTGTTAAAACACTGCTATCTTGCATTCATGGAGGTTACCTTTGGCTCGGGAGGCCAATCGATTTAAATGTCGATTTGATTCATCGCATTACTGGCCTGTCTAAGGTTGGTAAGGATCCCAATATCCATTTTATGGGAAAGGAGAAGGATAGAAAACTGGCTGCAAAGCTGGTGCAGAAATACAACCTTACAAGAGGAGGTCGGGCTTATGACCTCACAATAGTAGAAGACGAAGCACTTAGATTTACAGGAATTCTGCTCGAAGGCAGACTTCTCACGAAGTGCAGACCGAAGGAAGTTACTGGAGCTGTCGTGGAACTCGCCATTGCAGCTGCGGAGGGAGAGCAGTACAACTGGTGCCTCTTCCTCCTCAATTCTTTTTTGGAAGACTGCCGGAACGTTCAAGATAACCCCGGTCAGTCGTTCCATTTTTCTTGGCTTTTAATTTTATGTGCTCTCGTCGGGTGGAAGGAGCCCCCGAACACTCAGTTCCTTCCGCGCCGTGCAGGAGAACCTGACGGAATCCGCTATGTTAACCTTTGGGAATCCCCTAATCCCGCAAAGCGCAAGATGAACCGCGCTGTATTTTGTGAATGCTACTATCTCCTCAGAGATACCATTCAGGAAATGCCAAGGCTGAGTGAGGAGACAACGAGGATATATGAAGGAAAGTTGGCCTTTACTGCCGACTTACATCAACTTTACCTCCGTCCCTGCGGCATTCAGGAGGAATGGGCCGTAGGTCTTTACAGGATGACCACAGAAGATGTCGAAGAAACTATCAATTCTTGGTCGGACGAATGGAGAGAAGCCGCCGACATCGCATCCGCGATGCCACCCGCCGCTGCGCAAGAGAAGGATAAGGGCAAGGAAGCCCCTGAGCAAAGAATTGATGAAGGCTCGACAGAGCCGGCGACCAAGAAACAAAAGGTGTCGCATCCCTCTGAGGCCATTCCCTTGGGGATCGACCAGTATCTGAAAGAGCAATTTCGCGAGCCGCGCAACACGCACGCTCACATCAGAAGTGCTCTAGATCTGCAGTTTGTGGAAATAAAAGGTCTCGCAGGAAGGATTGCGCAGACCCATGCGCCAGCATCTACGTCGCAGGCGCCACAAGAAATTCCAAGTACCGAGCGAGTTGAAGAACTCGTAGAAAGACATACTGTCGTGCATATTCCGCCTACGAGCATGACACTTCCAGATCCGCTAGCTGCACTACAGGTAAGCGCCGTTGGGCCCGTTGAAATAAATTTGTCTCTATTTCCTATAGAGACTCTATAGCTAGTGCATGAGAAAGTTTCTCTTGAGTTGAGAGCTAGAGAGCTCTCTACATTCCAGGAAAATCAACGACTGCAATCGAAGGAGATAGAGCTGAAGGCAAGCCATAAGAATATCTCCGAGAAACTCGCACTTTATGAGGCGCAAGACATTGGCATCAGAAACGCAGTGGATGAGATTTCCCAGGAGTTGCCAGCTTGCGAGATTCAACCAGACCTCCCTCTGGTTGAGAAAGTTCAAATTATTGGAGGAAGGGTGAAAACCCTGGAGCATGAAATAGTTGCTATGGCTGAGGGCCATAGAACCCAGATCGCCGAGCTGGAAGCTCGTGTTGCCGTGCAGTTTATAGATGATGCGCAGGAACAATTTGAAGCGCTGAGCAGAGCTTCCACACAGATGAAAGACAGAATACAGGAAGTCGAGAACCTGATGAGCCAAGCTATGGAAGCTTGGACGGAGCTCGAGAAGCTCCCTTTTAAAGTTGGTCTTTTGGAACAGGTGCAAGCCGCAGAACAGTCCCTAACTGTTCTGACTGAAGAAGCTAAGGCCTTAACAGGCTTACCAAAACTGAAGAAAATGAGTGAAGTGCGCAGAATGCAACAGCAACTGCACAAGCTCAGAACTGAAGATGAGAAGCTCACCAACAACATTCAGCCATTCATGGATGAGTATGCTGATATCGTGGGCCAAGTCGAGGCAAAAATCAAAGAAATTGCTGAATCTCAAGAGGTGATTGATGCCATCACTAAAGAAGAAGCCACTGCAGAAACGGTGCAGACTGTTGTGGAGTGTGTCGATGAATTGGACTCCGCTATTGCGCAGTGGAAGAAAACATTCGCGGAGACCCAAGCAAAAGCAGATGCGCAAGTAAAGCGACCACGTGCTAGTGCGAGTGGCTCGAGGGCGAGCCACAAGTAAGTGTTAGGGGCCTGTTGGAGCCAAGGCCGCAGCTATGGTAAAAGCTGTGAATTTTGAGGAAAAAGCACAAGTATGGAAGAGTGCTAAGTTTTGAATAAGCGCCAATTTTGGGACAGAAGAAGACGGTGCGCAGTACGGTGCCAGATGGATAATCTCAGCGTAGATTACGGACCGGAAATCGTGGAGCTCGCGCGCACGTCAGAAGAGAATGAAGGTAGCCGACTGGAAAGCCCAGCTACCACAATCAATGAAGCAATGGAGTAGAGGGCTCAGCTACCCTCATTTAAGGCTAAGTACAGAAGTTATGGTTGCTCGGATCAAGGAAGAGCAACGGACCAAAGCATTGAAGGCGAAGGACGAGGCACCCATACCGTAAGCTGCGCCGGAATTCATGGAGCCTGCAGGAAGCAGCGACATGACTGCAAGCGGCGCCTACAGTACACCTAGCCATGTGCGTGGTTAGGGTTTTTGGGGATTACTACTGGGAAAGGCCCACAGTTTTGTAAAGGTGCGACCGCCATGGCCACCTATATATATGTATAATTGTGAAGGGTAGATGTTAGTTGGTTAGACAGATAGCTAGCTAGTCAGTAAGCTGGTTAATTAGTGAGTCAGTTAGCTAAGCCTGGGAGTGAGCTAGCTAAGATAGTAGATACTGGATGTAAGAAGGATTGATCGAGTTGATCATCCTCTGTTACGATCTTGTTGTTGGTTTTCTACCATGTTGCTAGAAAACAGGAGTTAGAGCTGGTTAGCAGTGAAGCTAATCCTTGAGTTGCATGCAGTCAGAGTCGACGTCTGAACTATTGTAACCTCTGGAGAGGAAGAGAATAGATCGAGAGAAGGGCTCCCAGCTGTGTGCGTGGAGTTTCCTGGAAAGATCTAAGGCTGCAGCTGTGTGCGCAGCATATTGTATAAGTCTATCATTTTCTGGTTAATATAAGATACTCCCGTGGACGTGGTTTTCCCCGTGGAGGTGGACTTCATATTTCTCGTTGTTGCGATGCTGTGATTGAAATGATTGCCTGTTTTTAGTTTACTAACAGCAAATACAGGAATATTGCATTATCTTTATGAATGTGTTGAGTAAATCAGTGAAGCTTCCTTGGGAACTATAATCGTTAAGGGTCGAAGGAATCGGTAAGACGACGTCGCCGTTGCGATAGGAGAACCTGTTGCTGCGACGAGCACGCAAGTGAAACTACGCATAGAATATCCGCGCAGAGGATAATTGGTCCTAGCGCAGGAGTGGAAGTACCGCGCAGTTCAGCTGCCAAGCAGGAGCTTGAGAGCTATTGCGCTCGTAATTCTGAAGAGGGGTCAGACATTCACCTTAGGAGAATCGTCGAAGAAGAGAGAACAGTCTCCGCGTCGCCTAGGTTAAGGAAACCTGATTCCTTAGCCTCCCCATAGCCACTTCGGGTGAGACCTCGAGCTGCCGTGCAGCTCGTTGCCGAGAGGGCCAGTGCGCCAAGGGGTTTTGTTGTTGCGCTTCATTAAACCCGGGTCTGTCCAAAAAGCAGCCAACAACATGGCACCTCAATCTCATGGTAACATAATTTGTGTATGTGTGGTTAATATTCCCACAAAGAATATTAGATTATGAGACATGTACATAGTATTACATTAAATGAGCATTACTCTGAGAACTCCACCCAACCTCCCCTCTTTGCTGGTCATATTGACTGATATATCAGGCATGTATGATATGCATGAGTATGCAACCATAAAAAAGCAAATGAAACCATGAGTATACAAAAAGAACAACAAACAGATATAACCGTATGGTAAGTTCAAGGGATGTGAAACTTTTTAACAGATACCTTGTGTAACCCTTAACAAACATTCCCTTCTTTGACTCCTCACTTTCACCTTCAACAGAGTATCGCCCAAGTCATTCCAGCGAATTAGCCTTGGCTCAAATAAGAAGTTCCCTTTGAGCTGCTTCAACATTTGTTTGGAAGACCCTTCCTAGTCTTGAGAGATGTGTTCTGCAAGGAAAGTGCATATGAAAATGAAACATGACATGGATTGGTGCTTTCGTTCATTGCATTAAAATTCAAAGGTTCCTCAGCCTCAGACTATCCTCCAGACAAGAACTTTACAACATACAAAATATAAAAAATTAGAGGGAATCTAATTAAAAATTGATTATTGTTACACCCTACAAAGCATAAGTTTTTAAGATAATGGCAACTCTTAAATTACACACCAAAATCCTAGGAACTGCTGGTGTCACCCTCCTCGTCAGCATTTTAATAGTGTAATCTGCAATCTGTTTGATTTATGCTTGTGCTCAGCACCAGGAGTACAAGAAGCAAAATGAGGAAGGAGTACAAGAAGCAAAATGTTGAAGCAAAAAGGAGTACAATCTGTAATCTGTTATGGGGTTGCTTTCTGCTTTTGCTTCTAAGTAAGGAGTACAAGAAGCAAAATGTTGAAGCAGAAATGAGATGCTACAAGACACCCTCGTCACCAAACAACAATGGAATTATCAGAATTAACACGTTCACAAACCTTGGGTATTTCAATGCAAAGAATTGTCTCTGCCCATTAAAAACTTGAACTTGGACCACAACATAAAATAGCCAAAATGTCCCATAAATATTACATCATGACAAAATGAATAACAAGAGCTTCAAGTATGGTTACCACCTAGTCATGTAATGCAGACAAGGTCTAAGAATTTAACAGTAAGTTTACAACTTAGCCAATGCAGAGCCAAAACATCCAATTCTTTTCAGTGATGTATGTGTGCAGAAGAACCAACAAAGACATAATATAAAAGAAAAGATAAACTTAGTTTGCATCCTTTTGGATATAATAATGAACGGTGCCAATCAACAACATTCTTCAAGCTCTAATACTAGTTTGGCAGGAAAAAAACACAAAATTAGATGGGTTTCCATCTACATTCCAAACCTCTTAACACAGGGATATGAATCCTTGACCAAATGACAAATCTAGGGTCTTCAAAATCTTACATATGGTTATGGATGCTTAACCAAAAGATAAATCTAGGGTGTTCAACTGGGGTCTTCAGCAAAGTACCCACTATCATTAGTTTTGTCATCCTTCCAATAACTTGCAAGATAGACTTGATATGGTGTAGGAACACTGAGGGAGGTGGAGCTCTATGGGTTTCAATCGAATAAGAGAAAGACTAGATTGGTTTCCAACTTTTTATGTAATAAGATGGATGATTCAGTAATAGCTATGGTAAATTGCTCTATACAAAATGTTCATAATGCAGAAATAGCTAACAAGTTGAACTCAGCTAAATCCAATCAGTAATCTGAAGAAGTTCATGAATATAGGAAGAAAATTACCATACAAGAAAGTAAAAAAACTAGTACATGGTTAAACCATTTCCTATCCAACCATGTAGACAATCGGTATCGAGTCTCCACCATATTTTCAGAAACAAAAGACTGCTTAACTATGTTACACACAACATGTGATAGAATTAGCAGCTACTAATCCTATATACAACTTAGTAATCGCTTGACCGTAAGTACTTATACTGGCACAGAATACATGTATGTTGGTGATTCAAAAGAGAAAGAGAATACTGTAAGGACAAGGTCTGAACACCAAAATATAGGACACATGCAATTGATGAGAATATCATGAATTACTATCATCTATACCAAAACAAGAAATATATGACATGAATGGTGAGTAGTCATAGACACATTTTTATATAATCTTGTTCTTAATAAAAAAAATTGCGCCTACAACTCATCAGACTCCCTAGGTCATATTAAATCTGTCCTCTTTAGGCCCTTGATATCTAAATCAGCATATATCACATCACTAATGGCTAGACACCAATGAACAATTGTACACAGGCAATGCCATTTCTCGTTTAGCTGGGCCACATATTACCCAAAATTGGAATGGACATGGTAATGATTTTTCACTGGACTTGTAAATGCTATAAATACCATATAATAATCATATCCAGCATATGATCAGCAAAAGCTACTCTGTTTCAGACATCAACAATCGATTCGCAAATTTTGGGACAAGTAAAATGACACAAATGTGGCCTTTGCTTGTTTCTCAAAAAACAGACTGGAATACTTTCCTGATGAAAAGTAACTCACAGTGAGATAATCAACTTGGAAAATACTGTTCCAGTCATGACATGCTAATATCTAAACATACCTCGATAAGATCAATGACAAATCTTCTAGAATAGTTCTCCACCCTGAATTGAAACTAAGTAAATAGACTGGGCATGTGGCATTATTTTAGAAACTAGAAACACCATGAAAATTTTGTGTTGCACTATTTCCTTCCAAATTCTAAACGCTGATAAAAGGCAGATGTAATAACATGTCAAATACGACTGGAAACTTTCTGAATATTTTATTACACCTTTTTATTGATTTGTTTGCTTATCAAATTCAATTATCAAGGACAAATAAAGTCCCTTTTCAAGATTTGAACAAGAAAAAGATCAAGGACAAATGTAGTAGTGTTATCAAGCCTACAATTTGTTCAAACTCTGTAAATACTAAAGAGGTTGATTGTTGATATGGATCACAGTGTCCTTACCCAATAGGCAATGTTTCCATTTCTTCATTAATTACACTACTACATAGAGTTCTTGATCATATGCGAGATATTTCAAGCTAACCCAAAAAATATTCTTTATTCGATCACATTGTAGGTGTGGGCCATTAGCCGATGGCCTTAATCTTCACTAGATCAATATTCAATTCACCTCCACTGATCACATGTCCAATGTAAACCATGCACTATTTAGCAAACTCATTTCTTAAGGTTTGCCAACAACTAGTGTTTCTTCAGCTCCACCAATGTCGATTTCAAACATGAAACATGCTTTTATGATGTGATATCAAATATAATGTCTTCTAGATATACAGTTACAAAATAGTCTATAAATGGACAAAGTACATAATTCATGAAATGCATAGAAGTGGACAGTGCATTACATAAACCAAAAGGCATAACTAACCATTCATAGAGGCCTTTTCAAGTGTTTTGAAAGTAGTGTTCCAAGTGTCTTCTTATTTTATCTACACTCGGTGGTATCCAGATTTCAAGTCTAGCTTGACAAAGTACTTTGTTCATTTGTAGTTAAACTAATAAGTCATCAATCCATGGAAATCGATACTGATTCTTGCTACTGATCTTGTTCAAACGGATGATAATCAATGCACATTCTCCAACTCCCATCCTTCTTGAGCACAATGATCATTGGTGACCCACAAGGTGAAGTGCTTGGCCTCAAGAATCCCCACTTCAATACTTGTTGCAACTTTCACTTTTATTCATTTGTTTCCAACAATGACTAACAATACAATCCAATGTTAGGTAATGGATATTCAAGTAGCAATTGTATTTCATGTTCAACTTCCCTCTTCACTAGGAATCCTTTGGGTTCTTGAAATAATTTTTATATGCTTCCACAAGTCTCTCTAGATTGTTGTGCATGCTCCTCATTACAACCCTCTAAGGATGCTTTGACCTCCATTGTCCCTACATTCTACTAATTCTCTCAAGAACAATAGTACAAAATTCTTGTTTGTAATTATTAGCCTTCTTGAATGTTGTGCACTTATTATGGCAAATTTCGATTTGCCTTTGTGAGCATTGAAATGATAGTCTACCCATCCTTTACCAAGCAATACGGATTTTCCCTTCATGTGAAGACAACATCTCACACATACAAGTATGGGCTCCCAAGTATTACCCTACATATATTAAGCGGTATTACATCTGCAATTACCTTATCAATGTAGTTTGCATCAATGGAAAATTCAGAATATACATTGCTTGGTGGCTCTCAATTCCAAATCTTGACTTACCCATCCTAGAGGATTATAACGTCAAAGATCTTCACTTCCAGTCCAAGTTTTACTAATAGCTAGGTTGATACTAAATTTGATTGTCAACCAAAATAAAAAAGATAATCAAGCTTCATTGTCTTGAGTTGAATTTTTACATGGAATAATTTGGACATCTCCCTTTCCTCTTCAAGACTAAAAGAATTTAGGCTTACCTCTTTGTGACTGGATGTATAGGTTATCCTTCCATCAACATCGAAACTACTCTCCGTATGGTTTCCAATGTCAGCTGCTAACAAAGCCTTCTTTTTCTGTTACTTATGGTGCTTTGGGCTAAGTTCTAGATCATATTCCAGCATTTGTCCAAGTGTCCATCAACATCACAATGTTTATAATGGGGTTTAGAACCCAGGTTTTGTTGAATAGTAGCTGCCACTTTCTTCCCTTTATTCTTTTCGTTTTCCAACTTTGTTTGAAATCCCCTTGATGTTCTGTCTGCTTTGGTGCACCAGATTGTGTCTTCTTCTTACCCCGTTGATGTATTGAGATTAAACACTAGCCTCATCAATGGTCTTTGGATTGAAGAGCATCACTTGTCTTCAAATATGGCTATGCAAGCCTCCCAAGTACTTAATGAATGCTTAAGTATTTGCTTGGGGACTGAAACAATAGTGGGGTACACTGAACAATGTAGTGAATGTTGAACTCTGCTCAGTCTGTGAGGTTGCACAACAATCCATTCATACCGATTCATCAAGTCAACCTTTCATCAAAGATGTGGTAGACATGTTAACAAAAGACCTAAAGATTGTCACATATACCATTGCACCTGTCAATTGCCACAAAAACCGTTGCACAAAGGGCTTTCCAGTATATGTTTTGTTCCACCCTTAAGCTCTATGCATGCATATGAATCAACAACATGGTTGTATTAGGAGCATTCGAGATCATATAATGACACATCATAAGATATCACAATAGGGGAATACCTCTAAATGCATTTTTAACACACATAGTCAGATTTGAACTTAAAACAACCAACTATTTTTCAATAAATCTCTTATGATTCCCATGCAAATGCGTTGAGATCCAAAGGAAGGCAGTTTCATCATTGCACTAATAGAACAACATGCAGAAATAAATACACCAAATGGGAACAGAAAGCTTACAAACACATAAAATGGATAACCATTTAATGGTAGATAGGGAACTAAATTCCAAAAATACAGTAATATTTGGCCATATAGATTATTTCCTAATCCCTTCTTGGGAACTAAATGCCAAAAATACAGTAATATTTGGCCATATAGATTATTTCCTAATCCCTTCTTCCTTTGGTTACATGATCTAAAACCAACAACCAATTCCTTGCTCACATGATATGACAGTCGCAATAAATCCAGGGATTTTTGGCGGCGTGTGATAACTGGCACTCAAATGCTTGGCACCAAAAAGAAAAAAAGGGAGAACCAGCCAGGGTATGATCATGTGTTCAACATTTACATAAATACATAACTGCAAAGTGGAGAACTAGCCAGGGTATGATCACGTGGAGAGTGGAGAGCCAGCCAGGGTTTACCGGATCAAGTGGAGAGTCGAGAACCAGCCAGGGTTTAGGGGAAGAGGCCGCGAGGAATAAAAAAAATTGTGAGTGGAGAACCGGCCAAGGTTTACCGGATCAAGTGGAGAGTTGAGAACCAGCCAGGGTTCAGGGGCAGAGGCCATGAGGAATAAAAAAAAATGGATCCATTAAGGGTGGTTTACTAACCTGGATCATGTAGTTTGTTTATTGCTTGCTCGAAGACCTGAAATTCGTCTGTTTATTTCTTGCTCAAAGACCCAAAATTCTGAGATCTGGCCAATGCTCCATAGTTCCGAAATCCTGCTCCTGCTCCACATTTCCGAAATCCTGAAATGTGAAAAAACCCAAAATATTTTTAGCTATGATAAAAAACAAAATCGAAAACAACATATATAGGGCGATTTAAAACTAAAAATCGATTTCAATCCATAATATATGGACGAAATTACAAAAAACATGGATTTCCATCATCACCGAAGGGCGAATTTACTAAAAACCTGTATTTCCATGATCACCGGAGGGCGAATTTACCTTCGGTAATTGCCATTTCTATAAATTTGGGCGAATTAGAGTGAGCTGGTTATTTTAGTGGGCGATGGGAGCTTGAAATCGTATCGGAGAGAGGCGAAATGGTTCAATTTAGTGGCTCCTCTATATATTTTATTGGGCTAATGTGTCATTTAATAAAAATAAATACATAAAAATGGGGCTAATCATAGTAAAGGCTAGTTTAATAAAAAAATAGCCCACTAAAAAATTAAAACCCCTAAATTTAGCCCATGGGCTAAGATTAGCCCCTCAAATTTTCCTTGGACAAAGCCAAGAACAACCATATTATTCCAAGTACCTATCTATCAAGAACCTCCCATTCTTCATCCTTCATAGCCACTGACTGTTTTGATTTTCCTCCCAACGGTAGGAATAGATCCTTCTGATACAGATAGTCCTCCATTTTCATCTTCTATAACTGGTAGTTTTGGTCGTTAAATTTCTCGACCCTAAACTTTCCTTCTTCCACCATTGCTCCCACTCAAACGAAGAACCCTTCTTTCCTTTGAGTTTATGCACCAACTAGGCCTTTGAATTTGATACCAATTGTTAGAAAACAATATTGTAGAACAATAACATAAAATAAGATGCATAAATAAAACACATAAACACAATACAAGAGAGACACCAATATATGTGGTTCACCCAATCTGGGCTACGTCCACGGAGAAACTACTAGTCCTTTTATTATATTGTTTACGGATAAATTCGTCGATGCGGACACCAACCGATCTCCCTAGTCCAAATGGCTTAGATCTAGAACAAATCACGACAGAGTATAAATGCCTTTCCTAAGGATTTCTTACCTTGTATATGTAGTTGTTTCTCTTTGTTTGATGTAGATCTTTCTCTCTCAAATGCAAAACAACACAAGACAAACAACTGGAAACAAGAGTGAAAGCAATCTGTGATATAAACTAATATAAACAATTGGTCAAGGAAATGAGTTCTAAAGATCTAACATGAACAAATGTGTATGGAAAAATCATGTATATTACTATATTAATGAATATAAAGAAGAGGAGATTAGAACCATTTCCTTGACGTTGCAATTTCTTCCAACTAATCTTTGCTGCAAAGATCCAACCTTGCCTCCAATGGTTAAAGGGATTTCAACTCTAGCAGAATTTCTCCAGCATTTGGCTGCTCTAATTCTTCCTCCCCTAACTATGAAGAGGAGGCTTGTATATATAGGCCAAAGAAGATAGAAGGGGTTGAGGATTTGATGGAGAAGGCTAAGGGATCATCCCAAGAATTTAGGGGATCGATTGTCACCTTCATTGATTTATTGGGATAAGCCTCCACGAAGACATTCGTTCTAGAAGTCTCCTAAAGCTTCTCTTTTTCCTTCCTAACTGACAGTGATGCACTTTTTCAACTATCAACTTGCGTCATTGAAAGGTGATGCACGCTATTCAAAGGCAAACAATGTCAGCAACGCGCTTTGTCAATATTCAAAGCGCGTCATCAAGGGTCTTACGCACTATGTCAATGCGCAAGGTGCGTTAGTGTGACAACATAGGAAAAAACCAAGCCAAATCCCTTGCTTTAGTCAATTTGGAATCAATGCTTTAGGGATTAGTACAAGACAAGGATACACATCTCATGATTATGATATTTTGGTGTAACATATACCATCTCAAAAATGAAGGGATACAACCCGCAACACATCCATTGTAACTTCCTCTTCACTCTCCCAGAGTCTCTCTCACACAATCACATACATCTTTACAATTCTACAATACAAAGCTGTATTACAATGCATTCCTTTTAAAGAGGGATTTCCATGGGGAAATACCATGGGATACCCAATACCATGGGCCCATAAATTACCCATTATTGATCAAGTCATGACTATGAAATTACAACATTTTACAAGGAAATAAAATTTCTTTCGGGGGCTTCGCCCCCGGACCCCATAGCCGGGGGGAATGGTCCCCCCCCGTTGGGAGAAGTGTACAGTCCACCTGCACAACATATAAAATTGGGGTAGAAACATGGTTGAGAAGCAACATATCTGAATCAGGAAGTTCAGGCTCCACAACCAACAAGGACCTGCAATCAAACACTTAGTCTTCAACCTTGTCAAAAAAACCCGCAACCCTCTCTTGGAGCACTCATAGAAAAAACGATGCATTGACACTTGTGAATAATCCTGAAATGGAGAAATCAAGGCTTAAGTATGAAAGAGTTGGAATTCCAGTCACTCAAGCTAACCAAGGTCAGAGAGTGAGGGGTTAAACTCATCCACAAGAAGGCAATTCGAATTCTAGAGAGAGGGACAAGTGGCCAACTTGAATTCATGAAGGGTTAAGTGGGATAACTCAAATTCATGAAGGAATACAGTTGCTAAAGGAGTCACTCTTCCCATAAATAACAAAATCCAACAGTTGCAAAAATCATGGAGGAGAAAATCAAGGGTAAAAAAAATTAGGGAAAGAGATAGAAAAGTAGGGAGGGTGCACTTGCTCAAAAAAGGAGGCAGAAAAATCAGGATAAAAGTCAGAAAACAATTCCAGTAGGGTGCACTTGCTCAATAAAGCTAGAAAAAATCAGGGTGTAAGCATAAATCAAGGGATATGGAGGCATAAATCAACGATCCAATCCCAAAAATTAGGAGGAGGATATTCTTAGCTCAAATTTATCCATAATAACCCATAAATAAAATTAATAATAAAATATTCATGTATAATGTCTAGCAAATACTAGGATATAGAATAACACTTAGATACTTAGGAAAAATAACACTTTGTCACCCACAAAACTCCCAAGGGGGGTGTATTAGTGCAAGGGATCCATCTAACAATGAAGTAGGTCTAGTAGTATCCATACACACCAAAATAAACAGAATTAGGGTACTCTGAGTAGTGTTAGGGTGACCATCAACTCCTAACCCCTAACCTCCTCACTTGTGGAAACATATCCCCTCATGCTCTTTTAGTTTCCTATGTCGATCCAGTTTATTTAATTAATTAACAATAAATAATAAATAATAATAATAATGTCCAAATCATGGTCCTGGAACCTAGTGCCTTAATGTTTAAATCATATGTCTAGGGCTTAACACCAGGGGTGTTACACCAAAGAAGTGGAGTAGGACCCTAATTCAAAGGTTTGATGTACAAAGGATGGGTATTATGCCTCATAACGTTATTTGGCACTACAAACTAGGGGCTTGGGACTTAAACTACTTGTAGGGATTATAGGCCACATAACAAGTCAGAACCAATGATATGATCCATCTAGAAGGAGTAACACCCATTCATTAAGTTTGAACTTATTTGGTATAAGACTTTCATAGATATGTCATAATTGGGGTTTCCAAAACACAAAATTGAGTTCTAAAATTGCCAAAATTGGAAATTCCAAAAATGAAAAATCATATTCAAAAAATGCAATTCATATTTTTAAAATACAAATTCGGATTTTGAAAAAGGATATTCAAATTCCAAATAAAAGTCCAAGAAACAAATGCATAAGATGCATAACTAGCAATTTCCCTTGATGGTGCAAAGTCACACCATTATAATGCAATGTATTATAATGTAACATGTATTTTTTAGATATGTATGTACATGATGTGTGATAGTTGAATTTGAAGGAGTGACAAACAAAATGAAACCATTAACAATGCCTTAACTATCCTTATAAGTAGGGTTTTGTTGCTTTGACCATCGTGTGTAAACAATTACACAAATTTGTACACTCTAAAAAAGGTTGCATGGTCAGATACTTTATCCCTCTCAACGATTGATATATCTATGAATGAGATAGATCTACGTTGATTAACTACTAAATCTCTATTTTACAAGTGGAACAAAAAAACAATTCATTTTAATGTGGTATAGAAGCAACTTGGAGTAATTGTTTTGACAATGGCCCAAGTTCAAATTCTTGCAGGCCATGACCATCCTCTACATGGGGTTTGTCAAATGATGATTTAGCCTTCGATAAAATTATTATAATTTCTAGTGTTTTTACTACTATTACATACTTACCACATAAGACATTTATTACCTAGAATCTACTATATGTGACCCTCAAAGACATCAAATTAAGGGGGCATTAGGGGTAACTTTTTCCCAATACTAAATTGTCCAAGATTGTGAAGTTAATGTTCATAGTTTTCGATTGATGAGAACTCTAAATTGTTATGTCACCAAATTACAACAGTGGGAGGGAACTTTACTAGAATATTACACAACTTCAAAGGAGGATTGCAGAGTAGTTACTAGAAAAGGAACTCAATGGATTAACCCTAAGCTTGTAGTGAAAAGATCATGTTATTTGAAAAGAATAACACATAGATTCCATGTGTGTTTATATTTTTTATTTGAATATCTCTTATGAAAAAATATTGTTTCCATATTTTAGGGTCCTCTTAGCGATTCTCGGTCCAACATTCAACTTCCTAGTTAACAAGCACTTTAGACTACCATGCTTGTGCCCAACCAATTGTGCGTTGACATCACGAATCTCATCGAATATATAAAGTCATGCTCTATTATTTCCACATTTGGTATGATCGTATATCACTATATACCTCTTTCCCCGAGTTTAAGATACTTCAAGGTCATCCACATTGAGAATTGCCTTGTCAAATTATGCATGGAGGCTCTATTGTACAAATATTTAAGAATACTAAGAAGCACATTTTTTAAATATTCTATTATCCTATAAAATAACTTTCCAATGCTTGTATTCTTATTTCATTATTATCTTGTAGTTGAAACTTACAACACCCAGAAGTTCACAACTTTATTTCCTTCTCTTTTGCACATGCAAATTAAGGTTGGTTACCAAGTTCTTCCACCTCTAGAAGAAAATGAGGAAAGAAATAACAAAAGTTTTATATTGGTGGTGATAGTGTTTCCACCTTTGAACACTCTACAATCTTCATGTCGATGATTTACTACACATTCCATTTATTTTTGGGTAAAATGAGCATAAAATGCTATTTCCCAAATGATGCAAAACTGAAAGATTCCCATGAGGGAAAATTTGTCTAGATTCTTAAAAATATGAAATATTGGCTAGGAAAAAATTCCACTTTTGTTTCCTTGAATCTCTTTCCTTAATATATAGTTTCCAAAATGGTCAAAGTGTCTCAAAAGAATGGATTTGGACCCACATTTTTTTTAATCTATCCAAACACTTTTTGAGTTTCTCCGTGCCTGTCCACATTCCCTATTGTATAGATTTCATCATGAACATGCTTGCTGCGAAAAATTACAATCTTTCCCTTTGAAAATGCAATTTGCTATGTTTTAGGGTTTCAATGTTGAACGTACAAGCTTGAGTCTAAGGACATGTTTATGCAAATCATCAGTTTAGAATTCCACCTAAAATATCAGCTCAAATAAAGTTTTTATGACAATATTATGGCCAAAATATGATATTGGCTCCAAAATTCTCTTTCTTTTAACAATAATGTTTTATTTAATCTTTTAACAATTTTTTCTTTCAACCCTTCATTGTTTGGATGGTCTCATCCTTATACTCTTTGGGATGGTCCAACGTATGTTTACGTAGTGTCATATTGGTCACATCAAATGCCAATGATATTTGCACATAATCCAAATCCATGGTATTTTTATGCAGTATTTAGGCCTTGTTGTACCCATGGTATCTCCACATGGAAAACTTTCATTGGGTGATGGGACAACATGACCCTCTTTTCCTAGAATATTCAATGTTAAGTCTTGGGTAGTTCTAAAATGGGTGCTTTCCCAACCATCAATTACAATATCAACAAATGGAAAAGATTGTTGTGGGTCTAAAAGTCCCCTTTACTTGAGCGCTCATGCTTAAAACTCACACCAATTAGGTTGAGCCAAGTGTCCCCTTCACCTAAGGTATAATGTGCTAAGCATTGCGTAGTTATATGGTAGGTTCTTTCTAAGACATTGATCACAAGATCAATGTGAATCGTAAAACTCTTTATTTTATGTGCAAATTTAACACCTTTACTAATGGGAAAATAATGGGAAGGTGCCAAGTGTTCAGGCCATGTGGTCAATATGTTATTTTAGCATAGATTGAACACCTTCCATTGACCTACAAGGTGACATAGGGTCCATATTGTTGTGGGTTTGGAAGGTCTCTCTCTTCGAGGGCACAATTTTAAAACTCACTTTAATGTTGCATTACCACGTTCCATCTTCCTTTGCAACCTCCTTTCCATAAAATCCTCATTTTGGGGTAATTGAGGGGTATTGAGCCTTTTGCATGCATCATTTTGAACTAAGGTTGTTGTGGTCTCATTTCCTGCATCTACACAAAGATGAATGCCTAATAACCTATGATTATTTTTACTTTGTTGACCTCTTGCAAAGCTACTCAAGGTAACAAGAATTTGACTCAACACTAGGTTGATATTTGGCCTCTTTCCATGTCAACAACATCTCTCCCTATGCATGCTATCCATTCCCTATAACTATAAAGGTATAGGAATATCTCATTAATGAAGATTGAACTCTAACCATAACCAAAATTCTCCAAAATCTATTATGTAGACTTCTCAACAGTTTAATGCTTCTATCCAATTGCATTTAGTTGTGAAACTTGTTGTGTAAAAAATTCCAATTTATCATCATAAGCATTCAATACATCATGCATAATAATGGGAGTATGCATTCCCTAAGATCTAAAAATTAAACCTTATAAATTGATACATGCTCACCCATCTCATAGAACCAAATGATGAACCACATGAATTCAAATTATCTTCACTTCCATAACCTTCTCATATGCTTTAATATCACCCCATCCCGGTAGTTAAAGACATTAGACTAACATCTTGTATACTCGCGACATTTTCCCCCAATCCTCATTGTGTTTTTTTGTCAAACAATTGGTATGCAACTGTAAATTCTATTTTAAAACTCATATTTTTTGCCAAATATAGCCTAATACTATAATTTGTGCTATGATATCACTTTGAAGTGTCCCCATATGCCTCACTTGTCCATTGAGCACTACCAACAAGATTTCTTTTCTTTAATTAACTATCCACGAGGTTGTATTAAACCTTAACAACAATATAATACACAATTCATATGCAAATATAATATAGGAGTGGAATTAATATTGCACATTCCAAATTTGTTCATTACCCATTTAATTAAACACATTAACAAAACAAAGAGAATTCTACAAAGGGGTAACTATGAATACTTATCTATAATTAAATGTATCGGGTCCACCAAATTGGTTTCTAAGGAGTAATTTACCACCCAACCATATGAATTAGCTATGAATTACACTTGTAATCCAGATTGTGATACCACTATGAAGCTCCTACGAGGCTCTAATCTCACTCAACCCAACCCATTACTTCCATGGTCGTGCTAATCTGCTCACTACATAGAACTTCAGGCCCTCACTCTATCCATTAAACAACCATGGCACTCCCTTACACTACTCTATAAAGCATGAGGAATATCTTCCCTTTCTCTACTCACTAGTCCCTTAGGTGTCCATCCCCTTTAGTGCTCTTCAATGTATGCGTAAATAGTCCAACTACTAGTTGGCTTCTAGAAATACCTAGAATAGAAAACACTTGCCTAAAACAATAAATGAGTAGGAAAAATAGAGTTGCAATTTTTAAGGTGTTTGCTTCAACTATTATGGACATTCCACTCATGGTTTCTCCCTTAAAGACATACCAATTCCTCTCATATTTTTAGCAGCAAATCCCCAACTTATACATGCTCATCCCAAACAAAATTACATGGGATTCTCTTTCCATTTGTAGGCATAACAACCATAAAAATAAGATAAAACACCTCCATAAAATGGGAGAGGGTAATCGATCGGGGAGCTTGCCTCCTCCCTTTTCCTACCAATAGATGATAATGATCATGAAGTAAAGAAAATATAGTTAGAGACCTTTTTTATTGCATGAGATCTACTTTCTTCCCAAGGATATGTCAACTTGTGATTGGAACACATACATAAGTGGAAAGATTGTAAGATAGAATGGTTAGAAAAGCTAGCGATTTTAATGGACAATGACAAGGTCAAATCACCAAAGAACCCCCTTTCTTTCTCTCTTCTTGTGGTATCATAGTCCCCTTGTTGCTTCATCAAGAAACCCTATTTGGTGGGTATTATCTTATTATACATTTCATTTGTCTTCATTTTTTTGCATAAATAGAACCATATCCTGGAAAATATAACAATCACACTGTAATAATAACCTACCACTGATACTCATACATATCTAGTATTCAGGAGTTGGCCTTGATCTCTACACTAGAAATATTTGCAATGAATTTTACATTTTTGCAACATGGGGTTAGTATAATTAGACCCACATGGCTTGAATCACATCAAATAAACCACATCTTACAATAATGCTTTATTTGATGAAGTATAATTCAAGGGCCAAAATTGGGGTATTGCATCACGTTCATGGTTCTTAAGACACACAAATTCATAATAAAACCTCTCCCAATAGATCCAACTCACTTAAAACAATTGAATAATTCCAAATGTTTAATAGTATCATATTTTTCTCTATCAAAGTCATTCCTTCTCCACAAAAATCAACCAACCCCTAAACAAATCCATCCTCCATCCTTTATTTAATGACTTGTCCCCAACTTTCTTCCCACTCCTCATAAATTACATTCCCCACCTATTCAATAAATTCACAACTACTTGCTTGCTCAAGTTTCATAAAACTCCCTTCACGAGGATTCTCTCTCTCCAGGAAGGGTTAGAATGATGACATGGGGTAAGGGGGAAGAGGTCACTTATTATTTATTAATTAGGTGGGTTAAGGGGAGGTGAAGAAGTCACTTATTATTTTTTAATTATTTATTTAGTTGTCTTAAACACTTTAAATCTCGCAAATAATCATTCATTGTTCATTCATCACACCTACACCAACCAACTAAGAAAACATAATCAAATGCATATTACCCTTGGTGATGTCTCTCTCTCTCACTCTCACACACATGTGACATGTGCAACAACACTAAATTTCCACATGGTGAGTGTGTCAATAGTCTAATTAAACTAGGATATTGAGCCAAATAATGGTTTGTTTTTGAGTAAATAACAATAAAAAAATAAGGCATGTACATATAAGTTTTCCGTAAGGAAAAGTAGGGAGTAACAATTAAATTGAAAACAAGTTGTATGTGACCTTAAAAAAATGGAAAACGGGTGTAAACATTTTACATATTTGCAATAATATTAGAACTTCCCATGATAAGAAAAGGAAGAAAAGAGCATGAAAAAACGAGTGTAAACATTTTAGATATTTGCAATAATATTAGAACTTCCCATGATAAGAAAAGGAAAAAATGATCAAATTTGACCAAAACATAGTACACATCATGTACACAATGTAAACATGGACCACAACTCCAATATAGATAAGAGAGATGAGTTATACATCAACACCTTAAAGAATAAGAGAACCTCCTCCAAATACTCTAAGACATTCATACATCAAATTGACATGTTCCCTCAATAATGACTACATGACCTCTATATATACCTATTCACTCATTGTACATGTGGGCCCTTCATTATGTTGACCACTATTCAAAACCAATTTGAGCAATTATTTGGGCAATAAAGTTTCCCAATAATTCCCAAACACGTTATTAAAGGACCCAAGCAAGGGATTTTGTTGCTAAAAGTAATCAACTAAGCTGTGAAGCGAATGGAATGACCAAAGGACACCTCCTAATGGCTCATAAATTATTAGTTCAGGTCTTATGACTAGATTAGGGAGCCAAAATTATTTATTTGAACCATTGGGGGGGAAATTTAGGGGGGACACTCAAAGGAATAAAATTCAATGCTTGTAAACACTCTATGAAAATGTGTATGGGTCCTTATGGTTGTCTTAAGGTAGGATTTGTATATAGTTATTGCAAGGTGCACAATTTATATGGTGGATTTGTATATGGTTACTACACATATTTCATAACATACACCATTCTCGGGATTGATTAACTATTATTATTTATATGCAATCCATTGCATCCCATGGCATTATAATGTACCACATCACCCTATTCTACTACTAGTGAAGGGAAACAAACATCACAAAGGTTGATTATATGTGATGGCTCCACAAGAAATTGAAAACACAATTATTAACATCCTATTTATTAAATTTCATAATAGATTGTATCCATTCAAACTCTTATATAAGGCTTTTAGAGAAACACACTAACAAATGCATTTCAAATTGTTCATAATACATTAATCTTGCCTCATCTGTAAGCGTCGACACCTTCCATTTAAGGGATGATGCGAAGTGGAATAAATAATGGAGTTGGAACAACATATTTAGACACTCATTAATGAACACTAAATAGAGTTTAACCAAATTGTGGATCTTTGCACTACCCTTAATTATAGGATATTTGGATAAATTATTGTTCAGCTGACTATATTTTTCACAAGCATTATACTTAAATAGAACTTCTTTTAATAGCTCATAAATTTGATTATTGATTTGAATCTATGTTACTTAGGAAAGGCTTGTTTAAAATTTACTTCAAATAAACAACCCTACTCTTAAATAAAGTTTATTTATAAATATCCATATTTTATTTCTTATTTCTTCAAAACTCTCAATGTACCAAAGATTAAAAGAAGATGAAATAGTCTTACCCCTTCAAAGACAAATGGTGAAATATTCCCATACAAAGACAAATGATGGAATATCCCCTTTGGATCAAAGTTTGAAAGTAATTCCCATACTATATGGAAACTACAAAATAAATCATAATTATCTTTAGATTAAAAATGCAAAATAATAAATCTCAATAATCTTTAGATTTAAAATAAAATCCAATTAAATCATCACCACAGTTTTTGTTTGGCATATTTTGATAATAGTCCCAAAACGAGGAAGAAAAGAAAAGATGACTTCCAAACTTGTCTCTTGCTTTTTTAAAAAGTAGATTTTTTTTTTCTTTCAAAAAGTCATCTGATTAAATATAATCACTTTTCATATATTTTCAAAATATAGGGGACCAAGCCATGTACTTTTATAGGTTCGTTTTGATTAGACACTTGCAATCACTTAAAAATTCTTTTGTACAAGTCCTATACAACGAGACATTGAAAATAGTTTAGGATATTTAACATGGAGGTCTCATTCATACCTAGATACAACATCATAGTCAAAGACTTTGATTTTGATTTTTTCCCTTTTCCCTTAATTTTCCTTTTGATTAGACATTTGAAAAGTACACTGGAGGAAGACAAATAGTTTATGGTTTGTAATATGTAAAAACATTTTAATGCCCCACTCATACTAAAATACAACATAGTAAACGTTTCCTATTTTCTTATTATAATGTGTCTCTATATCTTAAACGAGTTGGAGATTCCAAATGTTGAATAGGTTGATAGGAGTATTAAATATGTTAAAATTTTCTTTCAATTATCAAGATTCGTTAATAGCAACGTTGAGTATGAAAATGATTATGAATTTATTTATTATTGTCCTTGACATTTAGTATCTGCCCAGTAGTATTAATCCATCCTCGGCGATGAAATATTTGGCAGGACTATGGTCAAAAGTTTAGTGTAGGTTTTTACTATTAATTTTTTTAGTAAATTGAACCTTTTTGTCACAATTTTATTGGCTCCGGACATATGATGTATGGATCATTTTCTTTGCCCCAAGAGTCAGCGGACATATGATCTATGCCTCGTTTTCTTTGCCCCGGGAGTTGGCGGCGTGTTGAGGTCAACATATATTACTTCCCAGATTTGTCATCAGAGCTTGCAGTTAATGTATTTAAAAAGAAAATCTTCCAAATTTGTTGTCGTGGATTCTTCTGAGAAGGCAGGCAAGTCAATTGTACATGCTGGAAAATTGTTCAAGAAGCCTCTAGAGCAAGCTGAGAAGCAATAGATAGTTTCTTCCTAGTTAATCATGGTCATTCTTCTCCGACAGTCTATAACATTGTGTAAAGAGGATGATAGAATAACCATCACACTTACAGAAGCAAAGAGTCAAAGATATGATCAAGTCCATCAAACTGTGCATGTGGTCATTCTTCTCCAGCAGTCTATAACATTGTGTAAAGAGGATGATAGAATAACCATCACACTTATAGAAGCAAAGAGTCAAAGATATGATCAAGTCCATCAGACTGTGCATGTTGGGCCCGTGAAAGTCGATAATTATCGGTTTGTTTTGTAGGTATTTTCAATAATCCTTGCAGCCTCTGTTAGGGTTTGAATTTATTAATTTACATTGGGTTTTGACAGGGGTTTGAATTTATTAATTTACAGTGGGGTTCTAATAGGGGTTTGAATTTATTAATTTGCAATGTTGGGGTTTTGAGATAATCTTCGGGGTTTGAATTTATTTATTTGTACTGTATGGGTTTTGATATTTTCTTTATTTTGATGTTTTTGTAGGCTGATCCTCCAGAGGTGGATTTGATTTGATTTGAGGATATACTGGGTGTGATGTGCATTGTTATGAGTTGCTCTTACAGAGGGAGAGAGTTGATACGCATGGGGTATTACGTGAGCAATCAATATATGCAACAAGAGTTTTCTAGGAGCCGCCTTTAAATGTGATCATTGATAAGGTTCAGATATTTGTTTTGGACTCCATGCCTAAGGTTAGCAGGTTTCCCATTTATTTTCAAATCTGATCTGCAGCTCAAAGATAAGGTTTCGAGAGCTTCCTTTGGTAACCAGGCTATATCATACGACTACACTCTTAAACTAAAAAGAGACATTTCCACGGACCATGACCCTAACCAAACCACAACTGAACCCGTGGGTTATAATAACACTGCGCAACAACAGAGAAATTTCATAGTTTCACCTCAACGCACCATTCTTTCCTAATTCCAGAATGAAGGTTGTGCCAGAGCCCGATAGTCTCTCGGAGAGTTCCAGACTTGGATACCCATTGCTCCATCTTTGGGAGAGAGCCCTAGGCAACTCACCATATTTGTATTGGATTTATAAGTTATCTCAATAAATTTGCATAGAGATAGAAATGCCACGATGACAACTTTGGATGCTCAACATATTAGAAAGCACTGGAGCATCCTTTTTTGAGTTAGTAGATTTAGGTTTTTAGCTATGGAATACCTAAAAAGAAAATTACCATACGTCCAACATAGAAAATAATAAAAGAGAATGGAAAAATCAGGTGGATACAAAGGACCTTCAAAAGACCTATCCTCTAGTGCACGTTCTATAAGCATGGAAAAGATTTTCGAGTTGTTTTAAGCAGATTGTGACAACTAGGGCTATTTGGATATGTTCTAAGAAGCAGAATCCCGACATCAGCTATGGTTCTTGGAAGCAATGTAAGCTAGTGTTCCTACTTATATGTAAATCTTATGCTCGGGCATTATAAACCTTTCAACTAAAAATTTGCAAAATAGAGCTAAATTACAACAATTAAACCCTAGATATACACATTTTCTCTCTTCCTGTTCGACCACCATATATGAGAAAACCTAACTTACCTAAAATTGCAGAAATCTTAAATATGGTCGGATTCCACTGGCTAGGGGGAGTAGCATTGATATCTACGGATTTAACATTCACTGAAAAACCTTTAACTGGATCACAATAAATAAGATTGGTTGTTGTTGCATTCATAAATAGAATCAATTGATAGCTCTCTAACTACCAAAAGGACCCAATAGGAAATTATTGTCCAATACTTCCGTAATGATTTAGAGAAGAAAAATAAAAAACAGAACCCTCTGATTCAAATGAATTGTAAACAATGGATCCCAGTTCAAGCGGACTCTTAAGAGAATTAATAGCTTCCCAGACACAATTTCAATGTGAAATGGAAAACGAGAAAGAAGGGAAGGGAGCCAAAGTTGTTTTGTTTATTCATTTAATCATAATGGAATGCAAATGGAGGTAAGGAAAGATGTGCCTCATGCATGAGGCCAAGGATTTGAGAGAAAAGGCATGTGGGCCTCATGCAACCTGACAACTTGAAATATGTGCATTTACCATTGAAAGATGAGTATGGACTACATGTAGGTGTTTAATTACCCATGTGTTGTTCTCTGCAACTTGGGAAGGATTCGAAAGCAAAGGCACGTCGGCCTCATGCAAGGTCCTACAAAGTTTTTTATTTAATTTTTTTATTTAAAACAACAAAAACCCCACTTTTAGCTTTACACGTGTTTCAAACAAAAAATTTAAAAGTTTCTTGAAATTTCTTTAATTATTATTGATTATGATTAAATCGAATTAAAAAAAAGGATCAGTGAGGTTTAAAAGTCAACATTATATGTTATTATTATATATAATGTCAAACCTAGCCCCTTGTTATATAGATATCTCTAGGGCATGTTGTCCTACCATTGGATTATAATGGTCCTCGTTTATAGATGCAAATGCTAGTGGAATCAATGGTTTATCAGACTGTGATTTTGTTGGACAGTCATTGTCCTTCCTTCTTGTTCAAGTGAAAGCTATCTTTGTTTTTCTAGTCAATGGATTTTCCCATCTACATTGTTTCTATCATTCTCTTGTGCTTTGGGTTATGAACAGTTTGGAGGATGACAATTGTTGTATATGGCATTTTTTGCATGCAACAGGTCTGTATTTATTTGGAGTTGTTGTAGAATGGACTTTTAGACTTTTATGAGTCGGTTATTATTTAGTTTTTGGATTTGATTTTTACTGTGGCAATTTGGTTCACATCTCAAGCTCCACATGAATACATGGATTGAAGAGCAGGTGGAATCCCTACCTACTTCTTCCTTTGGTATAATATATGAACACCCCTCGAAGCAGTTACAATGATGGCCTATGTTCACACGTCTTACATGAATGGGTAATCGATCCTTTCATGTCACCAAGGCATAACAGGGGAAAAACTAATATTACTATAAGGTATATAAATCATTATGTTACCAAATTTAAAATAATAATAAATATATATAACATAGCATAGGTAACATAGGTAAGATTTGAAAGAAAATAACTATGCAAAGGCACTCATAAAATCATACATAATATATATATAATAATAACAACAATCAAAAGAATATTCTGATTTAGAAATACAAACCTAGTAAAAGATGGAGAGAGAAGTGTATACCATAAATAAATAGAGTCCTAGTAAAAGACGCATAAAGAAAGTGTAGACCATAAATAAATAAATATAACAAATGATTAGCATTGATATAGTTAGACATGATCAATTTCAACTTATATAATGTTGATCACTATGATAATACATGTGTAATGAAAGGTGTGGTTACGCAAGAGTGCATAAAGGAACCCTAAACAAGATCAATAGTTAAGACTAGAGTGTATTTAGATTGAGGTATAAGTGTACAATTATCATACAACCCTAAACAAGATCAATAGTTAAGACTAGAGTGTATTTAGATTGAGGTATAAGTGTACAATTATCATACAAGTGTCGATCATACATAAACATTAAGTTTAATATCAAGTTTGGATTATGATCAAACCGTCCATAGAAAAAAGAATAAATGTGTGGTATGTTCAAGCCCTAAGAAGTGAGTGTAGGATTTTGTTGTTAAGAGACAAACATGTATTTTAACCTCTTAAACATTAATATTTATAATACTATATTGGTTTAAAACAAATTCAAGATTACTTTCTCAAGTACAATCAATGCTAGCATTGCATAGTACCATATTATCATTAGGGACTCATGAACATAGTAATATTATTATTATTTTTAAATTTTTTTATCTATAAGTGTGTATATTTGAGTATATTACAAACAAAACTAGGAAAGTTGTTTAAAAAGGTCATTGCTATATCTAGAATGGGAATATGGATGAAATCTACATCATTTGTGTGGAACAATTGTGTGGTAGTATATAGAGAAAAATGGATGAAGAATCAAGTTTATGGATGTGTTTTTAAGCCAAATAGGGACCATTAGGGATATTATTTTCTCAAGGAGGCATGTGGTAGTTTTTTATCCATGTGGAACCTAAGACAATAGAGAAAAATGATGCCCATAGAGATAATCATGTTTGTAATTGAGTTTAAAAGATGCAAATGTATACAATCATTGCTATGGTATAAAGATGAGAGTGAATTCATGTAGTAAAAACACTAGGATTGAGAACATAGATATCATTAAATAGACAAAAACATGCATAAGCATCACTTTTGAGCTAGTGGCAATGTAAAGGACATTGCCACCTCGTGGCTCTTGTTTATTTCTATAATGAAGTACAATGCTATAAAATCGAGGTGGAATAATGAAAGAATTGAATGATATTTAATGTTTTTTAAGTAATATTAAAAAACTAGGTTAGTTAAGTACATTTAAAGGTGTATTATTTAAGTGGATGATATTTATAAAGGAGAAACAACTTAGAATTATTGATGAAGATGATGATGGTGGTGGTTATTAACATCCAATAAGATCGATTTTGGTTTAGTGGACCTTATAAAGGTAAAGAATCACTTGGTTTTCTTTAGAATTTTAGTTATGTTCTCAAAAAGATTTAAGAGCAGTGGTCCTAGATCACCATAGTTATGATGAGTTAGAAGGTTAGGAATGTCACTATTGTAGCAAATATTTTGAATTACACTTTAATGTATGTGTAAGCACGATATTACATGAGAAAGTGATTTTCATCTTCAACCCTCTTAGTACCACAAAGATGACAAATTCTTTCATCCCACGATGTTTTAAGAATTTTTTCAACACCATGTTTCACTATGGAGCTCATGAGAGTTCGTTCTTATATTAGCAATGGTGATTAGCTTCTTTATGCTAGTTAAAACAAAGAGATACTTTTGATATTCTATATTAGGGTTGATCTTAATATTCTCTTATCTATTAATTATTTATCACTAACAGGCCTCGGAAAAACTCCAACTTGGATTGAGTTTCATTGATAGTGAATAAGTTATTATTACATGAGGAGAGGTCACCTTTGGGATTTCACATTCCAAAGGTACGTGACTCTTGATCTCATTCTTAAATAACATAACAAACATATTCACAAAAAATTTACAAGTGGAACCATAATCCCTAAAAATTAGGTTTCCAACATCCACCCCCTTAATCTGAAGGGATGTTTATGAACCCGAGCATCTTTATGAATTTTTCAAGCTTTTCCCTTCTAAGCATTTTGGTAAAGACGTCTATAATTCACTCATTTGTGGAACATTAATGTCTCAAATGAGTAGTCTTGGCCTCTACATGATATTGTTCAATCAAATGGTAATCTATATTGATGTGTTTAGTTCGATCATGGAATTTGGGATTCTTGGCCAACTTGATTGTAGAAGTATTGTCAACTAGTAAAGAAGTACAATTCACTTGTTTCTCTTGCAAATATTCAAGTATCTTCCTTAGCCACACAATCTATTTTGTTACTTCTACAGTAGTGTCATGTCCCCAGTCACCTCAGTGCCCTTTAGAGGTGATGGGGGAGCTCCTTAGAATAACAACCTGATAATTTTTCTTGCTCTAAACACTCTGTCACGTTCCCTCCCATTGATCTGACTCCGGAGGGAATATGAGCAGCATAGGAGAGGTGCTAATTTTCTCCCTAGTATCACATTATGAAATTATTCACAACTAAATATGTGTGCAATGCATAATAAACATACACAACATAATTAAACCATATTAACACACACAAAGAATGCATTTACCAGCATTTCATCATAGGCATAATAACAACATAATGCACAGGAATTCAGTTCCATTATTCAACTGGATCAACCTATGCATTCTGACATAAAAAAAAATCATTCATGTATATAAAATTGGCATAATCAGAGGCAACAGGAAACACTTATATTTTAATTGAAATCACCAAGAAAATGGCTATGGAATGAAACGTTCCAACCCAATTGTAGGTCTCTTCCCAACCTATATTCTTTTAGCACTCACAGACCACCCCCAAGCTGGGGCTATGTATCCACTAAGGAGGAACTACTCAGGTTCCCTCACAGCCTTAGGCACAATCATTCAGGCTTAGCCAGCACACAACTGACTCTGTCAAGCAAGTGGGGGGGACAGGGAAGGAGTTTCTAAGCCAATGATCTCAACCACAGAGCTACAATCATATCCAATTGGCTTCAGACAGGATAGGTACCCCCATCACCTCCACTCTCATCCTAAATAAGGTCCCCTTCTCTGCTACACAGTGCCTTGTGCGCCCCTTACCTCAGCGCTGACCTGGGCAGGTATGGTTGGTCCCAACTTCTAAACCAAATATAATTGATCCCTCGTTGTATCTACCATGAAATATGACCCCCTGGTCTCTCTCCCACTGCGATCCACTCTTGGATCTTCCTCAATTCCTATCCACGTGAATCTCATTCATGGATTTCTCCTTTCGGGCCCCAAAAACTGGGTGCTCCCATGAATTTCAGGGCTCCTCACACTCTCAAACTCACTTTGGGATTTATATTTATGGATTCCCCACCGAATTTCACTTCCCACACAAACTCTTGGGTGATTTATGCACTTCAAAATGTAGCTTCTTTCAAAGTTGCGATTTCTGGTTTTTCCACAGCTGGGAATGCATAACATCCTCAGAATAGTAGTCTGGTTGATTCGCAATGGAATGGGGATGAGGGAAAGCTTCCTCCCATGAGGTAGAGTGACTTGTGGGTCAATTGAAAAGATCCCATACTCTTCCATACGAATTTCTGGGATGCCCATACTCCATCAATCTCATGAGTTGATTTTTGAAGTACTTCCTTACAACAGAAATAAATGACAGCAAGGAAAGTCAAAGTGGGTTCTCAAGGTGACAATTGGAAGCATTGGTTCAATCCCACAACCCCCTCACCTCTCCCTAGTGGATACACATATCCTCCTCATTTTAGTTGCATCCATAGACATCCCCTTGGTATTTTATTTGCATTATAATTTTTTACATGCTTTTACAATTTCCCCATGGCTTACTAGCACATGGATAGCACAATATAAAATACCAACCGTTTAAGGCTGAGCATTCACTAGAGGGGCCTTGGCCTTGAGCTCCATGCTAGAAATCATACATCACATATGCACAATATTTACATATCGAGTTGATACATTCTAAGGTAAAAAATGGGGGTATTACAAGTAGCCACATACTATGCCTTTGTTCTGGAATCTACTAGAACAGAATATTTGTGTGATATCCAAGAGACATCTCTGATCCAAGACTCATGAGGTAGCCTAAACTAGACACTTCATTCACTTTGTTTCCATCAAAGTCTGAATCAGAATATCCAATCTATTTGAAGTCATCCACATAGTATTTGTGTCCAAAGTCTTGAGTCCCCTTCAAGTATCTTAAAACTCTTTTTGGAACAAACCAATGTCCTTCATAGGGTTTTTGCATGAATTTGGAAATTATCCCAACAACAAATGAAATATATGTTCTGGTGGTTGTTATAGGTCAAATCTTCACTTTTCCGTCCGTATTCACATTGCTCTGTCGATCACACAAAAGGACAATATGGATGGAAGAGCTAGATTGACTTAGATGACTTGCTGCTAGAACCACATTCTTCAGCTGAGAATCTTACAGTTTCTCTTGATTTCACCACATATGAGCTACTCTTGCTCTAGCAAACCAGCGCACACCTCAAAAGATGCGTTGCTTTCCTCAAGGACAACTAGTGCACACTTTCCAAAGAGTTGCAAATGCTTGTTGCAAAGCATGAAAGTTGCTCTCTGTGCGCTACTCTTGTTATATGAAACTCATGCACATCTTAAGATGAAATCAAAAAATATATTAATATTACGAATTGGGATTAGTTGAATTTGGTTCTTCAACTTCCCCACCCTCCCAATTCAACCACCTCTCGATTCCAATTGCCTACCTTGTCCTATAAATACAAGGAGGATCCATGAGAGAGGGATTTAGAAAGAATGCTTTAAGGGTTGTTACGCTGGAGGAAAGTCCCAAGTCATTGTGAAGAGTAGGAGCCCAGGACTTGGTTGCAGAAACATCTTGACACATCAAGTATATTTGGATTGATTCATGTTTCTTTTTCAATAAAAAGGTGGAAATACCCTTCCTATCCCAAATTGAATGTCTATTGGATTGTATGTTCATTTGGCTTAATATATGATTATATTTGATGTTAAATTACTTTCTGATTTCATCATATTTATATATAGTCAAGATACATTGAGGAAGGTTTACTTTTTATTGTAGGCTCATCGAGCGGGAGATCAAGCGAAAGCTAGGACCATCCATCAATAAAAGGTGCATCTTTCGATATCTTTATCTTTTTCATTTGTAGGAACTAAATGCAATATAATGAATGTGTTTACCTGTCAACCCCGCCCATTTTGGTAGTGTCTCTCCTCATTATAAGGTATAAATCCTGAACAACAGACTGGCGACTCCGCTGGGGACTAACCGTGTGTTTTTTCTGCTCTAGGAGACCTAGTTAGGGTTTCTTCTATTCCATTTTCAGTTTTTTATTCTTTGAGAGGTCTTGTAGGTCTTTGTTACATGTTCTTTATTGCTTGATTCATCTCAGTTTGTTGTTGCAAATCCTATTTCTGTCCTTCTGAGACATGTGCGATGGTTTACCCTACTTACAGTAGCGCATCTTTCCTTATGAGCACTGGTTTGTGTACTGAATAGTAGCGCATCTTTTCTAGTGTGCGATGGTTTCTACACTGCACAGTAGTGCATTTTCCTTTGTCTTCCAGTTTGCTATTAGGGTGTGATTTCCAGTGGTTTGCTTCCACTTCCAGCATGTTTCTTTGCTTCCCTGACTGACCCCTGAGACTTTGTATGTCTCTTTTGAGTCTTGTTTGCCTCTCCGATGTATTTTAGTTTGCCTTTGCTTGCTTGAGTACTTGGTTAAGTGTCTTCACTGCTTTCTAGCCCTTTTTGAAGTTCATGCACTATTCTCTTTTGGACATAGCTGCACACTCTTGCCCTAGTTGCTCGTTGCAGTCATGCAAACCGACGTTCTTAACGTTTGTTGTTTGTGGCAATGATAACACGCTTTCACTTTGTCTTATCCTTTCCATTAGGGTTTGACCTCAGGTTTGAGTCCTTAGGGTTGCTTTCGAAAGGTTGCTTAGTTTAGATACTTTCTGATTGACTTTTCATTTTCAATCCAAGTGAGTCAAATATTTCTAGTTAGCCTTCTTTTGAGTCCGTGTGCTGGTAAGGTCACTTTTTGGTTCGCTTGCTTACTTTTTTGCTTGCCTTAGTGTTTTCTTAGGGTTTTGATGCTTAGGAGCAACTTGTTTAGGTCTTCCTTTCTGTTACGAGCATCTATTTTCCCTGTTTCTTTTACACTTTATTTCCAAGACTAAAGTTCTTTCTTTTCGAAACAACTTGGTAGTTTGAGTCTTCCTCAAATCTTTTGATTCGTTTGTTTTGAGCCATTTAAGTGTTTGTCTTACTCACACTTCACATTTAGGTCTTACTTGCTCTTTTACAAAATATTTTTCTTTTACAATTATCAGAAAAGACAAAAAGTTTTTTAAGTAGCTTAGTAGTAAGATCTATCATTGTTTTGAAGTAGCATAGTTTGCTTTGAAATATTAAAAGAAAATACAAAAAGAAGTTTTATTTTAGGATTGCCTAGTTTTCGATTTTTGAAAGAATACAAACGGAAAAGAGAAAATTTTTTTGTGAATTTGAAAGCATTACTTTACATGCACTTTACTTTCATACAAACCATTCCATACACTGCACTACAACCCTTGAGTAACAAGCATCCCTTAAAAAGAAATATTAATAAAATTTATGAGCAACATTTTTCTTTTTAGGTATACACATCATCAACTAGCTTAGGCTAGAGTTTCAGATTTAAATCACCTTAAACAATCCGAAACTGGCTTCATTACTAAACAATCGTAGCACGAGTTTCTATTAGTAAAATCCATCTCTATCAAATAGTCCTGGGATGCTCTACTCAAACCAGAGTTAAGCACAAGGCCGTGGGAGATTGGAATTGTTGAGGATATCCCCTGACTTTGGTATTAAGCATAAACCAAAGTTGATTCACGTACGGGGGTCCTTTCAGACTTCGGGCTTTGCTACCCTGCCCATGCGTTTCGACTGGGCTGATGACTATCCCCCCAGGTTATTTCGTATTGATGGTAGCCTTAGTATCAGACCTTTAGGTATCTACATAGGTAGAGTGGGTGGTTATTCCCACTTCACCTCAGACAGACGTGGAAGGTAACCCTTTGGCAGTAATCTCGGGAAGGCGGTTTGGTGATTCAAACGCTTGCACCTAGTGGACCTCCAGAGGACACCACGTAACTGACCGTCGATACTCTGTTAGTCTGTTCTGGGACCTAATCATCCCAGACTTGCTTTCGAGAGTATTTGCCATTGTTTTCCTGGTTTGATTACTTAGGAAATTTTTTAGTGGTATGTTGTTTGCTCCTTAGTTTTAGTGGCCACTGGGTTTTTACTTAGTCTACTTTTCTATAGTTGTGGAGGACCAACATCTTCGTCGGTCTCGGAGGTTGCAAAACCTTCCCCCATCCATTTTGGATCCTCCACCGCCACCACGATGCCGGAGGACAAACTCCCGTGGTTCTTTTGAACTTACGGGAAAAATAGAGGTTCTTGGCGAACCATAACCCATAACCCCGGATCGACAAGTCTTTGATACTGTCGAGGTTTAGGACCTAACTGCTAGAGAGTTTAGTATTCCTTTCAACTCTCCTCTTACTGGACCAAATGATCCGCTTCTGGTACCTGTAGGTTTTCAACAACCTGAGTATAGTGCTTACTTGATTACACCAGGTTATACTATGACTAACCCAGGAGATGAGCAAGGAGTTCCTCAAAATCCCACAACTTCTATGGCTGCAAGGATTGTTAATCCTTCTTTCACAAACATTGCTACCCTGAGTTCATCGCAGACTGCTTCTGTTTCAACTCCATCCTTTAGTTTCAATGCTGGTACTCTAGGCATGCTGAGCTCATTAGCTTCGACATCTACCTCAGTTTCTACCCCAACTTTTGGACCAAATAATGTCCCTTTGTCAGGGATACCCACAGTAAATTTCACTCAGTCTTCTGCTACACAACAGTTTCAGGGTGTAACTCAATCTATGGCTTCCACTTCCACTATAGGATCGATTCCCTCTACATCTATGCCTGTCATGGGTACCATGACTGCGCCGTTTGTTACAACCACACCTGGTTTCAACCCCTATGCAGGTTACAATGTGAACCCATTGAACATACCTGCAGGGAGTATGCCCTTCTCTTTGTTTTCTGGAGGAGGGGGTAATATGTTTAACCAGTAGTATGGCAGGGTTAACACCTAGCCACAATGGACAAACACACAGGGATTTAATCTGCTTTCTTTTGGGTGGAACAATTTCAATCCTTTCGTTTCACAACCGATGGCCAGGGGCAACCCCAACCAATAGTACACGAACCAAGAAACGGGTGGTTCCCAATACCAGGTTCATGTCTATCAAATGCCATCGGCTCAACCCCGTTTACCTTTTCTGGAAACTTTGAACTTGCCATATCTTTCAAAGCTTACAAACGACCCCGTGCGTCATGACCCTACATGGCCACCTGTTCCCACTAAGTTTCCCTCAAACATACCAAAGTTTGAAAATAAGACTGGTGAGGACCCCGGTGACCATGTTACGACATTTCATCTCTGGTGCTCCTCAAATTCAATGAATGATGATTCCATAAGGTTAAGGCTCTTCCAAAGAACCTTGACAAGTGTTGCAACCAAGTGGTATATCGAATTTCCTGCAGCTTCCTTTGGCACCTTTCGGGATCTTGCTATTGTTTTCTTGAACCACTTTCAACTTCCCATCCGGTACAATGTCGGCACAGACCTTCTATCGACCTTTCGACAGAACAAAGCCACTCATATATCTGATCATATTCAGAAGTGGTGAAGGTGAAAGAGGCTCATCAAAGCCGACATCCCCCTAGCATTCTTATTAGAATTGTACCTTAAATCTCTTCTTCCTTATATTTCTAAGGAAGTTGCCACTTCAGGGGTGTCCTCTGAAGAGGAAGCCATTTTGAGAACCTAGCAGCTGGACTTGGTCTATGCTTAGTCTGGGCCTCTGTACGAAATTATTACTGATGCGCCGAGGTCTAATATAGACTTAGGTAAACCTAAACCTGGACCACATGCTGATGGAATTGTGGGTTCAGTCAACTCTACAGTGTTTGATGCCTTAACAAAGCAGGTTCACGCCCTGTCAGTCAAACAGTCTGCTGCAGAAGCAACTGTTGTTGCATCCTCCCCTTTTACAACTGAATCTGTACAACAGGTGCAGACAGACCAAAAGGGCTCTTGGCAGCCCAACAACAAAAGAAAGGGCAAGAAAGGGGAGGGAAACCAACAAAATCCCAGAAACACACAAAATGCCGAGGAGGGTAAAAAGGAAAAAAGGAAGGCTAAGTTCCCTTGCAAGCTATGTCAAGAGGACCACCTTACCCATCAATGCCCTCTAATGGAAGAAGCCCAGAAGCTGATCCGTGAGAAGAAACCAACTATCTTAAAAGATCCTTTTCCTCACAGACAGAGTTCAGCCTCTGGCAGCTCTAGTGCTGGGGGCACCACTCGTGCTACCTCATTTGATCAGTCATTCATTAACATGGTTAATTCATACGATCTATTGCAAACTTGAGCAAAGAATTATACCCCGGATCCGCAGCAGAAGGATGCTCATGAATCCTCTACTCTTCTTCACATACCAGTGGAGACGATGTTGAAGATACCGAAAGGTGTCTACAAACGGGCTGTGCACAACCCCAATGCACGGGCTACCCCCAACTACAATGTCGTGGAGGATTTATCCCAAACCCCCTGTGCCATGTCTACTTTGGAGGTACTGCAAAGTTGCCCATTGCAGTGCACTCCTCGTAGTGATTGGGAGTGTTGATTCATCCGCTATGCTTGCCCGTTTTGATATGAAAGATATCAAGTACCAATTGTCATATCATGTCTCTCTCCAGATAGAGGTTGTCCATGGTCCCATGACCATTTGAAGAGCTATTGTAGATGAGGGCGCATCCATGTGTGTAATGTCTATTTCTTGATGGAAAGCGTTAGGTGAACCTGAGTTAGCTCCCTCTAATACGGTACTTACCGCCTTTGATGGAAGATCTTTCTGTCCACACGGAGTCTTACCATCATTTGATGTCGAACTTGCAGGAAAACTAGTATCAGTAGAGGTTGAAGTTCTGGATGCCCCACTTGATTACAACTTGTTGTTGGGTAGGAGTTGGACATATGCTATGCAGGCAGTGCCATCAGCTGTCTTTTGGGTCATAATGTTCCCTCATGAAGGAAAGATCGTCACAGTCAATCAACTTTCATTTTCCCGGAAGATCAACCAGACTTCATCTTATTCAACTATCCCGTTGCTTGATCAGTCCTACCCAGTCATTGAGATTTTGGGAGTAGGTCTCTATGGATCATTAATAGCACTTTTGACCTACCTTCTCCCGTTAATTTTATTGGTTCTGAAGAATGTTCCTCTACTGAGACTTCCACGGTCGATTCAACGACAGATCCGTGGATTCTCCCTACTGATTCAAAACCATTGGTTCCTATATCTGTTGCAGAGGTAACCTACTTGGATTCACAACAAACTACAATAGAACATATCATGACTCCGTTGGTCTCTGCTGAGTCAGATATGGACTATGCCTCTGCATGGTCAATGGACTCTACCCACTCTCCTGATTGTTTAGACACGGTTTTGCCTTCTGACAAAATGTTTTTGGAAGCTATGATAGGCCTCGACCACTCTCGAGAAAATATACACTTCAAGCCCTATTTACTTCCCGTTCTAAACTTGATAGAGAGAGGTGAGTTCTCTCCGAGACCCAGTGAGAATGTTGATTTGTCCTCTATCCCTTCCACTTCACAAGCTGTTCTTGTCGAAGGGAATAGGGAAAATACATCAAGAACCATCCCGATCAACATTTCCACTGAACCTGGAGTAACGGAAAACATTTTTATTGGAGTGGACTGTTATCTTGATGAGATCATTCCGTATACCAATCTTTTTAATGATTTTCGCGACATCTTTTCCCGGTCTCATGAAGAGATCCCAGGCATTGACCCTAATTGAAGAAGCACTACGCTTAGGCATCTGTGCTTTTTCATGTATTTTTAGCTGTACATTTTGTAGAGTTAGCTTTGTTTACGATTGTAGTTACGTCTTATGCATTTATTGCTTTGTGTTTCAGATGTTGACTGAACACTTTATAGGGTTTGCTGATGGTGCTAGCTGCCACACTCATCAGTTAGCCTCGGCTGCTTGGGTTATTTACTCACTAACTGGCCAACTGGTGTCTTTGGGAGGGGATTGTTCAGGTCCCACAACAAATAATGTGGCTGAATACAGTGCAGTCATAGAGCTACTCCGAGATGCTTTGTTGCATGGCATTTCACATTTGGAGGTACGGCTCGACTCACAGTTAGTTGTTTTTCAGTTACTAGGTGTTTATCAGGTTAGAGATACTACTTTGCTACGTCAGTTTATGCACATTAAGCTACTTGAGAGGCAGTTTGATTATATCACATATCAACATATTCCAAGGAACTTGAATGCATTAGCCGATTCATTTGCAAACTACGTTCTAGATTGGCATTTGCATCATTCACACACATAATAATTCATGCATAAAACACAATAACACACTTGTAAATAACCGATACTGTATATATATATATATCCGTATCAAAAAATAGTATGAGTTTGGATCGTAAGTCTGTCAAAGAGTCATGTCATAAGATACAAAATTGGGCTCGATGGCCTCAAAAATATACATAGAATATCCTTCTCCTATGGAGAAGGTGGGGCCTCATCTGGCTCTGCTGCCTCTCGGTAGCATATGACCAGCCTAGCCACTTTCCGTAGTAGCCTAATCCAGGATGGGGGCACAACAACCACATCCTCCTGCATGTCGAACGACATCCGCTTTATCCTGTAAGTTGGAACATCATGAGTCAGCCGACTCATCTTTCTCTCAATGGTTCCCAGCATGGCATCAGCTGCACCCACTTCTACTGGCCTCACAAAAGTGTGAGGATGTCCCTCAGGACACACTGGTCCAATATCTACACATGACACTTTGCTTCAGTACTTAAAACTCATCATAAAAATTATATATATAAAACATAAAAATTTAATAACTTTTCAAAAGCATAAACATACCTATCTCTCCCCAGGAAGCCCCTGGAGGAAGGATCAGCTCAGGATCGTTGCGGAAGTCTATACGCGCATATGGAAACTACTCGATAGCTATCACTTGTCTTTCCCACCAACCCCATAAATCATCCTCATGGTAACAGAAGTTGCTCTCGCCAGCAACCTGGCGGAGGAAGATCTCACCCCAACGAGACAACATTGGCTCATGAGGGTTGATCGGGGGCAAAGGCATTCCCAAACTCATAGCAGGCACCCTTTCAAAGAAGAAGGTGCAAAGTATGCTTCCGTACCCAAATTTCTTCATCCTCCCGGTCTTACATCCAGAGAGTTGAAGCTTCATGTTGGCCAAAAGACTTGAACACCAGTCATATACTCTTCCGTGCAAGCATTCAGTACCCATGTGCATATAATGCCTCGAAGCAAGATGTTGCGTAGCACTCCCTCCCATTTGGTTAAGAACACTTACGATGACTTTAAGGGGGAAGCTTGCAATAGTCGATATCAGAATTTGACTACTGGATTTCTCAGTTCCCGGTACACAGTGAGTATTCACATACTCTTGCACGGACAAGGCACCCACATTGCATGAAGACCCTTTCAAGTTCACAACATCTCCCCTCCGAGAGAGACCCGTGATAAAGTAGATGTCATCGACAATGAGTTCCAGTATTTCACCTTGGATATTAAACACCAATGCCTCGACATCCCAGTATTGGACAAGCCTCTCAAGCAAGCGGTTTAGTGCCCGCATATTGACCGTTCTATAAATTTTCAATAGTCCACACCTTCGGAGAGCATGGAGGGTCGCCGGATCTTGTAATGCTATCCAATTCATCTCCTCATGCTCTCTTTCTCTCCAAACAAGAACCATCCTGCCAAGAAAAGGTCAATTTTTTAGTCCTCGTCATTTTTTACCCAACTTTCGGGGGTGTGCGCTACTGTTTAGGCTAGACATGCACGTTTGAGCGTTGCTTTCCTTGAGGAAAACCAACGCACACTACCAGTATGCCCTACTTTTCCTCATACACAGTAGCGCACACGCAAAACACGAGTTGTACATTGCTAGAAAATGATTTTTAACCATAAAAATTGACAAAAAAATGCATCAAATTGCAAGTTTGGGAGGAAATAACTTTCTTGGTGGAGGTAGAAGGTCAATTAATGCTCCGGTTTGATCGTGGCGAGTGAAATAAGATCAAGGTTTTACTCCAATGTGCCCTAGAAATTTCAATTTGTGATTTTTTTTTTTCAATTTGAAACTAGTTATATAAAATTGATTTTAATTTTTACCCACTTTTTGCAAAAGTGTATAGTTTCAAAATTGTCCCTAAATGTTCTATTTAATCACTAATACCTACAAGTTTTGGTGAGTTAAATTTAACCTAGGTATTTCAAATTTTCACTAGAATGTCAAAATATTAAATCGGACACGACTTATTTTCTTATGGATAGACCAATATAAGTACCATGTTGTTATTATTATGTCATTGAGAAAATTTGTCGATAGTTACTAATGCGATTGTTGAGATCCTATTCTTTGGCAGGTCATGAACCTACGATCCTAGAAGCTGTCTTTTAAGTCGTTTTAAGCTCTTGTTTTGACTATTGAAAAACTAAATGAGATTGTCGAGCAGACTTGTTCTCTTCAATCTCATTAAAGGAATTGAAGGTGCATCCGCTTAGGTATAAGTTTAACCCTTTTCCGGACTTTTGCGGATTACTTACAAAAAAGGAATACTCTAGTCATACGTGGCTAGAAGAGTTCTTCTTCCATTGTTTTACACTTTTTTTGGGGAGGAGACTAACTATATGAATAAGGACCTTTTGGATCCTTCTTTAGGGTTTTCAGGCTCTCGAAACATGAAAACACCAATTGAGCATTCACCTACTCGGGCTCGACGTGAAATCCACGAGAGGGTATATAGAGGATTGTTTAAGTTTTTCAGACTCTATAAACATGAAAACACCGACAAGCATATACGAACCCGGGCTCGATATTAAAATCTACGGGTAGGTGTATGGAGTTATTGTTTAAGTTTTTCAGACTCCTTAAAATTGAAAACGCCGAAGAGCAAGAACAAATCTCGGCTCGATATTAAAATCCAGAGATCATTATTATAGAGTATTCTTCTATCTCTTCTTCTAACTCTGTAAAAAATGAAGAAGGTCCTGAGTCTTCCTCCCATGGGCTCGTTAAAAAATTTTACATGGTTGGATCTATTGAGTTTTCTTTCTTGGACTCATTAAAACAACAAGAAGGACATTCTTTTACCAAAAAGAATAAGGGATAAGAAGGGTATATCATATCTTTTCAGTTTCAAAGGAAGTTAAGTCAGTCATGTCCTTGAAACACAGTACCTACTTGATTCTATAATTTCAGTTGGGTAATAGTTTTTGACCTTATGGTGAACCTGATATCTGAGTTTTTACTCCCCTGATTGGTTATTCTTCCAATCATATGGAGGGTTTGTTAATGTCTCCTACATTGCAGGCTTAAATCACTTCTCCCTCATGTTTAAAAACTACTTAAGTCACTTTGTTTCGTGCTCAATGTTCAAGGATACAGCCTGTGTCGGCCATTCTGCAGTTTACCTTGACTTCATGTGTTGGAAATCCTAGTGTCAGTTTGTTTCATCTTGTTACTTGTCCTACTCCACATCAGCTCATACCTTTTGAGTGTTCCTCGTGTTGGATGATGGAATATGCATTAAGGCTTCCCTTCCAACGAAATTCTTCCCATCGACTTCAATTTATTATGCTCTGGGAATGAAGTTTAGAGTTTCGGTTAGTACCTTTGGCAGTTTCCCTCGTTGTTGAATAATGGGAATACATGAATGTCCCTTATTCGACAGGTTCCTCAGGTGTTCAACTTCAAGTCCACTTATTCACACTTGTTGGAACGTACTAGGTACCTTGGACCCCATTATCATTATCGATGGAAGTCCTTGTGTTTGTTAACGGTGTACATCAATGACCGGTAATCAATCGATACACCCCATGTTCGACTTCAGCTCATTTATTCGCATGGTTAGGGTTTGTACCTTGGTTTTTTTTGGATGAATACCTTGGGTTTCTGATAGCATCACCCTATTTATGTTATCACCCAAGTTGCGCAAGACTGAGCCTCACTCATTTTGGCTCTTCATGAGACATAGATCCAACTTGTTGTTATGGCTATGATCTCTCTTTTTGACATGGATCCACGCTTGTATTTCAGTGTCCATGCTCTATATATACATCTTCTAGTTATGTATTGGAGATCATACTACACATCTATATGATGTCAAGATTGTAATTTCTCGCTGACCTTGATCGTTGTTTCAGGTGTTTTTTGACTTGGTTCTGTGGTTTCTTGCTCCTCCTCTGACTTGGAATTATAATGTATTTCGGACATTGTTTCCCTCTGACCTCACACATTAGGGGGCATCTATTATAGGTCAAATCTGAACTTCTCCATCCGTGATCACATTGCTCTTTCGATCACACAAAAGGACACTATGGATGGAGAGCTAGATTGACTTAGATGACGTGTTTCTAGAACTACATTCTTCAGCTGAGAATCTTATAGTTTCTCTTGATTTCACCACATGTGCACTACTCTTGCTCTAGCAAACTAACGCACACCTCAAAAGATGCCCTGCTTTCCTCAAGGACAACCAGCGCACACTTTCCAAAAAGTTGCAAACGCTTGTTGCAAAGCATGAAAGTTGCTCTCTGTGTACTACTCTTGTTATATGAAATTCACGCACATCTTAAGATGAAATAAAAAAATATATTAAGATTACGAAGTGGGATTAGTTGAAGTTGGTTCTTCAACTTCCCCAACCTCCCAATTCAACCACCTCTCGATTCCAACTGCCTACCTTTTCCTATAAATACAAGGAGGATCCATGAGAGAGGGACTTAGAAAGAATGCTTTAAGGGTTGTTACGCTAGAGGAAAGTCCCAAGCAATTGTGAAGAGCAGGAGCCCAGGACTCGGTTGCAGAAACATCTTGACACATCAGGTATATTTGTATTGATTCATGTTTCTTTGACAATAAAAAGGTGGAAATACCCTTCCTGTCCCAAATCGAATGTCTATTGGATTGTATGTTCATTTGGCTTAATATCTGATTATATTTGATATTAAATTACTTTATGATTTCATCATATTTATATATAGTCAAGATATGTTGAGGAAGGTTTACTTTGTGTTGCAAGTTTATCGAGCGGGAGATCAAGTGAATTCTAGGACCAGCCATCGATAAAAGTTGCATCTTTCGATATCTTTATCTTTTTCATTTGTAGGAACTAAATGCAATATAATGAATGTGTTTACCTGTCAACCCCACCCAAGTTGGTAGTGTCTCTCCTCACTATAAGGTATAAATCCTGAACAACAGTGGTGGTGAGGTAGATAAGGATCCCCACAAGCTATATGTACTTGGTTGCATCCTCAAATTAATTCCCTTATTTTGATGTGAGCTTCAAGTTCTATTCCATTGGATTAGAGAGAGGGTTACACTCTGTCATGCCAAAATTGTTCAACAACTCTCCAATGTACTTCTTGTAGGAGATGAATATGTCCTTTGGATTCTGGGTCAATTCAATTCCCATGTAGTAATGAAGATGTCCCAAATCTGTCATCCCAAATCCTTTCTTTAATTCTTTCTTTACAGTGCAATGTATATTTCATTGTTCCTTGTCATAAACATATCATCTACATACACTACAAGATATAAAACAAATCTTCCAACTTTCTTAACAAACAATGTTGCATCATCAAGATTAAAGTGTTTGAAATTCAATTTCAAAAGATGCTTGGCTAACTCTTCGTATCATGCACGAGGTGCTTATTTTAGACCATACAAAGACCTCATGAGTTTGCATACCTTATGTTCTCTTCCCTTCACAACAAAACCTTTTTGGTTGAGAAATGAAGACATACTCTTTCAAATATTCATTCAATAAAGAAGTCTTCACATCCATATGATGAACTTTACACCCATTACGTGTAGCCAAAGGAAATAGAGTATGGTTGGTGGCCCATTTTGTTATTGGGGAGAAAGTCTCCTTATAGTAAATGCCTTATTTCTATGCAAAATGTTTTGTCACAAGCCTCGCCTTATGTTGATAAAGTGATCCAAATGATTTGTACTTGTTCTTGTAGACACATTTGCAGCCAATTGGTTCGGTTCCAAATGGAAGGTCCACCAACTTCCATGTCCCATTTTTTATTAGAGCTCGATATACATTAATTATGTATGGATTCTTTCCACTCATCATGAAAAACAACTTCTTTAAAGGAATTTGGTTCAAGGTTAGTAGATAAATTCAATTCACAACCATATGAAACATCCATATCATCTACACCACCTAAATTTGAATTATTTGATCTCCATCATCTTGTATTGTTGAAATTTTGGTTCTTATATTTTTTAATTCATCAGGATGAACACTTTCAAGTGTCTTCATGACCCACTTTGTAACTTTCTATGAGGTTCCAAGTTTCTTAGTTGGTGGTGCTTCATTATCTTCAAGATTCAACCTTCCAATCCTCCCAATCACATCATCCATTGAACCTCTCGTTCTACTGAATTTGCAAGAACTTATTCATGAGGGGTAGATGGTGCTGCAAACATAAATTCCAAATATTGATCCAATATAGGGAACCCCCTTCAATATGTGGAATCTCATTGTCGAATTCATGAATTGTCTTTACACGGGTAAATTTATCCAGTCGATCACGTTGGATCTCAATAGACTTGTCATTTTTATCATTTTAAGAAAAAAAACATCTTTGGAAAGTATAAACTAGAAAAATTGAGCATGTAGATCTAGGCACCAATATAAGAGAGATATATTGTGAAAGAGAGATGAATAGTCAACTATTCATGTAACAAATAAGATATCGTAGATCATTACAAAAAAAAACTATAATAAAGAATAGGAAGGAATGATGTATTTCATTGAGCATTAATGAATGGAGGTGAACAATATTTATATCAAGGAAATTCAATTTAGGTCAATAGACTATTCGAATTGCTCATGCAGTGCATGAGGTGCTAGTGAGGCTTAACTAGAGCCAAATACCCTCCCTTATCCATGCACACTCAATAATCTGAGTTACACTGACCCAATACTCCCCAATCACTAGGTTTGACTAAGTGATGCACATGAAACTGACTGTATGTGCATGCAAATCCCTAAAATATCTCAACTAGGGAACTTAAGGTTAATTAGGGTCAGTTAGGACCTATATTAGTGGAGTGCATCTAGTCCTCAACTAGTTATAGAATCAATCACTCCTAAAATCAGGGATTTTCCCCCTAAATCATGGAATGCACCCCAAAAACTAAGAATTCATCTTAGGGGTGACTTAGTCGGTTAATTTGGATGGGGTTTGGACCACTAGAGCCATCAATTCATGCTCTAGGTAACTAGGTATAGGGTTTTTACTCTAACATCATCCATAATCCTAATTAGGTGAAAATAAAAAAAATAGAAAAATGGATCCCGACAATTTGCAACCATATTAGGTACCCATGCACACATACAAATTCTATAAAAACTAGGTAAGAAGGAAGAAACCACATGGGAAACCCCCCCATAAAAGATAATGTAAAAAGAAGAGTAGGTTAACCTACTCAGAAAGTTTTGTGTGGAATTTGGTTACTAGTAGGAGTAAAGGTTGTAGCTCCAGAGTCTGAAGAGACATACTGGAGGTATTCTTTAATGAGAAATTAATTTGGGACAATTTCTCCAATGGATTATTCAATTTGGGAAGCTTATGAATCAAGGATGCATGGAGTAGAAACTGTTGAAAGTGCATACATGCAATTGGCTTTCTTCAGTGTGACAACTTTCTTGTTGCACTCCTTCTCTTCCTTTTCTTCAATAATTTTTTGTACCTACAATCTTATTCTTTATGTAGTCCTTTATTGTAGTAAGGAAACCATGGCTTCTCCTCTTTGATCTTGTCATCATTGGAGTCAAAATATTCAGGAGAATTCCTTGGTTTTTGCTCCTTTTTGTCCTTGTATGGGGGCCTTTTCTTGTTCGTTCCCTTCTTCCCCTCATTTGATGCAAGTGAATGCAACTTTGAGGTCTTTTGGAGGTCCATTTGCAAGAGCTTATATTGATCTTGAAGGAGGGAGGCAAGAAAAACATTCAAAGTAGGAATTTTGTAGGAGGTTCCAAGAGCCAATTTAGTATATAATGGAAAGCATAAACAAAGATAATATAATCAATACCCAATTTGAAGAGGATAGAGAGTACCATTTGTGATCCATACTTATTGATAATACGCATATATATTTACAAGAGAACTGATTTGAAATTGGTGAAAAACTATTGAATAGAGTCAAAATCACTTGGTCTCAAGTTCATGAGTTCCAACTCCAATTGATAGCCCCTCATTTCATCTTGTTTTCCGAAGAGAGTGGACAACGTAGTTCAAAATTCACTGGGATTCTTCTTGGATTCAATGTGGTAGAGTAGATCTAGATAAATAGAATAGAAAATCAACATGAATGCTTCATCCATTCTATTCAAGCATTTAGGATTTTCAATTGTTAAATTTGGTCCCAGCTCTGTATCCATTGTGATCCAATAGAGCTCCTTCATCTTCAAGAGCATCTCTACTCTTGATTTCCATTCCTAATAGTCGAAGGGGGTTAGAATCTGTTGGGGAGATAGGATATTCATGGCTGAAAAGAGCTCTTTAACAGCTGCAAAATCTTTTCTTCAACCTACGATCGCCTGATCCCTGAAAAAGAAACACTAGAACACTAACTAGTTAGCACCCCTGCAACTCTGATACCATGAAAAAATTGAGCATGTAGATGTAGGCACTAATACAAGATATATATACTGTGAAATATATATCAACAATCTACTATTCGTGTAGCAAATGAGATACCATAAATCATTACATAAAAAACTATAACATATAATAAGAAGGAATGATGTATTTCATTGAGCATTAATGAATGGAGCTGAACAATATTTATAGAAAGGAAATTCGAATTAGGTCAAGAGGCTATTTCAATTTCTCATGCAGATCATGAGGTTCTAGTGAGGCTTAAATAGAGCCAAATACCCTTAGTTATCCATGCACACTCACTAATCTGAGTTACAATGACCCAAGGCTTCCTAATCACTAGTATTGTTTGAGTGATGTACATGCAACTGTCTGTATGTGCATGCAAATCACTAAAATATCTCAACCAATGTGCTTAGGGTTAGTTACGGTCGATTAGAACCTAGAATAGTGGAGCACATATATTCCTCAACTAGTTATTAACTTAGTCACTCCTAAAATTAGGGAACATTTCCTCAAATCAGGGAATGTGCCCTCAAATCAAGGAATGCACCCCCTAACTAGCTGGAATGCATCTTAGGGGTGACTCAGGTGGTCAAATTGGATGGGGTTTGGACTACTAAATCCATCAAGTCATGGTCTAGGTAACTAGGTAGAGGTTTCTTTTTCTAACATGAAATTTTTGTTTACCTCATCATAAAAATGAATTATATGCCTTGGTGGTGTTTGATTACACCAAGACGATGCAGTTTTGAATCCTTGCACCAAGCTTGTTTCTTTTTTCCTTTGTAATTAAGGCATATTAGTGGAACCAAAGACCTTGATATGCCTCACTGAAGGAATGCATCCATACCATGTTTCATATGGATTCTTGTTTCCAAGAGCATGAGTTGGACTTCTGTTTCTCAAATAAACTGCCCATAAAATGGCGTCACCCCAAGAAATCAATTTCACATTCTTGAAAAATAGCATGGAGTGTACCATATTCAAGAGTGTCATGTTCATTCTTTATGCTACACCATTCTACTGGTGATTCTAAGGAACAATGGGTTGATGCCTAATCCCATGTTGTCTAATATAGGCTTCAAGTACTTTAGATGCATATTCTTGTCCATTATCAATACAAAGTGAATTGATTTGAGAGTGTGCTTCATTTTCAATCCATACATGAAAATTTTGAAATGTTTTAAAGGATTTAGATTTATCTTTCAAAAAATAAACCCAACTTATCTTGGTGCAGTTATCAATAAAGGTCATGATATATTTGTTATCATTTGCATAATCAATAAGCATGGGGCCACACAAGTCATAGTGTATCAAATCTAATTTTCTACATGCCATGGAATTTGAATAATGGAAAGGATGCCTACTATGTTTGCCAAGAATACAAGCATCACACCATTTCAAATTCTTTGGAATGGTGGGAAAACCATAGACACCATTCTTCTTCAACAAACAGAGACTAGCATAATTGATATGCCCATATCTAGCATGCCACAAAAGACAAGATGATCAATGTACCTTCTTCATGTTGAGAGTGGTATGCAACATTTCGATCTCTTCCATATGTCCCTTTCAAATTCAATAATATATCATATTTCCATCCAATCATGATGACTTGGTTGTCTAAGGATTTCCTTATGTCAACTTTCCCATCGAATCCATGGATGGAATGACCTTGTTGTCGAATGTGCACAAGAGACAACAAGTTTCTATGCAAATCTCGACGATAGAGAACATTATGCAATGCAAATTTAGTGAATTAGGGAAATACGAGTTTTATGGTGCCAATTCCCTTGGGTTTGAGGATGGATTTATCTATGAAATATACTACACCGTCTACATTATCATTCATTTCTTCAAAAAAATATCTTCTAAATGTCATGTGGGAGGTTTCACTAGTGTTAGGAATCCAGGTATCTCACCAACAAGCAAATTAAACATTGAACATACCTTAATTTACACTAATATTGCATAATGGAATGAGCAGATTAAGGAGATTTACTTGATTGAATAGATTTACCTCTTTCTTCTTTGAGATCTCCTTTCATGGAATTCTACATGTCTTGCCTCTTGTCCCTTCTTTCTACAATGGACACAATGAAGATTCAATCTCTCACTACGGTTATGTCTACCTCCCTTTCCACTGATATTTTTTCTTCCATGTCCTCTCTGAGAATGCATCTTTAAGAGAAAATCACTTCAAATAAGAAGATACAAAGTTGGCTACAATACAGTCTCTATAACCTTTGCAATAACATATACTACAACAATGGAATATGCTTAGCATGCAAAGTTAATAAACATGACTATTGTACTGGCATTATATGTGACCCAATCTTTCTACTCAAGCTTACATGATCTCAACAAATAAAACATGGATAGTTTTTATAAAAATTCATCTCACTATAAATATAATGAAGCTTGCAACAAACTCTATAATACAATAAACTCTACGATATAATCTCCGAGGTTAAGAAATATAAGATGTATGTCTACAATCTCTGCAAGAGTCTTACAATACGGTCTCTACAAGCTACACGGGTTGAATTTTGACACTTTAGAAAATGTTTTATTAATTATATTAACTCCTAACTAATATTTATTAAATTATTGATTTTTTAGAATATTTAAGGTTTTAATTAATTTTATTATAAATAATATCTATAAATGAGAAGACCTAAGATTCTAAAATTATAAGGGATTTTCTAAAATTTTATTAAATTCTTATTTAAGTTTTTAATTTTTTTTTTAATTTTTAATTTTTTATTATAAATAAACTTTATTAGTGAAAAGATCTAAACCACCTAATATTATAAAGGTCCTCCCTTTTTATATGTTAGAATACAATACTTTTAAAATAAAGGCAAAGTTTTCTTTGTTTAAGACTGGCTAGGTAAAGTTGTAAACCATTAATTCTATATTATTGTTAAGGATCTTTTTAATTGGGATTTTTATTCTAAAATTAATAGGACAATTTTGAAAAGAGACCTAGGGAAGGAAACTAGGGGAAGACGTAAGAGGGAGAAGAACTAAAAACTTAAATTGATCTCTAGGTTTTTAGGTCTTCCCTAGGTTCCTTCCCAGGCCTCTTACAAAAATGTCCTATTAATTTTAGAATAAAAATCCTAATTAAAAAGAACTTTAACAATACTATAGAATTAATAGTTTATAACTTTACCTAGTAAGTCTTAAAAAAGAAAGCTTTGCCTTTTTTTAAAATGCTTATATTCTAACATATAAAAAGCGAGGACCTTTATAATATTAGGTGGTTTAGGTCTTTTCACTAATAAAGTTTATTTATAATAAAAAATTTAAAAAAAAAACTTAAATAAGAATTTAATAAGATTTTAGAAAATCCCTTATAATTTTGGAATCTTAGGTCTTTTCATTTATAAATAGTATTTATAATAAACTTAATTAAAACCTTAAATATGCTAAAAAATCAATAATTTAATAAACCTTAATTAAGAGTTAATACAATTAATAAAACATTTTCCAAAGTGTTGAATTAACCCTAACAATAAAACATTTCTCAAATTAGACTACAAAACTCATTAAAATTAAAACCTTGGGCTAAGATACATTGTCGGCTTATGAAAATAATCTAGGGTTCAAAATATGTATTTATAATCCGCTACTCTCTGGCCAATCCATTGAGACATTTTCTCCTGATGATGAACCTGACTAAGAGGCTCGAAGCATTGAGACTAATTCTTTCACAACACAAATTTCCTCACTTTGAATTATTGGACTTTCAATCTTTTCTCCATGTCGTCTCATGGTATTCACAATTTCATCAATTCAGAGAAAATAACCTGTGATATATTTGTTTTCCTTCATTTTCAAGTGTTCAAATTGTCTTATGTAAGTTTGAAGATTGGCCCCTTTGACTTTAACATCTCCTTCATACACATTTTTGAGGTTGTCCCAAATTTATTTTCCTGAGGTGCAATGTATAACTTTGACAAATTATGATCCTGATAGTCCACCCAGAATTCCATATATGGCCTTTGAATTACATTCAAAGAGTCATCTTTTAGTTATACCTAGTGTTGGAGTAATATTTGGAATAGTGTATCCATTCACTACATCCTGCCAAACATCATGTCCATGTGACTGCAAAAACAATTTCATCCTTATGATCCATGAGGAATAATTCATCTCTTCAAACAATGGTAATCCATGCTTGGTATATTCATCATGCTTATCCATTATTCTTACTATGATATACCTTCCAGTGGTTAAATTGTTCCCAAAGCAACTTACTTTCATACCAATTGTTGGAATATTCAACAATACTGAGAAGGGGGGTGAATTAGTATTGAGCATATTTTATCATTTCAAACTTCAAATAGAACATATAAACATAACTATTAACAATGAAATTCATAATCACATAAACCATACGCAGTACACAAGAGATTTTACGTGGAAACCCAAATGAAAGAAAACCACATAATTGTTTTCTTATATAATATAAATATTATATTCAATTGATTTACCAGCACCTACTAGAAGGAATCACCCACTCCCTAAAGCACAATATCCAACCTGTAGAGAGGACATCAATCCTCAGTGAGATCCAACTCACCCTAGCACCACCTTGGCACCTTGATATGAGTAAGAGTATCAAGCTGTCATTGTCTCTTTCATTGTCACTTTCACTGTCACTGTCACTTTCACTATGTCAACTTTTACATGCCTCCAATCTATCCTCAAAATATGGAATAAAACCTTCAAGTATTTAATCAAACCCTAGAAACAATCATCCATAGACTTCATTTATTTTCTTCTTCAACCCATTAACATCATTATCATCATCAAACCCTAGGTCATTCCAAGAGAGGAACCCTAAATCATGCCAATAACATCATCATAATCCATGCCAATCACAATAATCTATGGCAATAGTATCACCATAATCTCTACAAGATCTTCACCAAGAGAGAAACCCTAATACATATGTAAGAAACATACCTTTTCCAACATCAAAAGATGAACCCTAGTCCATGAGAACCACATGCCTTCACAAGAGAAACCCTTGTCCATAGAAATATGTGCCTTCACAAGAGAAACCCTAATGCATGAGAGAGAGAGAGATGCACCTTCAATATCTTCACCAAGAAACTCTAGATCATGCCCAAAAATTTCTCCCTTGATCCTCCTCAAAATTTCACCCTTATCCTTCTTGAAATTGCACATGAGAGAGGAAGAAATTGGAATGTTCAAATGAAATGTTCTAATGTGTATTTATATATTTCCAATTCACTTTTTAATTTACTTTACGACCGACCTTCATTAATTTTTTCTTCCACGTTTTATGGGCTTCTTCAATGGGTCAATGACCACTTCATGGCTTCATCAAGGGGATTTGTCTTCTCTTCTTGACCACTTCATGTATTCATCAAGGGGCTTTGGGGATTCTTCACATCATCGTGATTATGTGGGCCCATCATCATTACTTTAGGCGCTTCTTTAAACTTCTCATCATCATGGTATTTACGGGCTTCTTTAAACTTCTCATCTTCATGGTCTTTATAGGCTTATTTAAGCTTCTCATCATCATGGTATTTATGGGCTTCTTTAATGACTTTAGGGGATTTATCCATTTGTGTACAACTCAAAGTGGGCATGTGGAAACAACCACATGTTATCTCATCCCGTGAGGGCCATGCTTAATAGTTATGCCATAATGGGACCACTTTGGAGTTATATACAATTATGTCAAAGTTCAAGGATTTTGAAGGCTTCTTTAAGACACTTCAATGTGGACTTATCATTATATCTTCGGGGGATTATTTAGGGGCTTCAAGGATTCTTCATTTGGATTTTGACATCCAATGGAAACCTTATTCAATAGTAGGGGCATAATCTTTAATCATAGATTGACTCATGCATTTAATAATATATCAATTTAACTACCTAACAAAGAAGGTGTCGTTAGGTGGGACTCATTACATCGATGACCAAACTCATGCATTAAATAATGCATTAGGATGGCCTCTTAGGTTAGCACACGTTCTTGTCTTCTCAACCTCCTCAATGATGTGGAACATCCTAGGATACCATGGATCAAATCGTACCAATGGCTAAATATTACTGAAACCATAGTTCCTTAGTCTTTGTCTTGACAAAATCCTCAGATTTATCTACGTCAGATGGTGTGATATCACTCATGACTTTGTTCCAATGCATGCATTTCTAGAGTCAACAATAAATCCATCACTACAATAATGAAAGGTACCCTTCACTTTGATTGAAAATTGAGCAATACGCTCATCAAGGACCTTCTTGTAGGAAGCAAGTAAGAGAAGGGCACCTTCATGTCAATAGAATTCGGAGATGCAATAACTTGAAAAGTTATTGAAGTATCAGCGCTCACATCTGGATATCATTCAATCCCTACTACTCAGTGGTGCTCTATCATTGAAAAGAAAAAGGTGTAGAAATTTTGGATGTGTTGTATCCTACAAATGGTGCCTCCTTGAGAGATTTAATCCTTTCATGTCTTGCCAAGCACAATGTCTCTAACCCACGATGGGAATTATTGTCAATAGTTTTCAAATTCTGGAATCTCAATTCATGGATGCCTTATGGGGAATACAACTAGAACATTATGGTGAGAAATCATTATGGGTTTTCAACCCTCTTCTTCTTTATTCCATTTGGATTGGTAAGAAGGTAGCCAATAATTCAAAGGTTGAAAGTTTCTTGGTATGGATAGACGACCAAGCTATGGCTTTAGTTGTTTATGTTTGTTTTGGTGCATTGTCTTCTCTATCATGGAAACAAGTCGGAGAATTGGCTCAAGGGATAGATGTGATCTGATAACCCTTCCTTTGGGTAGTCAAGGTTGTTGACAACACCCTTTTCAATATGTTATATGATGTGCACATGGATTGGATAAGAGATCTAAACAAGAAAGACCATGGAATAAGCACTAGAGGAAGAGTCATCAGACTTTGCTCGTCCTCGACACAAAATGGGGGCAAAGAATTGAAGAGGTCTATGGATTCAATCTTGAATCCGTAAGACCTGGTGATGGATTGAATGACAAGAAGGTTTGATACCTTAAACAACATTAAGGTTTGATACATTGAACAACTTGATCTACATATAGGCTAGTCGCCATTGTTTGACAAATTAAAGCTTTGGATACCTAAAGAAGTACAAGCAATCGAAAAACCTTACTATCAACATCTTTACCAAATCTACTTTTTTGGTCAAGTACCCATTGGCCCTCTAGTATCCATATTTATTCTTTTAGCTCATTATCAGCTTCTTTTCGCACTTGCGCCTAGATAATATTGTTGCTTGGTTGTATAGTCAGCATGAATAGTAATTATACCCTAATCTAGGAATGCACATATTTAGTGTAAAATTAGAAATTATGAACTTTATGAAAGGAAATCTAACAAAATCACTTGGTTGTAGATTGATGCTTGCCTGAAATACCTCATAGTCAGAAATTTTGGATTTATTCCAACTGAAGCGTGTTCTTACCTGAACAACACCATTGAACAAGCATAGGATCATCTTTCAAGAAGTTAAAATTCAAGGCCTACCACCCAAATATTGATTAAAAAAGTAAGTTTCAATTTGCATACATGTGCTTCTTTAGCTCTTTCACCCAATGCAAATGCTTATTTTCTAACTTAGATGTAGGTTAGAAGGTGGAGAAAGCATGCATGTTACCAGGTGGAGCTAGCATGCATGTTGAGGGTGACAAAGGTAGTGCTAGCAGAAAAGGTTGTTTGGCATCACTCTAGTGAACATGGAAGAATCGATTGCAATGATATGGAACTAAGGTATCGATTGTAGTGAGGATGACAAGAAGCGTGCAAATCCTCCAAACAAACCACTTAGAAATTTGTTAAAAATAATTATTTATTTTCTTTGACAAATAGAGAAAAAAATGCCCACCGCCAAGGCTAATTTAGTCCCATCAAAAATTAAATTTAAGAAATTCAAATATTCAACAATTTTTTTTTTTTTTTTTAAATGCATTTAATATAGTTAGTTGGAAACTGTTATGCAACCAAGTACCATATACAACATTGAAATAGAAGAAATAGACCAAAAGAAAGTAATCCATGACTTAATAATGAAGATCTGAGATGAATAAAAATCCTCTTCGAGGGAGGAACCTCCTTACACAATGTATTAAGTACAAAAGACAAGACAAGATACAATGATGACTAAAATGAAAAAGGTCTCCTTCCTATATATAAGAGACAAGGGGGTACAACAACAACTAATAGACCCACTAATAGACCCAAGCCGACATCAATAATATGTAAGGCACCATGATAAAGGGGTAATGTTCCAATATTTAGGTCTTAACATGCCCCTCCCCTTTAGACAAGTGTTGTCCTCAACGCTTGATTAGTTGTGGATGATTTTGTATGAAGGAATCATCTTCCCATGTTGAATCTTCCACTGGAAGGTTCTTCCATTTGATGAGGTACTCAGTAATAGATCGATTACGTAGTTGTTTGGTCCTTGTTTCTGTTAACACTCAAAAAGTGCTCACTACCTCATCTACCCCATTACATGACTCATTTGTCCATATTTCCTACCATATTTGCCTCCAAAACCACAAAAAACCATTAAAAAGCCTCCAAAAGGCCAAAAAACCATTAAAAAAGCCTCCCAAAGGCAAAAAAAACCCCTTTTTCCCCAAAAAATAATCCAAAATTCCTCCAAAATAGAAAAAACCCTTTAAAATGGAATAAAAAATACAAAAAAGAGGAAAAAGAGGGAAAAAGAAAGCAAGAACCCTATACAGTTGACCTAAACCATATGGTGCCCAAAACCATGGGCCAGCACTCCACCACTAAAAACCTATAAATAGGTGATGGAGGCCCCTCATTTCATATCCATAGTCAACCACACCCTTACTCTGCCAAAATCACTCCTAAAACCCTAGCTCACCCTTGAGCTACTTTCACATTTGAGTGCCCCTTTGGCCCATTTCCAAAACCCTTTGGAGAAAGAGAAAGGAGAAAAACTGGAGCTTGGAAGCAACCCTCTTGGACTGCTGCAAAGGCTTCACCAACATTCACATTGGAGGTATAATCAATACAAAAACTATTTTTATTATCTTGTCTTTTCTGTTTATGTACATGTTTAGAGTAGTTACTATTTTACTGTACTGTCTTTCATTTACTGTTTTTTCTGAACTGCTACTAAGGAGTCCCTTCTCCTTAGTAGGTGCTCATTTGCACAAGCTACGGTGAAAACCTTAGCCACAGTTTTTGGCGACTCCCCTTGTATTCCTTTGAATTTCTGGTTATAGTTTTAAAGTTTTAAATGTTTTTAATTTTCTGCAATATTTTTTCTGTTTTTTCCTTTCGACTATCCCTTTCGGCTGCCGTAAACCGCGTCTTTTGCCCCCCACAGTTGCATTCCGACCACGTCTTTCAGGCCTTTACCTGCAATCCGACCGCAACTCTCAGACTATTTCCTGCGATCTACCGACGGTTTCCAGTCTGTTACCTGCGATCTGACCGCGGCTATCAGCTTGTTTCGTGCAGTCCAACCGCGGCTGTTAACCCATTTTTCCGTAGGCCGCTTGTGGCTTTCTGCCATTTTCCTGAAACCTGCCTACATCTTTCGGCCTGTTTCCCGCATCCTGCTTGTGGCTTTCAGCCATTTTTCTGCAACCCGCCTGCATCTTTCGGCCTTTTTCCCGCGTCCCGCTTGCGGCTTTCAGCCATTTTCCTGCAACCCGCCAGCGTCTTTCGGCCTTTTTCCCGCGTCCCGCTTGCGGCTTTCAGCCATTTTTCTGCAACCCGCTTTCGACTTTCGACCTTTTTCCCGCAGTCCGCCTGCGTCTTTCGGCCAAAATCCCGCAACCCATCCACGACTGTTGCGCTGTTTCCCGCGGTCCGACCGCTCAGATTTGCCATAGACCCGTGGTCTGTTTTCTGCACTTTTTCACTGTTTTGAACCCAACACTTTGCTGCAATATTTTCTGCACCAGCACAACCATCTGTCCTATCTGCAGCCATACTTCCCTACAGCCTTTTTTCTGCAGTATTATTTCTGTTCCATTTACAGAATACTTTTTTTTAAATTTCAGCATTTTAATTGAAAAAAGAAAATTTTGCATTTCAAAGTTTAAATTCTGTATTGTTAGTTAGAAAGTTTCCCACCCCGTGGCACTTTTACTTTGGTTCATCATCTCACACGCACACACTATGTCACCTAATTCAAGTGAGCCCTAAAATACTACTTAACACAACCAACATTCTAACCCCACTTGGGGAACACATAAGGATCTTGTAGTTAGGTAGGATCGGGGGGATAGGCATCCAAATAACACCCCTCGGCTGCTTACACTTGAGACATAGCTGTTGTCCATTAGGGAACCAAAATCTCCTAGTATTTTTTGACACGGTTTAAAACCAATTTATCGGGAAGGCCTCTCCCCTAGGAGGGTTGAAGTCGCCAGACTGGTTCCGAAAGCCTGAGTGGAATACCGCAATCCATTCAGTAACCAAAGGATGCCTTTCGCAGTTCTCGGTGTATCACCCGTATGGGGATACAACGGCGATAGAACCAAATGGAAGATTCACCCAACCGAACGTGTCATGAACGGGGTATATTAGTTGCTTTTCTTCTAGGATTGACTACCCGGTGTCCCTCCCGATAGGGGGATATCTTTAACCACTTGGCTCTACTATCCATATTATCTGACTTGGATTTCATCACCTTGCAGAGGATATGTCTAGTTGAGTCAGAATACTATTTAGCTAGGTGTTTGCATGCTCCTTTACCTCCTTTAGGTCTAGCGAGTCCACTATTTTTATTTTTTAGGAAACCTACTGCTTGTTGGTATTCTGACCATTTCTGTTGATACTCCACTTATTGTAGCATAGATGTTACAGTAAGTGTTTTGAGTTGATTGTTGGCCTGAGTGCCATATTTTTTGTGCTCTCCTTCTGCACACTCGGTTGCATTAGGGTTTTTGAGTTGTTTTTCACTCAACACAACCCCCAGATACTTGACACCATCTGTCACCATTGAGTCCCCGAGACATTCTCGGCGCCTCCGGGGCGAGCCCCCATAACATGGTTCACTTGACATCACCCGTCATAGACATAGATCTTCATCACTTGATACCACTCATCATAGATCTCGAACTTTGTCACTTGACTCCACTCGTCAACGGCATAGAACTCCGTCACTCGATCTAGACGCCCCTTATTTTACCTCTGATTCTGAGGCAGAGTCCAAGAACCCCACTTACACTGCACCCACCAGCCCCATGGCTGGTGTGACTTCCACCCCTTTCTTTGTAGGGACCATTGGTGGAGCATCCACCACCACACCAACTACCACACCTGCGTTGGGTATGCCCTCAATGGGGCCCACATCTACCATTCTGATCACTGTACCCATTCCAGTAGCTGGCATACCTATCCCCACTCCATCAGTGACTCACACTACCCTTGGCGGTGCAGGACCGTCCCATACCACTTTTGTCCCTCCACTTGGGGGCAACATCCCAAACCTAGCCCCTCCACTTGGGGGCATTGGCCCCAACATGGTCACAACCACTAGTATGTCACATCCTTCTACTAGTTTTCCATTCATGGCTAGTCTCAACCTTCCTGACCTAGCTAGACTGACTAACGATCCCATCAGATATGTCCCTGCGTGGCCTCACATACCCACCAAGCTCCCCTCCGACATCCCTAAGTTTGAGGGAAAGACAGGTGAGGACCCCCAGAACCATATTATGTCCTTCCATCTATGGTGTTCCTCCAACTCCATAGTGGACGACTCTGTCCGCCTCTGTCTGTTACAGCGCACCCTCACTGGCTCTGCAGCTAAGTGGTACATCGAGTATCCCCATGGGACCCATGCCACCTTTACTTCCCTTGCCTCAACTTTTCTGCAATTCTTTTAGTTACCTGCCCGCTATGATGCGGGAGTTGAGATCCTACTGTCTTGCAGACAGAACACGGCTACCCACATCACTGACCACATTCATGAGTGGCGTCGATGCCGCAGCCTCTGCAAAATCAAGTTAGACGACCGTATATTCTTAGATTGGTTTCTAAAATCCCTCCTTCCTGTCATTGCCAAGGATGTGGCATCCGAACGACCCCAGTCCAAAGAAGAGGCCATCCTCAAAGCCCAGCAATTTGACCTTATTTACACCCAGTCAGGTTATCTGTATTCCATCATACCTGATGCCCCTCCGGCGATTCCTCCCGACACGATGCGCCAGGGGCATCCCATGCCGCAGATGGCATCATTGGCCGTATTGCCTCGCATCCTCAACCCTTTTCCATAGCACGTCCTAGCCATGGCCCCGACCTTTCGCGGGCTACATCTCAATCCAGAGCAACCAATTCGTATGCTCCCATGGCACATCACCACCATTCCCACGGACCCTCATGTCCACCTTAGTGCTTTGGTCATGCATCCCCCTCTTACGTCCCCCCGGTCGCACCTCAGCCATATGACCACCCACAGGATGCACCAGCCCCTGTGTCCTCTCAAGCCCAACCTGCTTATTACCCGCCACAGGCAGCCCCTGCGGCCAACCCACAACCCATTCCGCAGATGTATCAGCAACCCCCACAAGGTTCAGCACCTGCGCAGCCTCCACCTACTTATTATCAACCGCAGCCTGCTCCTGCACCTGCACAACCCCTGAACCCACCTGCTGCCCAAGGGCAAGTGTACGCCCAACAGAATCCGCAGCAGAACCAAAATAACCAGCGCCAACAGGGCTAGCAAAACCGTGGCAAAGGCCGTAACTGTGGGAATAACCCCCCTCCAGACCAAGGCGGTCAACCTCCCAATCCCCCAAACAACAATAACGCGGCACCTGCCAACGAGAACCCTGATCGGCTGCCCAAGCAGGCCAAAAATCCTAATCTGTGAACAAACCATCCTTGTTCTATTTGCGGGCTCTATGGCCACTACACACATGCTTTCCCACATTTGGAGCGAGCTCGGCAACTCTGGACTGATGATGCCCATCGCTAAGGGCACGCAGCTCCTCAGGCGCCACCCAACCCCCCACCACCTCAGCATCAACCTTTGGTGCTACAAAACCCCTTACCAACCCAAGGCGTAGTGAACACTCAGCCGTTGGCCCCCCCTCAAGGAAACGCACCACCACAACAGCAAATCACTTATGTCGCTCCTAATCAACCCATGTTAGACTCAGGTAGCCATCACTTGTTAATGATGTCATCCACCGATGTCAACCTCCAAACTCGTCGGAACCAATATGGCTCCACCCCTGAAGCCCCTCCCGTCGACAAAAACACTAACGCTCATCCCACTGATTAGACGTTACGTATACCTCCGACTCCACTAGATGGCGCCTCCAAAGCACCTCGCTTCCCTTTTCGTCGCATCAACAATAATCCCAATGCTCGCGCTACATCAAATTACAACATTGTAGATGACTTAGCCCAGTCCCCCGCAGCCATGTCTGCGTTAGAGGTCTTAAAAAACTGTCCTTCACAGCGCAAGACTTTGCTCTCCGCCATTGGCGCTATTGACCCAAATGATTCATGACTGATGGCCTTCGATTTGGACCAGTCCGAACCATGCCTGCCTTCCACTTTAGCGTTCCAAGTTTCTGTTTCCGTTCGGAATCTTGTCATCCATTGGTGCATTATCGATGAAGGTGCCTCTACATACGTTATGTCCACATGTGTTTGGCAGAAGTTGGGATCCCCTACTCTCCAGCAGTCCACCACTGCGTTGCGAGCCTACGACGGCCGTTCGGCTCAACCCCAAGGTCTCTTAGCTAATGTCCCCGTCCAGTTGGCTGGAAAAACCGTGCTCATTGACATAGAGGTCATCAATGCCCAACTTGATTATAACCTCTTACTTGGTCGAAGCTACATGTATGCCATGCGGGCGGTTGCCTCATCCGTTTTTCGTACCATGATGTTCCCCCATGACGGACGCGTGGTCATGATCGATCAACTCACCTATTACGATCCCAATGCCCCCGCTGCACCCAAAAATGTTCTCCCCATGGTTGAACAACCTGTTTGTGGTGCAACTACCTCATTTGTTTCCTCCGTGGGACCCGGAGTTTACTCAAATACACCGATGACCTCAACATTCCAATCCATTCCACCCCTGTCACCCGCGACCGAAGTATCTGACCTATGTACCATTTCCCACAATACACAAACACCCAACAATCAATCACCCTTGTTACCCAAACCACCATTGGTACCTAGTCACATTGGTGTTACACCCATCCACACAATCCCCTTTCTATTCCCTCCCTCGGGAGTAGTAAGCGCCCCGGTTATGGCTACTCTCAGCCTCCCCGGGTTAAACTTAGGATTACCTGTGTGGTATATTTCGCCTCTCGTTCCCCCGCTGACACCAAATGTCGTGATACAACTGGTGCAACCCATTGCCACTACTAGTCAACCACCTCCCGGTGTCACTACCCCTTCGTCATCTACGAATCGCCCCCCTCTTATCAAGCACACTGGGGGCAGAGGCCCACAACCATACACTGTTGTACCCCCGCCCAAAATAGTTAAAAACCCCCCCGTGTTTCATGCTCCTCCCAAATGCTCGTTTTGTGATGAGTTAGGCCATCCGACTCATCAATGTCCACAATTACTTGCATTACAGGAACACATGCAAATGCTTGACGACGACCCCAACATCCCAATTGTCGAACTCGATCCAACCCCTAAGCCTCGTGATAAATCACTGCGTACCAACCACCCTTGTGCAATATGTGGTATTTACGGCCATTACTCACATCACTGTCCTGATCTCCCAGATTATAGAGCAGCTCTCTACGAGATGAATAATTTGGACCTTGAGACGGCACCCCCCACAATTGAGGAGATCCACCCCCCAGTATCACCCTCATCCGGAGAGATTAACACCATTTATATGATCTCTTCGACTACCACTCCCTCGTCAACCGATTTGACAACTCAAAGTTTCCGCAATGATGAGGAGATTCTAGAGGCTCTCACTGCCCCGGATTATCCCTGGGAAGACATGCACCATCGTTCCTATTTCCTCCCAGAAGAGTCCTCCTCCACCACAACCACCAAATTTGTGGTTGAGTCCAATGATTTCCTTCCCACCAAAGTCGATTGGTTTAAGGATCCCATTCCCGCTCCTGATGCCTTTAAGGAAGGTAACATGGCCAACATCTCACCCACAATCCAAATTGATATCGCTGCCCCAGGGGGTGCCCCTGAACTCATCACTTTAGGATCCTCCTGCAGTGAATATGAGATCGGAGCGTACAAAAAACTTTTCCAAGAGTTTCGTGATGTCTTTGCTTGGTCTTATATCGAAATGCCTGGTCTTGACCCCGCTATCATAGAACACCACATTGACACCACTGAGTTAGGGGGCATAATAGATTACCTCGATCCTAGGATAAGGGGGATGATCAATCATTTTGAACCTACCCCATCACATCTATCTCATCACGTCAATGAACCCATCGTTCAAACCAACACATATGTGATGCACAATCACAAACCCCATGCACATAGCATGGGGGCAGGTCATTAACCCTGCTCACTTTTTCACATTTGTGATCTCAACCATTTTTTAGGTCACGTGTCACTTGTATATTTGATTTGATTTGATACGCCTAGTATTTCGCCCCCGCGGGCCATCATTTCTCCCCACCACTACATCCTTCGCTTGGTGGGCTCACCTTTATTTGTAGCCATTTTTTAACCTCGTTCTTTCCTTTGACCATTCCGGAGTCCTTATGACCTCCGTTTTTTGCACCATTTGCACTGTCGGATTCATTTTTCCGTGCTCGTGATGATGCTTGAGATCATTTCTCGCTCTCACTAGGGACCAATATCACTATTGTGTCCCGACACCTTATCGCCTCGGTTTGTGTGCCACTTCGTCCGCTCTCCGTTTTTGATATATTTTATATCATCGAATTCATTTTTCCATGGCCGTAATGATGCTTGAGATCAGTTCTCGCTCTCACCCTCATATTTTTTGGGTATTTTTTCCAAAATGCCCCCCGTCGCCTCGGTTTGCGTGCCACATTGGTCGTTATCCATTTTTGACACTTTTTATATCGCTGGATTCATTTTTCCGAGCTCATGATGATGCTTGAGGTCATTTCTCGCTCTCACCAGGTACAGTTTCAACATTGTGTCCGAACACCTTGCTGCCTCGGTTTGCGCGCCACATCGATCGCCATTGGATTGTTCCACTTTTTTACATGAGCCATTCACTCCTGTCATACTGCAATTATTTCATTATTTTTCCACCATTCTTTATCCCGCAAGGAGGTCCACCAGTGTTCCCCTCCTCCCTCATTCTTGGTCATCATCAATGTTCCTTGATTGAGCACTTCCTCCTTGCCTGGCCATTCCTTTTGTTCGGTATAATTTTATCCCTTTTTCGGGCCGGACAAGTCCTTTACGAAAAAGGCGCTTAGGGAGTTTTTGTTAAGCTCTTTTCTGACTCCTAAAACAATGAAAAGATCGTCGAGCAATCTTGCTTCCTTTCATGCTCGTTAAATTACCTGAAAGGGCATCTATCTGGAATAAGTTTAACCCTTTTCCGGACCTGGTAGACTAATTACGAAAAAGGAATACTCTGGTCACACCGGCTAGAAGAGTTCTTCATTGCATCATTTTTTGCTTCTTCGGGCCTTAGAGACTAACACACGAAAAAGCACCCCCCTGGAGTCTTCTTATTTGCTTTCAGACTCTCTAAAATTGAAAGCAACCACGAGCATGCACTGTCCTGGGCTCGTACAAATCCACCTGACAGTACCATTCCATTATTTCAGAGTCTCTTTATCGCTTTCAGACTCCTTAAAATTGAAAGCAATCATGAGCATGAACTGTCCTGGGCTCGTATAAATCCACACGACAGTACCATTTTAAACACACTTCTTTTAGTTCCTTAACCCATGAAGAAGTCCCCCCGTGCCTCTCGGCACTATGATCAATCATCTTGGCAGCACCCCTAGTCAGGTCGCCTTTGTTCAGAGTACTTTGCAGCCTCCTGCCATTTTACACCAACTTGAGTATCACTCACCCCAGTCACTATCCTTGATCCATTACAGCTATGATCCATTTCCCACCAATCAGTTTCACATGCTGCCCGATCATCCCCGCCATCATACTCTGAACAAAGGAAGTTTGAGTCCACCCACTCTACTTGCCAGTTATCCCCCACAGTATGTCAGTCCTACCATCAGTACTCTCACACTTTGGTTCTCCACCTCGTGCTCCTATTAAGGAAACATCATTTCCTTGCTAGTTGCAGGTCTCCCTCTATCGACGACAACCCCTCTATTCCAGAGGATAGACCCAGAGGTCCCTGCGCCTTGGACTCATCACCATCTATGGTGCATGCCTGCGGACCATTTTGAGAGGAGTCATCAGTGCCTCTCCGAGTGGTTGTTTCTCACATGCTCGACTTCAACACCTTGATCGCATCATTGAAAATCACGTAGGGTTTATATCCCTTCAGTTATTGGTCGAAGACCCCGGATTTCCCCTGACTCTAGCACATTGGTGAGTCACTTCGGAACACCCAGTTATATGTTCCCGTGGATGTCCGGGTTGCGTTGGCGATTGTATTTGGAAGCCATCCAGTTATATGCTTCCTTGAGTACCCAGTTCAGTGTACCATTGAGGATATGACTCCCCGTCACTATGATCCAGCAGCTCATCAGTTCCTCTTGTACCCCACTCAGTAGCACTGTTGTTATTCCAGTGTATCAGTTCTTCAGCTCAGACATGGTTAGCCCAGCAGTATGTACCAGATTTGTGTCCCCTCTGGACCCTTATGATGTACACAGTGGTTCTCTATGTATCTTGCAGGTCCCCCTTTTTTCGGGCCTCACAGTTATTTTTTATGTATCTTGATACGAGCATGGGTATGCCCGCCTCGTCCATATATTGAGATTCTTCCTCATTCATTATTTGCGTCCATGTATGTTTCAGGTCCCCATATTTTGGACCCCATTGTTATTATTGTTCTATATCTTGATACGAGCATGGGAATGTTCGCCTTGTCCATATATTCAGATTATTCCTCATTCATTATTGAGGTCATGTACTTTCAATTTTTGCAGTTTGTTCGGGACCGTTGTTCCGGGCTCTAGTTCGTTTCTTCTCCTCTCCACACCCCAGGAAAACCATAAAAGACTTATGATGTCTATCGGCCATATGATGAACTCCTGCCCTCACACATCAGGGGGCAATATGTTAACACTCAAAAAGTGCTCACTACTTCATCTACCCCATTACATGACTCGTTTGTCCATTGTTCCTACCATATTTGCCTCCAAAACCCCAAAAAACCATTAAAAAGCCTCCAAAAGGCCAAAAAACCATTAAAAAAGCCTCCCAAAGGCCAAAAAACCCCTTTTTCTCCAAAAAATAATCCAAAATTCCTCCAAAATAGCAAAAACACTTTAAAAAGGGAATAAAAAATACAAAAAAGAGGAAAAGAGGGAAAAATGAAGCAAAAACCCTATACAGTTGACCTAAACCATATGGTGTCCAAAACCATGGGCCAACACTCTACCACTAAAAACCTATAAATAGGTGATGGAGGCCCCTCATTTCATATCCACAGTCAACCACACCCTTACTCTGCCAAAATCACTCCTGAAACCCTAGCTCACCCTTGAGCTACTTTCACATTTGAGTGCCCCTTTGGCCCATTTCTAAAACCCTTTGGAGAAAGAGAAAGGAGCAAAACTGGAGCTTGGAAGCAACCCTCTTGGATTGCTGCAAAGGCTTCACCAACCTTCACATTGGAGGTATAATCAATACAAAAACCATTTTTATTATCTTGTCTTTTTTGTTTTATGCACATGTTTAGAGTAGTTACTATTTTACTGTACTGTCTTTCATTTACTGTTTTTTCTGAACTGCTACTAAGGAGTCCCTTCTCCTTAGTAGGTGTTCATTTGCACAAGCTAGGGTGAAAACCCTAGCTACAGTTTCAGTGATTTTTTCATGTTCCAATATGACTCTTCCTTCTTCATCAAGCTCGGGAAAGATCGTTTGAATTGGAATCTTGTCTTCTATTACCTTCTTTAAGCAAGAAACATGGAAAACTCGATGCACTTTTGAACATGAAGGGAGCTCCAATTGTAAGCCATACTACCAATCTCCTGCAACACTTTATAAGGACCATATAAATACCTCGGTGTTAATTTATTGTCCTTATTTAGTTGCTTGAGGGACATCTGATTGTAAGGATGTAGCCTCAAAAATACCCAATCCCCTTCTTCGAAAATCTTTTCACTCCGATGTTGATCAACTTGTTGTTTCATCATGTTTTGTGACATGGCTAGGTTTTCCTTAAGTATCTAGAGAACTTCTTTCTAGTGCTTTATGTGATCTTCCACAACTTGAACTTTAGATTTTCCCTTTAAGGGAGATGTGATAGATGGAGGATGGTACCGATAAAGTGCCATAAATGGAGACATTGTTTATGATGTATGGAATGAATTATTGTACCACCATTCTGCCAAAGATAACCATTTCACCCACTGTGTTTGTTTATCAGATGCAAAGCAACTAAGATAGCCTTCCAAACATTTGTTCACTATCTCAGTTTTCCCATCATATTGAGGATGATAAAATGAACTGTGAGCCAATTGGGTACCCAAACAAGAAAATAATTCAGTCCAAAATTTTTCAGTGAAAATTGTATCTCTATCGCTTACAATAATCTTTGGATTTCCATGTAACTTCTGAACTGTTTCTAGGAAAGCTACGGATACTATACTTGCATTAAAAGGGTGAGAGAGTGAACAAAAATGTTCATACTTCGTGAGTCTATCAACAACCACCATAATAACATTCTTTCCTTCTGACTTGGGTAGAACTGTTATAAATCCATTGAGACTTCTATGGCAAGGTATGTCTAATGGTTGTATAAGTCCTGGGGTCTTAACTGTTTCCACCTTATTTTGTTGGAAAACCAAGCATCCAGCCACGAATCTTTGAACATCATATTTAAGACCTTCCCAAAAAAATTCCTTCTTGACCTCGTGGTAAGTTTTCAGGAATCTGGAATGCCCACCTATAGGAGAGGTGTGTAATTATGAGAGGACCTTTTGTTTGAGTTGGGAGTCTTTGCATAAATATAAGCGATCCTTATACCATAGTGTATCATTTTTCCACACAAAAGTATCTGCGAACTTGGATCGTCATGTACCTTAATTTGAATGAGCGTCCACACAAATAGGTCATTTTTCCATTCTTCCCTTGCAGCTACTACCCAATCGGGTTGTAGAATGGAAATTGTACAAATTAATGCCCCGACATCTTGATCTTTTCCGAAAATCATCTGCCACCACATTATGGTTCCCTTTTCGATGGATGATTTCAAAGTCATATCCCAACATCTTGGTTACCCATTTTTGTTGCTCTTTCGAAGATAATATCTGTTCCAAGAAGTATTTAAGACTATCATGATCAGTTTTGACCTTAAAATGTCTACCTATTAGGTAAGGACGTCATTTCTTAAGATCACATAGAATTTCCAACATTTCCATCTCATAAATTGGCTTCTGTAAGTGCTTTCCGTTGATTGGATGACTTGTGAAAGCAAGCGGGTGTTCTTCTTGCATTAGAACATCAACAATGCCATTTCTTGAAGCATCACATTCCACAATAAATGTTTTTTTGAAGTATGGTGTGGGAAAAACAGGAGCTTTTCACATTGCCTCCTTATGCTGTTCAAAGTATTGAGTTGCCCCTGGAGTCCAATAAAATGCATCTTTATTCAATAATGTTGTTAGAGGTGCTGCTATTCTTCCATAGTTCCGAACAAAGTTGCAGTAGTACCCTGTTAGACCTAAGAATCCTCGAAGATTCTTTAGGGTTTTGGGAATCTGCCAGTCCATCATGGCTTTAATTTTGTTGGAGTCTACCTTGACACCTTCCTGAAATACAATATGAACCAAATATTCTACCTCCTTTATTCCAAAGAAACATTTGGAAGGTTTTGCCTTTATTTGTTTCTCCTTTAGTAGTTGTAGTACCATGTCAACATGTTGAACATGTTCTTCCCAAGACTCTCTATAGATTAGTACATAATTAAAGAATACTAGAAAAAAATTTCTAAGGAAAGGATTGAAAATGGAATTCATCAAATCTTGAAATGTGGAAGGCGCATTCGTGAGACCAAATGGTATGACCAAAAATTCATAATGCCCTTCATGAGTTCTGAATGTTGTTTTTGGAATGTCTTCCTCCTTCATTCTAATATGATGATATACAGAATGAAGATCCAACTTTGTGAAGAAAACTGATCCATGTAATTCATCTAACAATTCATCAATGACAAGAATGAGAAATTTATCTTTAATTGTGATCTTGTTGATCTCTCTATAATCTCGACACATACACCATGATCCATCTGGTTTGTGTACCATTACCACTGGTGCAGAGTAATAAATGTGGATAGGCCTAATTATGTCGGCCTCTAACATTTCTTCCACCATACGCTCAATTTCACTCTTCTGTCCATAGGGGTATCTGTAAGGTCTGATGTTAGGAGGAACACTTCCCATAATTAACTGAATAACATGATCAAAATCTCGAACAGGTGGAAGACCTTTTGGAATATCTTCAAATACCTTGGAATGCTTATCAATCACATTTTGGATATTTGGGGAAAAAAGAGACTTAGATGTTTGAACATCTAATGAGCATAATTGTGCAATTACACCTTGATGTCCCTTTTCTATCAATTTTGTCATACCATTAGAGCATATAACCTTACTTGGTTTCCCTATGATACCATTTAACTCGTATTCTTTTCCTTCCCATAAAAATTTCATGAAAAGCTTCTAAAAATTAAAAGCCATTATTCCCAATGATTGTAACCATTGAACTCCTAAGACAACATCAACACACCCCATCAGAATAGCAATCATAGGACGATTCAATACATATTCCCCCATAGTGAGATTGATATTATGGCATTTTCCTGAGCAATTGATAGTTCCTCCATCTACAATCACCACTTGAAACCCTAGTGCTGGATATACAAAGCAATTGAGAACCTTGGCTAATTTATAGTGAATGAAATTATGAGTACTACCAGAATCAATCAACACAATTACCTTTTTCTTTTTGATATATCCTTCGATCTTGAGAGTTTGAGGAGTGCTAATTCCAGCCAGTGCATGAAATGATATGGTGGGATTAATCTCTTCAGAAGTAGTATCTTCTATTTCTTCATCTTGAGACGGTTCTTGTTCTTTTGGTGCTTCTTGTTCATTTTCTTCCTCTGCTTCACAATCTATGTAAAATTGTTTCTTCTCAGTACATTTGTGGCCCTTACTGTATTTGCTATCACAATTGTAACAAATCCCTTTTTCTCTTTTTTCCTCTAGTTGTTGTGGTTTCAACCTTGTAAGTTATGGATGAATTGAGACCACACTTCCTTCTTTATAGTTGTAAGTGGTAGACTTCCTTGTTGCCATAATTTTGTTTTCAAATTTTCTTGCCACCCAGGATTCATGCTCTAAGGACTTAGGTTCCCAAAGGAGAACCTCATGTTGGATGTTATCCTTCAAAGTTCCAGTAAAGAGATCCAAAAAATTATATTTTGAAATATTCTTCACTCTGAGACTTAGCTTCTGAAAATGCTTGATGTGCTTTGTAACTGGGCCTTTTTGCTTTAGATTTACCAACTGGATAAAGAAGGTGTTGCTATTTATATCCCCATAATGTGTAATCAATTCTTCTGTGAATGTATACCATGAGATAATAGAGTCCTTTTTACAGTCACAAAGCCCAGTACCATACAAATTGATCAGGCTCTAAATATAAGGATGCAATAGTTACATTTTGCAAAGTTGGCACCTAGTGTAGATTAAAGAATTGCTCCATCTGGAATATCCAAGTTATTGCATCATTTCCATCAAAATTTCTCATGCCAATTTTAGGAAGTTGGGTACCCTTTGGTGACTATCCATGAGGACTTCCATTAATAGAATAATTATCAACATGGAAATTATATTTATCCTCATGAGTAACCTGGAACACATCATCACCTGTAGGGGGAGTATCCCTTGAATTTTGTATGAGATTAGCAATATTGTTCAAATTCTCCTCTAAATTGAGTAAATCAGTTGTTCTCACCGAACCTTTCATATTTTCCTCCATTTTATTCAACTTCTCCTCTAAATTAACTAAATCAAATTTTTTCACAGTCCCTTTAATCATATACTCCAACTGGGACACTCGAAAAGATAGGTCTTCCCTTTCATCGTAAGTCAGAGATGGATCCTCTGGTGGTTTGAGGGGAGTGTGTGTTTTTACACTCCCTTTTTGTGGCATTTTGAACAATATAAATAGATATCACTCTAGGTTTCACCAGAATTAGATCCTTCTACTCAAATATATTCAAATTTTAAATGTCGTACCTTTTTCAAAGCCTGATTGGAAGACTGTTTTATGGATTACTTGTGTTTGAGTCAAATTTGAATTTTATACTCCTTTGGGTTTGAAACTTCGGCCTGATGTATCTTGATGTGTTCTTTTTCCAATTCCGCAGGCCTGACCTAATTTTGATGTACCAATAAGAAGTTATTGTGAATCTCCCAACACTTCTTATTTTAGGTCTTTCCATAAGAGAAAACTTGTAGGGTCTTCCACGTGTCCAATATTTTGTATCTGAGGTTAAAAACCATACGATAAATACTATGGTTTGTATTCTTTCTGATGCAACAGGTCTCACTCAATTTGGATCTTGGATGCCCCATATATGAACTTTTTCCTTAGAACACTTGTTTTAGACTAGTTTTTGGACTAGTAAAAAATCCTAGCTTCATAGGAGAATATCTCCGAACCTGGACGGTATCAGGATTTGAAAATTGGCCGACAAATATTTCGGCCTACTTTGGAGATGGGGTTTTAATATCTCTTTTTGAATCTTTGTATAAAAACAATTATAGCGAAAATTCTAAGATAACTCGTTTTGAAGAAATTAGTCCCGAGGAAAGAGCTCTGATACCAAATTGTATGCAACCAAGTCCCAGATATAGCATAAAAATAATATAAATAGACCAAAATAAAGTAATCCATGACTTAATAATGAAGAACTGAGATGAATAACAATCCTCTTCGAGGGAGGAACCTCCTTACACAATGTACTAAACTTACAAAAGACAAGATAAGATACAATGATGACTAAAACAAAAAGGTCTCCTTCCTAAATATAGGAGACAAAGGGGTACAATAACAACTAATAGACCCAAGCCAACATCAATAATATGTAATGCACCATAATAAATGGGTAATGTGCCACTACATAAGGGATAAACGGTGCCAATATTTAGGTCTTAACAGAAACTCTGAATATAGTTCAAGATAAATGGATAACTAATAGAAAGCAAACCTAAGGTGACTTCATACCAAAACAAATAGTCCCTTTCAGGAAAGAACTAATAAAAATAAGGTAACATCATAAACCAAGGATAACATGTGAATAACAATGTTTTATAAAACCCTAATAATCTTTATTATTTCAAATGAAATACATTTTTACACCGAAAGCGTTTTTTAAGGGTTGGTGCCTCTCAAGGCTTTGTTGTTTGTCACGTGTCTGTGAGGATCCGTCCCCTGTCGTTCAATATTCAACCTTTTCACGTCTCGATGGATCTTTACATTGACCAATGGATCGAATCACTAGCAGTCATGTGTGGTCGTGTTTGGTATTGGCAGTTCTCTTCTAGCTATACCTGCTATACCGATTGGTCTGGTCTCTCTCCTTACCCACCAAACTCTACATAAGCTTGTTATGTAAGAGGTGTGTGTTTCAAATTTCTATACAGAACATTTACATAGAACGAACTTAATGGATCGTGAGCCAGTCACCGCCAAACCTGAGGAGTGACAAATGTGAAGTCGGGTATTATATAGGTGCAACCATTTATCTTTTTTTAATTAGCTACAAAAGCATTTGCTAGCCAACCACGAGGAATTTACAATGAAAATATTTAAAATTTGATGAGAAACATTTGATATTAAATCGTCTTTTTATATTTTATATAAAAAAAAATTAAGTTTTTTTAAGGTATAATTAAATATTAAAATTAAAACAATGAAGTTTAAGTTTTTATTATTTTAAGTTTAAATTTTCAATAAGACGCTTCCTTAAATGGATCTTAAATCAGATCCATTTAAGTATGGATTTGAATATCGAACCCTTCGGTGGATAATAAGTTTTCTATCAATAAAATAAATAAATTTGAATGAGAAATTTAGTATAATATAATATTTATAATTTTATGACTTTATAATAAAAGGAAGTGTTTTCTGGAGTTCTTCGTTGGGAAGAATGGGTTTAAAAGACGATTACTGATTCTGGTTCAATTTTTTTCTTCACAAAAGTGTTTTAGTCATCAATTTTCGTCGATGCTAGTTTTTTGTTTTGATGTGTTGGGACTGTTGTCTCTAGTTTTTTATTAGATTTTGTAATTATGAAATGAAATATGTATGTAAGCATGATCAGATGGCCTTGACTTAGTCAGAGATGAACATATTTGGTTATGTTTTGTACTTTTTGATTTCCTTCGAAATAACAAAAGTACGTTTTTTTTCTTGAAGTATTTTCGTCTCATCTTTCTTAGAGTTATATTTATATTTAGCTTTTATATTATATTATATTTAAAAAATGTATTAAATAATGGTTTTTTTTTTTTTTTATATTTAATTGTGAATAATATTAATAAAATAAAAACATTGATTACACAATATATCTTAAATATTTAGTTTTAAGTTAAAAAAATCGAGATGAGAAATTTAAGATTTATATTTTTCAATGTTTTTATTTTTTTAAAATATAAGATGCGAAATTTAAGATTTATATTTTTCAATAAATTTTCTTATTTTAGTATTTTTATAAATAACATGAGAAATTTAAATTTTATATTTTTCAATTTATTTTGTATTTTAATAATTTTATTAAAAAAAATATTTTTGGAATTTTGTCAATGGTAAACATAATTGTTGTTGAAGTGAGGTTAAGCTAAAAGTTATTTTTGGCATTATTATGGTTGAAATGATTAAAAGTGTATATATACATTGCTGAAATTGAATGACTTGGGTGCCCAATGGTTTTGGAGGGCGTTGAATTCATTTTTGCAATAAAAAATGCAATTTCAACAATGAAAACTAATGATTTCAATAATGATTCCTCCACATATTCCAACAAAATTAATCCAAAAAATACATCACTTATAATGATTAGCTTACTCCCCACCAATAGATGTGTCAATCATATCAATTGTCGAAATGAGGTTCCACCAATATATTTGTTAGACATATCAATTGTCGAAATGAGGTTCCACGACCACCAATAGATGTGTCAATTCAATTATAAATAAACCATTTATGGTCAGCGTACAACATTCCACCAATAAAAAACAACCCACCAAATTATTGTGTTTTTTAAATAAATAAGAGGTGATATAATTTATTGATATTGATAAGCATCATGTATCAAGAACATTCCACTTGATAGTTATGCAATACACTTAGTGAGATACCATGACAACAGATTTGGTATTCATCGCCGCTTTAGATACTACTTGTACAATTTGATTATGAGCCACAAGAGTCAAGCAACAACCAATTTCTCTGTGAAGCAGAGCCAAGAGCATAACACACCAACCACAATTGAGGAGTTGCACACACATCTACAAGAAATTCCTACAGACAACCTTCCAGAACATGTCATGTGCTTCAGAGCACACTTGCGTGGGACCGGATCATTTTGGACACTACACAGGAGTGAGCTAACAAATATGATCACACAGTTGCAATGCCCTACATTGTTCTTCACTCTTGGTGCAACATACACAAAATGGCTAGACCTGCATGCACTTATGCAAGAGGATCACCCTTCTGATCCAACATCTCATTAGCAATGGTGTAATCGCAACATCATTTATAGGCCCAACACTCTGGTTTCATAAATGCATAAAATATTTTCAATCTTCCATGAGGAGTTGCTTAGAAAACACATGCACACAACATGTTACTGGTACATGTACACATTATATCCTACCTGGACGTGTCTCTACAAAACCTTTACATATTTGGACCACTTGTTCTAATCCTCAAAATTCCTTTTGTAGGTATGAATGGAAACATCGTGGCTCTGTACATATACATGGTTTCCTGTGGCTTGATGGAGCTCCTAACATGGTAACATTAAATTGGAAATCCCCATATCAAAACAATGTTGTAAAGAGTTTCTTTGATAAATATGTTACATCATGGAATCCAAGAGAAAATAATGACATACAGATTCATATGCATCAATCCATTGAGGATGACCGTTGCTTGTTAGATACAAAATATATACTTTCATCCAACCCACTTCAGGACTATGAACAACTCTTAAACCGAGTACAAAGACATACAAAGTGCACTGAAAATTCATGTCTACATAGAAAAGGGACTACAATTGAATGCAGATATAAATTCCCTTGGAATGTACAACATGAATCATTACTCTACATTAATGAAAAGTGTAAGAAAACATATAACCAATCATGCAATGATGCTCTTCTAAACATAAATAATCCTAGCATACTTCAAACATGGGGAGCAAATTTGGATTGCCAACTAGTGGTCTCATGCTATGATGTCTTGAAATACATAGCCAAATATGCTTCCAAATCATAGGGAACATCAGAGACTTGGAATTATCTTCTAACTAGAATATTACCTACATCATGTCCATATGAACATGCCTCATATGCATATCATCGTTTTCACTTAGATGCAATGGTTGATCAAGACATCTGTGCTCAAGAAACTTGCCATATGTTGCAAAAATTACTACTTGTCACATGCAGTCGGTCCTTCACCAAACTAAATGTTTGTCGCCAAATATTCTGTCGCGTATCTCCTGACTAGGTTGATTGCTTATCTAGCTCCAGTTTCATAGATGCCTACTTGCAATGCCCTCCAACTTTGGAGCCTTTCTGTCTTATAGACCTTTCACAACCATGGTCATATAACGAGGGACACAAAACTGAAAAGTGGAAGAAGAGAACTGTCCCTGCAATCATCCATGTTTGGTCGCGCTTTACTTCAATTCTAGCTAAAGATTCTAATACCTTTCTTGAATTCTACTGGAGTGAGCTACTTTTATATAATCCCTTTCATTCCTTCACTAAAGATATAGACCTTACAAAACATGACATTTTGTCAAATTGGGAGTGCATACGAAATACCTACTGTGCATGGCATGTTGATTGCATCCATGCACCCACTCCCAATGAGATAATATCTGGAGATGAGGATACCAATCATAACATACATCCTAACATGAAGATGAACAAATGGCAAGTTTTGTCAAGATTAGTACCTATAGGCAATATCCACATCAATGAGCTTGACATGCTTGACCTCCGATATTTTGATACCAGCCATACATGGAATCGTCCAGAAGTTTCAATATATACATTGGGGAATTCTCTACTTAGGACTAGTAAATGGTGCACTTGGAGTGGTCATGCAAATTGTATACACACTTGGATCTAGCCCTCCTAAGTTTCCATCCTTTGTTGTCATGACATTTGATAAATACATCGGCCCTCCGGCATGGTACCAATCTCAACCAAAGCACATACCAATTCCACCCATAAATCAAAGTAACAAGAAACAAATCCCCCTCAAGATGTCTTGGGCATTGACTATCCATAAATACCAAGGATTGGCATTAACAATGTTAACCATTGACATTGGTAACACTTAACATCAAGGCTTGACCTTCACAAGAATCTCACGCACTACACCATTAGAAGGAATGTGAATTGCACCATCGGTATGCTTTGACCGCTATGCAAAGATGAAAGACACTTCATATGTCACACTTTGAAAAAAGGAAGAAGCGCGCCTTCATTCTATGTCCCTTTCACACTTAAAATTGCATCCCTCAATCCCTACACTCCCCCTACCAAATGAAAATACAAATGTTGATTGCCAATATAATTAGAGTCAAACTTAATAACTACCTAGCCCTTTATTGTGTTACTCACATATGTATATATTTTCATATGAAAAGTTAATGTACATTTCATTTTACTTGCCATCAATTACATGGATTTCTATTTACTACTTATTAGTACTTGCACTAGAATTTTCCTTTAAATGTCATCGACTACTATGGCCTCCATAAATACACTAGGCTTGCTTTCAACACATAAACTTATATTATCTACATATACACAATTTTTTTTTAATATATCGAAATTCTTTTCGACATTTCATTCTCCGCTTCGAGGTATGCTAATTTAATTTATTAAAAAGAGAATTCACACATGATAAACAAACTTATTATTTTGGTGGGTTTTAATGAATTAGGATATACTCCTATGAGAAATACTTTGGTTTTATGTATGGATGATGCTCGTAAAGAGTATGAACACTTATCTCTTGTGGGCCATTTATGACATGTGAATAACAATGTTTATAAAACCCAAATAATCTTTATTCTTTTAAATGAAATATATTTTTAATATATTAAAAATATAATTCAGAGAGGATAAACAAACTTATTGTTTTGGTGGGTTTGAATGAGTTGGGATATACTCTTACGAGAAATACTTTGGTTTTTATGTATGAGGACGATGCTTGTAAAGAGTATGAGCACTTATCTCTTGTGGGCCATTCATGAATCATGGTGTATTTTGACTTTACAACCATTGTGATGATGACATACATAAAAGGCAAGATCGAACATATTATGACTTAAAATCTCAAGCCATCATTTCATGGGTCTTAAATGAGTTTGGTCGGGTAGGATTCCACTAGAAGATTAAAAGGTCAACTCCCAAGCCTTCTAGGCTACACAAGGATGGGGTGAAGAGTTGGAAACTTAACGTTGATGCGCTCAAATAAAAATTATTTGACTTTGTTATGTTTTGATGTGGGGGGGCATTGCAATGATAATGACTAAATCTATTAAAAATTAAAATCAAAATTATATAAAAATAAAAATAAAGATTTGAAAAAAAAGGTAAAATTGAATTATAAAATAATTTATATTTTGGAGATTTTTTTAAGTTGTGAATATGTTTTGGTGTGGGTTTGGTTTTGAATTATTTATGGATTAGGAAATAGCCAAGGTACGTCTTTCCTTATATTCAAAGATTTAGAAAGAAAATTATAACTCTTTCTCTTTTTCTCAAATGGGATAAGTTTATTTGAATAATTATTATTAAAGTTTATTCGAATTGTTATTATCAAAGTGCCATCTTAATGGTAATAATTACATTTGAATGGACATCCTGATTCTAATTATTGATTTGAATTTTTCTTACTTATAAAGGTAGATAAAGACACAAATGAGCAACCTTGATTTGGATTAACTTTATATAAAGATATCAATAGTCTATTCCTTATTTCCTCAAGCATCTCAAAGTCTCAAATATTAAGATGGAGATTGGGTAGTCTTACCCATACAGAGGCAAATTATGAAATATCTCCCTCTAGATTAAATTCTAAAGACCATTGATTAAGATATAACTTAATGATTTCCCTAAACTATATACAACTACGAAATATTAAATCTCAAATATAAAAAATGAAAGCTAAATAAATCTTTACCACAAAGGTAAACTTGATTTTCACATTTCATGCACGGAACCTAAAAACTTTGAATTCAATATTCTAGGGTTTTGAAGTTTGGTCGTGATCCCATAAACTTTCCAATTAAGGTTTGATCAACAAATAAAAAATATATTTTCTTCAATCCTGGATATTGAATGTTTAACATGGGAATTTTTTCTATCTTTTGAAAAAAAATAACTAGACATTTTTGGACTTGGCTCTCTTCCAAGAATTCAATACATTCTCTTGAAAGTTGCACTCTTGTTCATTTAGGTTTCACTTGACTCACATCTTATCTTGGTTGACGTCTAACATGTAAAAAGGAAACTTAAAAGGATAACCATCGATCCACATGGACACATGGCTTGGAGGTTGCTTATCCTAAAGAAAGAAAGAAAAACCTTTATATACAACACTATGTTTTTTTTTCAACAAAAAAGGATATGTTTAAATGAAATCTTATGATGACTAAGGAAAACCCTATACACAATAAGTGATGACTAAGGAAAACCCTATACACAATAAGTGTAAGAGAAAATAAATCTTATGGTGACTGATGGAAACCCTATACACAAAAAGTGTAAGAGAAATCTTATAATGACTGAGGAAAACCTATACACAAAAAGACGAAGGGAATTCTCAATTAATTTCAATTCTTTATAAGATTTAAACAAGAATATTAATCTTTAATATTAAACTCTACATGACCAATTCCAATTCCAAATTGATTTTCAACATATTTGGTTCAATAATCCTCAAAAAGGTGGAAGAAAACAAAAGTGTAGAATGTTATTTCATATATTTATGGTAAGTTTGAATATTAAGTTTTGAGACGCTAACATAATCTATTAAATTTTTAAATTATTTTTACATATATTTGATTCAATAATCTTTAAAAATGAGGAAGAAAGAAAAATATATTTCTTAACCAGATTGGAATTTCAAAATTATTTTATCTATTAAAAATAAAAGTAAAATTAATTATATAATTATATATTAAACATATTACTTTAAAAACAACAATTTAATTATCGTAGATTCATTATAATTAATTATATATTTATATATATCAAACAAATTAATTATTTTTTTATAATTTGTTATAAATATTGATCATATGTAATGAGCAAAAAAATTCACAACAAGTATTTTAATTATCAAATTCTAACATGACTTTCAAATAACTTTTTCATATATTTTCAAAAAAACATTTTAATTATCAAATTCTAACGTAACTTTATATATATATATATATAAACTTTGGGATATATTTTCAAAATATAAGAAACCATCACATTTACTATATATATTAACTTTCTAATATATTTTCAAAATATAAGAAACCGTCACATCTATTGTATATGTATATATTCATTTTATTTTAATTAGACACTTACACTCACTTTAAAAGTTGTTGTACAAATCACTGTACAATGAGACACTTAAATAGTTTCTAGAGGTCCCATTCAGACCTAAATTTGCATATGTTCATTTTAATTAGACACTTACACTCACTTTAAAAGTTGTTGTACAAATCACTATACAATGAGACTCTTAAATAGTTTCTAAAAGTCTCATTCATACCTAAATGCAACAGTATGGTAAAATATATTCCTAAATTTACATATGTTCATTTTAATTAAACACTTACACTCACTTTAAAAGTTGTTGTACAAATCACTATACAATGAGACACTTAAATAGTTTCTAAAAGTCTCATTCATACCTAAATGCAACAGCATGGTAAAATATATTCCTAAATTTACATATATTCATTTTAATTAGATACTTACACTCACTTTAAAAGTTGTTATACAAATCACTATACAATGAGACACTTAAATAGTTTCTAAAGGTCCCATTCATACCTAAATGCAACATCATGGTAAACAAAATTCCTTATAATTATTCGTTTTGATTAGATAGTTACATTGATAAAAATATAAATAGTTTATTGTCGTTTAATCTTTGTATCTTAAAGGAGTTGGAGATTCCATATGATGAATCTTGAATATGTTAGAAAAGTATTTAGGATAATTATTATTTTATAGTTTTTAGGATGTTTTTTTTTAAACTTCTCCGGAGGAATATTGAATATGTTTAAAAATTTCTTATAATATCATTATCTTTTGTATTAGTAGTGTTGATTTTGTAAAGGGTTTTGTGATTTTTTAGTGTTTTTTTTTCTCAAATTTGGTTTTTTTCCTCAAATGAATGAAGTGTGGTGCTCTATAATTTATGTGGGATATTAAAAAAATTAAAAGATAAGTTAATTTTTTTTAATATAATTAAAGTGAAGTAATATAACATTTTTGGTTAGATAAGTAGACTTAAAGGTGTTTCATGTAGGTGGGTGATATTCATAAAAGATAGAGGGATTTATCATGAGAGAGAAGATTTAAATAACTCATTAGAATAAGTATATCTCGAAAGAAAAGATTTATCTTGAGAGAGGATTTCAACAATTTATTAGTATCATATAAGGTAATTTTGGAAAAATGAGATTTTCCCACAGGGTATAGAATAGACGATGAATGGATGTATTGTTAAGGCATTCCTTGCATAAAGTCATCAGTTCAAAACTTTGTGGGTGGGAGCCTCACAAAAAAAATGGAAAAATGAGAGAAAAAATTGGTATTTCTATTAATGTTCTCAAAAAATTATTCATAGATATTTTCACCCAAGATATTCTCAAGAGGTTGTTCATGAATATTTTCACCCATGGTTACTATGTCAATGTCACCCATGCTTACTATGATTACATTATCTATCATATCTATCTAAAAGTGATTTTGTCTATTGCCATTTTTTCAATATAAAGCTCAATTTCTACTCATTATTATTTTTTCATTTTGAATTGTGTTAGGTTTAAGAAATAGTGTTTGTTAACCCACAATATCTCGAACATAAAAATTTCAACATAGTTTGGGGATAGATAGTATTTTTAGAATCTTTAGTAGCTCTTACATATTTAGTTATAAGTGTCTGAAAATAATTTTTTTTGGTAATTTTTTTTTGAGTTAATGTTTACATGCAAGAAAAGCATATTCCATATATATTAATATTTGGTTTTTATTATATATTCAATATATTATAATTGTATTGTAGACTAAGATCATCAAAATTGTGGTGGTCACCAGTGGACCCATTAATAAGTGGGTCCATTAATGGCGACCACCATAGTGATAAGAATAATAATGATGCTATTGATGAATGTAATGATCATGATGAATATGGTGTTGAAGTTCATCAAGATATTTTCATTATTATGCTCAAATATAGAATCATTGTCAGCATCATTATCCCTTTCAAGAGGGTGATCAACACAATGATAAGGATATTGATGATGGTGAGGATACTTATTATATTTTTTCAATCAAGGCACACATGTAGGTATCCAAACTTGTCTCATATTTTACCCTTGGAAATTTAAAGGCTAGCATTAGTTGTTTTAGTTTTCATTGAAAAGCATGGGGATATATTTTTATTAATGATTACCAATATGGAAACACAATAGTTGGTCTATATTGGGTATTAAATGGACACCAAACTATAAACAAAGAAAGTAGAACAAACATATGCAAGTCAATTAAATATTCCAAGAGTTCCACCCCTAACCAATTTACTTTATGGGATTAAACATATAAATTATATCAATTACCCAACATTAGGTTGTCTAGATCACAATAACCCTAACAAATTGAAAAACCATAAAAACGGAAATAGAAATATACAATCATAAAATCATAGATAAGAAATATACAATCATAGATTGTTTAAAAAATGATAAGATCTAGGATTGATTTGAACCGTTTCCTCTGCAAATTTTGGAGGGGGGCCTCATGGCGGTTAGGGTTTATAGGTGTTTTGATTCTTCCTCCGAGGTATCCCTAGTTCTTTGGGGGTATTTTTATATCTGACTGATGAAGCCCGGGAAGTTTTGACTCGAAGAGAAATTTTCATTGGATTTTGTGTTGAGCGATGAAGCTCTTTGCTCTTGTTTAGATTTGTGTATATGACTTATGAAGCCCAAGAGGTTTCGACTTGAAGAGAACTTTTCAATGGATTATTTGTTGAGGGATGAAGCTCTTTACTCGTGTTTTTAGTTGGCTCTCGTTTTGTGGGTTTTTAGTCTACCCATTTTTCCACCGATAGTCAGACTCACACTTGGCCTTTTTTTCTGGACTTGTGCTATTTTTCAACTCCTATGTCAGTTATTAATGTCTCTGATTGTCACTTCCTAAGGAGTACTGCTATCTTATTTGGTTCTTACATTGATTGACATTGAGGATTAGATGTTGAGGACACCTAGAGCTTATACTATCAAATAAATGGGATTCTCGAGTAATGGAGACCTTCTGAGTTATACTCCCAGGAGGAAAAAGGATGGTATGCTCCAATGTCACTAGTTGACAATACTTCTCACTTGGAGGAAGTCGGTCTTCCGGATATCTCTTTAGTGTGGCCCCTGGATGATAGGTTTTATGTTTTGTTTTTGGTGCTTCCTCCATGTGTATCTGAGAGTAGGGATGGGGTTGGGGTCTTTGGTTTCTCTCTTGGAAGCACGAAGAGTGAAAGAGGTACAGTTTTGGAAGGGTCCTCCTTGGTTTGGGCATCTTTCTTTTTCTACTAAAAAGGAAGTGGAGAATAAGGGAGGAGGGGACAAGGTCTAGGTGTTGTTTCTATGGTCTCGAACTCTTATAGGCCATGAAATGGAGATTCAACTACCAACACTCAAATTGTTTTGAAGTGTAATCCTTCATAGATCAAACTCACACTAGGGGAGGATGCGCCCATGAATGAGGTGGCCACAATATCTGAGACTGGGTTGGTGGGTTTATTTAGCGGTCACAACATAAGTATCACCATTGTTAATGGGTTGGAAGCAAACACTTGGGGACCAATTTTTGGATACACACCTTGGTGTTATGTGATGGCCATAGGATGGCTAGGGATATCTCTCAGGACTTGCAAAGGACGTAGTGAAATCGTTATTTGGTTTCTGGCTATGGGAATCTGCAACTTTAAAACTCCACAAATGACTACTTTTTTTTAGTTCATGAAGAGAGAAATCCTTTTCCCATTCTGTATGGGTAAAATTACCAGGTCTACCCCCCGATTTATGGATGCCATTTTTTTTAGAAGTGGGATTTTAGGTTCCTTCCTAATGGTAAATATCAGTTATTAGTTGATCAACATTATGTCTATTGTGTGATCTTGGTGGACTTAGATTTGCACGAAGGCTTACCTAAGGAGCTAGTTTTCTCGGCTAGCACTCACTCTCATACTCAAATCCTTGACTATACTGGTATCTCATTCCAATGTAATAGATGCCACTCTTATGGACATATGGTGCGGGAGTGTCACCTTACTTTCTGAAAACCTGTTTGGTGAAAAACAAAGGAGAAGGTCGACACCACTCATAGGGTATATGAACCAATGTGTCGTGATTCTTCCTTGGATAACTGGGGATCAGATAAACCGTGGAGGAAATGGATTGACTTCCAAGAGAGCTCCAAAACTTATTGAAGACTATCCAGCTGTGCAGGGATATATTTTTCCATCCATTATTTTTCCATCTGTAGAAGGACTTGCTGATGAAGTATATGGTTTATCTGCTAAGGAGATGTCGATGGTAGTGGCTTCGTCTCTTCCTCGACCTCTATATCATTCATCCACTTTTAGAGGTGTGAATAGAACTCTCCCTTCTCGTGTTATTGTTTTTTCTAGGGGAGCTCCTTATCTTGGGGGTGTTTTAATGGTTTTGTTGGTCTAGACAAGAATATCAGAGATGATTTTTTTGGGCTATCTTTTTTGGGTTTACTTAAGAATGGTGATGTGGATGTCTCCTGACCCCAATTGGAGGGGTTTAGTTCTTCTTTGGCCATATCTCCTTCCATGGAGGAAGGTGAACTTCCTCTCCTATCTTCTCCAAGATATTTTTCTGATAATGGGATACCCATGAGTTCCGGGGAGCTTCTGGGGAGTAATATATTTTCACCACTCCAATGTGTTTCCTCCTCCCTTGACACATCTCTTCTTTCGACCTATATTCTCCCTGTTGATTTTGGCTATGTTTTGGGGGTTGGGATCCACAGGTCTGATTCTTATATTCCTGATGACATTGGGTGGGCATGAACATCCCAAAATATTTTCATGTCCTTTGATTTAAACTCACTGGCTATTGGCCTTAATCCCACTATTTGTAGTCGAGCCTTTGAAGTGTTTGATGCCTCATTGATGGGCCTACAAACTGAAGGCTACCTTCAAGAGTTATTATTATCAATCCGAGAAACCACTAAGCCTCTTGAAGGCATGGATTGGTTTATTGACTCTTTGGACCAAGGACGTGATGAGAGTGGTAAAACCATCCCTTATTATTCTCCAGAGTTTTCTTCACCTTACAATGTCTCACCCCAAAGGGATTTGAATGTCATTGTTTCCATTGAATCTAGGGAAGGCTCTAACGGTTTTGCAACAAATTTACAAAGAGAACATGAAAAAATAAAAAAAATATATCAAAAAGAGTACTCCACAACTTGAATGAAGAAAATAGATGAAAAGCAATCCTCTTTGAGGGGGAAACCTCCTTACACAATGCACTAAGTACACAAGACAAGACAAGACAAGATAAGACACTCAAATGAAAATATATCCTCCCCTATATATAGGATATTAAGAGGTACAATTACAACTCATTGACCCAAGCCAACATAACTAATATAACCATACTAATGACAATTACCACTAATGGACTAAAGCCGACATCCAAACTGTGTAATGCACCCACAATATAGGGGGGATGTGCCCATATTTAGGGATTAACATGACCGTCCCCTTCAGACAAGTGTTGTACTCAACGCTTGATTAGTTTTGGATGCTTTTGTATGAAGGATTCATCTTCCCATGTCAAATCTTCCATTGGAAGGTTCTTCCACTTAATGAGGTACTTAGTAATAGCCTGATTTCGTAGATGTTTAGTCCTTGTTTTAATGATTTGTTCAGGTTCCAATATGACTTTTCCTACTTCATAAATCTCAAGAAAGATTGTTTGAATTGGGATATTGTCTCTTATTAACTTATTTAAGCAAGAAACACAGAAAAATGGATGCACTCTTGAAGATGAAGGGAGCTCCAATTTGTAAGTCGTACAACCAATATTCTACAACACTTTATAAGGACCATAATACTTGAGTGCTAATTTATTGTCCTTATTTAGCTGCTTGAGGGACATCTTCTTGTAAGGTTGTAGCCTCATAAATACCCAATCCCCTTCATCAAAACTCCTTTCAATGTGATGTTGATCAGCTTGTTGTTTCATCTTGTTTTGTGACATAGTGAGGTTGTCCTTAAGTATCTGGAGAACTTCTTGCCAGTTCTCTATGTGATCTTCCACAGCTTGAACTTTAGATTTTCCTTTTAATGGAGATGTCGATAGATGGAGGATGGTACCCATAAAGTTCCATAAATGGAGACATTTTTTGTGATGTATGAAAGAAGTATTGTACCACCATTCTTCCAAAGATAACCATATCACCCATTTTGTTTGTTTATCATATGCAAAGCAACGAAGATAGCTTGCCGAACATTTGTTCACTCTCTCAGTTTTCCCATCAGATTGAGGATGATAAGATGAATTGTGAGCCAATTGGGTACCCAAACAAGAAAATAATTCATTCCAAAATTTTCCAGTGAAAATTGGATTTCTATCACTTAAAATAATCTTTGGATTTCTATGTAACTTCTGAACTGTTTCCATAAAGGTTGCAGCTATTGTACTTTCATTAAAAGGGTTAGAGAGTGCACAAAAATGTGCATACTTCATAAGTATATCAAAAACCACCATAATAACATTCTTTCCTTTTGACTTGGGTAGACATGTGATAAAATCCATCGGGACTTCCTCCCAATGCTGGTGAGGTTGCCTAATGGTTGTAGAAGTCCCGGGGTCTTAATTGTTTCAACCTTATTATGTTGGAAAACCAAACATTCTCCCACAAAAATTTGAACATCATATTTAAGACCTTCCCCAAAAAATTACTTCTTGACCATGTGGTAAGTTTTCAGGAATCCAGAGTGCCCACCTATAGGAGAGGTGTGTAATTCTAAGAGGACCTTTTTGTTTGAGTTGGGAGTTTTTGCATAAATATAAATGATCCTTATACCATAGTGAATCATTTTTCTACACAAAAGTATCTGATACACTAGGATCGTTCTGTATATTTTGAATGAGAGTCCACATAGATAGGTCATTTTTCCATTTTTCCCTTGCTGCTACTACTCAATCGGGTTGTCGAATGGAAATTGCACAAATTAATGTCCCAACATCTTCATATTTTCTGGAAAGTGCATATGCCACCACATTCTGTTTCCCTTGTCGATAGGGGAGAATCCTATCTACTTTGGGGTATCCAAGGCTATTTTTCTAGTATATTTGAAGGTTTGTGTTTGATTTCAAGTTAGGAACAATCTTTAGACTTTGTTAGACACTTCCATTGTTAGTTCTTGAATTGGATTTGCATTTTTTGGGACTTTCAGCACTCACATGTTGTTGCAACCTGCTGCATACATGATGTTGCAGGGTATTTCCACCCTCATGTTACCCGCACTTTCTCCCCTTTTCACCAGCGTGTCCCTCCTATAAGTGAGTTTTTCACTTTCAGGGTTGTTTGGGGGGTTTTGGTTTCATTTTTGGAGTCCCTGCTGATCCTAGGTCTGTGTATGACCCCTTGGAAGTGGTGTCTTATCTTGTGATTGATATTAATTTTATTTTTGGGATATTTTTGAAGCAATTTGGGCTTGTTTGGAAGAATTTGGGGCTTTATGAACTAGTTTGGTGTTTTTGACCCAATTTGAGTCTAACTAAACCTATTTTATCCTATTTTATTTGGTTTCGAACCTTTTGAAGGTATTTAAGCCAAATTATATCTATTTGAGTGAAAAATCCTCTTTAGATTGGTTTATTGGCCTTTCTTATGCTTTTGGTCTTTCTTTTGTAGTGAAAGCTCAAGTGTCTTTTCGGTGGTTTAGGACCTTGATTGCATTGTTTGTGTGCAGACCTATCTTTACCAAACCATATTTATTAGTAGGTCCTTTTATTTGATTGGGTCTAAAAGTATTTATTGTATGCTTTTTCCAGTTTTGGCATGCTTACATGAATAAGAAGCTTAGTGTTTATGGTTGCTTTCATTGTTTGATGAAGAGATCATAAAGCTTTTGTATTTGATTTGGTTGTGTGTTTATGGTTGCTTTCATTGTTTGATGAAGAGATCATAAAGCTTTTGTATTTGATTTGGTTGTGTGTTTATTTGAGTTTAGTTTGCTTCTGATCTTTAAAAAGAGAAAATAAAGAAACAAGTTAATTTCTTTACAAGCATTTTAATTTAGCGACATAGTCATATTTTCAAAAAGATAGTTGCATATGCATACTTGCATTTTTTGAAAAGATTTTTTTTTTTTTTTACATTATTAGATTTGCATTATCGGTTCTCTAGCTTCGAAAAGAAAAAGAAAAAGTGAAAGTATTGCATTTTTTATTTCATTTATGCACTTGTCATGTTATTTTCATGCATGAGTCAGAACACCATTAGTTGCATGGCCATTACCCTCTGGGTATATAACAACCCTAAAAAAGAACGCTAATTTAAAATTCACTAGTAATCTTTATTTTCTAGGTTCGATCACCAACTAGCTTAGGCTAGCACTTTGGACTAGGAGTTGTATTAAACTGTCCAAAGTATTGAAATTCAGATATAGTGGCATATCATTAGGGAAAATCCATTTTTGTAGAAGGTGAACCGGGAAGCTCCACTCACACCGGAATCAAGCATGAAGTCATGTGAGATTAAGTACAGGATATAGCCCTATAATACTTAATTTAGCATATCCCATAGTTGGTGAGTGTACGAGGACTTATCAGTACCCATCGGTGTTATTGAGTTTTGGGGTTTTCTACGTTACCCATGTGCATTAACTCGACCTGCGACTGTCCCCCTGGACCCTCTCTGCAAAGTTGGCGACCTTAGTATCCTGACTTTAGGGATCATACACATGTGATGGTGGAAGGTTATTTCTATTGTACCTGGGACAGATGTGGGAGGAAATCCCTTGCATCTCTTTAGGAAGGAAGTTGGTGATTCAAACGCTTGGCCCCAAGGTGTCTATATTGTGGACCCTAGGTAATTGTTCTTCATCCTTCACTGGTTTTTTCTGGGCCCTCATCATCCCATACTTTCCTTTGGAAGGAATATGTTTTCCTGGTTTGGATTACTTAGGACTTTTCATAGTGGTGTGTTGTTTGTTTTACTTGTGTTTAGTTGGCCCTGGGTTTTTATTGATTTGATTTCTTATCTGTGGAGGACTAACCTCTTCGTAGGTCTAGAAGGTTATAGAACCTTCCTCCACTTACATTGCAACTTCCACCGCCACCTCAATGGCGACGAATAAACACAAGTGGCTCTTTTGATCCAACTGGAATAATTGAAATTCCTGGGGAACTTGATCTCAGTTATACTACACCTGCTTCACACACAACAAGAGTTAAAGGTTTGCAAGCTGAAGGATTTGTAATACATTTTAACCCACCTTTAACTGGATCCCACGATCCAATATTAGTGTAGGTAGCTTCTTTAGGTGAACCCAGGTTAACTGCATATAGGATCACATCTGGTTTCATTATGGACAACGCAGGAGAAGGATCGGGAAATGTTTATACTCCTACATCAACTATTGCGTCTGGCCCGGTTTCTCTCCTCCTCATGTTAGTGTATAGATACCTAGTTCAATACAGTCAAATTTTTCCCCCGTTGTATCTTTTAACTTTAGTTCTGCATCCTTAGGATCATTTAGAACTCAAGTTTATAGCACTTATATACCCTTTGGATATAATACTGGGTCATATGGCTTACCTTCCATTGGGATATCTAGTGTTTTGTTTACATCATACCCTATCTTTCAGAATTTCCAGACTAGTCCTAGCAGTTCTGCTCCATTTCTTCAAGGGTTCCCTTGGTTTGGGGGACACATTCCTCCTTCTGCTCATTTTATGGGATCTATACCTACTCACTCTACTGTACCTTTCACAAGTCATAATCCTTTTACAGGTTTCAGTTTTCAACCGAGTAATGTTCAATCATCAACCGTACCTGTGGGGAGTTCTCCTTTTTCGCTTTTTGGTGGAAGAGGTAGTACCATTGTTCCTTCAGTTGTTGTTTCATTTGGAGGGAGTTACTCTCAACCTCAGTGGAGTGGTCCCCAAGGGGGAAATCCTATTGCATATGAGTGGAGCCCATTTAAAAATGATTTCACTTCGCAATCGATAGATAGGGGCAACCCCAACCAACCTTATGGGAACTATGGTTCAGGAAAACTTCCTCCCCATGCTTCCCAAACACATTTTTCTTCGGCTCGACCTCGTTTACATTTTCTAGCAATTTTGAATTTTACAGAACTTTCGAAACTAATGAATGATCTGATTCATCATGATCCGACTTGGCCTCCTGTTCCAGCCAAATTGCCCTCAGACATTCCAAAATTTGAAGGGAAGACTGGTGAAGATCCTGGGGATCATGTCATTACTTTATATTTATGGTGTTCCTCCAATTTTTTGAATGATGACTCTATACGGTTGAGACTCTTTCAGAGAACCTTAACCGGCGTAGCAACTAAGTGGTACATTGAATTTTCGTCTGCTTCCTACCATCGTTTCTACAATTTAGTGACATTCTTCCTCAATCATTTCCAACTTCCTGTTCGGTATGATGTCACCATAGAACTTCTGTCTACCTTCAGGAAGAATAAGGCTGCTCATATTTCTGACCATATTTAGGAGTGGTGAAGAAGGAAAATAATGATTAAGGCCGATATACCTCTGGAGTTTTTATTAGAGTGGTTTCTGAAATCACTTCTACCATACATATCGAAGGATGTTTCTACTTCAGGGGTCATGATGGAGGAAGAAGCCATTCTTAGAGCCCAACAACTAGATTTTATTTATTCGTAGTCTGGGATCTTATACGAAATTATTCCTTATGCAATGCGATAAAAAACAGATCCTGCAAAGCCTAATCTTGGATTGCATGATGATGGCATCATTGGTTCAGTTTATACACCTAATGTAGAAGCTTTATCTAAGCAAGTTCAAGAGCTATATGTTAAGCGTTCATCAATAGAGGAAACTACGGTTTCCAATCCCTCTTCTCAAACAACCACAGTACACAATGTGAAGTCTAATCAAAAGGGTACTCAGCAACCTAGTGGTAAAAAGAACAAGGGAAAGAAGGGGGAGAGTAGTCAAAATAAGCCCAAGTCTAATTATAATGCTGAGGGGGGCAAGGAATAATGAAAAAAATTAAAGTTTCCTTATAATATTTTCAAGTAATATCACTTAACCCATCAATGCCCTTTAATGGAACAAGCTCAGAAGCTATTACAACAACATCAACCTGTCGTTTTGAAGGATCTTTTTCCTAAAGTACAAAATATGGCTTATGGAATTTCTAGTGCTGTTGGGGGAACTCAAAGTGCCACATCATCTGATCAATCATACATTTCACTCAAAGTTCCACATCATCTGATCAATCATACATTAATATGATTCGTTTATAGACATTATTGAAAACTAGAGCCAAGAATTATAGCCTGGAATCATCACAGAAAGATAAAGATATTCTTGAAATGTTAACTCCTCTTCATATCGAGAAGCCGGAAGATCCAATTCCAAAGATACTGAAAGGTGTCTACAAAAAGGATTCACATAACCCTAATGTGAGGGTTGCTCCTAACTATTATGTTGTGGAAGATTTATCCCAAACACCATGTGCAATGTCTGCATTGGAAGTCTTGCAAAGTTGCTCTTCGTAATGAAATGCACTCTTGGAAGCTATAGGAAGTCTCGATTCCACTAATCTGTTTTCGAAATTTGACATGTCTGATATCAAACCCCGTTTTTCGTATCACGTTGCCTTTCAAATCAAAGTATTTCATGGTGCTAAGACTATTCGATGAACTGTTGTAGATGAAGGTGTGTCTACGTGCGTTATGGCTATTTCTTGTTGGCGAGATTTAGGCTATCCTAAGTTGGTTCCATCTACGACTCTACTTACTGCTTTCGATGGAATATATTTCCATCTATAAAATTCAAGCACAACAGATCTATGAAACAAGCACAACAGTTACTAGAGATGCATGTGGCAAAGTGTATGTCAAAATGCCAATGCAAAAGGTTTGCAGCAGTTCATGCATTATCATAAACTCAGAAGATGATTACAATGTGTAACAATGACTACAATAATCCAAGCAATTTGAATCCTAGGGAGGTCATTCGAATTGAATGCATGAGAGTGGCTTACTTGGCAGTTAACACCACTCGGCACATCAGTTAACCACTTAACTACCATGTAACTAACACTAACGGACTCTGAAACTCTCTAACCGAGTCTAACTGAATCCAGATCTCAAAAGAATGCCCAAAATTAGGGGAGGGCACCTTTATGACTTCAATTAACTGAATATTAGGTGAAAATAACACCATATGAAGTCAAACTGAGTAGGAGGGTGCCTTTCTGACTCCAGTTGTCTGAATATAATAATAAATGTTGTCAGTTAGACTGAGTAGGGAGCCTCGGTCATGCAAATCACCTCAATTTGCTCCCCAAATGATGGAGGAGGCCCAGTTCACTCCTCGAATGAAGGAGGAGGCCCATTTCACAGAAACTGATGATCTACTGATGATGTAAGCACATAATTGAGTCAAAATACTTAGGATAAGTGGAAAATTAAGCTGTGAAGCTCAAATAAATTATTTGTGGTTGGAAAATGCTCCAACACCCCCCTTAAACTAATCTCATGTGGAGGAGTAAATAAAAATAATAAAAGGTCCCCGGAAACAAAGGCCATAGGTCACCAAGTACATAAATAATCCTAAAAATGCTCAAAACATCTAAGTGAGGAAAGAGGGAAAAACCCAGTGGGAAAGAAAACCCCCACTCAAACTGAACACTGAAGGATCTAATCTGTCGTCACCATATTAGAACTCACCCCCAACAGTGAGCAGAGGTAAGATAACTTCTTCTCAGTGAAGCTCTTGGTGAAGATGTCTGCAATTTGCTCTTCTGTAGGGAAATATTGCAGTACAATGGTTATGTCATGCACAAGCTCTCATATGTAGTGCGTGTGGATCTCGATATGCTTGGTCATGTGTCTCTAAAATGTATCTGTCGAGATATTGATAGAACTCTGATTGTCACAAAAAATGACTGTAGAGGCGGTGCTACCAATATCAAACTCTGCTAGAATACCTTGCAACCAAACCTCCTGAATGCAAGCATTGACTACTCCTCGATACTCTGCCTCTCCTGAAGATAAGGCAATGGTGGCTTGCTTTTTGCTTGAACAAAAGATAGGCCCCATTCTAATCATGAAAACATATCTGGAATTGGAATTTCGATCAATTCTATCACCTGCCCAATCTGAATCAATGAATCCAACTAAGTCAAGATCGGAATCCATAGCATAGTGAATGCCAAAATGTCTCCTATCCTGCACATAGTGCAAGACCCTTTTGGATTCCTTCCAGTGAATCTCATGGGGTTGTTGCATGTACCTTGACAATACACTCACGGCATAATAAATATCAGGCCTAGAGTGTGTCAGATACAAAATAATACCAATCAAGTGTCGGTAAAGTGTAGAATCCACCAACAGTGTAGAATCACCATCCTCAAGACTGATTCCTGAGAGGAATGGGAATGGTTCTGCTTTAAATTCTGCCATATTGAACTTATTTATCAGGTCCAAATCACATTTTCACTGATAAATCATAATCCCATCAAAATTCTGAGTGATCTCGAGACCAAGAAACTGCCTCAGCAGGCCTAAATTACTCATATCAAATGCTTGGTGTAAAGTGGTTTTTATTGTGCCGATAGAAGCAAGACTACTTCCTATAATCAATAGGTCATCAACATAAATTAAAATGATCATAGAATTACCTTCATGCTTCTGTAGATACACATTTGTATCTGATTTTCATCTCGCAAATTTTTCCGGCAGAAGAAAGGAATCCATCTTTGCATACCAAGCTCTTGGAACCTGTTTTAAACGATACAAGGATTTCCTTAATCTGCAAAAAAGTGTCGGATCTCATATGTAACCTTTGGGATGATTCATGTAAATATATTCTTGAATATACTGATAAATAAATTCTCTCTTCACATCCATGTGGTTCACCTCCCAGTGCTTGGATGCAGAAATTGCCAAAACTAGCCGGATTGAGTCCATTTTTGCAACCAGTGCAAAAGTTTCCATGTAGTTCACACCATGGACTTGTGAGAAACCTTTTGCCACCAACCTAGATTTTTATTTTTAGGTTGAACCATCAGAAGCAACCTTGGTTCGGTAGACCCATTTGCATTGAACCAATTTCCTCCCAGGTGGAAGAGAAACTAGCTCCCATGTTGCATTTTTCTGAAGAGAATTGTACTCTTCATCCATGGAGGTTTTCCATATCGGATCTCGGTGGGCATGGTAGTATGATTTAGGATCTGACCCAATCATCAAAAAACATTTTTTGTACAAAAATGGATCATCATATGAAAGAGCCATACCTGCTCTTTGAAAGTCTGCTTGGGTTCTTCTTGGATCGACAAGATTTCCAATGTTAGAACCGACAGATGTGAGAGTCTTTTATGCCCAATTTGGAAACTGAGGGGGCTCATATGGATTTGAATCCGAACCTGATATTTCATGTTCATTAATATAAGACATAATATCAGAAATATCAGAAATATCAGAACATAAACTTTCAGTATCTTCTTTTGAATCTTCTTTTGGAAGAGGAAGCAATTTGGCAGTTTCTTCCTCCACTAGTTGTAGATCATGAAACGGTTATTCAAATTGGACACTTCGCTCGACGAATATTCTTTTGGATATGATATCCATGAGTTTGTATCCTTTTTATTATTCAGCATATCCAATGAGGATTCACTTGGTAATTTGTGGTTTCAAATATATTCTCTTCTCAATCGGAATTCTATCCCATGCAGTGGAGCCAAAAACCCTGAGATGTGACACATCAAGCTTGTGACCAGTGTAGGATTTGAAAGGAGTTGTCTTGTCCTACCATGGCTGTGATACCATGTAAAATTCAAGCACAATAGATCTATGAAACAAGCACAAATGTTATTATATATTCTGAGGAACCTGTAACAATTAATTGATAAAATGCACAATATATGAGATCACAGAATATTTTATTGATCGCAGGCCACTTCGAGGGGGCAAGATCAATACAAATAACTTCACGGTGCCTTCATTGGCCTCAACACACACTTATATACTAATTCTAGGCGCCAATACTATGGGTCAAAACCATGGGCCAATACAAACTATGGATCAACAAATACTACAGGACGACTTACAAAGCATATGCGCCCAACAACACTAACACGACTATGGATCAACAAATACTACGGGACGAATTACAAAGAATATGCGTCCAACAAAAATATAATAACCAAGTAAACAGAAGGGTTGAAATGGGTTCCTAACATCCCCTCCCCCTTAGAAAAATCTTTGTCCTCAAAGCTTTAGATGTGGAAATTGTTGTTGAATATGGAGTGGTTCCCATGTAGCATCCTCTGGTTGTATTCTGTGCTACTGAATTAAGACATCTGTGATAGAGCGAGAGTGAAGATGACGAGTGTGCCTATTGAGGACAGCCTCCGGCTCCAAAAGGATGGATCCTTCATAATCCAGTTCTGGTAAAATAGTTTGTCCTCTGATGTTCGTGCCAAGAACTTTCTTCTGACAAGAGACATGAAATACTGGATGAATGCGGGAAGAAGGAGGAAGTTCCAATTTATAAGCAACAGACCCAATCTTCTGAAGAATCCTATATGGCCCATAGAAATTTGGAGTGAGGTTATGATGCCCTTTGAGTTTCAAGGAGGATTGATTGTAAGGATGGAGACGAAGAAAAACCATATCACCTACTTGAAAAGTGCACTCATAATGATGTTGATCGGCTTGTTGCTTCATGTGATTTCTTGCCATGTGAAGATTGTCCCGCAAAATGTGAAGAATCTGATCTCGGTTTCGAAGGACCGTGTCCACTTCCTGAACTGGTGAACTGCTGGGGGTGTATGGAATAAGAATTGGCAGTGCTTGACCATAGACTGCTTCAATTGGAGTCATTTTAGAGGCAGTTTGGTAAGAGGTATTGTTGTTGTTCAGAGGGAGCCACTTTTCCCACTGATGTTGTTGTTCAGAGGTGAAGTAACGAAGATACGTTTCCAAGCATTTATTGATAATTTCAGTCTGACCATATGTTTGGGGGTGATACCCATAACTCATCTTCAGTTTGGTGCCAGTGTGGCAAAATATTTCTGTCCAAAAATGACTAGTGAAATTCACATCACGATCCGAGACAATGGAAGAAGGGATTCCATGAAGATGAAAAGTCTGGTTCAGGAAAATTTGAACGACTAAGGAGGCTGTATAGGGATGGATGACAGCACAAAAATGACTATATTTGGAGAGGCGATCAACCACAACCAAAATCACTGTCTTCCCTCTAGATTTAGGAAGCCCTTCAATGAAATCCATAGAAATATTTGTCCAAATCCGTGTAGGGATGGGCAAGGGTTCTAGCAATCCCAGAAGGAGAGTCACTTCACCCTTATTGTGCTAACAGGTATCACATTCAACCACCATTTGTTGAATTGTCCTTTTCATTCCCTGCCAAAAGAAGTTACGCCGTGCCCACTCATACGTTTTGAGGAACCCAGAGTGCCCTGCCAATGGAGAAGCATGGAGTTCATAGAAGACATCCTGTTGAAGATCTGTGCTTTGGGGAAGCACTAGACGACCCTTGTATCTCAGGGAAGCACCATCCCAAGAGTAATGTGGTACAGTAGAAGGGTTGTTGGCCAAGTGTTGGATGATTTGCGATAATGAAGAGTCATTGACATAGCCATGTTGAACAAGTTGCAACCAATTTGGAATAGGCATCGAAATAGCTGAAAGAGAAACGAGGTCATCAAATGTGTGATAAAGAGCATCTACCACAATATTGTCCTTACCCTTCTTGTAAGTGATCTCATAGTCATAACCCATGAGTTTGCTAACCCATTTCTGTTGTGCTGGGGAGGATACACGTTGTTCCAGGAAATATTTCAGACTCTGGTGATCAGTCTTGATGCATAAATGATTCCCTAATAGGTATGTCGCCACTTCTGTACTGCATGCAAAATAGCCATCATTTCCTTCTCATATGTAGAGGCAGCTAAATTCTTACCTGAAAGGGATTTGCTGGTGAATGCAATGGGATGTCCATCTTGAAGGAGAACAACACCAAGTCCATTGCCGCAAGCATCACTCTCAATCATGAAGGGCTTGGAAAATCGGGCATAGCTAGAACATGTGTAGTACACATAGCTTGTTTCAGTTTGTCAAATGCACACTCAGTAGCAGGTGTCCATGTAAAAGAATATTTTTTCAATAGAGCAGTTAATGGAGCTGAAATATTCCCATAATCCTTGACAAACTTGCGGTAGTATCCATTCAACCCCAAAAAAACATGAAGGCTCTTGAGTGTTTGAGGATGCGGCCAATTGTTCATGGCAGTTATTTTGGCAGGATCCACGCGAACCCCTTGTGCTGAAATAATGTGCCCGAGATACTCTACTTCCTTATGTTCAAAAACACATTTAGACTGTTTGGTGTGGAGATGATGGTCAGATAAAAGTTGCATTACAAGATCCAGATGTTGGAGATGTTCAGCCCATGTTTTAATGTAGATGAGGATATCATCAAAGAAGACCAGAATGAATTTCCGCAAGTAGGGCCGGAATATTTTATTCATCAATGCCTGGAATGTGGAAGGAGCATTAGTGAGGCCAAAGGGCATGACCAAAAACTCATAGTGGCCATCATGTGAGTGGAAAGATGTTTTAGGGATATCATCCTCATGGACCCGAATTTGATGATACCCAGAACGGAGATCCAACTTGGAGAAAAATTGAGCACCATGAAGCTCATCAACAACAGGAATTGGAAACTTATCCTTTATTGTGAGGTGATTAAGTGCACGGAATTCAATGCAGAGGCGCCACGACCCATATTTTTTACGGACAATAAGAACTGGTGAACAAAAGGAACTAGTGCTTGGGCAAATAATACCTTGCTTCAGTAAGTCCCGAACGAGCATTTCAATCTCTGTTTTTTGGTGAAATGGGTAGCGATAGGGCCTAATGTTGGGAGGAACGCTTCCAGGAAGGAGATGAATGCGATGGTCCTCTGGCCTTGAAGGTGGAAATCCCACTGGTTCAGCAAAGACACCTGTATATCGATCCAAAATTTGTTGTAGATCCAAGGGAGTAGTGGAGACCGCTGATGGTTGCATCTGAATGGAATGGATTTGAGCGATGACACCACGTGAATTCTTCTTAAGGATTTTCTCCATGTGATGTGAACTGATGATGCTGAGAGACCCTGGTTGTAAGCCTGTTAATGTGTGTTTTTGTCCATTGGGTGAAAACTGCATCCAAAGTTCAGCAAAATACCATAAGATGGGTCCAAGTGTGCGTAGCCATTGAGCGCCCAAAACCACATCACATCCGCCTAAGGTCAAGGAAAATATGTCAGAGCGCAGGTTATAATCTCCCATAGAGATAAGCACATTGTGACACTTTCCTTTGAAAGGTAAGGTGCCCCCATTGGAAACCATGACTTCAAAGTCGGAGCAAGGATGGATAAAAAAATCAACCTGTTTGGCGATCCGGAGTCAATGAAGTTATGAGTGCTACCAGAATCAATGAGTATGGTAAGAGGAAGCTTCTTGAAGTAAACCCTGACCCGCATTGTTTGGGGGGTGGTGATTCCTTCTAAAGCATGGAGAGATATCTCTGGCTGGTCGTCCTGAGACGGAGGGTCAATAGGCGGCTCCTGAATGTCGACCTGATCATCTATTGTATCTGGAGCTTCTTCACCAATTTCAGAGGCAGGGGGAGAATCCACTTCCAAGAGATAGAGTTTTTGCTCAACACATATATGTTCCTGAGTGAATTTCTCATCACAATTATAACAAATCCCTTTTTCTCTGTGTGCCCGCATCTCTGTTGCAGACAAATGCTTGATAGGAGTTGATCGAGGAGCTGGCGGGATGGGAGGTCGTTGAGAACCCATATTTCTGAAGGGAACAAAAGTGGGTTTGGAGCGTTGTTGGGATGCAATATTGTCTTCTTCCAACTTAGCCAACCTTAGGGCTTCCATCATTGTGTTGGGACAGAACATTTTGACCTCAGAGTGGATTGCATCCTTTATACCACTGATAAAAAAAATCCGGTAGAAGTCATCAGGCAATCCTTCGGTGTGGTTGGCTAGTTTCTCAAATTCGGTTTGATACTCTCTCATAGTGCCAATTTGGTGAAGTTTAGTGAGGGCTACTGTGAATTCATCAAAAGCACTAGGACCAAATCATTGCAAAAGGAGCTGGCAAAAATCTGGCCATTTTGGCTCTTCATGAGCCTTGATGTACCAACAGTACCATTGAAGAGCTTCCTGTTCCAAATGAAAGGATGTAGGTCGAACTTTGTTGACATCAAAAGTATTATGCAGACTGAAATATTGTTCTTCCCGATAGATCCATCCAGTCGGATCAGTACCATTGAAGCAAGGAAAATCAAGCTTCGGAACATGGAAATTACTGGAAGAAGAGAAACCATTGTCTGAAGAAGACTCTGACTGTCGTTTATTGTTCATGGATGAATGCTCAAGATGGAGGCTGAGAAATTTTTCATCTAGATCCTGGAGTTTGGTTTTGAGGGCCGTAAGTTCTTCCTCCATGGCTTTTGCTCTTGAGCGGGTGACAACCATAACCAGGAGTTTTTTTTTTTTGAGTGGGTAGATAAACAAAAACATAAACTGTTTTAGTAAGGGAAAATCTGGATTTGAGAAAAAATTTGACGGGTAATTTGGGTTTGACTAGGTTTTGGACACTTTCGAAGGGACAGGGAAGCAAAAAAGGAGGATTTCAGAAGCGGGGTGAAACAATGAGAAAAATTGGCAAAGAGGGACAAAGAATCAGAAATAGGAAATGAACACTGTGGTAAAATTTGAAGGCGATTGGCTGAAAATCGAAGAAGTTATGGCAAACTCTAAAAATAGACAAATGTGGGATTTCTGGCGTTGGGAAGGGGAATTTGGGATAGGGTCCTTAGGAATGAAATATGCATAATGGTATTGCAGGGGTGTCAGGGAAGTTTCAAGGGAAATGGAGTTAAACCAAGGGAGATATGGTGAAAAAACAGAAATGGATCTGCAACAACCAGGAAGGGATCGACAACAGATGGATCTGCAACGGCACAGAAGTGATCGAAAACAGATGGATCTACAACGGCGGAAGTGATCAGAAATAGTCCTGGACAGAGGAAATCTGCGATTTATCAGTTGAAAATAGATATGGACCCCAGGTATGCTCGGCTTCCTAATGGTTCAGGGGATTCACTCAGCCACCAATGTTGTCTAACGACTTGCGTATTGGGGCAGTACCCCTCACTCCACGGCTCAGGTAAAACTGATAACTGCTTTTCCACAAATTATAGCTCTTGGTTTACCTCACGGGTGGGAACTAGTCAATCAGGTAGGGGTCATTGCCCTTTTCGCTGGAAAGTCCTCTCAATGGGCCACCTACTTCAGGGTTCCTGTGGTACTCCTCACAATGAGTTTTAGGTCTTATGCCCAAGTACTTCCCATATTTAAGTCGATAGGGATTATTCCCATATCCAAGCCTGCAATAGATGCGAAAAAAAAAATTGGCAGAAATTTCACCCAACGAGCCCAAGAAAGTGCTCTGATACCAGATGTGAGGAACCTGCAACAATTAATTGATAAAATGCACAATATATGAGATCACAGAATATTTTATTGATCACAGGCCACTTCGAGGGGGAAACCATTTGAGCAAGCTCAATACAAATAACTTCACGGTGCCTTCATTGGCCTCAACACACACTTATATACTAAGTCTAGGCGCCAATACTATGGGTCAAAACCATGGGCCAATACAAACTATGGATCAACAAATACTACGGGACGACTTACAAAGCATATGCGCCCAACAACAATAACAGAAACTATGGATCAACAAATACTACGGGACGAATTACAAAGCATATGCGTCCAACAACAATATACTAACAAAGTAAAGAGAAGGGTTGACATGGGTTCCTAACAGAGATGCATGTGGTAAATTGTATGTCAAAACACTGATGCAAATGGTTTTTAGCAGTTCATGCATTATCATAAACTCAGAAGATTATTACAATGTGTAACAATGGCTACAATAAACCAAGCAATTCGAATCCCAGGGAATTCATTCGAATTGAATGCATGAGAGTGGATTACTTGGCAGTTAGCACTAATCAGTACATCAATTAACCACTTAACTACCATGTAACTGACTCTAACAGACTCTGAAACTGTCTAATTGAGTCTAATTGAATCCATAACTCAACTGAATGCCCAAAATTAGGGGAGGGCTCCTTTCTGACTTCAGTTAACTGAATATTAGGTGAAAATAACGCCAAATGAAGTCAAATTGAGTAGGAGGGCGCCTTTATGACTCCAGTTGGATGAATATAATAATAAATGCTTCCAGTTAGACTGAATAGGGCACTTTAGTCATGCAAATCACCTTAGTTGGCTCCCCAAATGATGGAGGAGGCCTAGTTAACTAATATTGATGGCCTAATCGACTCCCTGAATGAAGGAGGAGGCCCAGTTCACTGAAACTGATGATCTGTTGATGATGTAAGCACGTAATTGAGTCAAAATACTTAGGATAAGTGGAAAATTAAGCCGTGAAGCTTAAATGAATGATGTGTGGTTGGAAAATGCTCCAACACCATCCTCATAGGATTTTTCCTTATTTTGACATCTAGTTAGCAAGAAAATTAGTCTCAGTAGAAGTTGAGGTAGTGGACTCTCCTCTTGATTACAATTTGTTATTAGGAAAGAGTTGGACTTATGTCATGAAAGCCATTGCATTGTTTGTTTTTCAGGTTTTAATGTTTCTTCATGAAGGAAGTATTGTCATAGTTGATCAATTGTCTTTCACACGAAAAAGGAACATGTCCTCTTCTGAATCAAACATTCCTATGATTGATCAAGCACGCCCAGCTATTGAAAACTTGGGAGTAGGAAGGTATTCATATCTTATGGGAATGTTTGATTTTCCCGCTCCTGTTAACTATATTGTTTCAACTAGCATTGGAAACACCGTTTCAACATCTAGGGATTTCTTTACAAATTCTAATATAACTGATCCTTGGATTTTACCAACTCATGTTGAACCCGTAGTGCCCTTATCCGCACTAGAAATCCCTCACCAAGATTTTCTAGAAATTTATATGGGTTCCATCTCTACTCTTTCAGTCTTCGAGTAGTTGGATGTTGATTTTACGCATGCATGGGCTGCAAACTCTTTTGATTGTTTAGATACGGTTTTTCCTTTTGATGAAGTTTTCCTAGAGTCTATAATGCAGACTACCATTCATTTGGAATTGATCCACTCACAATTATGTCCAGCCTCGGTTTTCCTTTGGAGTCTAATCCTACAATTGTTGAGTCTTTGGACTCTCCCATAGACCCACAAATCGGTTGTCCTACTGATTTTGATTATGCTTCTATAATTTTCAACTCCCGTGATGATGAATTTTTTTATGTAGATTCCATCACATCCTTCAACTTTGATCTTCATCTTGAAGTTGACCATGTTGATTGTAAGTCCTCAGAATTTGGTACTATAGAGTCTTCATTGGTTAGCTCTACCTTCATTATGCCTGTCGTCGATGATAGTGAAATTGAAAGTATTTATACCATAGTGACCTATATCAGATCTTTCTTTATATATTTTTTAAACATGATCTTGGTATTGTTGTTTCTTGGAGACATGATTTTTAGATGGACTCCTGGTTGCTTACTAATCCTTGGTGACATATTGATCGATCATGTCAGGTATATTCAAAACCTTGCATATAGGTTTAGGCCTCCCCATTTTTATGATGCATTTGAACCTTTTTCCATCTGAATTCGCCATAAGGTCGAACCTGTTGGATATTGATGTGTTAACCATCTTTAATGCATTGTGCACTAGTCCGGCAGTAGAGCCTACCTAACATGAGTCACTCTAGTCAGAATCCTTATGCCATTTTGGTGTCCATGTTGAGTTTTTATCATATGATTAGAAGCCTTTCTGGATTTACCATGACTTTGAGAAGAAGCCTCATGTCTTTCTTCCTCATATATTTTGGCCATTCCTTATAAGGCTCCCATTTTTGTGTTTGAGTCGCATATGCATTTACCTTGATCCTTCTTGTGCTAATGAGCCTGATGGAAGCTTCCTCTCTTTGAGCTCGTTATATAAGCCTTCATATTTTATCTCATTTTCGTTAATCCTTGCATGATTTTACCTTTGCGATTTGACACCCTTTACCTGGAGGAGACACACCATGAGTGTCCTTATCTTGCTTGTGTGCCTTGCATTATGCATACTTTTGTTCCATGTGCTTGGAACTAAAACCACATTCCCTTGACACTCGTGATCTCCTCCCATTACGATCAGTCTTCCAACTCTCCTTCGAGCTTGCTAAAAACAGTAAGGAGGTCACGAGTTTACTTTTTCAGTCGCATTAAAATTTCTTGGAGAAGATTTTTATGGAGTTCTCTTTAAGCTTTTTTCAGACTCCTTAAATAGGAAAAGATCACCGAGCTAGCTTGTCTCTTTCATACTCATTAAAGTACTTGAAAGGTCGTCTCTATGATATAATTTTAACCCTTTCCCGGATCGTTTAGACTATATACAAAAAGAATAATGCTCTCGTCATACGTGGCTATCAAAGTTCTCTCTCGTATTATTTTATCCTTTTTCGAGCGAGGAGACTAAATTTTCGGAAAAGGACCCCTTGGAGTCTTCTGTAGGATTTTAAGACTCTTGAAATATGAAAACCCCTGCGAGCATCTACCAACTCGGGATCGCTATCAAATCCACAAGCAGGTGTATAGAGTTCTTGTTTAAGTTTTTCATAATATTTAAATATGAAAAAACTAGTGAGCACGAACAGATCCAGGCTCAATATTAAAATCCACAGATCAGTATATTATTGAGTAATCTTCTATATTATATTCAAACTCGTAAAACAAAGAATAAATTGTTGAGTTTCCCTTCCATGGACTCACAAAATTACAGATGGTTGGATCCTTATCGAGCATGCTTTACTTCTTTTTCAAGCTCGTTAAAAAATGAAGAAGGTACCTAAAAACGAGAAAAGGGACGAGAAGGGTGTTAAATTTGGCAGCAAGTCAACTATGTCCTTGAAAAAATCACTTGTTTTGAGTCTATCAAACAATTTGGGTTCTAGTTTTGTCCTTAGGATAAACTTGATCTTAGAGTTTTTACTCCTCTGATTGGTTGCTCTTCCAATCATATGGAGAATCTGTTAATGTCTCCTGCATTGCAGATTTATATCACGATCCCTTTGTGTTCAAAGCTTCCTAAGTCACTCCTGTGTCATGCTCATTATTCAAGGATAAAACCTATGTCGGCCATTGTACAGTTTCCTTGACTTCCCGTGTCGGCCATTCCTTGGTGTCATTATGTTTCATCATGTACTCAGTTCTTTTCCAAATCAAATGAACCTTTGATTGTTCCTTGTGTTGGATGATGGAGGATGCCTTAATCCCTCCCTTCTAGCGGAATTCTTCCTATAGACTTCAACTCATATTTCTCTATGAATGAAGTATAGAGTTTAGGTAGTACCTTGGTGATTGCAGCCATTAGTGGCAGTTTCCCTAATATCGAATTATGGGAATACATCAATGTCTCTTACTCGATGGATTCTTTAGGTGTTCGAATTCAAGAACAACTATTCACACATGTTAGACTGTATTAGGTACCTCGGGTCCCATTTTCATCATTAGTGGGATCCCTCGCGTTTATTAACGGTTCACATCAGACTGGTAACCAAACGGTGTGCTTCATGTTCGACATCAACTCATTTATTCACATGGTTAGGATTCGTACCTTGAGATGGTTTGGATTGAAGACATTGGTCCTATAATAGCATCACCATACTTTGTTATTTCCCAAGCTGCGCAAGAGTGAGCCACACTCCTTTTAGCTCTAGATGAGACATAGATCCAGTTTGTTCACTATGGCTATGATCTCCAGTTTTGACATAGATCCACCTTTGTATTTTCGTGGCTATGTTCACACTTATGTTTATCATGGATCCACGCTTGTATTCTAGTGGCATTATATATGCATCAATTATACTTATGTATTGGATCATCATTGTATCATCCTAGAGGTCATGTTCCACTATTTGAACATGGACATTTATCCCATGGATGATATTGTCTAACACTTTCCTTTCTTTCAGGTACTTCGTTTGAGCCTATGATTCTTGGTTTCTCTGGTTTCTTCGACTCCATGTCCCAACCCTTCATTATTTATAATGTATTCTAGCCATCATCTTCCCCTCTGAACTCATACATTAGGGGGCATCTATTATAAACAAATATGGCACCTCTCCGTTTGTGACGACACTTACATGTTTTGGTCGCATGAAGACACTTCATGAGACTGCCGTGAGTCACGAAAAAGGACACTGTGGATGGAAGAGCCATTTTTGGGACCTCAGTAGGATGGAATTACCTCATTCATGGTCCATTTAATAGTTAGGAAGCTTATGAACACATTTGGAGACCAAAACACCTCTTGAAAAACCCTAGAAAAGGCATTTTCCCTCATTTTTTCACCTACACACAGGTGGAACATGGCTCACATGCATGTTACACTCCCTTTATCCCTTTTTCACGAGTGTGTACCTCAAAAAATACCAAAAAATATAATAATTATTGAAAAAAGGGTGGTTTGGATGGTTTTGGAACCATCTCCTAGGTTGTAACTACTTCCTCCTTGACCCTATCTTCTTCATTTGCTATATAAGTGAGGGATAGGTACCATGAAAAATGAATTAGACCATTGTAATGTTATGTTGGATAAATTTGGATTCTCATCCCCCTCACTTGTGCTCTAGTTTCCATCTAACCCTAATGCATTTCTTGGAGGTTGGGATTATTGGAGGAGAGAAGTAGGAGATTCAGAATTGGAGGTTTCATGAGGTGCCTTGATTGAAGGAAGGTATAATTATGTACTTGCTTCATTCATTAATAAATATGAGACATTCTTCCCAAACCAAATCATTGTGTGCATATATATCTCAGTTTTGATTACTTATTGATGTTTATTAGATCATCATTTCATGTTCTTTTGAATATCAAGGCTTATATTTGTAGTCAAATTGGTTTGAGGAAGGTTTGAAGTGGTTTTGCAGGTTCCTTGATTAGAGAGAAAGAGGAGGACTCAAGGAGAGGCTTGGATCAACCTTCTATTGCAAGGTACACGTTCTCTTAAATCCTAAACCTTTTGCTTAATTGTTGTATTTGCAGAACCTTAGATGTATGTATTTCAACCCTAGTACATTGGTGGCCTCACCCTAGCCATAGGAACACTTTCCCTAAGAACAGTTGTTGCTCCTATAGTAGTTGTAGTACCCTGTCAACATGTTGAACATGTTCTTCCCAAGTCTTGCTATATATTAGTATATCATCAAAGAACACTAGCACACATTTTATAAGGAAAGGCTTGAAAATGGAATTCATCAAACCTTGAAATGTGGAAGGTGCATTTGTGAGATGAAATGGCATGGCCAAAAATTCATAATGACCTTCATAAGTTCTAAATGTTGTTTTTGGGTTTTCTTCATCCTTCATTCTAATTTGATGATACCTGGAATGGATATCCAAATTTGTGAAGAAAACTGCTCCATGTTATTCATCTAACAATTCATCAATGACAGGAATGGGAAACTTATCTTTAATGGTAATATTGTTGAGATCTCTATAATATAGACACATATGCCATGATCCATTCGACTTGTGTACCATTACCACTAGTGCAGAGTAAGAAATTTGGTTATGCCTAATTATGTCAGTCTCTAACATTTCTTCAACCATATGCTCAATCTCACTCTTATGGCCATAGGGGTATCTGTAAGGTATTATGTTAGGAGGACCACTTCCTGGAATTAAGTGAATAGCATGATCAAAATCTTGAACAGGTGAAATACCTTTTGGAATATCTTCAAATACCTTGGAAGGCTTATTAATGACCTTTTGGAGATCTGGGGAAATAGGAGACTTAGATGTTCGAACATCTAATGAGCATAATTGTGAAATTACACCTTGATGTCGCTTTTTCATCATTTTTGTAATACAATTAGAGATTATTACCTTGATTGGTCTCCCTGTGATACCATTTAACTCATATTCTTTTCCTTCCCATAAAAATTTCATGAAAAGATTATGAAAATTAAAAGACATTGTTCCCAATGATTGTAACCATTGAACTCCTAAGACAACATCAGCACCCCCCATCGGAATAGAAATCCTAGGACTATTCAATATATGTTGTCCCATAGTAAGATTGATATTATGGAATTTCCATGAGCAATTGATAGTTCCTCCATCTGCAATCATTACTTGAAACTTTGGTGCTGGATATACCAAACCAATTGAGAACTTTGGCTAATTTACAGTGAATGAGAGTACTACCAGAATCAATAAACATTGTTAACTTTTTATTTTTGATATATCCTTCAATATTGAGGGTTTGAGGAGTGCTTATACCAGCTAATGCATGACATGATATGGTGGGATATCTCTTCAAAAGTAGTATCTTCTGTTTCTGCATATCGATGGTTCCTGTTCTTTTGATTCTCTCTCTTCACAATTTATGTAGAATAATTTATTATCACCACACTTATGTCCCTTACTATACTTGCTTTCACAATTAAAGCATAGACCTTTTGCTCTTCTTTCCTCTAGTTGTTGAGGTGTCAAACTTTGAGGTGGGTTAGAAGAAGGAACATTATTCTCTCGATATGTGTTGTAGGTGGTCTTTCTAGTAGCCATCATCATATTTTTATTTTCAACCTTCCTTGCCATCATGAAATCCTTCTCCAAGGATGGTGGTTAAAAGAGACACACCTCATGTTGAATGTTATCCTTCAAGGTTCCAATAAATACATCCAACATATTATCTTCTAAAATGTTCTTCACTCTAAGGCTTAGCTTATGAAATTGCTTGATGTGCTCTGTAACTAGACCTTTTTGCTTGAGATTTATTAACTGGATAAAGAAGGTGTTGCTATTAATATCCCCATAATGTGCAATAAATTCTTCAATGAATATAGACCAAGATATAATAGAGTCTTTTTTACAGTCACAAATCCATTAGTAGCATACAAATTGATTAGGCTTTAAATATAATGATGGAATAGATACCTTTTTCAACTTTGGAACCTGGTGTAGATTAAAGAATTGCTCCATCTGGAATATCAATGTTATTGGGTCATTGCCATCAAAATTTCTCATGTCAATCTTGGTAAGTTGGGTACCCCTTGGTGACCATCCTTGATGACATCCATGTCTGGAATAATTTCCTCTTGGAATATTCTTATTCATGGAATATTTCTCAACATGGACATTATATTTATCCTCATAAGTATCCTAGAACACATCATCACCTGTAGGGAGAGTATCCCTTGAATTTTGTATGAGATTACCAATATTTTTCATATTTCCCATCAAGTTCTCCTCTAAATTGAGTAAATCAGTTGTTCTCATACAGCCTTTCATGTTTTCCTCCATTTTATTCAACTTCTCCTCTAAATTAACTAAATCAACATTTTTCACAAACCCTTTAATCACATAGGTCTTGCCTTTCATCGTAACTCGTGAATGGATCCTCTGGTGGTTTCAGTGGACTGTAATTTTTTTCACTTCCTTTTGGAATCATTCGTAACAATATAAATAGACATCACACCCTAGGTTTCACCACAATTAGATCCTTCTACTCAAATTTATTCAAATTTAAAATGGCGTACCTTTTTCGAACCCTGATTGGAAGACTGTTTTACAGCTAACTTGAAATTGAGGTAAATTTGAAATTTCTACTCCTTTGGATCTAAAAATTTATCCTATTGTATCCTGATGTTTCATTTTTCCAATTCCTCAGGTATGACCTAATTCTTATGTGCCAATAATAAGTTATTACGAATCTCCCAACACTTCTTTTTTTTGTCTTTCAAGAAAAGAGAACTTGTACGGTCTGCCACGTGTCCAATATTTTGTATTTGAGGTTGAAAAACAGGCTATATATATTTTGGTCCATATTCTTTTTTATGCAATAGGTATCACTCAATTTGGATCTCGCATGCCACATATATGACCTTTTTTCCCAAAACACCTATTTTAGACCAGTAAAAAACCTTATATTCCAAGGAGAATATCTTTGAACCTATAATGTATCAGGATATGAAAACTGGATCACAAATAGCTCAGCCTTTTTTTATATGGGTTCTAAGCCTCTCTATATGAAAGCTTCTAGAAAAAAAATTATCGTGAAAATGGCAATATGACTTGTTTTGAAGAAACCAGTCCCAAGGAAAGAGCTTTGATACCAAATGTTGTGCAACAAATTTCTAAAGAGAGCATGAAAAAAATAGATGAAAAAGAGTACTCCGCGACTTGAATGAATAAAATAGATGAATATAAAGATTCTTCAAGGGGGAAGCCTCCTTTCAAATGGTACTAAGTACACAAGACAAGACAATATAAGATAAGGCACTCAAATGAAAAGATATCCTTCCTATATATAGGAGATTAAGAGGTACAATTACGACTCACTGAGCCAAGACAATGTAACTAATATAACCATACTAATGAAAATTACCACTAATGGACCAAATACGAGATTAAAACTAATGTAATGCACCACAATATAGGGGGGAATGTGCCCATATTTAGGGCTTAACACTAACCCAGTTGCACACTCTGTACATGCCTCTTTACAGGACCCTCCCTCAACTTTATATGACTCTCATGTTCTTTTTGGAAGACCAGATATTTATTTAGGTTGTGCATTCATTCTAAGGTTATTTCAATAAAAATAAAAGAAAGGGGTCTCTCACAGGGCTCATCAGTGGATTCCCCTAGGTTACAGGGAAAGCAGTCTATAATGGCCTGAAATCGGGTACATGATGTACTTGGTGTGAGAGCTAGACGCCAGAAGAATATTAAAGGGACTCTTAGAGAGTTTCATCCATGTTCCATGGTTACCCAATGATAGTAATGTCCCTCAATGTTAGAGGGTGTAATGTACCCATCCAAATAAATTTCATGAAGGAAAAATATCCACCAATCTACTAGTTACCTAGGTTGGGGTGGAAACATTTAGACTTGGAATAAGGGAGCTATAAGACCCAAAATGAACCTTATATTGGAAAATACACATCAAAGGGGATAAATAAATAATAATAATGGATAAATAAGGTGGAATTTGGTCATGAGGGCGCATAGGTGGTGTGGGACCCACACAAGGCTAAATTCTCCATTCCACATGGCATCGTTCTCTCACCCATTCGAATCCAAGGTGGAGCATAACGTTCTTGTAGGAGTTGGAGAGGCATTATTCATGGCATGAATCTAGGAAGGTCGAATTGGAGTGGAAGAGTAACTCCCATTGAAGATGAATAGGCATCATGGAAGAATTGTGACACTTGGAGCTACATTCCCTAATCTCTATGACAACAATGATGAATATTCTATGAAACCTATGACAAGTTTAGACCTGATTGATGAAATATGACACATATGACATGTCAGGGCTAACTATAGCCTCCAAGATGGCGCACAAGGGTATTTATGTCAGCCAATATTCTCCCATTCGAATTGATGCAAGAGGAAGGCTAGGAAGTGAGGGACAAGTGTCATTCATGAGGATATTTCCCTAACTCGAGTTGGGAGGAGAATATTGGAGGGAATTCGAGATATGGATGCCATTTAAGGTTAATAAAAGGTGAGGAGAAAGAAGGAGAGTAGCTTTTGATCGTTTCTCATTTGGCACATTTCGAGAGCTTAGCTTGTCCTTGCATGGCGGATATTCATCCTCCTTGCCTTAGAACCAATTTAGAGGGTGAAAGATTCCCATCCAAGTTGGTTTATGGAGATTCCATTCATACCTCTCAACAGACCTTCATGGATATTTTTCATGCAGGTTCAAACCCCATCTGAGTTCAAGTTCATCTTCACTCTCTCTTCTCTATTCTCATTCTACTATCTTTCTCTCAATGTCATGTAAAAGTGTGATGGCACACTTCTTGTTGAATATAGTTAATGGATGATTAATATTTAGACCTTGTGGACATGTTAGTTGCTGTATAACTCTGTAATAGATATATCATGAGAGCCACAGCTCGAAATACCAAGTACTTCATGTAATATTTCTCCAAGTAACATTGATATTCGAGCTAGTTTCCTCACTACATTTTCATGGTGATTGTAGCATGTTTTGTATCAGTTTGATATCATACTTTTATGGATATGTTGCCTATTATTTAATCTTCATATGGAATTTAAATTTATAGCCACAATATTTTATTCATACCCCTCAATTCATACCATAGTTCGTGACATTAATTGATGCTCCCTTGTCCACCATTTTCACATACATTGTAGACCTTGGAAGCTGTTGTTTTTTGGGAGACCTATCCGAACCTGAAACCTGATATAATTATGCACACATGTTTTCCTTGATGTCCTCTACCAGAGCCAATTCTCAGACTGGATATTAGGGAAGTCTGTACAGTTTTTGGAAGGGAAAATAGTGGCATACCGAGGGGGGATTTTCACCAATCCAATTGACTAGTTTTGTCCCAAGTCTTATCTCCTTGAAAATTGCATACCATGAATGTTTATAACATAGGTTTGGGTGTCTAAAGGGTGTAATAGAGTGTCCTATTTCCTCCCATGTCTCTCCTTCCACAATTTGAAAACATTTGGACGTGTTTGGAACAGTTTGTGTAAAACATTCCTAGAATCAAAATTGGGTGAAGTTGAGCAACTTTCATAGAAGTGATATCACAGAGGGTTAGGGATTCCCTCAAAAAACTTGGATCTTAAACGTTTGGTGAACTCACATCAACCTTCAGCTGATACTATTTTGGATGATATAAAGTATTTATTGATAGGGTGGGACTTTGTCACTTTAGATGCAAATGTTATATCTAGTGGGATTATCAATGGTTGGTGCTCCAGCTACCTCTTGTGCACTAAAAATTGGGTCATTTTGATGGGGCTTGATATTGTATTATTCTCTAGGGATTTCAAACAGGCCTTTACAATTATCAATATCTATTGGCCTTATTGGCAGAAAGTGGGTCCCGAATTTTGCATTGGGTCACAATGGCCTTACCCCAATGGTCATATTCATGAAAGTTTGTCAAATTGATGCTAAGGGCCAAATAATTGCCAAGGAGGAAAATTACTAGTTTCCTAGGTTGTGGGTGGAAGCATTGGGATTTGAAATAAGAAGGATAATAAATGATGCATGGACATTAGAAGATCATAAATATTTAATAAAGGATCTAAATAAATATATACAATGGAAAATCAAAGTGGCATTTGATCATGAAGACACATGGAGGAAGTGGGACCCACACAAGCTAGATTTTCTATGCCACATGGTATTCTCCTCTTGTCATTTCGAATCCATAAGAAGCCAAAGTTTCTTGGGATGAGTTGTAAGGTCAATATACTTGGCATGATTCATTAAAGGTTGAATGGGAGTGGAAGAATAACTCCCATGGAAGAGGAAGAGGCAATTTGGAGCTAGTGAGACACTTGGACTAGATTACCTAGCACTATGACAACACTAATGAAGATGCTATGACACCTATGACACAAATCAGACCTGAAGGCTGAAATATAACATATATGACATGTCAGGGCTAAAAATATCCTCCAAGAGGGCGCTCAAGTGAATTAGGGCAGCCAAAGAGACACCAATTCGAATTTGGAGAAGGAGAGAGCTAGAATTGGAAGGACGAGTGGCATACTTGGGAATCTCTTCCCAAATTGAGTTGGAATGAATCTCTTGGAAGGAATTAGACCCATGGAGGACATTAGAAGTTTATAAAAGTCATGAACAAAGAATAATAGGATCTTTTGATCATTTTTAGAATTTGCAATTGCATTTGTGAGGGAGGAGCTAGTGGATGACTAGTTTCTTGCCTTAGCCAATTTAGAGGGTGAAAGGTTCCCATCCAAGTTGGTTTTTGGAGAGGCCATTCAGGTATTTCATGGATATTTAATGGATTATTTATTTTTAGGTGTAATATACATGGAATCTCATGGTTTCTTCTATTGTAGCTCACTCACTCAACCATTTCCAATTTTCATTGCATATTCTTGTTCCTTGAGGGAGGGCGTTTTTGGTGAGCTATTGTACTCTTTTGGGGAGATTATAATGCCCCAATTATTTTTTAATATGAATTAAATACTTTGTTATTCATCTTCAGAAAGTTTCAGGTCTAAATTCCAAGTGGAAATGTATAAATCTGATTGTTAATGAAAGAATGGTGTCATTTCCCCACTACCTTGATGTATAGCAATGATGTATTGATGTATTCGAATGAAAGATCATTCCTATGATGTATTTATGATTCATGGACTTTAATTTATGAGCTTCACAAGTTTCATGTTCAGTACTTAAGCATTTGGAGTCATTTTGATCAGTTTAATACCATTTGAAGAAGATTTAATGCCATTTCCCCCAAGGTTGAAACTAGTCTTTTTGCATCTGATTTAAGGGAGTTATAGAAGAAATTAAAAGTTGAATTGTGATGCATATGAGTTCATGTTTATTTACTTTATATTTCCCATTATTCCATTCAGAATTTAGAGTTGGATTGAGTGCATTTGGAAAGTCATTTTCATCATTTACCCCTAGGGGATTTGAACCACAATTTACTAGTAAAAATCCCTATCTTGACCAGATTTGAAAGAGGAATTGCAGAAGTCATATGAACACTCCAGAGCATCCATAAAAATTATAAATATGTCTTAATATCATCCAAGTATGTTCTGTAGCAATTTGGGATAATTGGGAGTCATTTGGAGACCAATACTAGTCAAAGAGAAATTGCTAGTAAAATACCATACATTGACCAGAATCTTAAAGGAGTTTGCAGAAGTGTTTTAATGGTCTTAAATCAGCCCGAAACATCATAATCAAGTCTTAATATCATTCATACACCTCCTCATAATATTTCGGAGCATTTGGATCAATTTGGAGACCTAGGCATCAAAACTAGTCAAAGGTCGAATTAGGAAAAAAAGTGAAAAATTTGCCATTTTAATAAAATACTTAAGAAGGGACATTACAGTGGTATCAGAGCATGGTCCTTGCACCTGTGAATTAATATCATACATTGAAGAATAAGTTGCAGCCATGTCTGACTATTATGATGAATCCTATGAGTACAATTCTTATGAGGAAGATGCAGATGCTTATGAACAATATGAAGGAGAAGGTGAATGGTATGAGGAAGAGGTGCCATCATGCAACACTTCTTACAATTTTAGGAGGGATGAAGACTATTATTATGAGCATGTCACACCACCAAAGGATAATTCTATGAACGAGTTACAAAGATGGAGAGAAACATATAAAACCTTGCCCCAACAATATCAAAAATATCAAGAATATATTCCTTCGAGGGAAGATACACAAAATGCCATGCCTTTTGAAGACTATGATGATTGTGTGTTTGCAAATAGGCCCAAAAAGGAATATTTGGAGTTAGTGAAGAAATTTTTATGCCATTCTTGTAAAGAACCTTGGAGAGAGTATCATATGTGTGTAAGTGAAATGTGTGAGAGTGAAAAGATCAATGAAATATCTGAAGCTTCAGCGAAGGCATGTATGTCCTACATGAGGAGAGTTTTTGGATTTTCTTCAAAAAGAAACTCCAAATATATTGATACTAAGGAAAACAAGGGGAAAAATGCATTAGCTTGCTTGAAGGATCAAAAGGAAGAGACATCACAAGAGCATGAAAAAGATTCTATTGAAAATATGGAAGATCATTTCGAGACACCTTCTACTTTAGACATGAACCAAAGAGCATCTATTGAAGGATGCTTGAACTATGAAGAAGTACCTATTGATGGGTGCTCACACCTCTATGTTGGTGAAATAGAGATCACTTTTGAAATTGTTGTTGCAAGCCAAACTTCCATTAAACATGAAAATGAAGACCTTGTAGCAGTTGAAGAAGAAACAAGATCAACTTCCCCATAACCACTTGAGCTTCATGAAGTTGGTCCAAGCAAGAAATAAGACGATGAGGAGGTTCATTTGCAAGAGCCTCATTTTATTGATGGGTACTTAAATATGGATGAAAAGAATATCCAAGAGTCCCTCAGCATTCTCCATGACACTCAAGCATTGGTGTCAAATTCTTGTTGGAGAGCTACTTCATTGGAGGAAACATCCTTCCTTGAAGACGTGGAGAAGATTCAAAGAGCAATGTGCCACATCAAAGGTAATTTCATGTCTTTGATTTTTGATAGAAACCATTTGTTTGATCTTAATGAATTGTTACATGATGCATACTTGAATAATAATGAGGATACTCATAAGTTCACAATTCAAAATGAGCAACTTCTTGAAAAGTTGCAAGATACTTGTTTTTCCTTGTATGTTTCAGATTGGCAAATCGTAGTTTGTTTGAAGGATTCTCATGACATGGTGGATCATGAGAAATGTGGAAATTTGAATGTGCTTTATGTGTTTGAATATGAACTTGAAGAGATCCAAACACTTGATGTGGTGGAAGAGGAACTTGAATTGTCTCTTGATGAAGGTTATGCAATTTTTAAAGAAGAGCATGATTCCTCTACATTGGAATCAATCTATGACAAAGGTTTCACACTTTTGAAGGAGCTGCATGCTAATACCCATATGGATCTTTCCCATGAGAAGATTCTGCACTTCTTGATCATTTGGGTGAGTTAGTTCATTCTCCTACATCCTACAATTCCATGTTTTGCAGCATTAGTCTCAATGAAGTATGGGTGAAAGGGTTCTTTTTGATGGTGCCACATGAGGAGTATGGAACTCCTAGATTTACCTTTTATGATGACATGGTTGGAGAACATTATTATTCACATTTGAAGCAGCATCATTTGTCACTTTATGATGATGCACATCTACATGGATGTGCCCATGATATGCATTTGAGTCACTTGAAGACTCATGATTTTTCTTGCTCAACACTTGGTTCATTTGATGTTGGAGGAACTCCATCTAACACTTGGGTGAATAGATTTATGATTGGAGAATATTTTTGTTGGAAGCCACATACCTTTTTATATCTTTATGATTCTCACATTCATGGATGTATGGGTGAGACTTCTTTGATTCATTTGAAGTCTTCTTGTTTTTTCTGCTAATTATTTGGTTCAAATTTTAGTGGAGATTCTTCATTCACTTCTTGGATGAAAGAATGCATGGCTGAATATTTTGATGCATATCATATCCTTTTGGAGCATAATTATAGGACATGGGATCCTCACCTATGTCATTGGAGCAGATTTGATCGGTTACTTGCTGATTGTATGCACTTTGAAAATGGTGGTCTACTTGCTTGGAGGTATAAGCACTTTCATGACTCTTTGATGAAGCATCTTCTTGATGTACATTTTCATTATGTTGTTATGTACTTTGATGATATATATTTTGTACTCATGATGTTTGGAAGAATGCATACAAGAAAACGGGATCCAGGAATCCTCTTATCTGATGGTATGGGTTGGAGAGCACTCTTAATTGTTGGGGTGCAATACAAACAATGGGACCTTGGAATAATTTTTGTTTCATTGGTTTCAATTTTTTGGGAAACAAGCAGTATGGGAGATGGATTTCCCACTTAATAAAGTGATTTTTTATCGAAGTAGTGCAGAAGCAAGCATGGTGGTTCCTCTCTAAAATATTCATGGAATCTCGAAGACTCAAGGGTGGGCAATTCAGTGGCAACTTCAAAGAATCATACAGAAAGCAGGTTCTTCAACAACCATGTTTGAAATTACTTGAGGACAAGCAATATTGGAAAGGGAGGATTTTTCATGTCCCATATTTTGCATTGGGTCACAATGGCCTAATCCCATTGGTCATATTCATGAGAGAGTGTCAAATTGATGTTAAGGGTCAAATAATTGCCAAGGAGGAAAATTACTAGTTTCCTAGGTTGTGGGTGGAAGCATTAGGATTTGAAATAAGAAGGATAATAAATGATGTGTGGAAATTAGAAGAGAATAAATATTTAATAAAGGAGCTAAATAAATATATACAATGGAAAATCAAATTGGCATTTGATCATGAAGACACATGGAGGAAGTGGGACCCACACAAGCTAGATTTTCTATGCCACATGGTATTCTCCTCTTGTCATTTTGAATCCATAAGAAGCCAAAGGTTCTTGGGATGAGTTGGAATGTCAATATACTTGGCATGAGCCATTCAAGGTCGAATTGGAGTGGAATAATAACTCCCATGGAAGAGGAAGAGGCAATTTGGAGCTAGTGAGACACTTGGACTAGATTCCCTAGCACTATGACAACAATGATGAAGATGCTATGACACCTATGACAAAAATCAGACCTGAAGGCTGACATATGACATATATGATATTTCAGGGCTAAAAATATCCTCCAAGAGGGTGCTCAAGTGAGTTAGGGCAGCCAAAGAGACACCAATTCGAATTTGGAGAAGGAGAGAGCTAGAATTGGAAGGACAAGTGGCATACTTGGGAATCTCTTCCCAAATTGAGTTGGAATGAATCTCTTGGAAGGAATTAGACCCATGGATGGCATTAGAATTTTATAAAAGTCATGAACAAAGAATAATAGGATCTTTTTATCATTTTTAGAATTTGCAATTGCATTTGTGAGAGAGGAGCTAGTGGACAACTAGTTTCTTTCCTTAGCCAATTTTGAGGGTGAAAGATTCCCATCCAATTTGGTGTTTGGAGAGGCCATTTAGGTATTTAATGGAGATTTAATGGATTCTTTTTTTGCAGGTGTAATCTATAGGGAATCTCTTGGTTTCTTCTATTGCAGCTCACTCACTCAACCATTTCCCGTTTTCATTGCATATTCTTGCTCCTTGAGGGAGGGCGTTTTTGGTGAGCTATTATACTCTTTGGGGGAGCTTCTAATGCCCCATTTATTTTCTAATATGAATTAAATACTCTTTTATTCATCTTCAGAAATTTTTAGGTTGAAATTCCAAGTGGAAATGTATAAATCTGATTGTTAATGAAAGAATGGTGCCATTTCCCCACTACCTTGATGTATACCAATGATGTATTGATGTATTCGAATGAAAGATCATTAATATGATGTATTTATGATTCATGGAATTTCATTTATGATCTGAACAAGTTTCATGTTCAGTACTTAAGCATTTGGAGTCATTTTGATCAGTTTAATACCATTTGAAGAAGATTTAATGTCATTTCCCCTAAGGTTGAAACTAGTCTTTTTGCATTTGATTTAAGGGAGTTATAGCAGACATTAAAAGTTGAATGGTAATGCATATGAGTTCATGTTGATTTCCTTTATATTTCCCCTACTTCCATTCATAAATTTGAGTTGGATTGAGTGTATTTGGAAAGTCATTTTCATCATTTACCCCTAGGGGATTTGAACCACAATTTACTAGTAAAAATCCCTATCTTGACCAGATTTGAAAGAGGAGTTGCAGAAGTCATATGAACACTCCAGAGAATCAATAAACATTATAAATATGTCTTAATATCATCCAAATACCTTCTGTAGCAATTTGGGAGAACTGGGAGTCATTTGGAGACCAAGGGACCAATACTAGTCAAAGAGAAATTGCTAGTAAAATACCATACATTGACTAGAATCTTAAAGGAGTTTGAAAAAGTGTTTTAATGGTCTTAAATCATCCCTGAACATCATAATAATTTCTTAATATCTTTCATACACTTCCTCAGAATATTTGGGAGCATTTGGATCAATTTGGAGACCTAGGCATCAAAACTAGTCAAAGGTCGAATTAGGGAAAAAGGTGAAAAATTTGTCATTTTAATAAAATACTTAAGAAGGGACATTATAGCTACTTGTAAAAGCATGTTAAATATGGTATGTTTGTAGGGGACCACATTATCATTGGTGGTGAATTAAACTTCTCTCTTGGGGAGGAAAATATTTTGGGTCCAAATGCACATAAGGACTCTCTGACTAATTATTTCATCAAGCGTTTGGATGAAAAATCCTTATATGACATACCACCTATCAGTATGAGACCTACCTGGAGGAACAAGAGAACAAGTTAGGATAGCATTGCAAAGAGAAAAGATAAATTTTTATTTAATGACAACATCTTTCAATCTTTAGCTAATATCAAACAATGGGTCGGTGAAGGTGGGGAATCTAACCAGTTCCCTATTTTTGGGAGATTATGATTGCCATGGATAATACCCACAGCTCCAAATTTAACTCTTATTTATTGCACAATGGGGAATATAAGGACATGATAAGAATTTTATCGATCCCTTTTGATAGTTCCAAGATGGAATCCGCCAACATACAGTTTCTAAATAATCTCAAGAATATTAAGGCTCAATCCATATCCTATGAATATGAGAGGAGAAAAAGACTTAATCGAGAGCTATACAAGATTGAATATTTTTTGGAAACTTTCCATGTAAATAACCCAGAAGGATTCTTAACAGTGGAACAAAAAAGGAAAATTGTGGCTCTTGAACTTAGGAGAACTCAAATATTGGATGAAAATGAATCCTCATAGAGGCCCAAAAGCAAGGCCATATGGATTCAAAAAGGGGATGATAATACCAATTTTTTTCACAATTTTTTCAAACATAGAAAGCATACAAACTCTTTATGGCAGTTGGCGGGGGAGGATGGCAGTCAGATTACGGGCTCCAGGAATATTGCTAGGGCAGGTGTGAATCACTTTAATAATCAGTATAAATAAGATGACAAAGCATCAGCTGCACAAATGCTTATATTAACTGCCACTCTTCCCTCTTTTTTGAATGAGGATCAAAATATGGAGTTGATAGAGGAGGTTACCCTTGAAAAACTAAAGGAATCCATACATTCTATGAAGAAGGACAAAATTCCTGGGCCAGATAGATGGCCTATTGAATTCTTCTTTGGTTTCTTCGAATTATTTAAGGGGGGGCTACTTTCTATCATATAAGAATCTAGAATTATAGGCAGGATACTTACAACTTTTAATACAACCTTTATATCCCTAATACCAAAGATAATGTGACAAAGTGGGATGAGTATAGACCTATATCTTTGTGGAATCGTATATACAAGCAAAGAGCCAAATTTATTGCTTGAAGAATGAAAGAAATTATGTCATAATCTATTTCGCATTAGCAATTTGCATTTTTGAAGGGAAGATAGATCCATGATGCTATTGGTACTGCTCGGGAGGTTATACAGTCTTCCAAGGTTAAAAATATCTTTACCATAATTGTCAAGGTGGACCTATCAAAGGACTGTGACATCGTCAACTGGATATATTTCAGACTGATTCTACTCTAGGTGGGTTGTTAGCTTGATTTTGTGAATTTGGTTTTATCATGTGTATAATTGGTCTCCTTTGTTGTATTGATTAATGGATTTGCCTCACACTTATTTAGACCTGGGAGGGGCCTAAGGAAAGGATGTCCTTTGTCTCCGTTTATTTTTATATTGGTTGTTGAAAGATTGAGCAGAGCCATTCTCCATGCTCAAACAAATGGTATGCTCAGAGGGATTAGAGTTGGGGGGAATGTTTGTATCACACATCTTCTCTTTGTGGATGCTATACTTCTATTCTCAAATGGATCTAGGAGGGATATTCATAAACTCAAAGATATATTGGCCCTTTTTCTGAAGCAACTCGGATGGTTATCAATGACAAAAAATACATTGAATTTGGAACATGTTTTCAAAAGACTAGATAGTCAGGAAATTTTCTTTTTAAGTGGTCGATTTATAGGAAGGCCTTAGTTATATGGATTTTACTCTAAAACCAAATTATTACCATCAACGTGAATGGGCATGGTTAATTGGTAAAATTAAGCAGATTTTGTTGTTGTGGTGTAATAAATGGTTGACTCATGTTGGAAGATTGATCTTATTAAAATCGATCTTGGATTCCATACATGTTTATTGGACCTCCTTGGCATATGTTTCGGCTGGCACCTTGGATAATATTAGGAAACTATGTTTTAACTATCTATGGAAAAGTAATACTTAGGACAAGTCTTATCCATGGGTGGCTTGGGGTAAGATTGCACTACTAAAAGAACTTAGTGGCTGAGGTTTTAAACACCCTTATTTCTTTGCAAAGGCCTTAGTAGCCAAAGGAGTATGGAGAATTCTAAAGGGTCATAGCCTATGGGTAAAGGTGGTATATCATGAATACATAACACCCTTGTCTATTGAAGAATGGATCAAGTCCTGGTTAAAATAGATAAGAGATGTATCTCCTATGTCAAGGGTTATAATATCTATCTTTGATATGATTGGATATTGGCATGTGTGGCAAGTGGGGAGTGGAATTTTTTTACGCCTCAGATAAGACCCATGGATCAAAAGTATATATTCTTACAAGCTTCCTAGTCACATGATAGAGTCACTAGAGGATCATGGTTTGATGTTTTTAAACTAGATTAGGGATGTGCATAACACTATGCCAATGAGACAAGAATGACTTGATGATGATGTGTTGGGTTTTCACAATGAATACCACATCCTAAAGAAGAACTATATCAAGGATCTCCAAGATTGTCGTATCCGATTAGGAAAACATGTGGACGAACTGATCTGGTCCATGAATGAAGAAGGTGGATCTTATACTCCCATATTGGGATATAGAGCCCTCCATGAAGAGGAAGACTTACGAGATCCTCCCTGGTGGTGTCCTACAATCTGGAAGCTTCAATTTCCCCTTAAAGTGAAGTTTTTCTTATGGCTGGCACTATCTAGAAAAGTTCCTATATGGGATGTTATGTTAAAGAGATTTTGAATTGGTCCAAGTTGATGTTCACTTTGCAACGAAGATAATGAAACTATTGAGAATTTATTCATCCAATGTACCTACATGAAGATGATGTGGGAACATGTATCTCAGTTAAAAGGTGTGCTTTTAGTTTGGGATGGTCTTTATATACAAGATGCTTTTCTTTCATGGAAAAACAATGGGGCATTAAACGATCTTATTGCACTCCTAAGTTTAATGATTTGGGGCATATGTCTCATGAGGAACAATGTTATTTTTAGTGATGTTTTCATATCTCCGGCTGTATATGCAACAAAAATTGTGGCTACCCATAGTCTCTTTCCCCAAATTGATAGGAAACCAAGGGCACGCAGAGTGGAGGAGGCGATCATTGCTAAAAATGGATGTTGGGATTATTTCGATGGGGCATCGCGGGGAAAGCCGGCTATGGGGGAATCAAGTGATGTCGTATTATTTACATATTTAACTTGGATTAAGTTTTCTGCAACTGTTGGAATGGGAAGAAACAACTGGGCTGAGATGATGGCGTTAAAGTTGGTCATGTCACTTGCACAAGAAAAGGGTATACAGAGAATTTAGATTTTTGGTGATTCGAAGCTTGTGGTAAATTGGATGAGGCAAAAAAGACAACCAAAGAATATACTTTTGCAAGATATTTATAGGGAATTGATAAGCATAGTATGTTTGTTCCAACAGACCAGTTTTCACTGACATATTTTTAGGGAAAGAAACACTCAGGCTAGTCGGTTATCCAAGCTTGGGTTACACAAGGTGGAGGGAAATTGGCATCTCTGGGAACATGTCAATGACACAATTATGGAACACAATATAGGTCCTCACCTTCGATGATTGATATATCAGTAAAACTCTATACAACTCTTCATAAGCTCGAGAATTAACTACATAATTAGTTTTTATACTTTCTAAACCTTTTGAGAATATTGTACTGCTTTTTTTTGTCTTACAAGACATACGTATTGAGATCAGCTCGATGTCTTTTGTTAGGAGTTTATGAATAACATGGATATTCCCTATGTAATATGAGATAGTATTTAGGGATCATAAGCACTGAAGAATGTTTAGAAAAGGTCGTTTGCGCCTCTGTACAAGGTCATTTATTTTAATATAATAGATTGCAACTTTTTTTCCAAGGAAAAAAGCAATAGAAATGAAAGTGAAAACTAAAATAAGTAACGGTAACATAACATGTCCACAACTTATACTATCTTACCAATGTATCCATAATTATGGCAATCCTATAAGAACACAAGATATAAGTGTTGAAACTTGTGTAGTGGGTGGAAACCCAATATAAAATAGGTAGAGGTTCTACATATCATGAAATTGATAGTATAATATATGACTAGGAACACCTATCATTGTATTTGATATTTTTCAGATTGTAGGTCACAAAATTAGTCTATAAAAGAGTGTAACTAATTCCTAATGGTTTCCTATATTTATAGATGGAAGGTCTCTTGGAATGGTTAGCTTTAATTATTAGCCGACATGGTCAATTTTGATCATTACATTAAATGTGCATTATGCTCCCTTGATCATCTTGTTTGATAAACTCATTTCCATTGCATTACATTTCTCGATAAACAAACTATTAAGTACAAAAAGTGGTGGGTTCACACCCAAGAACATAAAATGCTAGAGTGATCGATATCCTATTAGCAACCAATATTGATTTGATTAGAAACCGTGTTTTTCTATCAATTTAAGTTATTTTCTACAATGCCAACTCTTCCTTGTGATATTTTGTTGGCATTGACATATTATATTCTTGTTCATTGATAGTGACCTACTCTTTTAAATATATGTTTTATTAGTCTTTCTTCTAAGAGGTAGTAGTATCTTACCATAATACCATTGCTATCATCATATATTTGGGCTGAATTTTATTTCCTATATCTAGTTAGGGAAAACCTCTCATCCCAAAGTTGTATATACTCATCACCCCAACCTTTATTTAATAAATATATCTCCTATAGGCCATGTCAAAATCTCTATGTGGCTTCTTTGGTAGTAACCTAAAATGATCCATCAGACTTCAATTTCTTCTCCCCTTAGTTATCTACAAATGATAACTTAGATACATCTTGTACTTTTTTCACAATCCTTCCTCTATTTTGATAAGGATCATATTCAAGTATGTTCATTTTTCATTGCCTAACATATTTAAAGCTATCAACCACATACTTTTTGGATTTTATTTTATCTAGTTTGGTGTGGACCTCCACTAACCGATATATATGGTTTTGATATTTCGTTGATATTTTATGATCTTCCTAAAAGGAATAAAGGTTAACTTTATCTATGGCTAGACTTTGTATTTCCTCCCTTTATATATGGCTATTATTAAATCATAGACTTTATATTTACTCATCAAATATTTTGAACCATGTGTCCTATATATGTTTCATGATCATTTAATTGATTAGGATCCACATAAATCTAAGCTTGATTCTATGTGAGGCATGCTTGCTTCTATGTGAGGCATGCTTGCTTCTATGTGAGGCATGCTACCCTTTAACTAAACAGGCATGCTTGCTTCTATGTGAGGCATGCTACCCTTTAACTCAACAGGCATGCTTGCTTCTATGTGAGGCATGCTACCCTTTAACTCAACAAATTCTTTTCCAAGAGCATTCTTCTAATACTTGGATATAGACACATGCATTAGTATCTTAGGTGGAGGACTTCTTTTATTTTTTATTGAGGTGGTTTTAAACTATAAATTCATTGTGTTTCATCTCAACCCTCCATATTGCAAAATACCTTTTCTTGTTTAATTTATCATACTACTCATGTTCACAATGTGGAGATTTCTCATATTATGTATATCCACCTATATAAAGAATATAATCATTTGGAAAATAATGGTATGATATGTACACAAGTACACTCAATATTTTCAAAATTGTTTTACCTCTTTGCACCTTCTTGGGAGGAAAATTTCATTGGTAAGAACCTATTAAGTTTCTCAACTCGCCTAAGTTTGAGGATTAGGATTCCCTATAATTTTTTATTTTAATTCCTCATCAATTAATATTCTTTCAATGCATTTGATGTTTATGGAAGATCAAGTGTTGGCAACTACCTTTATAAGTGAAAGACTACTTGAATGTCGATGTTATAGCTTTCTTACCGTATGGTATTGAATGCATGTTGTTTAATTCTTTGCATCAATCGAAATCATAATTTTATTTTTGGTCTCAATTTAATTTACTCTTTCTTGTTTCTTGCATGAACATAACAATTTAATAAGATTTTTATTTGCTTAAGTTTATTGATTGGATGTGTTTCAATGGAATACATGTGCAGGTTGTGTAAGCACCATTGCGATAAGATTGGCAATATGGAAGAAATATTATTGATTGGATATGTCGTAATGCCATGCATGTGCATATTACATAAGCATCATTATCTTAAGACCATAAATATGAAAGAAATATTTTCAAATTGCAACAAATGATGATTCAATATAAGAATAAGAGGTGGGATGTTGGATTGACAAGTTGAGGAGTGGGTAAAAGTACATGGTGGTGACATAATTAGTGAGATGATCATCATTGATATAGACTTGCACTCATTTAAAGTAATGTTTCATGCAAGTGAAAATGCAAGTAATGCATCCAAGCATTTGGCATGGATTTCAGGGCACATTTAACAAACTAAGATCACCTAAAGCTATCCCTGACCTTTGCATCCAAAGATAAATTGATTTATATCTAAATTTCATCATAAGAACAATGGGATTGATATATGGAAGGGGAATTTGGGTGAAATCTTGATCATGAGAATATAAATACCATGGCAAACTTCATCAATGCTTCTTAGCATCATTTATTATCGCTAAGATATTCTAGACTTCATCAATGCTTCTTAGCATCATTTCTTATCGCTAAGATATTCCACCCAAGTTTCAAAGCATGATGTAGGACATTAATGGCATTTTCTCTCTTAGTTCATTTGGTTTCAAAGGAAAATTTTAAAATGATATTATGGATCATTTTGTAATGAATTGGAATGCATTAATAAGGTGGAATAAAAGCATATACTAGATATGATGATTGCATGTAGAGTTGTGTATTTCACCAATACAAAGTTTTGTGAGAGGGATGGATGCAATCTTCTAAGCCCTGCTTGCACATAATCATGTGGTATAAAAAAATTGAATATGGGAATGTTGGAACTAGATATAATGTTGTTTTTTGGGTTTGTGAGTACAATGGAACTAATCTATTTCTATCTTGATCCCCACAACTACAAACACAAAAAAAAACCATTAAACATGTTAGTTTCACTTTACATTTTATGAAAGGAACTGAGCATTATGAACAATAGTGTGTTTGAACTTGTATCCTCTATGTATTTATTATGACATATTGACATACCAAGATTATGTGAATGAGATAGTATTTATGAAGATGAAAAACCAATTACTCCATTGCACTGCTCTTTCCACTAAATAGCTCTCCACCCCGGACACGGATGTCATTAACGTTCACACCATAGATGGCAACCTGGATCGTCCACCTGGTGGTGACACACAACACCGGTCCCCTCCTTGGAAGGTTGGAATGCACCTGCGTGAGAATGTTAATAAGGAGTACGCGAGGACGGTGGACAATGAGGCAACAGTTAATATGTCGGTGCTGAACTCAGTTGTCTATGTCCCTTCGCATTAACTAGATTAGCTGGTTCATGATGCTCCCGTGTGTGGATCTCTTGAGCTCCTTCTCCAAGTCCCGAGATATGAAGGAGAGGCTTTACACCACCCTCATTTGGAAACTTACGCAGGACTCCATCGTGGATTTATCTGCTCAAATTTTAATTTGCTGTGAGCTTATTTTCTATGCCATGAATCGACCGTGTGGAACCTCTAAGAGAGGAGCCGGTCATGGCGTCGGTCGTGATGCAATGCCTCCGAGCACGAGTAAGACGGTCATTAGTGGTTATGAAAGCAACGTCTCGGCTCATGTTTGTCTGCTAATTGATGATTGGGAATCCAATAGAGTTGCAGATATTCTGGCCACCGGTAATCAAGGAAACCAGATTAATTATTACTGGTTAATCAAAAATATGATGGGGACCCTGTTTGAGGAGATGCTAGAAAATTGGAACACTTCCAAGTCCTCCATTATGGACATCGGGGCTAACTTGGTTCAACTGGACGAAAAACTGATAACTTTGGACACCAGTTTAGCTGGTGGATAATACTCTTTGACAGTTGCACGATTCTTCACAGGGGCTCGGTTCAAGCTTAACCCAGCACAAACAACGAAGGATCTGAAGAGGTCGATGTCACTCCCCCTGGAATGGTGCCCTCTACTTCTAGAGAAACTTCAACTTCGAAGGATATGGTGGACGCCACTATTGAGGTCTCTGTCACCACTGTTGGCACTCCCTTCTGGGTCGGTCCTGCACGCCCCAGGAGCCACTACGGGAGTTCCTCCCCTTGCAGCCACCTTTCCAATTCCGTCCACCATTGACTCTCTGCACTAAAAATGCGTTTGGAAGATAGAAGAGGATGCCTCCCCCAGAGTAAAAATGAACTGTTGATTCCCATGCTCCCTCCTAGGGTTGGGATGATGAGTTCTTTGGAAGATGCCCTATCATTGAAGATAAGTCGAGCTCTCGGAATGAAGAAGCAAGCACTTTGGTTGGCAACCTAGCTCTCTCTGTGAATGTCAGAGGTTTTTCCTATTTTGGATTTATAAACTGTTTTTATGTGTAGGTTTGTTTTCTGGTATGTTATGTAATTACTCTTATAGAACTTGGTCTCCTCGGACAGGTCTGTTTTTCCAAGTTAATAATCTTCCTAGCATTTTTGAGCGTCTGGGATGGTGGTTTCACCACCCAAGACCTCCTACGCTAGCTAACTTCCTTGTAATCTTTTATCCTCTTCTATAAATATACTGTTGCAAATTTACAAAAAAAATGTGCATGGTAGTGTTATGCACGAGTGCAATTAAACATATAGGATGCACTGAAATATTTTTGAAAAAGTGGTTGATATTTTTTTAAATATTTTAACCTTATTGAGTGCACATGGCATGGTCATGCACTGGTTTTGTTATCCCTATTAGGCACACCAACTAAAACTTTAAAATATGATTGATATTTTCAAAAGTATTTTAACTTACCTTACTGTGCATGGTAGGGTTATGCACCAATGTGGTTAATCATATTATTGATAATAGATTTTAAGGTAGTGTTAGATCTACTTTAAAACATCTATATCACTATGAAGTAGGTGAATATTCAATGTCAGAAATCCACAATCATTTGTCAACCCCTAACATATTTAAAATCATGAATTAGAAGAGAATTGAATTGTTTCATATTATGCTAAAGAAGAAGATACATACTTGCAATCTAGCTTGATGTGCATCCTTTCTCCTTTTCCATGAGCTATCCTTTCTCCACCCCTTTCCATTGATGAAGATGGCAATCTTTCTAATCCTCCAAATATGTCCAGCATGCCTTTGCTCTTCCTTTTTCCTTCTCTTACCATGCCCCAAATGCCTTTGTTTTATAGCATTGGGAAATGGGATCTCAAGTTTCTCTTTTCAATGTGTGATTATCCCTTTTCTTGTTTTTTGATTATTTTTGCTCAAAAACCCACTCTCCATAGTATTGTAGGATTTTGTCACAACTTTAGCATATTTAAGTACATTTAAGGAACTTTTGTGCATTTCTTCTCACTATTTGACTGGTGGAGTTTAGATTTGAGCCTTTAATGAGTAGTTCAATCACTGAACCTTGTCTTCTTAGGATATCTATTTCTTCATTCAATCTTTCTGATTGTGGATGTAGTGATTAGATAAGAGAGGACTTGTTCTCTTGTGTACTTGTATTTTGTCTTCATGTTGCGGGCGCATAGTAAAATATGCTTCTTCCCCTCACTTCGTTAAGGGTGTTAATTTTATTGTTAACAGATGCCCCCTACTGTGTGAGGTCTAAACTAGAGCTAAGGGATGAATACATTATTTTTATACTGATACTCTTCATACTGATACTCTTTATTGATCAAAGCAAGAATGAGGAAAGGATAAGCTCACGAGCGTAGGATTTAGGATACATTTGCGAGTCAAACATATCAATTTCTCAAATATATAATATCTTCCTGAGGCAGGCATACCCATGCTCAGTAGTAAACAAGCATGGCCATGAACAATACAAAGTGGATCCATGTCAAAAGAAAAAAATTCAGAAGTGTAAACATGCACTTTGATGAGTGCAAGAACAAGGTCTTCATCGAACTTCTGACATGGTAGTTTAATCTTGCGCAGCTTGGGCAGTGCATCCATGAGTGATACAACTGTTTTCCCAAGGTCTTCAATACAAACTGATGATAGTATGAGTTTTATATCATGCGAATAAATGAACTGATGTCGAGCATAATAAAACACCATATGATTACCTATCATTGATGTATACCATTAACAGATGCGAAGAGACCCCACCGATAATGATGATGGAATCTAAGGTACTGAGTACAAAATAGCAAGTGTGAATAGATGTTCTGAAGTCAAACACTTGTAGATTCAAACAATCAGGGGTCATTGATGTATACCCACTGTCATTTGAGAGGAAACCTGCCACTAATGACTGCAACATCCAAGGTACTCCTGGGTTTCTAGATCCATTTCCTAGATGATGATTTGGTGTTGATAGGAATAGATCTATCGGAAGGAGGGCATTAATGCATCCCACATTAACCGATACGAAACAAAGATCAATAGATGATATAATTTGGTAGAACTACGAGATCCAACATTGTATACTGACACAAGGAAGTCCGACATGATTGGTCAAGAATATTTGAGGAATGGTCGTCTTTGTTTGAACTTCCCTTGAACCCATAACACGACGCATAATGGAAACTTGGCAACATAGGACTTTGAGTAACCGACCTTAATGAAATCCACCAATTCCAGATGAATTAAGGAAAGCTCCATTTGTGACGGGAAGGATAACCCATCGGTGGATATTTGTTCAAAATACTGGTACAATTTCCTAAGGAAAATGTAGATGGTGTACTGACAGCGGATACCAAATTATGTGCCATGTTCAAGGGCGACAAGGACTGACTATTTCCATTCTCTTCAATACTATAATATGAAATGATTCAATTCTCTCCCTTTTTGGATTTTTGTGTTTTTTTAATTTTTTATGCCTTTTTCATTTTATCAGTTTGAAAAAGAATAAAGAATGTTATAGTACATGGGAGGGAATGAGTGTTGCATGGGAATATGTCCATTTTTCAAGGGCACGGGTCAGGCCAAGGCAAAGATCCATATTGAAAACAAGGGTTGAGCTAGTTGTGCACACTCTTACAGATGTTCCTTCCATGGGTAGGCTATCTGAAGAAGGATTATGTGTCGACGGACGATGAAATAATCACATGTGACTGAGGTTATCTAATTTGGTATGATGGCCAAGTAGGAATGGGTCAATGAGGTTTACTTCATGTTGAGCCTTGTGAAAAATGCCAAAATCATAAATCATCATGAATCATGGTCTATATCCAACTACCTGAATAAAATAGTTTGAACTATCAAAGTCTCCAAGTCCTGTAATCAAAACCATCTCACTACCCAACTGTTTAGTCAGAAACCGGTTCAAATGTGCATTTAATATCTAAAACGTTAGCCAAATTTGAGGAATGATGCATCTTTCTATCATTCAAAAGGATACGATTTGTACATGTATGAATAAAAGATAAGTAAAAATACTCATTATTTACCATATTCGTTGTAGGTGCAGCCGATGGATGAGAGGAAGCATCTCCTTTCAACATGAATTTCTAGAAGCTGTGAACCTTTATTTAGTGATCTGCCAGTTGTGGGTGAGTTTTGATGCCGGACTAGGGAATTTTGAAACAATTTCACAAGTTTTTGAATTTTCCGATATTTTCGTTGTTTTTATGAATTTTTTTCTTGGTCTTATCTTGAAGAAAAAGAAACAAAAAGAGAAAAGTATTTACACTATTCTTTTTGGTGTGTGCAAAGTTACACACTTTTTGGTTTATGATGTAAGCTAGTTTATTTCGGTTTTTACTTACCTCCTTAATGATATGTTTAATTAAATTGCCATGAATAATGTACATGCTTTCTTTTTTCGGTATGATGTTAATGACTTAGATGCCAATCAAGTACGTAGTTGGCCAAGGAATCAGCCAAACTATTCAAACTTCTAGGAACGTGAATATATTCAATGAACTCCAATTGACGTTCTAAAAGATGTACTCGTAAAAACTTTCTAAACAAACCACGTATACTATGAAACGAGAACTTTATACTATGAACGAGAACTCTACCCATAAAAACGATGATTTTTGCAAAAAAACCACCAAAAACACCCCCCAAATAGAAAAGTGTTGATACCAGTATACACGTATTTTTTTTCAGGGTAAAAAATAGAGCCATGGCCTAAACATCCCATATTGGTCCTATTAAAATCCTTGCTTGAAGGAAAATCATCGTTGGTGCATTGAAAATCCTCGCTTTCAGGAAAATCATCATTGGTGCCTTGAAAATCCTCGCTGGGAGGAAAATTGTCATCATCTTGTTTGTTGTCTTTAGGATCCCACTTGGAGGAAGCTCTTCATCATCATCACATTCTTTCCCTTCATTACTAGTGTCTTCAAAATCTTCATAATTAGGAATTTCTTGAATAACATGCTTGATTACATTGCTTGCACTGCCAGTATCTGGCTAGATGAAAAATACATTTCTTCATTGACATTGGAATTTACTTCAGATGAGTCCATGACTTCTCACTAAAAGATAGAATTATAGAAAAATCTTAATCGCTCACCTACAAGAAATTTTACCACAGTCCTCACCAAAAAGTAGAATGGTGCAACTCTCAACCAACAATCTTATAGCTATGAGAGTGAAAATATCCCTCCAAAATATTCCCTCTAAAATTTTCGTTCAAAATTTTCCCTCCGAAATTTCCCTACAAAATTAAAGTGCACATTCATAAGACTAGTAAAAAAACGAATTTATGATATAAAATAAATTGAAATAATATATTAACTAATTACATATTTCTATCCCAAGCATATAAGACTAGTCAAATTTATCGTAACATTTTTTATATACAATTTGTAATAAAGCAATGACTATTTACATTTTTTTTACTCCAAATTCATAACATCAGTAATTATTTCATTTAAACCTATCTTATATAAATTTAATAATAATTTAGTAACTAATTTCATTTTTTTAATCCCACATTTGTAAAACAAGTAATGTTAAACTTAATCTAGGATATATAAACCATTTAGATTTCCTACTATTCATCATTTAATTTGGAGCAATTTAGTAACACTTTCAAGGTTAGTGCTTTTTCTGTTTTTAATAAATTAATTAGTTTTTTGTTAATTTTGCAATAATTATTTATGGCTTTATTAATTTGGTAATGCTTGTTTTATGGCTTTATTATTCTTTTACATTTTTGTTTTTTTAACATTATTAAGAATGGTAAACTTAAACCTAATCTATCTTATTAATACATGATTGTTTAGTCTTTTGAGTAATTCATGAAGGTTTTCAAGAAGAACGGGAAGATTACAGAGAGGAACTTCTAGCACTTTCAACAGAGGAGGCTCTGCCACTTTCTGGATTAGTTTTATATATATTTTTTTAAATGTATTTTTTTCTTAAATTCACGTATTATTAATCGAGGCAAGGCTTGCCCCTTATCCCATGTATGGATGCTTTGGGTTAAAATGGAAATTAATTTTTTTTTACCTAACCTGCCCATGCCCCCTTCCTAATTTTTTTTTACCATCCATCTCCTCCTCCTCCCGTGCCCCCACCTCCCCCCCCTCCCTCCTCCTCCTCCTCCCGCGCCCCCACCTCCCCCCCCTCCCTCCTCCTCCTCCTCCCGTGCCCCCACCTCCCCCCCCTCCCTCCTCCTCCTCCTCCCGCGACCCCCCCCCTTCCTCCTCCTCGCATTTTCCTCTTGCCGCAAACCCCCCTTCCCCCTCCTCCCTCCTCCTCCCATGCCCCCCCCCCCCCGTTCCCCCTCCTCCCTCCTCCCCACACCCCCTTCCCCCGCCGCCCCCCCCTTCCCCCTCCTCCATCCTTGTCCCACGTGCGCCCCCCCCTTCCCCCTCCGCCTCCATCCATCCTCCCCGCTCGAGTGGGCTGCCCTTTGGTGCCCAAGCGAGCGGAGATACACCTTCTTGGGCTCCAAAGGGCGGCCCTCATGGGTGCCGCAATTCCCACATTGCAGCGCCCGTGAGGGGACTCCCTTTGGTGCCCAAGTGAGTGGAGATCCACACTCTTGGGCGCCAAAGGGCAGCCCTCACGGGGGCTCCGATTCCCAGCATCGCGGCCACCCGTGAGGGCCTCCCTTTGGCACCCAACCGAGCGGAGATCTGCTCTCTTGGGCGCCGCGATGCGTAGCATCGCGGCCACCCATGAGGGCCGCCCTTTGGCACCCAAGCGAGTGGTGATCTGCTCGCTTATGTGTCGGGATGCCCAGCATCGTGGCCGCTCGTGAGGACCGCCCTTGGGCGCCAAAGGAAGATGCTCACGAGCGGTCATGATGTTGGGCATCGCGATGCCTGTGAGGTGCCACCCTTTGGCGCCCAAGTGGGCGGCCCGAGAGGAGGGGGGAAGAGGGAGGGGAGGGGGGGCGCGGGGTGGCGGGGGAAGGGGAAAGTGTGTGGGTGCGGGGAGGAGGGGCTGGGGGAAGGGGAGGGGGCGCGGGAGGCGAGGGAAGGGCGTGGGGAAGAAGGGAGGTTAGTTTAATTTTTTTATTTATTAATTTTTAATATATTTTAGGGGGGTGGGTTAGTTTAAATTTGTTTTTTTAAATTGTTAATATATTGTAGGGGGGTAGTTTAAATATTTGTTTTTTTAATATTTTTAATATTGTTGGGGGGGTTAGTTTTAATGTTTTTTTAAACTTTTGTATTATATTGTTAGGTGGGGGGGTTTATTTTTAAATTTTCTTTTTTAAATTATTATATTGTTAGGGGGGGTTAGGGGGTAGTTGGTTAGTTTTAAATTTATTTTTTTAATTTTTATTATATAGTTAGGGGGTAGGGGGTTAGTTTTAAATTTATTTTTTTAATTTTTATTATATAGTTAGGGGGTAGCGGGTTAGTTTTAAATTTATTTTTTTAATTTTTATTATATAGTTAGGGGGTAAGGGTAGGGGTAGGGGTAGGTTTAATTTTTATTTTAAAATTAATTATTATATATTTTAGGGGGGTTAGGGGGTAGGTTTACATTTTTTTTTTAAATTTCAAAACATAAAAAACGACGATTATGAATGTAAAATTTTTTAAAACATTTTTCAAATACAGTTTATAGTGAATATTGATGTTGATTTTGTTTAGATTATAAATGTTTGTTGATTTATTTTAAAATTCTACATTTTGGATATAGGTACAATGGCATCAAGAAAGATATCTGTAAACGTTTATGGATCAAGAGCGACGATCATTGCATCGAAAAAAACAGTTGAGGCATCTGAGAATGTTGAGACTCAAGACAAAGTTCTTAGCTTTGAAGAATTTAAAATGAAGAATGCTAGAGAATGTAAACATGCAGCAGAAGAAGACAGAACAGAGTATCATTGGCATCCGAAGGAAAAAATCAAGGAATACCAGAAAGCATTCTCTTATATTGTTCTGCATATCCATATATTCAAGCAGATTACAATATATTGGGATTGTTAAGAGATATATGTGTAGTGTCGGGTACAGATATTGTTTATGCACAAGTGAAACAAGACAAGACCTTTGCGAAAATACGATATGCTTTGAAGATTGCAAAATATAATGTTCAAGAAAATTTCACAGATTTTTGTCAAGGGGTCGTGGACGAAATTGAAAGCGGGAGAGTAAGTTTGAATATTCATATTATTTTTAAATTGGTTTTGTTATAACTTGGATACCACAATGTAATAGATTTAATAGGATAATTTTTTTATTTTGCAGGATTTTCCATTTTGATTTCAAAAAAGTTGAATGGAATTTATTATACAGAGGCCGATCCTATGGATGTCATTAGTGCCACTATTCAAAAGGGACCAGAAGCAAGGAAGAAAAAACAAGTGTTAAATGTTCAAATTGAAGAAGTACAAGCACAAAGAGGAAAGAGCATCCGCCAATCAAATCAAGTACCTAGAAGGGTTATATTTAAATATTCATCTCGCCCAACTAAACATGATAAAATTTGTTGCAAATAAGCTTGTTACTCCTACTAGTATGAGTAACAAACAATCTCGTAAAATAAATATGGTTGAGAGTCCCTCGATTCCTGTTGAAGGCATTGTTGATTTAGAAGGAACCCATTAAAATCAGAAAAGAGGAGATTTGTTGTTACTGAAACCAATGTTGATACTGAATATAAGAGTGAAAATTCTGGTGGCAATAGGGAAATCATTACTCCAGGTGCTGATCTAGAGGATGGCATTGTCAAGACAACACAAAATGCCATTCGAGATCGATTGCGGAGGGATAATTTGGTTAACAGTGGACATACATTTGATTTGAATGTGAATCAAATTTATAAACCCACATAAGGGCAAGATCAATTTAGAATTAGAAAACCACATCACTTGCATATTCACAACCTGAAAGCGTTGATGAGGCACAATCCCTATGCACATGTGGTTGACTACCTAGTCCTTGTTAACCTGGAAGTTGTTCCTACTAGAGATTAATTTGATGAAACAAGATGTTTTCATTACAAATATTATGTTCTTGGAGGGAATCATTCTGCAAAGGCAAGAAGAGAGTTGATGCAAGAATATCCCAATAACCCTATTTTTTAAACAGTTAAATGCATCATTTATGCTGGTTTAACAAATGTAGAAGCAAATTTGTTGGCATGGGATCATAACACAGATAGTGAATATAGGTTGGAAATGACATTTTTTCAAAGGGTAAGATTTATACACGGTGAATTTGTGCAAATATGTGGTGGGGAAAAATCTAGAGTTGATGCAATTTTCCGAAGACAATGTTGTATGGAAATAGGTCTCCCTATTAAAGATGATATTGTGCTACAAAAAAATTCCAAAGGAAGTGATGCATTCATATCTGTAGATGCCTATTTCCGGTTGGAATTCATATTTGGGAAAACATGGGATTTGATTGATGACATATTTAGCTTGTGGGATAATATTGGCATAAAAAACTAGAAAGTGAAAAAAGGTAGAGTTGTTCCATGGAGCGGTGGTAAGGCAGGTCCTGACGTCAAAAATATGCCAGAATACATGACTATTACACCTTGGAGAACAATGAAAGGTGTGAATGATGAAACATCAATAGTTACAATACTATCACGGGTAAAGTCAGGTGAATTATCCATGGAGGAAATGTGCAGTGAATTTGACAAATAAGTTGAGCATTTTTTTTATGGTACGATGTTTTGTTCTTGAGTTTGACATTTTTGTTATGTTCTAGGTATTTTGTTATATTATTATATATGATTGTAAACATCATTTATTGTTTCATTGTATAGTCACAAGTTCTACATGAAAATACAAGAGGAGATGGTTATAATGTTGAATGAGAAGAGTTGGGATGATGTCAAATGAAACTATCCAGACTCAAGCTCGATAGAAACTTTAAAACAATTTTTTGTTGCATTCAAGAAGGTATGTTGATCTATGATACATCCTATTTTATTTATGTTCTAATTCAATTCATTTCTATTTTATTACTTATAGAGATCATTTTCATTTGAAGATGCCAAAGAGGGGTAGATATGGAGTACCAGAGTCCTTCAAAATTCATATCCAAAGAGCCAAAATAGAATGACAAAGGAGACATCGTCTTGCAAACGTTGAACTTGATGATACACTTGATCATTTTATTTGGAATGGGCTTGACACTGTGCAATATAAATTCATTTTAGGTGACTGTGCAGACATTGCAAATCTTGTTCCTAAAAAGGAGTACGCACTAGTGATTGCAGATATCCCTCATGGATACAATATCCAAAACACTACTTATGATTGTGAGCCTTATAATTACCAATCATTCAGTAAAGTGGTTTCGGGATTTGTAGATGTCACAACATCACCACTATGGAGATTTGTTGTTTTCCATTCAAACACACAATTAGGGGACTTGTTGACAACCTTCAGGGGTAAAGGAAAAAAAAGGAAGCAACTTTATTGGTAATATATTTGCACTATATTATCAAATTTTTGAATTTATAAATCAATTGTATTTATTGATAAGTTAATTAATTGTTTTATATTTTTGTTACAGGCAAAATCCTAATGTTCGTAGCTCCGGTAGCGATCCATTCCTAAGTGATACTGAAAGCATACGTCTTGTAACTTGGACACAGGAGGAGGATTATGAATCTATTTTAATCAATGAAAAGAGTGGAGGAAAACATAGTCAGATATTGAGTTATAATGCCGTGGTAAAAAAATTAACATATGAAGAAAGGGATTTGAAAGGAGTGGCAGTAAACATCTATCAAAAGCAACAAGCATTGCTTAATTATCTCATAGATACATTTTCAAGAGAAGGAGATTGGGTCTTAGATTTGTTCTCGGGTTCAGGTAAACTTTCTCATATTACAAATGAAATAATAAATCAAGTTTTATTGTATGTTTTATCCTTCATTATTTTATTGTTTTAAAGTATGCTTGTTTATTCTATTTGACTTAATTTTTTTTTTTTTTGGTGATTAGGTACAACGATAGCATGCTCCTTACAGAAAGGAAGAAATTACATATCCATTGATAATGATCCACTCCAATGCAATTACATAAAGCAAAGAATTAATGCTATTCAAGTTATTCCAGATGAACTGCAAGAAGTTGGTTTGAAGAAAGGAGAGTTTAGTGAAACACTTGTGGCAAAGATGTCAAGAGAGCCTCAACCCCCATTAGGAGGGGTGTTTGGAAAGGAGAACTTTGGGGATCTTGCAGACATAGAAGACCCAATGGAAGAGGACATTGATGTCCCTGAGGAAAGTCAAGCTCCAGAAAATTCCAATGTCGATGAAGAATTTGGCATGCATGATATTGTTGAATAGTTTCATGTTTTGAAGAAAATGTTAATTTTGACAATTTTTTTATAAGATATATTAGTAATGTTTTGACTTCCAAACTTTATTTTAGAAATAAAATTTCTGCATATAATGTTTTTAATATATTTTTTACAAATAATTTGTGTATTTTTTCTTGAATTTATGTGAATCGTCACTTTTCGAAAAATATTATGAAATAGTATCATTTTTATACAAAAAATATCTGAAAATTCATTGAAAATGGTTTTAAATGTCTTTATTTTCTGGAATTGTTTACAATTTTGTCAATAAAAATGCCTTATTTTGTCCATAAAAATGTCTTATTTTATAGAAAAAAATCGTAAAATGTATATGTTTTTCATTATAAATTGCTTAAATATGTATGTTATTTTGTTAAATTTCTAAAAACTCACTTGAAAATAGAAATTAAAAATATTTTACGACAAAGATAATTCAAAGGCCCCAAAAAATGCCTCAAAATGAAAATGTGTGATACTGGTATCAACCATGTTTGAAACGGGGGTAAAAATAGCTACTAAAATTAGGAGAGAGAAAAACGAGAACTATGTCGAGTTCTCGTTTCATAGTATAAGTGGTTAATAGTGTAGGATATCGAACCTGATACTGGCCATTTAACTGAGATACAACTAATTCTGAGTCCAGTTTGACTATTATTCGTAGGATGCCAAGGGTGATAGCCTCGATAAGAAGCTCAATGACTACGCTATATTATGCAACATTGTTGGTTGCAGATCCGAGAAAAATGCCTCCTAAACTTGAAACTTCGTCATTAGGTGTGAAAATCACCCATGCGGTGAAAGCAATGCTCCGAGAACTACGGTTGGCGCCATCCGCATATCCCAAATATGTGAAGGTTTCTTGTGCCATCTTCCAAAGTGATAATGCCAAGCAAGATAAGTGTGTGCCGAAATGACTTAATGTACAAAATTTTATACAAAGAATACAACATAATGCAGCAAGTGTTGCGAGGCATCGGTTCCTACACCAAGTATTTCCTCAGATAAAGACCATTTCTGATCTCCGACATAGGTTCCCCATCATAATTGATCAATTCATAAGCTCCTCTCTTTAACACAGTTTTGGCTACAAGTGGCCAAACCATTTTGGTACAAATTTCCCTTCTCCTATTTTGTCTTGGTTTTGGTCATAAACTAAAACTAGATCGCCTTCAGAAAAGACTTGGGGATGGGTACACTTGTCATATTGTGTTTTAACCCTTTTCTCTTGTGCTTCCACATTTAGAGAAACTTCCCTTCTACTTTCATCAAGAGAATGAATATGGATAATCCTTTCTTCTTCTGCAGAAGTGTTAGGTAGGAGTTCGACTGCTATTTTTAATGATGGGATTTCACATTCAATTGGGAGCACAACTTCCTCTCCATAAACCAATTGGAAAGGATTGAATCCGTTTGTGGTTTTAGTAGTGGTACGGTAATCCCAAAGAGAGGTAAACAACATTAAGTGCCAGTTAGTTTTGTTCTTATCAATCATCCTCTGCAACATAGTTTTCAAAACCTTGTTGATGGCTACAACTTGTCCATTAGCTTGAGGGTAATATGGCGAGGAAAAGTCCTGCTGCAATCCTAACCCGTTGGTAATTTCATCCATAAAGGAATTCCTAAAATGAATTCCGTTATCAGTAGTGATCTCTTTGGGTACACCAAACCTTGCTATCACGTGATTGAATAGGAAATATGTTGCAGTTTTACTCGTGCAGTTGAATGTAGGCATCGCCTTAGCCCACTTGGTGAAGTATTGCCTTAGCCCACTTGGTGAAGTATTCCACTGCTATGATGATGTAGTGGTGGCCATCAGCTGAAGGAAAGTTGATTTTCATAAAATCAATGGCCCATTTTGAAAATGGACCCAAGGTTACTACAGGGTAATGGAGCAGGATGTGCGTGCATTTTTCTTGTGTAGATTTGGAAAGGGTGACACTTTTTAACCGCATTGATGCAATCTTTGAATATTGTGGGCCAAAAGTATCCTGCACGCAAGATTTTCTGGGAAGTTTCCAACCCAAAAAGATGACCACCACATGCCCTAGCATGGAAATCATTCAGAACTTTTTAATCTTCCTCGTGTACTAAACAACGTCTTAAGATCATGTCTACTCCTTGATGATACAAAGTGTTTGGACGGGGCATTGGTATTTGTTCATGTCATCATCGAAGTAAAAATTTTTGGGTTTGAATTCTAATGAATCAATCTTTGGAATAAATGAGGATATGTGATGCATATCCTCCTAGGTTCGTTCAGAGATATTCATGACTTCAAGGATGGCTTCATCCGAAGAAAAATTTTGATACAGGATTTCATGAGTACTATGAGAGTTCATGGTCCATATAGGTGAAGTATAAGGACCATATTCCTCCATCTTGGAAGGGTTTTGATCTGAGTCTGCCGAAGCCATTTGAATAGCTTGATAAGAAAGCTCTATGGCAGAAAGGCGAACACTACTCTCTGTTTCATTATGTTTCATAGAAGTTGGTATATTTCCATCACTCTTTTCAACTAATATGTCCTCTTGGTAGGCTCCCTCCAATGAGGTGGAGCCAGCTTCTGATATGGACTTAGAAAAAACTTTTAATGGAAAGTATACTTATGATGTAATAGTGAAAATTGGGGCAGTGTTAGGGGTCGATACCGGTGGTGGAATTGCGAAAGTTCCCATGAGGGATGAATCTTTGAACATTCCTACCCCAATAACTTGAATCACCATTTTCGAATCCCCTACAAAAGGTACATTCGAGTGGAGACCAGTTTCAGGTGTGCAGTAATCCAGTTGATCGATCGTGATAATATTCCCTTGGTGGGGGAACCGGATAACTCAGAATACTGAAGACACTACAATCATCATCTTATGTATTCAACTAGGTCCCAATAGAAAATTGTAATCTATGGGCGCATTCACTACCTCAACATCTACTTTAATTGTTTTACCTCCCAGTTCAATTGGGAAAGCCATGATAAGTCCATGAGGTGGGAACAAATGACCATAAAATTATTTGAGTATTGTATGGGATGGTACTAGGGTGGGTGATCCCAAAGCTTTCCAACATGCTAGTGACATGACACAAGTTGAGGCTCCTTCATCCACAACGGTTAAAAAAATGTTCTTACCATGTGAAGTCACTTTGATCTGAAATGCGATTTGTGATGGAAGCCTACATGTGGACTGTTCTAAGTCAAAAGTTATCAATAGCATAAAATAGTGCCTTCCGTTGAGCAGGACAACTTTGCAATACTTCCAAGGCGAACATTGCACAAGGAGCTTGAGCTAAGTCTTCAACCACATTGTAGTTTTGAGCAGCTCACGCATTAGGATTGTGTGTTTTTCTACGGAAAACCCCTTTTGGAGGTCGAGGTACTATGTCTATGGTTGGTTTCTCAATGGTTAGAGAACCACTAGGCTGAGATCCAATTGTTTCTGCATCTTTCGAAGGTATGTCATAAGAACGAGCCCTTGATTGAATGTTTATTTCATGTTCACCAATTGTGAAGATATTAGCATTGGGTGGATTGCCCCCTTGTGGGGGGTTTTCCTGGTTTCCTCCTGGTGGAGGTACTGGTGCTGCAACAACCATCTGTTGTTGCTCGGGGAAAGGTTGAGTTAGGACGGAAGGTGTTTTTTTCCCTCCTCGTTGTGCCAACATTCGATGAATATCATCCATATGAGGACAAAGATGAGTAGGATGATCCCCTTGGAAAATTTTGCAAGGGTATTTGCTTTTCCGGTTTTCATGATTTCCTCTAGTAGGATTATTCACCTTAGGTGCATCTCCTATCCTAGAATTAGCATTAGGATTCTTCTTTTGTTTCTTCCGTTTTCCTTTTGGGTCTGCAGTTTGAACCGTAAGTACTTCGGAAGTTTGGGTGGGAGTTGCGGATTGTTGTGTTTCCTGGTCAGTTGTGGGTTGCGAATTCGGAACCGACATTTGTCCCAATTATTGGGTAATCTATTCAAGTTGGTTGACGGATCCAATCACACCATCAATATGAGGTCCTTTTGGTGTCCTAGTTGGGTTAGATGCAAGTATTACAGCATGAGGTATTAAATCATAAAGTGTGCCCGATTGGGAATATATAAAATCCATCTGTTGAGCACTCTGAATGAGTTATTCTTCGGTCATCGCTCCTGACATGGCTACATCTTTGGAAAGAGTAGGTAATAGTGATTTTATGAACCAATCTACTAAGAATTGATCAGGGATTTTGGATTTTATAAGCCTTCGGCGCCTCCTCCACTCGTGGATATGATCCGATATGTGAGTAGCGGTGGAATGCCTAAGTGAATTTAAAAGTTATGTTCCCGTCTCATAGTAGATAGGTAATTGAAAATGTGTCAGAAAGACCATAGCTAAAGATGAAAATTCTGTGAAAGTATTGCGTAGCAATTCAATGTACCATTTCGCAGCAGTTCTCGTTAGGGTCCGTTGAAACAACCTTGACCTAACACTATCATCAACTAGGGAATTGGATGAACACCACAAATGGAATGTCATCACATGATTTGATGGATCTTCCCCTGGTTTTCCATCAAACTTGGGTATGTCTGAGGGTAGTTTAGCTGGTATGGTTGGCCATCCATTCAAATGTAGAACATGATCATTAGTCAATCGGGATAAATCCGATAGATTCCATGTGGCTAGAAATGGTGATTTCACTAGTGCCGTAGCAAATGTTTGATATGCAGGTGAAGCTTGATGGCTCCATTGTTGTTGTCCTTGGGCTTGAAAAGCATTCCAATAAGGATTACCTCCTTGCGGAGATTGCATCCAAAGGGTTACTTCATGAATGTTGTCCATTCCATTGTGGAACATGATGCATGTATGGATTTAACCCTTGCAGAGGTATGTTCCAATAAGATTTGTTACTTGGTGGAATATTACCATTCCATCGCGGGATAGGATTAATGGGTGGATTTCCCCCTTGCGGAGGTGGGCCCCAATAATATTGGTTACTTGTCGGAATCTGACCACTCCATTGATTGTTTCCTTGGTTTTGATAAGCATTCCAAGGTTGATTTCCCCCTTGCAGGGGTGGTTCCTAAGAAGATTGGTTACTTCCTGGAACTTGCCCACTCCATGGTGGAATGGGGTTGATAGGTGGATTTCCTCCTGGTGTGCTATCTGTTGGGGGTATGGGATTTCCCGCAGGATTTACACTAGGAAAATTTGGATGATGACCTCCCAAGGCATTTCCACTCACTTGTGGAGAATAAACCCAATTGGCATTACTGTTCCATGTTCCATTGGTTAAGCCAAGAATATTGAGATTCCATGTTAAAGGGTTTCCCCCAGAAGTAGAACTTGGAAAAATGTTAGGTATACCAAGAGTATTTTGGTTTACTCCTTGATTGTTTTGAACTTGAGTATCCAAACCATATGGAAAACACAAATTTGGTAAGGCACACCCCCCAGTAGGGATTCCTGCAGACGAAGCGGATGTACTTCCAGGATTGGAACCCAAAACTGTACCAACTGGCACTGAAGTGCTGGTTGAACTTGTGCTAATGGCAGGCATACTAACTATTCAGATTGATGTAGAGGCCAAATTGGAAGTATTGATACATCCAGCAACTGTTTTAGGTTGCAATGATGTAGTCCCTTGTGCTCCTGATGAATCCAAAGGATCAATTGTGGGATTTTTCATATTAGTCCAATATCTAAAAAGAGGATTGATGTAATCAAGTGGCTCACTGATGTGAAGTACCACTGGGTATGAAATATTTGTCAAAGGCGGGTTTATGTGAGTAGTTGTGTTTTTCTCTAGTGTTTCAATTTCAAATGGAGCAATATTATCAACAATATCTATTTTTTCCTTGGTAGGTGATGTTTCAGTATTTGTTTGATGTTGTTCTTCTCTATTGTTGTTAATTGAATCTAGAATTTGTTCAGTTTCCAAGTCACAGGGTTGGGTGTTTTATATTCGTATCTTGGATGTAGCAGGGCCTTCAATTTCTGGTGACTCACCTCACTGCTGTCGTGATTGGCGGATCGGGAGAGTAGCCACTTTGAAGAATTTGATAAAAGGATGTGTTTACAAATATTTTGATTGAAAAAATAGAATCAAACAATCCTAAGGCAGTCTAGAATCAACAAAACTAAAAAGTGTCCACATAGTAAAAAAGTCCTATAGATCCAAGCAAGGAAACTACTTTTCCAAAGATCCGAATCTCAATGAAAAGCTGGATTAGAGGGCCTTCAGAAACTAGTATATGTTGAGGGATATAAGGCCTCAAACAATTGCTAAAAGCGAAGGTATGAGAAACAGTTACAACAAACTTTAATCACCAAGGGTGCAAGTGTTGGTTCCTGACCAATCACCCTCCCAAGGAGTAAAAGCTTCAAATTTTGTCTCAGGTATTGCAAGAGTTCCCCACTTACAATAGCCTATGTGATATCCTAGGAAGAGAAACTAAAGCTACCACTTCACAATCAATGGTCGGGTGGAACATTTGTAAGTCAAGGACAACTCTGATAACCAGATACTCTAGAAAAGTGATGTCACCCCGAGGACTTGTCACTTCACATAGAATTCCTTAATGAGATCATGTCCCACTAAACAAGAAAGAGGGGGGAACCACCCTTATTTATCCAGATTGACCTCATGCTTAATGCATGTGTTAGAAGCACTTTACCGACAAGCTTTTTTTGCCGCACTAATGGATTTAAACTCTCAATAATCAATGCTACATTCAAAAGTTTTGCAACCCAGGAGTGTTAACTCTTCAAACATAATCAAGGGCACTAACCTATTCTTGTTGGTGATATGAAAATCAAATGTTGGTCAATTTTAGATTAAGCGCCAATTTTTAATGGTAGTTTGCTTAGTTTTAAGAGTGAAAGTGAAACTGGTGGTGTGTTGACTCGCAAAATATGAACCAAACAATGCAATATGCTCACCATGCTACCTTTCAATTCGATGAATGTTCTAAACTAATGAAAGGTTAGAGGTTCATGTGTGTCTTTCAAACATGCAAAATGTGTTGGTAGATTTTGATTTTTTATGAACAGTTCTGCTGAAATATGGATAATAACACTAGGTTTTTTGGACCCAAAATCCGACGGCCAAAAAGTCGTATTTTCAACGTATGGTGGTCGGATAGCCGACAACTTGCCTATTTTTTTAACGTCGGTCAAAATTCGGCTAAGATCCAACGGTGGAATAGTCGTCAGATATCCGACACCTCTTCCCAGTCGGACTTCCGACCATCTAGCACTTAACAGGCAGTCGGATATCCGACAACTAGCGCTTAATAGTAAGTCGGATATCTTTGGCCTGGTCGTCGGATATCCGACGACATTTCCATGTGGAAATGGCTGATATCCGACGTTCCTTACCGTCGGATGTATGGCAAGGACGTTGGATATCTTTGGCCTGGTCGTCGAATATCGGACGACATATCACACATGTAAATGGATGAAATCCGACGTTGAATGTCGTCGGAGGTATGGCACAAACATCAGATTTCTTCATTGTGGGAGTCGGATATCCGACGACATGTACATGAGAAAATACCTGGAATTCGACGTCCCTTGCCGTCGAAGGTATGGCTAGAACGTCGGTTTAGGGTTGTGTTGTTGTCGGATATCCGACTACCATATGATATTTAAAAAAAAATACATTATTATTTGGATCTCACAAAGAGAGCCATGTTGGCTTTCCACTCAAAATAGTTGATTCAAAGTTGACTCTTCATCCTCGTCATTTGACATCTATACGAGTCTGTCTGCGGTCACCTCTAATTCAGTCTCTGAACTGTGGCATCTCTTTGGCCATTTTCACCCTGTAAATTGAAGGATTCCTACAAACACAAACCACTATGTTACGCGAACTTCTTTCAAGGATTTTTTACATTTGCTTCTAAGATCTTTCATCTCTTTGTTACAAGAATATTACTGACCTAAAATTACACTTGATAGGTTTGGATGGAAAAAATTACTGTGGAAATCCTCTTTATGTTCATTCTCGAGTGACTCGATATTTGGATCGAAAAAATAACAGGGTACGAACTGAACTGAGGAGATTCGACCCTATGAGATTCGACCCACGCCCACCATCCAAGGATTGTTGCCAGCGGTCTTGAGTTTCATCCTGGAAACAATGACGATTCATAGTATTATGCTTCCCTTCAGCTACAATATGGAAAACGTATAGTTCACTGCGAAGGTTTGTCTGACAAATGTGATGGTTTGGGTTTCGTTACCCCAGAGAAATTCCTCAAAGTGGCCTTTGAACCACGCGTCTATTAGAACCCAAACCATGACATTTGTCAGACAAAACTTTGTAGTGAACTGTGAGTTTGTCATATTGCAGCCAAAGGGAAACATAATACCATGAATCGTCACCTTTGTCAGGCTGAAACTCAAGACCGCTGGAAACACTCCTCGGACGGCGGGCGTGGGTCATGCTGAATTGAGAAACCAATTGAGGGAAAAGGCAGTGAGAATTTGAGACGGTTGCAAAGTGAAATGCATGCATAATGAATCAAGCTTGAAGGTGGTAGCCCGTCATCTCCCACTGTGAAATGCATGCAAAATGAATCAAGTTGCTTGAAGGTGGTCTCCCATTGTCAGCTGCACTTCAAGCTTGAAGGTTGTAGCCTTGGGACTAGACATAGGTCGCAGGTTCAAATCTCCTCAGTTCAGTTTGTACCCTGTAATTTTTTCGATGCAAATTATATGCTTTCTTTAATTTCCTGTTTTCTTTAATTCCCTAGCGTAAGAGGAGCCATTATGGGAAAGTTGCAGCCCTAAAAAATGATGAACATTGACAACAAGCAGCATGTTTCTAATTTTTGTTGGTGTATGCTAGATTAGTTGCAAATATCATGCTTCAGAATCCAGGCTTAAATGGTAAATATACCATTTTGGAAGGGTTTAATGTGAGGTTAAGGATATTGATTCCAAGGAAATTATAGAGAAGGTTAAGGATATTGAATCCAGTGCATCATTTACTCAGCCTTTGAAGTTGTGGAAACTTTAAATTAGTTATGATGAGAAACCAAACATCACAATAAGCTCCAAGAAATTGTCAAAATTTAGATGACACACGAGTGGGTTATAGAAAGCCAGCATCGTAGCCATTCATTGAGATCCTCTCTGTTTCGAGAATAATTTAATATTCTCTACTGAACAGGGCCAACCACGTGAAGGTGGAATCTCTTATGGACCCTCCCCCCCCTTACATCACTCTCAATTCCCCATACCTAATGCATGTACTTGAAAAAAACAAATACATGCAAATGCATCCATATTTCATCATGAACTTTCATCTACCATTCATTTAATAAAGGTTAACATTCATTAAACCATTGTTTCATTCAGTCAACACATTCATACAATAAAAGATAACATTCAATAAACCATTCATTCATTCAGTCAACACATTCATTCAATAAAAGCTAACATTCAATAAAGGTAACAGTTTACTACACTGAATCATTAAACCATTAAACCATTCATTCATTCATTAGGCCAAAAATCATGGACGATATATTATTATAAAAAATAATTAGACGACATTTTTCTAGACACTTCTTTTTATTTTTTCTTCTCTTTAGTGGTAAATAATCTATAAGAGGAGCATCTGCATCTAGACTTTCTCTTCCAGTTCTTGGTTCTTCATCAAGCGCTTGTGGTGATGTCTGCATCCTAGAATGCTGATCTAGACATGGATTGTGTGGAAAGGGGTTCGGATTTGCTACAACAATGTGAAAATGTTACATCTTTGTCTTTTTCTATTGTAATTACAAGTATTTCATTTTAAAAAAAATTACAAAGGTGTTTTTTTACCTGGTGTGGCCACATCATGTTCATGTTCTTGTCCAGGCTCAACCTGTACAGTTTCACCCTCTACATGCTCTATAGTTGAAATATGGTGAACTATAATTAATGTTCACCATTTGCAATTCTATACATAAAATTGTAGCATATGAATAAAGTCATTACCAGGATTCGAAGCATGATCTTCGATTTTTTTTGTCCCTCCTCGACATTAGGGGGATCATTGCTTTCCTGCTCAAAACAGAGTCAATATTTTTTGTCAAGTATTTATAACGAATAGATTGCACAAGCAATAAATCTTCATTAAACTTAATAGATTCTATTTACCTGTGCACCGGATGGATTGGTACCAGAAGACTGTGTTTGCCCAGACAAGATTTTTCGGCGTTCAACAAAAACTCCAAAGCCTTGCTTGAAGCCAAGCTTCATGTCTTCCTCAGTGGCCTCTTCATTGAATCGTTGGGCCTGCATATTTGCATAACGCCGTTAATTAACATTTTGCGGTGCAAGAAAATGAAAAATAATTTGCAATTTATTATTTGTATGCATTATTGGTTTCTCGAAACTTACAATTCATGCCGCCAAATTTGAATAACCACCAGGCCCAAGCTTGTGCTGACCTATTTTTTCAAGTCTTGCCTTTGTGGCCATTGATGTGTCTGGAAGCCTATGAAAGTGTTGAAATACGTTAGATGTTCCAAGTTCGATATATAAATCAATAATAATAAGGTTTAGAATTACATTATGGAAAGTATTGCATACCTCCCTGTGCCTGGTGGTATCTTTCCTTCTCTTCTCTGAGCCCTCTCCTTTCCATCATCCACTAGAGCTCTCCACTCCATTGCTGGAATCATTGGAGGGCGCTCATACCTAGGGTTTTTTTCCAGGTGGGTCCTATATTGGTCTCGGACAACCTTGATATGTTGTCCAGCCTTTCTTAGGACCTCGACTTGATTGAAGGTCTTGTCGCCAAACAGGCCAACCAACCGATTATTGAGTTCATCTTTTAAAAATTTTGGTTGTCTATCCCACCTTGTTCAGATGGTGGGAGCGAAGATCTCCAAGGACGCATCATTCATTTGTTTATAGAAAACATCATTTCCTACAAAACGATCATGCCATGATCATAATTATTTGAAAAAAAATGTTTTATCGGTATATTACAATGAAATTATAAACACTAACTTGATCAACGTATATTAATTACCTAGGATCTTAATGATCTTTATTGGGACGAGATTTTTGTCCACCAAATATGTTGCCTCCATTGTTCTCGTGCTAGTGACACAGGAATATCCTGGAAATGCAGCTAGGTCGATATCAATATTACCAGGATTATCGGTGTCGACCCCTTCTTCTGGATGATCCGGTGTGCGTCGGTCACTAGCGGTCGATGCGCTCACAGTTGGGGTCTGTGGTGTGTCAGAATGTGTTTCCGACTGTTTAGTCGACAACAATGGCGAAGGAGTCGATGAACATGGAGTCATTTGCTCATGATTCCACGTCTCTCCACGAGCCTCGCTGGGGCCAACACCACCTTGACCACTATTGTGTGGTCTCCAATAATTATGTAAATACAAACCACATCTTATACGTTCAGTACTATCATATAAAAGAGAAAATTATAAAGTTATAAATGAATTATTTTATGATTCAAGATTCCTCAACTTACTCGCAAGGACTCAGATTTTCATCCCAACAATTCAATCCTTTCCCTAATCTAGCTTGTCTACGGATCCTTGATTAGCAGAGAAACGATTTCCGCACTATATTTTTCTAACATTTGGTCTATCATCTTAAACGGGCTTGTGGCTTCACCAATTATGTCAGAATCTTTAAGCATCTCAGCCACTTCAGGATCTACGGAATATTCTTGCGATTTTGTTTCAAACAACGATTCATTGGGCTGCAACAAAAAATTAATAAAACACTACTAAGTTCTATCATGATAGATTCCTAAAATTATATTAACAAAACATATATGTCGTGATAGATTCTTAAAATTACAACTAGGTTTACTTGGTGCCTGGACGATGGTGTCGTCTGATCCACAGTTGTGGACTTGCCCCAATCATCGAGCCCCTGCAAAAAAAAGTAGAAAACATTATCACAGCGAAACCAGTATACAAATGAAAAATACATAACAAAATAAACATTATGCTACGTATTATATTGATACAATTCCAATATTGGATTATACCTTCAACCTAGAGGATCGTGATCCACTCATTGGATCGATGGTCATAGGTGACTTGCCCCGATCTGCTAATATCTGGGAGCTGCCCCTTACAGATACCTAAATAAAAAACATAGTGAAAGTCAGCGAAATGAATCCAAAACTAATCATGAAAAAACACATCGATTAAAAACTATTATTAAGTATTATATTTTTAATATTACAAAGATGTATACCTGTTGCGTCGAGGGTACTGTGACCCTTGCAGAACCGAACTGCATCAAAAAAATAGAGAAAATTACGTAAACGAAATAATTAGATAACATTATAGAAACGAAACCAATATACTAATAATGAAAAAACAAAGGAAAAAAACTATTTTTTCTTATTATATTTGCACTATTACAAAGATATATACCTGATCCCTCGAGGAATATGTACTCCTCCGACCATCTGCTGGCGGGGTTTTATCCCGATCACTAGCCTGCGAAGTAAATATGGAAAATTTAAACGAAATAAACTAACGAAAAAATCCTTAATATGTTAAATTCATTAATAAAAGGTTGGGTAAAATGTTATATGTACCACTCCCATATTAACCTTTTTTGTATATACTCGGTTCAAATTGTAATTAATAAGCAACTCTTCCCCTGCAGATATTGATTTAATGGCAACTACAAAAACACGGTTTCCTTCACGCCCCTCAAATTCGCAGTTTGGTTGCTTAATTGTAGACCCTGGTTGTGTACTGTTTATAAACCTCGCAATATTCCTTGTGGCCTTTGGCCTTCCGTCCATGTACAGTGTTGCTCCTTTATTTTTATTTTTGTCTTTCAACTGTAAATAGTTTGCTGACAATCCATAGCTACACATACTTTTTGTATATTGGACCATGCGCATCCAATCTGTGTAGCTGTAACAGGGTCCAACATACTCCATCAATTCTATACATGTGCCATAAGGGACCCTTATGCCATCCATGCAAAACAACCCGAAACCATGTATTGACGACGGTGCTATTCGATATATCCTCTCGTTCACACAAAAATCTATGGTCGGTTGAGGAAGATCCTTGGGTGCCCATTGTTTCACTAAATGTCTGTACCTCAAGGGCACCTCGACATCGTCTTTTGTCTCATCACCATAGGAACATGACCCCCTCGACCGTGAAAAAATTCATTGCGTTTATGGAATTTTCTTCTAGTCTTTTGACATGTAGTTGATACAACTCTTCTAGACCTACTGTATGTCTCACTTTCCTCTAGCCTTCCTAAACTCCCCTCGCTCGAGGAAGACAAATCTGACAAATACCTATTTGGTTCTACCTGCACCATGGGAAAAAAGTTTAGATACGACCGCAAGCCATAGCGCCTCTTAAAAGGTGACGTGTAGCGCCTTTTATAATGTTACTTGATCCTCATTCCCTTTCTCAACATGTAGGAATTCAAGCGATGAGGAAGACGATCACTTTATCTTTCTTATGAGTACAAATTCACGCAATTATGAGCTTTCTTTTATTGCTACTCTGGGTCTTGACTCCTATATCAAACCATCCAACTATCAGCTTTTTCGTCATGTCCCTAAAGTCTCTCTCATCCCATCAGTTTGGGTTCATCACCTCGGTAATTGAAGTCCAGTCACATTTAGTAAGATATTTATATTCAGCAATAATAATATAAAATAAAAATAACTAACCATTATGGAAAACTTCTAAAAGTTTTTATGACTTTCAAAAGTAAGATCTTTTAGGTGGTTAATAACTGTTCAAAAATCTTCAAAAACAATATTTTATATAATGTTGTGGAACTTGTATAATCTTATTCAAGCATGGTCTTCTTAGATGACTGAAAGTAATTGAATCAAGCAAAAACGGAACTGTAAACATGTAAGTTGTTTTGAAAAATGGTAGCTTTCAGTCATACTCCCAACTAATGCTGCCTTTGGACAATTACTTGTAATATTGACTTAGGGTATTTAATTCATAACATAGATTTTCAATCATATTGACACAGAGAAAAGTAGGGATTTCTTTATATTATCATGACATAGTTACAAAGACTTTCTTTTCAATCTTCATGACAATCTGAATGGACAGGCCCCACTCATAGCCAAATACTTTTGAGATATTTACAAATCATCGGAGTATGGGGGACCATATATTTCTCGAAATATGTTGGATTCAGTCCTCCATGCCTTTGAATAAATAGACCTCAATACCACGCGTTTATTATGATGCATGTGGATGTCTATGCGGGTTTTGACAAGCCACTGTTCTTTGTGTTTAATATAGTACCCAAGGAGTTGATCCTCAGTGATCTTTATCTGCAAAATATCTTTGACCTGTTCGAGAGATTCTCCAACTTCTCGTTTTAGATTATAAATAACAGCTGGTTCTAATGCTTTCAGGTTGATGCCGAATGACTGCCACCAGTCTCTCATCCATTCATGGACGTAGAATTTAGGATCCTCATGGATATGTGTAATTTGAGGTCCAAACTTTAGCATGGTATAATATGTTCTATCTGTATTTTCTTTTCTCAATAATTTCCACCATATTTTTTTATATTTTTCATAAGTGTGTGTAGTACTTGGAAACCGGAGACTAGCATCTTGATGTGGCCATCCTTCCAAAGAACGTATCTGGTTAATACATTAGCATTGTTGGTCTAGTTCTAGCCTGGGGTGACATGTAGAGCCCTCCGTCAAGATTAAGTTAAGATCATGGTAGAGGTGTGTTAACCAAGTGCTTGCATCAGCTGCTTTTCTCAGGGAGTTGTTGTAAATCATATCTGGTACAATACTGGATCCCATAGGCATTCTTCTGAGTTCTGGCACTAGTCTAATAAAAGCATCAGATCTCTGTAAGTTAGCATCTAATACTTCAGCATGTCTCAACTCCCACCTAGGTTTCTAGTCTTGCATATAATCCAACCAACTCATATTATCATTCATAGTATAGATATGATTTTTTCCTCCAGTCCAAGCAGAGATTTTCATGTTTACTTGTGGGTTATGGGCCCACTGGATTCCCCTTTGAGCTTCTACGCTCGCTTGCCTCGTGCTCGCTTGTTTCAGGCTCTCTTGCTTCAGGCTCGCTTCTTAAAAATTAACAGCACACTTCTGTGTCAAATATTCTCTTGTTAAAAAGTCAGGAATGCTTTTTGCTTTCCCAGAAATGTGCTCATGAACAGTACAGTTATAACATCAAAACAATGCTTGCCATCTTCCAAAATTTCCTTTTGCTGTTGCAAATTTTATTGTGTTGTTTAGCAAAAATGGAAGACTGGAGCAATCTGTTCTTATGATAAAGTCATGGTTCAACAAATAAAGTCATAGTTCTACTCAGTTTTCTGTCAGGACACTTATTCTCCAAGATAATTTTCCTCACAAGTTCAATCGAGGAGTTCCACCACTCTTAAAATTCTTTACCAACAAATATAATTTGATTACCAACAATTTTGTCTGGCAGGACAAGTCTTAACTACTTAATTCAAATTATTTATCAATATTTGATTACCAACAATTTGATTACTTAAGTCCTATAACCAACACATATTTGATTACCTGGGTGTAGACGTTTCCTGTAATATACTCAGAAGAGTTACTTTCAGAAATGACTGTACCTCTTAGAGGCCAGTCAACTCTAGGAACCAAGTGACCCTATTATAGGGTTAGTACAAACCAGAGAGAGATAGATGACTGGGATATGGTACGGTCAATCAAAGAAAGTCAATGATAGTCAAAAGGCTCAGTACAATCACAATAAAGATGAGCTAACAGCCAGTAGACTGAGACCAAAGAGACTCATGGCCTCCAGTAAGGTACAAGGACCAACCAAAGGGTAAAAAAACCAACCAGTAAGGTACAAGTAAAAAAGAAAAGAGTGGGTATAAATTAGACTCATAACCCTTGGCACTAAGGGGGTGTACTACCTCAAATGTGGACAAACTGCGTCCATATTTATACCCACAAGACCAAAAACATAAAAGTCGGTACAAATCAAAAGATAACTCAAGATCAGTAAAATACCCAAAAGGTGAGAGGCAAGGTACCACAAAAAAATGAAAGGACCAAAATTAAAGGACAAGCTACCACAAGACCAATAAACAACAGGGTGTAAGGACCAAAAGTAAATCAACCATTGTGGGGAAGGTACAAATAAGGTCAAATTTATATTGAAATAGCTCCTTGTAACTACCTGTTATTTGACATGCCAAAGAGATGGAAGGTCAAATAATGTCAAATATATGCAATAGCTCCTTGTAACTACCTCTTATATGCAATAGCTCCTTGTAACTACCTCTTGTAACTCAAATAGGACCACCAAAAGGTATGATAGCAAGCAATCTTCCTAACTAAGGTGTGGAGGGTGGTACGAAGTGGGTATAAAGACTCATAACAACTTGGACAAAGGGGGTGTACCTCAAATGTGGACAAACTACCGCAGTACCCACAAGACCAAAAACATAAAAGGTGGTACAAATCAAAAGATATCCCAAGATGATTAAAAGACCGAAAAGGTAAAAGGCAAGGTACCACAAAATTATTATCAACAAAATGGAAGGACCATAAGACAATCAACCAAGGTGGGGTACAACCAATCATCTCTCTCTCAAATGTACCATTGTTCCATATAACCTGAAATACCATCATCACAGTAAACGAAAAAGTCCACACGGATGATGTGATCACGTGGTCCTCTAGACTAATCCTAAGGTCAAGCGTTAGTGGCTCCATCAAGGGGTGTTCAGTCCCTTGAGAAGACCATCTAACTCAACCATATCAAAGACCTAGGAGAAGAGGACATCACACATCATCAGATAATTGGTAACTGACCGTGTAAGAACGAAAAATCCCTAAAGCAACTGAGCGTGCAAAAGGGGAGCTAGGAAAAGACAAGGCTCATAGGCCAAAAAAGCAAGCTCAAAAAACTTTACTGGGACCGGTGTCACAGTAAGCGAGCCGAAACAAAAGTGGCCAGAATGCCAACAAGTAGCACTAAAAAGAAAAAGACCCTCTAAAAAGGTGAAATAGCAAGCAAACTTCCTAACTAGGAGATGGAGACCTCGACAAATCGTATCCTTCGCAAGGTGATGAAATCCAGGTTGAACAATACGAAATGAGAGACCAATAATGGAAGGATATCCCTCTACCGAAAGGGATCCTGGGTAAAAGATCCCTAGAAGAAAAGTCACTAAGCTACCTCGTTCATGACACATCGGAAAAGGTTTTTGGCACTTCTGTCTTATCGCCCCTGTATCACCATCACGGTAGAGTACAAGGAAGACAATGGATCGATATGCCTTAGGCGCTAAGTGGAGTGCGACATTCCACAAAGTCCATCCAGAATCAATCCTCACGGCTTAACCCCCGAAAAAACAGGAGGCCCCTCCACAAACTGGTCGATGACCGTGTCAATAAATACTAGAGGATTTTAGTACCCTAGAGGACAACAACTATGTCTCAAATGAAAATGACAAGGGTGAATTATCTGGATGCCTATCCCCAGTGTCCTACCTAACTACCAAATTATTTTTATCCTCAAGCGAGGTTAAAGTGTGTTGAGTTAGCGAGTTAAACTTTAATGGTTGTATTACTCAGTCGGGTGATGGAAGTGAAACTCGTGGTGTGATGACTGAATCAAACCATGCAAATGCATCTGAATAAAATAAGCCTTTCCTTTCAATGAATGCTAGCTAAGGTAAGGAGAGAGTTCTTTCAAACTATAACTACTCTTTCAAATTAAATGAATGCAACAAGTGTTCAAGTTCATTCATGGGACCCCAAGGAGAGCTTCAGATATACTCAAGTCATGCAAATGAATTCATCACATAAAACAAAGTGATAATAAATATAAGGAATTGTATATATCCATGTTCATAATTCTTTAGGCACACTTTTAACATTCTTCAATCATTCATCACAAAAACACAGTGATAGTAGAAACAATAAACTACATATAAATGTTCATGAGATTAATAAAAAAATAGTAACCACAACTGGGGAAGCTTAATTGGAATTTCAAATATCAAATAATTAAATTGGCAAAAAATTACCTTATACTAGAACTCCCATCAATCAAGTTATGGCCATGTTCATTTTCCTCAGTTCCTCTAAATTTTATTGCAAACAGAGTACTATCAACTAAGCTCAAAGTTTGATTGCAGACAGACTACTATCAACTAAGCTCAGTTCCTCTTGTGTGATATCCCATGCTTGGAAGAAACTCTAGACTCTGTGTACCCACACCCGCCGTCTGAGGCTAGTTTCCAAGATGAAACTCAAGACCACTGGCAACACTCCTCGGACGGAAGGCATGGGTACACAGAGTTAAATCACTTCTGGTTTTGGGATAAAAACAATAGAGGTCCAAGTTGAACAAAGAAAATATATTTATAAATACAAATAAATTTATTTTTATCATGATACAATAGGGGAATATCATGATGCTAATGGTGTTATAGGATCTATCTCACATGGTTCTACTTCATAATGGGATGGGGCCAATTAATCTTACTGTCAAAACTCATATGGTGGCAAGGATTGATACATATTGTACATATGGACACAACACAGAGGATTGATAGCAAGGTAAACAAATTCTGCTAGTAGGAGAGATGGTGATAGTCTAGAATCTTTCTCATTGGATCTTTCCCATTCCTCACATTCTAAATTGCCCAAAATTTTCTAATTGTCTGAAAATTGAAGCTTTCAATTTTATCCAAACCATGTAAGGAGAACTTGACCTAATTGCAATTTTTACAATCTACATGGAAGGATATGTCAATTTATAGACAGGGCAATTTTTAGCCGTAGGATAGTTATCAACCTAATCCTTCGCATATGCCGGTTTACAAATTATAAATATGCAGGTTTGATATACTTAGCCGAATTTTTGGACCCATCTTTCATCACATTCACTGGGTAAATTAAATGCTAATTTGTGAGTTTATGATTCCTTGGATACTGTCATATTGTTCTTGAGTTAGTGTTTGAGAAATATCTTAAGCATATATTGGTTACTTGATCACTATTATTACCATCACACTTGGAATTTGTCTCATTGTTGTTCATACTCTCTTACGTAGAGCAGACCTCTGTTTGTGGTTCACTCCTTCATTGGAACCATATTGAGATCACTTTAATATTGATTTTGTGGACTAAAGAATCACTATTGTCACTGTTCTGATTGAGTATCAGTCTTTTCATTAGCTTCTAATTCCAAGAATAAGTTACAACCAAATTGCATCTATCTTCTAGTTAGTGGTTGCAAATATCATTGTTGGAACTTGGAATGACTTATTATGTTTGAAGGAATCAAAGGTAGCATTGACACAATATCCTAACACCATTAGTAAACATATTGACCTCCTTACTGCTGATACAATTCTGATCTTTGCATATCAAATTGGATCTTGTAACAAGTATTGAGGCACCCAATCAAATCGCATCCCTTGTGGACATATTCATTGAGTAAGTAATAGTGGAATTGGATTGGCACTTAGCATATTTGTACCCACTGTTGATTGGCTATTCTAAACCTATGATTGAGGCTTTATTTTACAGATCCTAATCTATGCAAAGAACATAATTCACTAATGAGAGCTACTAATATATTTTGAGATAAATCTGAGTTTGATTCACAGTGATTTTATTGCCCTTTGTTAACATTTGGTTACTGTTGTAATAGGTCTTCATTTGCTTCATTCTTGGCAACACTTGTGGAGCATATTGCTTGATTACTACTTTGGCAACTAAGACATCCTGATTAAATAACAGTATAAAAAATTCATGCTACGTGACAGAATCCTAATCTACTGTTTTGCATGCCCTTGATCTCACATTTGGGACTGTTTGGTGCCTCTAACAAATGCATATTGATTGCAAATTATCCTTTGGTTGAGATATGACTTAATTGCTTTGAGATATCGAAGGCTTGTCTCCTAAGAGGCCTAATTCGGTAGTGACAGGTTGGGAAGGAAGTTCATAGTTGTGGGGATTCACTTTTCTTCTAGAATGCAAGCATTTTGAAGCAACCAAACTCCCCATTGAACACTTCACTACAAATTGTTTTTTGGAACTACGTGAAAAATGTTGTCTCCTGACAAATTCACTACAAAACTAACAAGGTTGCAAGCTGCAAGACAAACTTGTTCAAATGGGCACCTTAAATACCTCAAAGGCTCATTCCCTTGCCGCAAAGAAAAGTACAAATGATTCAACAACCAAATTTCTCTGTTGGCAATTTGAGGGACCCCATTGCACTTGGGATCAAGCATCCCAACCAATCTCGAATTTATAATCTTAAGGAGGGGGGGCATATTGGACTATCGCCAAACTATGAAAGTAAAAATTTGGTTGTCAAAGGATGTTTTTTTGGAAGGACTTGTGCAATCCAGTACGTACAACAATAAAATGCGATCAAGAAGAGGAGCATAGAGGGTAGGAGGTTTAAGAAGGAGGGATTTGAACTTCAAAGGAATGCTAGAATCCTTTATACCATACAAATAGAACATCCTTCCTAAAGAGGTGGTTAATTGGTTGTGATACTTATATTAAACCCTCAACAAAATGGTGAATAGCCCCAACTCAACCAAGGAAAGAATGGCAACCTTTCACCCAGATGCATATCAAGGATAGCCTTTAACTTTGCTGGATCAATCTCAATGCCACAATAATAAATGATGCAGCTAAGTATTTTTCCAAATGTGACTCCAAATACACACTTGGTGGGGTTAAGGAAAATGTGATATTGGAATAGCCTATGGTTGGGAACTGAACTGAACTGAAATTCTAAGTATGGAAATCTAAGCTTGGTGCCAAAATCCAAGTTGCTTCAACTAGGCATCAACAACACAAAGTAAAGACACTAGCCGTTGATGATCAAAACTATCTGCACATATCCACAAATCTACCTACATTTTTCAGGTTGTAATCCCAAAAGGAGGAAGAGCAATGTTATGAGCACCATTGGTTTCAGCTCTTGGTTCTCTATCACAATAAAAAGCTTTATTCTCTGCACCGGAACATTCACAAGCAAAAGTTTACACTAAACCCCTTGAAGGCTCATCCATGACATAACATGAACATGATGATTTGAAATTTGAGGTCCCCAAATTAGCACTTTGCTTGATACTATTACCAGGATAACACAAAAAGCTTCATCAGCGAGCTCTTCCAAATGTCAGAAAGCCACAGAGTGATTTAACAATCTGGGAAATGAGGCTATCAATCCTTTAAAATCGTTTAGGTAGTAATATGCTTAAGATCCTCACCACAGACATTCACGACACATAAAGGCAAGAGTTGCAAAATAGAAGCTACTCTGCGTAGAGCATTACAGTTTAAGACTAGTAATATGGATCAAGCTTGTGCATTGTAGGTCAAAAATCAATGGGAAAAGGCCACAAAACTAATGAGAACAAGCTAGTAGCAAGGGAGAGAACAAGCCAGTAGCAAGGGAGAGAACAAGCTGTGTTTTGTAACTAATGAAATGGGAATTTGTGTGTGCATAGCTAAACTATTACAATACATACTTCCTACTTTAGATGACAGTTTTGAAACCCAAAATTGACATGGGAAATATTATATTACGAGGACATATTTTGTGAATGTAACTGGGAAACTATCTACATGTATAAACATGGCTATGCAAATTACACCAAAGTGCCATTGATACAACTATTTTTCATTATTCAAGGCACAATTGTGCATGAAGGAAAATAAGGTTTTATCATGGAGACCTTAATCCTTGGAGAATCTAACAAATGTTTGAAAATGTTTGGCAACAGTTCTGCAAAAAATTTCAAACTTCCAAGAGTTCCATATATTTTGTAGAGATTCTTGGCAATTTTCAAGAGGGAGAATGAACTCTTTTATCCTATGATGTTGCACAAACCATTTCTAGGCTAAAGCAGGGGGGAAGAAAACTTGGGAATCTTCTTTTTTTGGGAGAAAAAATCAAAATCTAGGCTACAAGCATAATTAAACCTCCTTATTGAGGGGACTGTATCAATGATTTAATGAAGCCAAAATCACATACAAATAAACATGCACCTAGTTGAAATATTGCACTTTGCAAAGGATGGCCACTACAATAGCTGTAAACAGTAAAAAAAATTACTGGGTTACATTGCAAAAGGGCAATGCAAAATCAGAGGAGCACCAAGGACTCCAGTAAAGGATACCTATCAACCATGATATGAGTTTCAGAGACAAATATTAAAAACAGATGAAAAAATGTATTTTGTGACTTAGCAATTAGCACATGAGGACATCTGTGTTTAGAGCATTATGAAAAGCACTTGGATCTGAACTGAACTGAAATTCTAAGTATGAAAATCTAAGCTAGGTGCAAAAATCCAAGTTGCTTCAACTAGGAATCAACAACACAAAGTAAAGACACTAGCCGTTGCTGATCAAAACTATCTGCACATATCCACAAATCTACCTACATTTTTCAGGTTGCAAGCACAAAAGGAGGAAGAGCAATGTTATGAGCACCATTGGTTTCAGCTCTTGGTTCTCTATCACAATAGAAAACTTCATTCTTTGTTTCAAAACATTCACAAGTAAAAGTTTACACTAAACCCCTTGAAGGATCATCCATGACATAACATGAGCATGATGATTTGAAATTTGAGGTGCCCAAATTAGCACTTTGCTTGATACTATTACCAGGATACCCTCAGCGTGCCCATGCTCCCTACAATGTTTTCTTGTTGTTGTGATCAAAATTATTCTCCTCTTAAAGCCCCTGCATTAACTACATGGACAATAGCATTTCCCATCACCCCTTCTTTCAACTCCTTCCCACAATCTAGCAAGCAATTGTTGATTTTGTTCGTCTAGATCAGGAATATTGCTAGTTGACATTTTCTCGTAAAGAGCTTGAATGAAGATTATCAATCTTAGAAAATGAAGCTCCACACTTCGCTCACTTGAATCACAAAAACAATGGAAATAATGAAAAACAGTCTGTCGAATAAAAAAACTTCCGCAAACCGTCGCTTGTATAGCAAACATGTTAGAATGTTTCAATATTTATAGGTTTTAAAAGTCATCCTGCTGTCGGATATCCGGCGCCTTGAACCTAGTTACAGTTGGAGATTTGATGTCGGAGTTCCGACATCCTTGGGTATCGAATGGCGTCGGATTTCCGACATCCGAGGGCTTAATGATGTCGGATATCCACAGAGCTGTCGGATATCCCAGCGGCCTCGTCGGATATTCACATAGTTGTTGGATATCCGACATATCCTTCTACCAATTTAAAAAACAAATCATCAAATTTTGTAATTTTTAAGGTGAAATCCGACGACATCGTCCTTTTCGTCGGAGTTCGTCGGATTTTGTCGTCGGATTTTGGGTTCAAATCTTGTAGTGTAACTGATTTGAAAATCAATGTAAACCAAACAGATATCTCATTGAAAATTAATATAATTCTATTACACGGGGGATCTTTGTTTCTTGTTTGAAGGGCCACCCAAAAGTGCAAGCAAAGAGGATACGCAGAGCCCTTTGAAATGCTTATGAATTAAATTCTTTACACTTGAGATCTACTTTCTCATTTGCAGTGCCACCCAAACATGCAAGCAAAGAGGATACAGTAGCTCGAGAATTGTATGCAAAAATTGAAATCTACTCTATTACACTTGATATCCACTTTCTCATTCACAAGATCGCTCGAAGGCCCAAGTGAAGAGGATATGGTGGCTCGAAAGAACAATGCTTGAAAAATCAAATCCTATACTATTACACTTGAGATCCACTTTCTCATTTGCGGGGCCACCCGAAAGTGCAAGCAAAGAGGATATGGTAGCTCGAGAACTGTATGCAAAAATTTAATCTACTCTATTACACTTGAGATCCACTTTCTCATTCACAAGATCGCTCGAAGGCCCAACTGAAAAGGATATGGTGGCTCGAAAGAACAATGCTTGAAAAATCAAATCCTATACTATTACACTTGAGATCCACTTTCTCATTTGCAGGGCCACCCAAAAGTGAAAGAAAAGAGGATACAGTGGCTCAGACACAACTTATCACAAGAAAATCGAGATATGACACTACAATCTTCTCTAATTGTGCATAAACATAATGAAAATACTGTAGATCCAAAACAAAATTGAACTAATTAAATTTTGTATTCGGTTTTGGAGGGAAATTGATTTCAAAATGTCTCAAAGTGTAATGTTGAAGTTTTTGTTTTTCAATGCAAATATCTTTGGAAAATGTGTTTAAATGATCTTTTCAAACGTTATGACTGATATTTGTTTTTATGTTTCAAATAAGCAAGTGCATGAGATTCAACAGTTAAAGGGTCTTAAGGTTCTTTGAACAAATCTTTGTGTTTTCTCAATTTTTATGATTTGCAACTCTTAAATGAATGAAACTTCTTTATATATCAATCCTAACCCTATACAATTAGGGATCCAATAGAAAAATATATCTTGAAGCAAATGAATCTGCCACAAATTTAAGAAAATTTTAAAATAAATGTCAATTTGGGTCATTTTTGGAGGTTTTTGGTAAGAAATTCCAAATCTAAGGAGCTCAAACCCTCACAAATTTTCCTTGACTAGTGGTAAAATGATCCTTAGAAATTTTAAAATCTTTTTGAATGTCTGCAAGTACAAAAATAAAGCCTCAAAGCTTCCCGAAAACAATGGAAATTCAAAACTAGGTGTTTTTTCAAGGTTCTTCTTCATGTTTTTTTCAATTTTTGTTATTTGCAAATTATGAAAGGAGTCAAAATTATTTCAAATATCAGTCGTAATCCTATCCAATCAGGGACCTAACAAAAAAATATGGATTTAAGCAAGTGAATCTAACACCAATTTAAAAAAAAAATTGGAAAGAAATGACAATTTGGGCTATTTTTAGTGGTTTTTGGAGGAAAATTGTCAATCTAAAGATCTTAACCCAAACTCTTTAAAAAAATTCAAAATTTTTCAAAGTTAGTGATAAAATGATATTAAAAGATTCATAATCCTTAATAAGTTCTGCAAATGCAAAAATATAGGCACCAAACATCCCCAAAACAAAGAGATCTCAAAACTAGTTCATAATTCATGCAAATCTGAAACAAGGAGGCTTTGAAGCTTACAAAAGTTTGAAAATATCCCAAATATTTGGCTAAGGAGGATCAAAATGAGGTCTGCACCCTGATATCAAGGATTCCTAATCACATACAAGAATAAAATATCATCAAAACAGAGGAAAGAGGGGAGAATTGGGCACAAATCTCAAGAAAAACCTTCAATGCACTCTCTAGCAAAGGAAGGTGAGATCTAGCTTCATCTTTGAGTTTTTTTAGAGTGTAGGAGTGGATATAGGCCGGTTTTGATCCTATAAACCTGTAGCATATGTTCTTGAAGGGATCTTAAGGCATTCTTAGAGTAGATCTGAAATTTTAGAACACCAAAAATGACGAAAATTTCAAGAAAAACCCTTCAATGCACTCTCTATCAAAGGAGGCTGAAATCTAGCTTCATATTTGAAGTTTTTGGGAGTGTAGGAGTGGATATAGGCTAGTTTTGAGCCTATAAACCTGTAGCATAGGTTATTTAATGGATCTTAAGGAAAATATGGAGTAGATCAGAAAGTTTAGAACACCAAAAATGAAGAAATTTGCAAGAAAAATCAACTAATAAGGTCGCCAATCTGATAATAGATTTTAAGGTAGTGTTAGATCTACTTTAAAACATCTATATTACTATGAAGTAGGTGAATCTTCAATGTCAGAAATCCACAATCATTTATCAGCCCCTAACATATTTAAAATCATGAATTAGAAGAGAATTGAATTATTTCATATTATGCCAAAGAAGAAGATACATACTTGCAATCTAGCTTGATGTGTATCCTTTCTCCTTTTCCATGAGCTATCATTTCTCCACCCTTGCCTTTGATGAATATGACAAGCTTTCTAATCCTCCAAATATCTCCAACATGCCTTTGCTCTTTCTTTTTCCTTCTCTTACCATGCCCAAAATGCCTTTGTTTTATAGCATTGGAAAATGGGCTCTCAAGTTTCTCTTTTCAATGTGGGATTATCCATTTTCTTGTTTTTTTATTATTTTTGCTCAAAAGCCCACTTCCCAAAGTCTTTTAGGATTTTTTCACAGCTTTAGCATATTTAAGTACAATTAATGCACTTTTGTGCATTTCTTCTCACTATTTGATTGGTGGAGTTTAGATTTGAGCCTTTAATGAGTTGTTCAATCACTGAACCTTGTCTTCTTAGGCTACCTCTTTCTTCACTCAATCTTTATGATTGTGGATGTAGTGATTAGATAAGAGAGGACTTGTTCTCTTGTGTACTTGTGTTTTGTCTTCATGTTGCAGGCACATAGTAAAATATGTTTCTTCCCCTCACTTCTGTAATACCCCAATTTTGGCCCTTGTGAAATATTGGATTTTAATGTAAATATTGTATACATGCGAAGTAAGTTTCCCTAGCGTGGAGCTCAAGGCCAAGGCCCCACTAGTGTATGTTCGGATTTTATTTAAAATGGACAAGTATTTGATATTTTATTACCCATGAGCTATTCAGCCATGGAATATTGTAAATGATGTAAATATTTGATATTGCAATAAAATACCAAAATTGGCTATGGAAGCAACGAATGAGAAGGGGCCATGTGTATTCCACTAGGGAGTTGTGAGGGGGTTGTGGGGATGAACCATATGCTTCCAAATGTCATTGTGAGAACCCATTTGACTTTCCTTGCTGACATTTAATTATGTTGTAAGGAAGTTGTTGAAGAATTCAGTCCATGGCTTCAATGGAGCATGGGCAGCCCAGAAATTTATATGGCAGGTATGGGCTCTGTTTTTCTTGTACCACAAGTCGCTCTACCTCATGGGAATTGGTTCTTCCTCATTCTCATTCCATTATTGAAGATCCCAGCACCATTTTTCATCCATTACAAATTCTCAGCAATGAGAAAAACCAGAAATCGCAACTTTGCAAGAACCCACATTTTGAAGTGCCTTAAATGCCCAAAATTGAGTATTGACATTGAAATCCAATGGGGGATCCATATATATGAACCTTAGAGCGAAATTAAGAGTATTAGATACCTCGAAATCCATTGGAAAACCCAGTTTTTATATCCCAGAAAACCAGTGACGGGATTGAGTTATTTGATGACAGAATTGTGAGAAATCCAAGTGTGAATGACTAAGCAGAGGTTGGGAATGCTTGATAAACCCAGCGAAGGCTGGAATCTTAATGATTTAGTAGCTTGGACCTTTCTATACCCATCCTGAAGAGCACTAGAGGGAAGGGACGCCTGAGGGACTGTGCAGCAGAGAAGGGGACCTTCCTTGTGTTGGGTGTGCTAGGTACTGTGGGTGCCTTAACTGTTTGAATTATCTTAAGATGCCTATAGCTCTGTGGTTGAGCTCACTAGCTTAACATTGCCCTCCTTTGTCTTTTGTATGCTTGATAAACTCAACTGTGTGTTGGCTTAGCATAGTTGTTGAGTGAAACCATGGCTGTGAGTGAGCCCATCTAGTTCCTCCTTAGTGGATACACAACCTAGCTCGGGGGTGATCTCTCAGCTGAAAGGATACAGGCTAGACAGAGATCTATGGTTGGGTGGAACGTTGCTCTCACATAGTTAGTTGTTTGGACAACTTCATCTCAAAGATAAGTGTTCTCTGTGTTTAAATTATATGTATTATGTGTTTTGCAATGTGTTAATTCTGAATGATAACTATTCATGTTAATGGAATTGATACGAAGTCTGTGCATAGCATGAGAAGGGGATTGATTATCTGCATATTGAATCATCATCCACTTGTGATAGATATGTTGATGCATTATAATTGTGTGTGTGAAAATATGATTTAATTCCGCTATGTTTATATTGAGTATGAACTTGCACACAGAAGTTTTTATTTATTATGAATTTCTTAGTAATGTATGGGGCTGAGTTTACCAATTAAGCCCTGGAATGTCGGTCATGTTCCCTCTGTGGTTTGGAATGATGGGAGGGGATGTGACAGAGTGGCATCAGAGCCCATGTTGCAGCATTAGGGCTGCTTGGGCCAAACTCTGAGTTTGCAGACAAGTAACAGAATGTTTTAATGCAGTATTGATGAAGTTTGAGCGGCATTTTTTATTGGAAAAATGTCAGGATCGTATTTCTCAGGTATTGAAGAGGATCACACAGGTGCATAGATCTCTCCAAGAAATTTCCAACGGTACCAGACTTGCCTGATTTGGTTAAGGGACGAAGGAGATATGAACCCCGCAAGTTGCAGGGACGGAGGTGTTCCATAGTTACAGATTGCAGAAATGAGGATTTCCAAATTTTTCGTTTTGGATTTCCGCAATTCCGCACCTGCAATTTTGGATTTTAGATTTTAGGTTTCGGGTTGCGGGTTGCGGGAACGCAAAAATTTTGAAAATTTCGTTTTGGATTTCGACAATTCCGCACCTGCAATTTCGGGTTTCGGGTTGCGGGAACACAAAATTTTTGAAAATTGCATTTTGGATTTCCGAAATTCCGGACCCGCAATTTTGGATTTCGGATTTCAAGTTTCGGGTTGCAGGAACGCAAATTTTTTGAAAATTGCATTTTGGATTTCCGCAATTCCGCACCCGCAATTTCGGATTTCGGGTTGCGGGAACGCAAAATTTTTGAAAATTGGGTTTTGAATTTCCGCAATTTCAGATTTCGGGTTGCGAATTCAGTTAAAAAACAAAAAAAGTATAGAGCCCGAAAATTGATTTTTGGATTACAGGAGCTTGCGGAATCAGAATGGAATGAGGTCAGTGGCGTTCTGAGACCATTAACAAAGGCCATGAATGATCCAGTGAGAATTCCGAGCCCAATATGCTCCAATTTGGCATAAAATTGGAATTAATAGCTTTTATAAATCAGTGTCCCGACGCTTGATAGAAGGTCGGATTGAGCTGAAACTAAAATGGAGCAGCCATGGAGAAGGCACATTGTTAAGTTTAGAATTTTGGAGCCAAACTCCAAGGATGTGGAGTCGGGGTGTGCAAGAAGGCCAAAAAACACTATTCCAGGCCACTTTTTAGAGATTTTGAAAAGCTTGCAGGGGATGAAAGTGACCTTAGATGAAGGATTCAAGAAAATTACTGAACTCAACATTTCATATTCTCATTAAAACAGACAATTCACGTTAGACAAAGATTTTCCAGAAATGCACAGTTTGGGAGATAGCCATTTTTGGCCCAAAATTTGAAATTTTGGAAAAATGTTAAAAGTGAGAAATAGTCAAACCCAGAATTTTATAGAAGGTGAATGGTGCATAGGAACAGATATCCGCGAGTTGATGAGTGTTCCTTGTTGTATGTATTAACTTCACCCGATAGAAAAGTTTTCGTGATTCCTTATAGATTTGTTTCTACAGGTGGTTGAAGTTGGCAGTTCATGATATTTTACAACTGTGTAAAAAGTGCAGAATTGTGGTGAAAATTGTCATTTTTTAAGTGATGTAGTTTCCACACCCGAAGTCAGAATGGAGCACGTGGATAGGCATTGGAAAGCTTATCCAGTAGGGAACAATGGTGCATGACCATTATTTGAATGAGGTTATCATACTCCATAGATAATTAGAGCATAAAAGTGTCAGTGACTGTGTTGACATATTGTTGACAATATGGGCAATTTCTAGAATTGCATGAATGGGCAAAATAGATGAAGACATAATAACTATTTGAATTATTCAATGAGTTTAATTCTATTAAATATTGATGTTGTATATTTCTATATGCATTCTTATGATGTCTAACAAATATTTTCACAATGCACAGTGCTTGCAGCTCATAAGATTTAATAGTGTAGCAGAGGCAGCTTATAGGAAAAATGGTGACCATAAATGATGCTCAGGATCCTTATGAGCATGAAGAAGATGTGCTAGGAGAAAATGTGCAAGAAGGGAATGTTGAGACTGAATCCAATGAAAGAAGGGAGCAAGTCACTCCTCAGAATTTGGTTGAAACCATGGTGAGATTCAATCAAAGGTTGATGAAGGCTCAGGAAGAACAAAACCAACTCAATGCTGTTATTTTGCAAAGCCTCACTGATATGCAGCATAAGATAAACCTTGGGTCCAATCCAAGCAATGTAGGTGAAGAAGGAAGAGATGCAGAAAGTCGCTCTAGAGGTCATTCAAAGAAAAGGACTCCAAGCCCAAGGAAGAGTTCTGTGAGCAAGAAGCATAGAACACCTTCCTCTAGATCTTCTTCTAGCAAATCATGTGACTCCAGAGGTTCTCAAACAAGTCCAAGGCATATGCCCAGAAGTTTTAATGGAAGAAAGAAGTTCAAAGGCATCCCACAGGGAGAATTTAGGAAGGCAAGGCCTCCCACATTTGATGGAGAAGACAAGACTGGACAAGAGGCAGAGGCATGGCTTCTTGGAATGAAGAAATATTTCAAAATTTAGGAGTACTAAGGAAATGAAAAGGCCAGAATTTCCATTTACAATCTAAATGGCAGAGCTTCAATTTAGTGGGAAAACCTCTTGCAAGTGAAAGTAATCAGTGAAAGGAACATCAGCTGGGAGAGATTTAAGAAGTACTTCAATGAAAAATACCTTTCTGCTAGGTATTATGACAATAAGAGAAAAGAGTTCAATGAACTTGGGTTGGGACAAAAATCTATGGAAGAACATGTCCATAAATTTTTGGAATTATTGAGGTATGTGGATTACATTAAAGATGAGATAGTAAAAATCCAATGCTTCATTGGGAGTCTACCTCAAAGTTTCAGAGATAGGATTGAGTTTGTTAATCCACCAAGTCTTGATGAAGCCATTAGAATGGAAATGCATTGCTATGAGCAGAATAAAGGAAAATTGGAGGTTAACCCAGCATGGAAAGGAAAACCAAGAGGGAGGTTTGATCAAAAGAAAAGTGGCTTCAAGACACCATTCAAAAGTCATCCGAGGACCTTTCCACGGGGGCAGCAAGCAAGGAGTGAATTCAAGCCAGCAGTAGCAGCAGATAAAGCATCAAAGGGCCACTTCAGTGTTGGGGATGTGGAGAAAATCACATGCTTAAGGATTGTCCACATCGGAAGGAGAATCCCCGAAGGTTGCACAACTTAAAGGGAGCATCTACAGTGGAGGACATGGCAAGGGAAATGCCTCGAATTTATGCAGCGTTGGATAATCATCAGGCAGACCATCAATCATCAGTGGTGGAAGTTGAAGGTAAGATTGCTAAGCAATCTATTTCTGTTTTGATTTATCCAGGATCTACTCATAGTTATGTTTCTCCAAAAGTGGTAGAAGGTTGTTCTCTTAGAAAAGTGAAGCATAATAAATCTTGGCTAGTTTAATTAGCCACAGGGACCAAGAGAAAAGTTAGTGATGTAGTGGTGGAGTGCCCCATAGAATTGAATGGACTCCACACACGTGCAGATTTAAATTTACTACCATTAGGATCTTATGATACCTTAATTGGCATGGATTGGTTGGAAAAGCATAGGGCCAAGTTGGACTGTTATGAGAAAGCACTTGAATGTATTGATGAAGAGGGAAGACCAAGATTGGTAAGAGGAATTCCCAAGCAAGTTTCAGTAAGACAAATTTCAGCCTTACAGTTGAAAAATTTTTATAAGAAAGGTTGTCAATTATATGCAGTTCATATATCAGATTCATCAGAGGACAAAGGACCAAGGATAGAAGACTTCCCATTGTTGCAAGAATTTCAAGATGTGTTTCCGGATGAAGTGCCTGGACTACCACCAAAGAGAGATATTGATTTTACCATCGATATTGTTCCAGGGGCAGCGCCAAATTCCAAAGCTCCTTATAGAATGAGCACACCGGAATTGGTAGAGTTGAAGATGCAGCTACAAGAATTAATGGACAAGAGGTATATCAGGCCTAGTGTGTCTCCTTAGGGAGCACCGGTGTTATTTGTTAAGAAGAAGGATGGGACCTTAAGGCTTTGTATTGATTACAGGCAGCTCAATAAAGTGATAGTCAAGAACAAGTATCCATTGCCAAGAATTGATGACTTAATTGATCAAATGAAGGAAGCTAAGGTGTTTTCAAAGATTGACTTGAGGTCTGGATACCATTAAGTGAGGATTAAAGAAGAAGACATTCACAAGACAGCTTTCAGAACTAGATATGGTCATTATGAGTTCATTGTGGTGCCATTTGGTCTTACCAATGGACCTACCACATTCATGTGTCTCATGAATAGTGTCTTCAGCAAATATTTGGATAAGTTTGTGGTTGTGTTCTTGGATGACATTCTTGTCTATTCAAGGAATGAAGAAGAACATGAGGAACTTCTAAGGATGGTGTTGCAAGTCCTTAGAGAACATCAGTTGTATGCCAAGTTAAGCAAGTGTGAATTTTACCAAAAGAAGGTGCAATATTTGGGTCATATCATTTCTGAAGAAGGAATTGCAATTGATCTAGAGAAGATTAATGCGATCATGGATTGGTCTACTCCAAAGAACGTTTCAGATGTGAGATCTTTCATGGGTCTTGTTGGTTACTACAGAAGGTTTATTGAAGGTTTCTCCAAGACAGCTCATCCAATCACTTCATTGCAAAGGAAGAATATCAAGTTTGTATGGTCTGAAAAATGTGAGAAAAGTTTTCAACAGTTAAAGGAGTTACTTACCAGCGCTCCTGTTTTGAAGATAGCAGATCCAAAGACGGATTTTGTAGTGTGCACAGATGCTTGCATTGAATGGCTAGGTGGAGTGCTCATGCAAGAAGGAGTTGTGATTTGCTATGAGTCAACGAAATTAAAAGAGCATGAAAGGAATTATGCCACACATGATTTAGAATTAGCAGTCATAGTACATTCTCTCAAGATGTGGAGACATTATTTGTTGGGAAAAAGATTCGAGCTTAGAACAGACCACATGAGCTTGAAGTATTTGTTTGACCAGCCAAACTTGAATGCTAGGCAAGATAGATGGATGGAGTTTCTTTGTGCATTTGATTTTGAAATTAAGCATCTAAAAGGGAAGGAGAATAAGGTTGCAGATGCCCTTAGCAGAAAATTTCACGTTGCAGCATTAAGTGTGTGTAAATCAGATTTGAAGACAAGAGTTCTTGAAGCCCAAAACAGTGATGAAACTTGCCTTCAAATTAAAGAAAAGTTGTAGCAGAAAAATATAGATGAAAAGTGTGAGGGATATCAGCTTGGTGAAGACTATATCCTCATCTACAAAGATAGATTGTATATTCCAAATATTGCAGATTTGAAGAAGCTAGTGATGGATGAAATACATCAAATGCCATACTCTAGACATCCAAGATATCAGAAGACTATAACAACAGCAAGAAAGCAATACTTTTGGCATGGCATGAAGGACATAGCTGAGTACATTGCTAGGTGTCAAAAGTGCCAACAAGTCAAAGCAGAGCACCAACATCCAGCGGGATTGTTGCAGCCCTTGCCCATTCCGGAGTGGAAGTGGGAAGTGATCTCTATGGATTTTATAACGGGTCTGCCCATGACAGTGAAGAAGCATGATTCAATCATGGTTTTGGTGGACAAGCTATCAAAGGTAGCTCATTTTATTCCAGTCAAGTCCACTCACAAGGCTAATGACATTGCAAATATTTTCCTGATAGAGATATTCAAGTTGCATGGATTGGCCAAGGCAATAATTTCTGATCGTGATACAAAGTTCACTTCCAATTTCTGGAAAGAATTACCTCAGGAATTGGGAACTAGATTGAATATCAGTACAGCATATCATCCTCAAACAGATGGCCAAACTGAGAGGGTGAATCAGGTTCTTGAAGACATGCTGATAATGTATGTGATGGATAAACCATCCAAGTGGGAAGATTACCTACACTTAGTAGAATTTGCATACAATAATGGACATCATGCATCATTGGGAATGAGTCCATTTGAGGCATTGTATGGAAAATGATGCAGGACTCCAGTGAATTAGGATAGCCCGGTGAACAGGGTGGTACTTGGGCCAAAGATAATCAAGGAAATGGAACAGGAAGTTGTTAAGATCGGGCAGAATTTAAAGGCAGCTCAAAACAGGAAAAAGAGTTATGTAGATTTGAAAAGAGTGCATAATGAATTTCATATTGGGGACCATGTTTATTTGAGAGTGAAACCAAGGAAAAGTTCTCTCAAGTTGGGAAGTTGTGCCAAGTTGTCACTAAGATATTGTGGGCCATTTGAAGTCTTAGATAGGATAGGGCCAGTTGCATATAGAGTTGCATTGCCTGCTAACATAAGAGCTCATTATGTTTGCAATGTATCTTTGCTTAAGAAGTATGTACATGATCCTAATCATATGATTGATTGGAATGTGATACAGGTGGAACACGAGGGAGAGTTCCAAGTAGAGCCTATGCGCATCCTTGACAAGGTCACTTTGCTCCGGAACAGAGCCATCAGGCAGGTAAAGGGCCAATGGGAGCACCTTAGTTCCGATGAGGCTACATGGGAGCTGGAGGATGCCATGATAGAGGCATTCCCATTTTTGTTCAGTTTTGAGAACACCAAGGATGGTGTTGTTCTAAGGGGGAGGGGAATGTAATACCCCAATTTTGGCCTTTGTGAAATTTTGGCTTTTAATATAAATATTGTATACATGCAATGTATGTTTCCCTAGCGTGGAGCTCAAGGCCAAGGCCCTACTAGTGTATGTTCGGATTTTATTTAAAATGGACAAGTATTTGATATTTTATTACCCATGAGCTATTCAGCCATGGAATATTGTAAATGATGTAAATATTTGATATTGCAATAAAATACCAAAACTGGCTATGGAAGCAACGAATGAGAAGGGGCCATGTGTATTCCACTAGGGAGTGGTGAGAGGGTTGTGGGGATGAACCATATGCTTCCAAATGTCATAGTGAGAACCCATTTGACTTTCTTTGCTGACATTTAATTCTTTTGTAAGGAAGTTGTTGAAGAATTCAGTCCATGGCTTCAATGGAGCATGAGAAGCCCAGAAATTCGTATGGCAGGTATGGGCTCTGTTTTTCTTGTACCACTAGTCACTCTACCTCATGGGAATGGGTTCTTCCTCATTCTCATTCCATTTTTGAAGATCCCAGCACCAGTTTTCATCCATTACGAATTCCCAGCAGTGAGAAAAACCAAAAACCGCAACTTTGCAAGAACCCACGTTTTGAAGTGCCGTAAACGCCCAGAATTGAGTATTGACAGTGAAATCCAATGGGGATCCATATATATATGAACCTTGGGGCGAAATTGAGAGTATTGGATACCCCGAAATCCATTGGAAAACCAAGTTTTTATAGCCCAGAAAACCAGTGACGGGATTGAGTTATTTGATGACAGAATTGTGAGAAATCCAAGTGTGAATGACTGAACAGAGGTTGGGAATGCTTGATAAACCTAGCGAATGCTGGAATCTCAATGATTTAGCAGCTTGGACCTTTCTATACCCATCCTGAAGAGCACTGGAGGGAAGGGACGCCTGAGGGACTGTGCAGCAGAGAAGGGGACCTTCCTTGTGTTGGTTGTGGTAGGAACTGTGGGTGCCTTGACTGTTTGAATTATCTTGAGATGCTTGTAGCTCTATGGTTGAGATCACTAGCTTAGCATTGCCCTCCTTTGTCTTCTGTATGCTTGATAAACCCAACTGTGTGTTGGCTTAGCATAGTTGTTGAGTGAAACCATGGCTATGAGTGAGCCCATCTAGTTCCTCCTTAGTGGATACACAACCCAGCTCGGGGGTGATCTCTCAGCTGAAAGGATACAGGATGGACAGAGATCTATGGTTGGGTGGAACGTTGCTCTCACATAGTCAGTTGTTTGGACAACTTCATCTCAAAGATAAGTGTTCTCTGTGTTTAAATTATATGCATTTTGTGTTTTGCAATGTGTTAATTCTGAATGATAACTATTCATGTTAATGGAATTGATACGAAATATGTGCATAGCATGAGGAGGGGATTGATTCTCTGCATATTGAATCATCATCCACTTGTGATAGATATGTTGATGCATTATAATTGTGTGTGTGCAAATATGATTTAATTCCGCTGTGTTTATATTGAGTATGAACTTGCACACATAAGTTTTTATTTATTATGAATTTCTTAGTAACGTATGGGGCTGAGTTTACCAATTAAACCCTGGAATGTCGGTCATGTTCCCTCTGTGGTTTGGAATGATGGGAGGGGACGTGACAACTTCGTTAAGTGTGTTAATTTGATTGTTAACAATTATATGCATTGTTAATTTTTTTTAAATGTATACATCTAGAATAATGCACATGGTATGGTTATGTACCAACGTGGTTAAATGTATTGGGTGCACAATTTTTTTGAAAAAGTATACATGTATTGTTGTGCACCAACATTGTTTGATTTATTTGGCATACCATAATTTTTTTAACAAATGGTTGATATTTTTTATTAAATATTGTAATCTACTAAAATGTGCATGGTATGGATACTCATTGGTGTTGTTAAATATAAGTGGCATATCAACAAAATTTCTTTGAACAAATAATCTATTTTAAAAAAAATAACATGATTTGATGCAAATGGTATGGTTACACACTGGTACAATTAAATATAAGTGGCATAATGATAATACATCTTTTAATAAATAGCCCATTTTCTTTTATAACATATTTTAACCTACTTCATTGAGAATGGTATGATTATTCTCTAGTATGGTTAAATATAAATGGTGCAATGATAACAATTTTTCGAACAAATCACCCATTTTTTATAATAAAAGAAAAACAAATTCAATGAGAATGGTATGGTTATGCATTGGTGTGGTAAAATATAAATGGTGCACCAACAAGAATTTTTATTTTTTTAAATGGTTGATATTTTTTAATATATTTTAATTGATGCCAATGCTTGTAGTAGGGTTATGCCTTAGTGCAAGTAATATATGTATTTCTATGTAACCTTTAAACTTGAAACATAAACTATGTATACATAGATTATAGATTCATAGAATGAGATACAAGACAAATAAGATGCAATATGTGAAATATACCTGTGTATTAATGATTTGTCATAAGAAAGAAAGCAATTTTCTCTTGTTTCTTGAGGTGGGGAGACTTCTCATTGAGAAAATATCCAAATACAACAATACTCAACAAAGCATTCCATGGCCTCCTATCTCTTTAAATATATTCTTAATAGAAAAAACCTAACTACTTGTGGACCCATCATTAATGAGTATTAACTGCCTAGTGTACACTATTTAATAAAGGGCCTCTTTTACATTAAATAAATATCCACTACTATGTAATGGGCCTTATTTAAATAAGATGGTTGCGTATATTAGCAACTAACTTCTAAGTATCCTAAAGTAGGAAGGTTAGGCATGTAGGACCTTAACATGCAATCCTTTTTCAAGACAAGCGTTGTCCTCAAGGATAGAGGTGAGGAAATTATTGAAAAATAACCACTGGTACTCATGTGGTATCTTCTAGCTACATATATTTCCATTGGATTAGTACTTCTCAAACCTATTATGGCAAAAATATTGATGCTTTCTAGTATATAAATCCTTCTTCATCAAGTTTTGGTAAGTTGGTTTCCACCTTGCAATTTGATCCCATGACCCTCTTCAAACAAAACACATGAAAGACTAAATGAATAATGTAGTGGTATAGAAGAGCTAACTTGTAGGACACTTGTTCAATGCGTTGGATGATCTTACAAGGTCCATAGAACTTTGGCTCTAGATTCCAATGGACTTTTTTCTCCAACTAATGATTTTTTATAGGGTTGAATGTAAAAAAAATCGGATCCCCTTTTGCAAAATAACACTTAGATCAATATTGGTCATATTGTTGTTTCATTATATTTTGAAGCATAGAAAAAGTCTCCTTAAATGTGTGAAGAATGGCTTCTCTAGTGTGAAGCGTGTTATCCAATGCATGATACTTGGAGTTTCATGGTAAATAGGAAGCCAATGAAAATATTTTTGGGCCATAGACAACTTAATATGGTATCATTTCGTATCTCTATGGTAACTCCTTTTGTACCACCATTTTACAAGAGGAAGCTATTGTGTTCATTGGTGTGTCTTTTTGGAAGTGAAGGATCACAAGAATGGAAGTTTATGTTTGACCATTTATTTGGGGATGATATGTATTTCTCATGTTCAATTGGGTACCTTGAATTTTAAACAAATCCTGCCAAAATATGCTAGTGAATGTGGGGTCTTAATCTGAGACAACGGAAGTGGAAATGTCAAGCAACTTAAAAATTTGATCCATGAATACTTAGGCAACTAAGGAGGGGGTAAATGGATGTGATGATGCACAAAAATGAGTATATTTGGAAATATGGATAAATACCACCATGATCATTGATTTGTTACCATCTCTTAGGAGTCCTATTATAAAATTGCTAGAGATTTTATTCCATATATGTGTTGGGATTGGTAGTGATTGCAATGCCCCTAGTGTCTTCATTGTCTCACCCTTGTTTCTTTTGCAAGTGTCACGGGATGCTAAAAAACCCTATATCTTTGTCTTCGTTCCTTCACAAAATAATGAAATCATAGATATTTCATAGGTTTTATGAAATCTAGAGTGGACTACTATATGTAATCAATGCAATTTCTCTAAGACCTTTCATTTACAGAATAGTTCTTTACCAAAATAATGCACCCTTTATACCTTAATGTATATTTCTTCTATGTATACCCTATAGAAGGGTTGGGATCTTCCTTAAACCTTTGAATGAGTTGAACTATAAATTCATTACCATCCATTCTCTATGAGCTTCCTCGATCCAACCTGGAATGGCTAAAGATAAGGCAAAGAGGGATCCATCTTCCTCAAACTATCAAGAAAACTCATCAACCATCGTGTTGTCTTTACCCTTCTTATATATGATCTCATAATCATATCACAACATCTTAGCAATCCATTTATGATACTTTTGGGATGATAACCTTTGTTTCGGGAAATACATTAGACTATGATGGTCAATATTGATCTAGAAATGCCTACCTATGATATATATGTGTTAGGTCTCAAATACAAGAAGGATGGCCATCATCTCTTTTTCATATTTGGATTTTCCCAAAATTGCAATTACACAACTACTTATTGGTGAATTCCAAGGGGAACCCTTCTTGCATCAATATTTCTCCAAGATCTCTTCCTAAGGCATCACAATCAAAGACAAAAGTCTTATTAAAATTACTCATTGCTAATACTAGAGTAGTGCACATTGCATCCTTTGAAGTTGAAAAGGAATGCTCATATCTATCACTCCATACAAAGGCATTTGATTTTAGTAGTGAAGTTAAGGGAGCAACAATTTTCCCATAATTTTTCAAAAACTTTCTATAGTAGTCTATAAATCCTAGGAATCCATGCAAGATTTGTAGGTATTTGGGTGGGGCAAATCTTGCATAACTGCCAGTTTCTTGGGGTTGACTCATACTCGATCCTGATTTACAATGTGATCCAAGTATTCAACCTCTAATGCCCCAAAAGTGCACTTGGATTGTTTCATGAATAATTGGCGGTCCCACAATAGTTGCAATGTTATATCAACATGGTATTTGTGGGGTTCCCATGTTTTGTTGTATATAAAGATGTCATCAAAGGATATTGGCACAAAATTGTGTAGGAAGGGTCAAAATATCTTGTTCATGAGGATTCAGGAGGTGGATGGAGAATTGCAAAGGCCAAACGCATCAATAAAAACTCATAATGACCTTCATGTGTATGGAAAATTGTTTTAGGGATGTCTTCCTCTTTCAATCTTTTTGGTGGTAGAGAGAACGAAGGTCAAGTTTAGTGAAAATATTGGCTCCATGAGGTCCATCCAAGAGGTCATCAATAACTAGGATGGGGAATTTGTCCTTGACAATCAACTTATTGAGAGCCCAAAAATAAAGACACATGCACCAAGTTCCTTCCTTCTTTCATACCATGACCACTGGTTATGAGTAAGCACTAGTAATGGCACATATGACTCTTGCCTCCAACAATTATTGAATGCTTTTGCATATTTCATTCTTCTATGTAAAAGCGTAATGTCCCCCGTGGATATAAAAGGGTCTTAGGGACATATCATTAGCTCTCTAGGGATAATTAGAATATTTTAGCACACCGGAATAATTTTATAAATATTTAATTTCATTTTCTACAATTTAATTATGACAAAATATCGATAATTCCAAATAAATTAAAATAAAATTCATAACTGATCAAGAAAATTGAACCAAGGTTGGGAAATCTTATCCAACACTATATAAAATCATTATTCATCCATCCCAAGCCATAACACAGGTTACTTGCACCTAAAAAGGTCATTTTCACTTAATCATGATTAACTAGTAATTAGTGTACTAATTGCGACACTTAGCACATAATTGACGACACTTAACATAACTTCATTTGTTTATAACATAATAATAATTTATCAATACCAATGTCTAATTAACACCTAATATCATGTAAATAATTCATAATTATCATTCTCCAATTAATTAAACAAAACAATTACGAAAATGACTCCACAAGACTAGTTAACTAGTATTTAACACAAGCAACTAGTCTTGCACGAAATCAACACACAACCATGCCAATGAACCAAAAATTGAACCTACATCCATTATACATATATTTCATCATGCACATACATCCAAATAAAGTTTCATTTTCACGTCAGATCCTTTGACATAAACGATGATTTTTTCAAGTTAAATCAGTGCAACTAGTTAATAAACACTGCTAGGAATTTAACCCAATCAATTGTACTAAGTTCTGGAGCACATAGAGGCGAGGGTAAATATCTGGAAAATAAAATTCTACAACAAAATTAAATTACCAAAAACAAATCATATGGTTGTACATTCCAAAAATTACAAAAACATAGATTCAATCTACAAACTAGTTACCAATTTCCACTTATTTGAAGCTAGTTTCTGTTTCTAGTTTCCAAATGCAAAACAATAAGAAAGTATTGACTAATTTAGATCATGGAAATAATATAATAGGTCCACTACATCCAAATGGATATATATTTCCTCTTAGAAGCAGTCCTTTTATTAATTCATCAAACTAGCTAAATCTACTTCTCCAAATTGGCTAGAAATTGAGGAATGAAGTAAGCTAAATGCATAAACAATTTGTAGAGTCATTCAGAAGCCATTAAAACTCTAAATACCATGTATTATCAGTATTATCAGATTTATAACTCATGTAAAAAATTCTTCAAACACTTCTCATGCAAAGTCATAAATCCATTGAAAACAATTCTTTTGAAGGAGCTAGTGAATGGAAACAAAACTACGATTTCGATAAGAAAATATAGAAATATATAGGAACTATTCCAAAAAATTATTCATACATTTAAAGTGTAATTATCATATATAATATTATTTTATCTCACTCAGGCATTTTCTCAAACATTTCACATTCCAAGTCTCGAAACTACATAAAACAACCCCAACCGGTGAACTAGTTTTCGAATAGAGGCTAGAAACACTGTAGAGAGGTGTTTCCAATCATTCCTAAGATATTGCACAATAAAAGTATACATAATTAAATAACAGAGGCACAATTATCATATATGTAGCATAGGTTCCAAATAAACATTTTTCTCAAGCACTTGCTCACAAAATACCAAAAACTAGTAGCATAATGTAACTAAAATCTATGAGAGATTTATTCCATAATTAGATCATATATTTTCTCATAAATTTCATGTGAAACCATACAAGAATCAGATCAGAGAAAATTAATTCAAATAATCATGAAATAAAGTACTTATCTTTCAAAATACACAACTGAAAACGACCATGCCATGTTACACCCAACCATAGACACAATGCAAGCCAAAAATCACTTTGCAATGGTCACCCCCGAGCTCGAACCATGATTCCACGAGAAAGAGTTCACTCAAACAAAAAACCCATCTAACATTAGTCCAACCACAATCCAATGGAAAGTGTATTCCACATCACTTCTAATCTAGGATCTCCAGTGGCAATTCCAGGACAAAGTTTTCAAGATAAATCAATCCAACCACAATCCAATGGAAATTCTTCCTCGACTTCCACTCTAGGGAAATTCCAGTGGCTCCAGGAAAAAATATTCAGAAATATATCAGTCCAACCTCAAATCCAATGGAAAGTGGATTCCACGTCACTTCCAATTCAGGATCTCCAGAGGAAATTCCAGGACAAAACAGTGGCAATTCCATGTTGGAATATTCTCACCATCACATGTTGGATTTGCATGCATGAATGCATTCCATGCAGCACTACATGCATCCAGTCAGCAGCAGTGGAGTATCCTAGCACCTAGTCCTTGTTTTAGGCCCTTTGGATCCTATTTCTAGTCATCAGTAGCCCTCCTACCCACCTAGTGCACATTGTTACCATCACTGCAGTTACTAATGTGCCCTACTACACAGTTATAGGACCTCCATCAGTTAGTTCATGCATTTATTTCTCATTTAACTAATTGTAGCTCCCATTTGACTGTTTCAGAGTGTAGAAGGAATCCACTTGACTACTGACAGCCAGTTATGTGCCCCTTGGAGTCTCCTCCCCTATTTCAGTGCTCACATGGTTGAGTTAGGCTCAGTTCTACTTTAGTTGAATGTTTATTCACCATCGGTGGTCATTGAGTCTTATCGAGAGATGGTTCCAATGCTGACTAAGCCATGAATTGAGGAGAATTTGAATCCTTCTAGGGATATCGAATTCATTCTATTGTATTGACATTTTTTTCCATCTTACAGCTGATGAATGTATCAACAACAGTTTCTCAAATATTTTGAGTTTAATGTGTGAATTTTGATCATCTTCTTGCTAATTCTTCTCTGCAATTAACTGAGTGAAATTGTAAGGTTTGTTCAAGATTAGTGATCTACCCCTGTGGAATTTCACATTCTAGAGTAATTGAAATTGGGCACAAGCTCCACAAGGGCACACCAACCAGCAAAAATCATATCAATAGAAACCAAAACCAATCACACCAGTACCATAGCAAAAACAAGAGCCAAGAGCATGCATAACCAACAAGAGAGACTAGCTCCCATCCACCCAAATCTCATTCCCTAAGAGAAATTTGAATTGGGGGGAGAGAGAGACACAAGGGAGGAGTTACATTCCCAAAAACAACAAATAGGAGTTACACATTATGAGGCTACACCAAGAGACACACTAACCCAAATCAAAAGGGCGCACTAGGCGTGTGTGTGAGAGAGAGAGAGAAAGAGAGAGAGAGAGAGAGAGACTCTAACACTAATAAAAATTAATCCCAGAATAAATGTAACCAAAGTGTAACATAACACGTGAGGGTACACAGCCAAGAGGTTCCACCAAGTCCACAAGAAGGTTGTATAACGTCAACCTAGACACAACAAAAAGGTAACACTTTTCCCACAACCCCTTGCTCATAACATCATGGTTCCTGATACTCTCTTTTGTGGCATCGGTCGATCCGGTTGTTTTATTATATTAATTAATTAATAATGTCTAACATAATAATAATAATAATGTGCAAACCATAGTCCCGGCACCTCGTGCCAGATCACAACACAAATAATAACCATAACATATGTCCAGGGGCTATACCAAAGGGTATTACATCCCCCTCCCCTTAAACCATGCATCATCCTCGATGCATACTACATACATTCCTTTACAAAAGGATAACATACATGAACATACATGCCTAAAAAAGATAACATCTTTCTAACCACAATACTTCCCACTACCACCTACTTTCTTGTTTGTCTCCACTGCCCATGGGAGAATCGAGACTAGTAGAGTGGACTCAAGGAAGCAACAGTCGATCTTCAATCCCCGTGACAGGGTCTTCAAAACTCTTTCCAAGGCCTTCAAACTTCAACAAGGATACATACACCTGAAAATCATATTTCAATCACCCATATGATTAACATCAGGCATAAAAATATATGATACATGATATTCTTCATCAAGAATACTTTCTTCACGTTCCAACATGTTAGGAACCTATGTCAACCCCTCTCTTTACTATGTTAGTATATTGTTGTTGGACGCATATGCTTTGTAAGTCGTCCCGTAGTATTTGTTGATACGTAGTTTATATTAGCCCATAGTATTGACCCATAGTATTGGATGCATATGCTTTGTAAGTCGTCCTGTAGTATTATATGTCCCATGGTTTTGACTCATAGTATTGGGCATAGACTTAGTATATAAGTGTGTGTTGAGGTCATTGAAGGCACCGTGAAGTTAATTGTATTGAGCTTGCTCAAAGGAGGTTTCCCCCTCGAAGTGGTCCGTGATCAATATAAAAGTGATTTTGTTCTGTTATTTCTGATATCTTGTGTATTTGCATTAATTAATTATTGCAGGTTCATCACATCTTGTATCAGAGCACTTTCCTTGGCACAAGTGGGAAATTTGTTTTTTCTTTTTTTGGGCGGCGACTTTCAGATCAATTTCTGAAACTTTATGCACAAAATCAGAAGAAACCGATTGCATATCTGAATTCCTCTTTCAAAAATACGCAGTTTCAAAAAAAAAATCATCTCATTTGGAGTTCTAAAAGTGGAGATATCGCGGATTTAAAATCAGCAATTTTTTCATAATTTCGGTGACGGCCGCGGAAATTGCGGCGAGAAAATCTTTTGACCGAGTGCCCAGATTTCTATTTCTCTTTTATGGGTAGAAGCGGAGTGGTTGTTCCAGTTCTGGAAACATGCTATCATAGCGATTCTGAGCAATATAGATCCGGTTTTTGAACATTGGGTGGAATTTCTGCCCAAATTTTTTCTGTTGCAGGTTCGGATTTGGGAATAATCCCTATCCACTTAACTGTGGGAAGTACTTGGGCATAAGCCCTAAAACTCATTGTGAGGAGTACCACAGGAACCCCGAAGTAGTTGGCCCATTGAGAGGACCTGCCAGTGAAAAGGGCAACGACCCCTACCTGATTGACTAGTTCCCACCCGTGAGGTAAACCAAGAGTTGTCGTTTGTGGCAAAGCGGTTTTCAGTTTTACCTGAGCCGTGGAGTGAGGGGTACTGCCCCAATACGCAAGCCGTCAGACAACATTGGTGGCCGAGTGAAAACCCTGAACTGTTAGGAAGCCGCACATACCTGGGGTCCATATCTACTTTCAGCTGAACTATTGTCGATCACTGCTGCGCCGTTTCAGATCCATTTTGCAAGCCGTTCCAAATCCAGCCATTCGGCGTTGTTCTAGATTCCTTCTGAGCCGTAGCCGCTCCAGTCTGTAAAAAAAGAAAAAAGAAAAAAAGAAATCCAAGCCGTAGCCGCTCCAGTCTGTAAAAAAAATATATATATATATATATTCAGTTTTTCCTCCATATCTCCCTTGTTTTACCTCTGTTTCCCTTGAAATTTTCAGGGAACCCCTGTCATTCCATTCTGCATATTTCATTCCTGAGGACCCTATCCTCAATTCCCCTTCCTACAGCCCGAAATCTCACATTTGCCTATTTTTAGGGTTTGCCATAACTTCCTCAGATTTCACCCAATCACCTTCAAATTTTACCACAGAGTTCATTTCTGAATACTGCTTCTTTGTTCCCCTCTGCCAAATTTTCCCATTCTTTCACCCCGCTTCTGAAATCCTCATTTTTTATTCCCTGCCTATCCAACAGTGTCCAAAACCTAGTCAAACCACAATTATCCTTCTAATTTTTTTCCAAATCCAACTTTTCCCTTACTGAAGTAGTTCCTGTTTTTGTTTTCCTATCCAGTCAACCAAAAAAAAAAAAAACCTGGTTATGGTTGTCACCTGTGCAGGAGCACACACCATGGAGGAAGCACTGGCAGCCATCCAAACCAAACTCCAAGATCTGGATGAAAAATTTCTCAGCCTCCATCTGCAGCATTCATCCATGAACAATACCAGACAGCCAGAATCTTTTGCAGCCACCGGGTTCTCTGCTTCTAGCAATTTTCGTGGGCCGAAGCTTGATTTTCCTCGCTTCAATGGTACTGATCCGACTGGATGGATATACCGAGCAGAACAATATTTCAGTCTGCATAATACTTTTGATGTTCAGAAATTTCCACTTGCATCCTTTCATTTGGAACAGGAAGCCCTTCAATGGTACCGTTGGTACATCAAAGCTCATCCCGAGCCAAAATGGACAGATTTTTGCCAACTCATTTTGCCACGATTTGGTCCTAGTGCTTTTGACGACTTCACAGGAGCACTCACTAAACTTCACCAAACTGGCACAGTGAGAGAGTATCAGATGGAATTTGAGAAACTAGCCAATCACACAGAAGGATTGTCTGATGAATTCTACAGGAGTTGTTTTATCAGTGGTCTCAAGGATGAAATCCGCTCAGAGGTCAAAATGTTTTGTCCCAACACAATGATGGAAGTCCTAGGGTTGGCTAAGTTGGCCAAGGACAAGATCGCAACTCAACAACGCTCCAAACCCACCTTTGTTCCCTTCAGAAATATGGGTTCCCAACGACCTCCCATCACGCCTGCTCCTCAACCAACTCCTATCAAGCATTTGTCTGAAATAGAAATGAAGGCACGCCGAGAAAAAGGGCTTTGCTATAATTGTGATGAGAAATTCACTCGGGGACATAGATGTGTTCAACAAAAGCTCTATCTCTTGGATGTGGATTCTCTGCCTGCCTTAGAACTTGGTGAAGAAGCTACAGATACAGTAGATGATCCGGTCGACATGCAACACCCGCTTGTTGGCACCCCATCTCAGGACGACCCACCCGAGATCTCTCTCCATGCTGTAACCGGCGTCACCACCCCACAAACAATGCGGGTTAGGGGATACTTCAAGAAGCTCCCTCTTACCATACTCATTGATTCTGGTAGCACTCATAACTTCATTGACCCTCGAATTGCCAAACAGGCTGATTGTTTTGTCCATCCTTGCTCCAACTTTGAAGTCATGGTTGCCAATGGGGGCACCTTACCTTGCAAGGGGAAGTGTCACAATGTGCGTATCTCTATGGAAGATTATAACCTACGCTCTGACATGTTTTCCTTTCCCTTAGGTGGATGTGATGTGGTTTTGGGCGTTCAATGGTTACGCACACTTGGCCCCATCTTATGGGATTTTGCTGAACTTTGGATGCAGTTTAAAGTCAATGGGCCACAACACAAATTTAGGGGCTTACAACCAGGGTCTCTCTGCATCATCAGTTCACATCGCCTGGAAAAAATCCTTAAGAAGAATTCACATGGTGTCATCGCTCAGCTTAATTCCATTCAAATGCACCCATCAACAGTCTCCACTACTCCCTTGGATAGATATGCAGGTATCTTTGTTGAACCAATGAGCTTGCTGCCTTCAAGAGACCTTTCCAGTAAGAATGTAGCCACATCTACCTCTCAGCAGGAAATGATGGCTATTTTGCATGCAGTACAGAAGTGGCAGCCATACCTATTAGGCAATTATTTCTGCATCAAGCCTGATCTCCCGAGTCTGAAAAATTTTCTGGAACAATGGGTCTCCTCCCCAACACACCTGCAATGGGTTATCCAACTCATGGGTTATCCCTATGTGATCACTTACAAGAAGGGTAAGGACAATATGGTGGAAGATGCTCCTTCTCGCACAATTGATGACCCAGTTTCTCTTACAGCTCTTTCTCTGCTTGTTCCAAATTGGTTGCAATATGTTCAACAGGGCTATCTCTTCTATGAACTCCATGCTTCTTCATCAACAGGGCACTCTGGGTTCTGCAAAATGTATGACCAGGAACAATGTAACTTCTTTTGGCCGGGACTAAAAATGACAATTCAACAGATGGTGGCTAACGATGATACTTTCCAAGTCAACAAGGGGGAAACGACACTCCTTTCGGGATTTATCAAACCCTTGCCCATCCCTACACAGCTTTGGCCAACTATTTCTATGGATTTCCTAGCAGCACTCTGGTGGTACAATACCACATCTCAAAGGACACCATATGAAGCAGTCTATGGACAAACACCGCCAGTTCTTCTTCCATACACCCTTAGCAGCTCCCCAGTTCAGGAAATTGACTCGGTTCTTCAAAACCATGATCAGATTCTTCTCATTCTGCAGGACAATCTTCACATGGCCAGAATTCGCCGAAAACAACAAGCCGATCAGCACCGTTCTGAGCGCATTTTCCACGCAGCTGACAGGGTTCTTCTTCATCTACAGCCTTCCAAGCAATCCTCCTTGACACTCCAAAGGCGTCAGTGGCCCGAAATGAAAACCGAGGATGCTACCGGGGAACCACTCCTTCAGATTCTGTAGCAATTTCTCCAACCAAAGATTTGAGGACAAAGCTTTTTCTAAGGGAGAGGGGATGTTAGGAACCTATGTCAACCCCTCTCTTTACTATGTTAGTATATTGTTGTTGGACGCATATGCTTTGTAAGTCGTCCCGTAGTATTTGTTGATCCGTAGTTTATATTAGCCCATAGTATTGACCCATAGTATTGGACGCATATGCTTTGTAAGTCATCCTGTAGTATTATATGTCCCATGGTTTTGACTCATAGTATTGGGCATAGACTTAGTATATAAGTGTGTGTTGAGGTCATTGAAGGCACCGTGAAGTTAATTGTATTGAGCTTGCTCAAAGGAGGTTGCCCCCTCGAAGTGGCCCGTGATCAATATAAAAGTGATTCTGTTCTGTTATTTCTGATATCTTGTGTATTTGCATTAATTAATTATTGCAAGTTCATCACACAACAACACACGGTTAGCAGCATATATATATATATATATATATATATATATATATATATATATATATATATATATACTTTTCATCTAGATACATAAAATATATCTTCAAGATACATGATACATTAAATAAATTAAATGAAATACATTAGTATATACAAGGTACATGAGATATAGATAATTCTTCAACAAAATACTTGAAATGCATCTACCTGAATCTTATTCTAATCAATTTAAATCATATGAAATGCATCAGGTGTATCAATCAATTTCATGAAGTGCATCAAGTATACCATTCAATCTCATGAAGTGCATCAAGTGTGTACTTTTTCTTCATGAAATACATTCCAGTCAATCAATCGCATGAGATGCATATACTCTACCTACATATACAAGAAATGCATCATGCATATACTCTATCAACAAGATGCATGAAATGCATCTAAGATATATGAAATGCATTCCAATTAGTCAATCACATGATATGCATTAACAAGATTCTTTTACATGATTTATCACCCAAATAATTCCCCTACAAGGATGCATGAGGTTTACCATGATACTTTACAAAGTTGCCTTTCAACAAAGGTATTTGATATACCACAAGGATACCCTAACAAGATACTTTCAACAATGATTACAAGGATATTTTTCTTACAAGGATACTTGTATTAGTATTAGATATATAAGGATACATGAAGTACATCTTCAACAAAGGTACCTGAATCATGCTTTAATTAGTCACATAGTTAGTACCTAATTTTCAACAAGATACACAAAATACAACCAGGATATTAGCATATACTTACACATGAAATGTCACCAAGATACCACCAAAATACCTTTCAACAAATATCACAAACATACCTTTCTAATGAAGATCACAAACATACCTTTCTAATGAAGATCGCAAAGATAAAGATCACAAAGATATTTTTCTAGCAAATATCGCAAAGATCACCTGAACATTTTATGCACTTAATGTAACAAGTAAGAAAACTTATATACAACAATTCCAATCTAACTAAGAAACCAAAAAGGGCCATAACGACTAGTAGTTAAACATACTACCTTTCATCTCCACACAAGCATAAGTATTCTTTAGAGAACATTCAAAAATACATTATATATCAACTAATAGTAATTAGTATCAACCAGTAACATCAACAAATATCAATCATACAGGCGCTGGTCCATAATACATCAATTCGTAATATCTCAACCATATATCAATCATATGTCGATCGTATATCAATCATACACCAATATCAGACAATGACAACCATACATGCATCAACTGACCATACAAAAATCAATCATAGTACATAAACCAGAACACAACAATGAGAATACATCAACTGGAACACATCAACCAAGAGAAAAATAAATCAACCAGAAGAAAAATACATCAATCAGAATACATCAACCAGAGTACATCAACCTGAATGCATCAATCAGAATACATCAATCGGAAGCAAAATACATAAATCAGAATACATCAACCAAAGTACATTAAATTGAACACATCAATCAAAATACATCAACGGAAAGAAAAATACATCAACCAGAATACTTCAATCATAATACATCAACCAAATTCAGGATACATCAATCAGAATACGTCAATTGGAATACATCAATCAGAATACATTAATCAAATTACATTAATATTTAACAATCACATCTATCCCACATCTTATAAACATCGATTAGTTTCTTGATAACATCACCCAAGCACATCAATCATACCAATATCAACCAATGATGACAATAACAACCAATAGAAACCATATGAATAACAGTATCATCTATACATCATCCACTCAACATCAACCATCGTTCATCAATCATACACACAACAACCAAGAACAACCAATAATAGCCATATATACAATAATGACAATATCGTACATGTATTAACCATTAATCAACCAACATTAATCATTAAAAACCAATGGTATCAAACAACATAATCATTCATTCAAACATCATACATTGACCATAGCAATCATTTCAAATATTTACTATTTATCATAACATTATATATAATTTTTAGCACATGATGATATATATAATATCCATATATCGATAATACATGTATGAAACCAACATCATCACATAAACACTACCAATACTGCACTTATGTAAACACTCAACACATACACAATCATACATCTTTCCTGCACGCATATTCCATCAATAGCAATGTTATACATTGACAACAATCCCATCTAATACTCATATACTAACCATACATTACGTTACTAATTATTTACATGTAGCACACTACTTATACTATCGACCAAAGTAAATACATAGTCACCTCAAACAACCAAACATCCACCCACAAAAATATTCTAATATTTTGCGATAAAATAATTACTAGCTATACAACACACCATCATACATTCATACCATAAACCATACTTACTATTACTATGTATTATTTCTATACATATGCCCATTTTGTCTACATACATACTATAATTCCTCAATTATATATCATATTATTATTAATCATATACACAACATATTATTCATATAACCTATATATCTTATACACCTGTATAATTATTATGCTATACTATAATATCCATACAATTACATCGGTATAATTACTTAATCCAATACTATCATATTAGGTACGTATTACAACATATATATACCAACATAATACTTATGATCACACTATAATTCCTAATACTTCCAAAAACTTCCAAATGCTTTCAAACACTTTTGAATACTCCCAAACACTTCCAAACATTTCCAAATATTTTTACGCTTACTTCATTACATGTGTTCACATCTATACATTATATACTTATAATTACTATATTTATCACACATATTACACAATTATATATATATATATATATGTATATATATATATATATAACATTTATTTTATGCTATATTCAATATCATATATCCCTCAGCTATCTTAAACCACATATTATGTTATACATATTTAAATTTATGACATATATATACAACATTATCATGCACTACTATACTGCCTACTTACACACATAAAATAAATAAATAAAATTAAGAAAATATGAACCATTAAGGACAAGTGGTTCATTTCCTCCAAAAATAGGCAAGGAGTTACATCCCCATAAATAAAATAGGAGAGAATATGAACCATTAAAGACAAGTGGCTCATTTCCTCCAAAAATAGGCAAGGAGTTACATCCCCATAAATAAAATAGAAGAGAATATGAATCATTGAAGACAAGTGGCTTATTTTGTCCAAAAATAGATAAGGAGTTACTCACATACATTGAAAATAAATATAAAAAGGAAGATGGAACCACTATTAAGACAAGTGGTTTATTTCCCCAAAATAGACAAGGAGTTACTCATCAGTGTAACCACCAACATCCAAGTGGCATAAATAAGCCTATGAAAGCATACCATCAATAGAAAATCCAAAATCCATATAGGGTATAAATGCCACTTAATAAATCATATTAATATTTAATAATATTAATACTATATCATCTTAATAAATTGTCATTAAATTATTATTGATAATGGTAAATAGTGCATACTATTATAATGACAACTATTTACTTATCAATTAATAATCACAATGTACCGGTAAATAAATCATACCCCATGATTCATTTCAATATTAACAATTCAATGAGCATTAAAAGAGGCAATGCGTGATGAACAAGCATTGACCAATCAAGTCACTGAACAACAAAAGAGGCAATACACAAGCATCAACCAATCAATTCATTGAACAATAAAAGAGGCAATGCATAAGCATCGACCAATCAAATCACTAAAGAAGTAAAAGATGCAATGCACAAGCATCGACCAATCAAATCACTGAACAATAAAGGATTCAATGCAAGGTGAACATGCATCAACCAATCAATCTACTCGATTATTAGATACACACCATATAGTACTTACCAATCAATCTATTGAACAATAAATATGCAATATTAAATAATTCTAAAGCATACAAAAAAATGATCTCTGAAGTGTGGCTTCTTATTCTTCCATTAACATAAGGGAGGTTAAAATTCTTTCACAAAGAACATTTATAAATTCCCAATGCACATAAACATAAAATTATGAGTCTGTAACGGGCCCAATAGCCGCAGAGTTGGAAGCATAGCTCTAATACCACCTGTAATGTCCATCGGGGATATCAAAGGGTCTTAGGGTCATATAATTATCTCTCTAGGGATAATTAGAATATTTTAGCACACCGGAATAATTTTATAAATATTTAATTTCATTTTCTACAATTTAATTACGACAAAATATCAATAATTCCAAATAAATTAAAATAAAATTCATAAATAATCAAGCAAATTGAAACAAGGTTTGAAAATCTTATCCAACACTATATAACATCTTTATGAATCCATCTGAATCCATAACACAGGTTACTTCCACCTAAAAGTGTCATTTTCACTTAATCATGATTAACTAGTCATTAGTGTACTAATTGCGACACTTAGCGCATAATTGACGACACTTAACATAAATTCATTTTTTTATCACCCAATAATAATTTTTCAATACCAATGTCTAATTAACACCTAATATCATGTAAATAAGGCCTAATTATCATTTTCCAATTAATTAAACAAAACAATTATGAAAATGACTCCACAAGACTAGTTAACTAGTATTTAACACAAACAACTAGTCTTGCACGAAATCAACACACAACCATGCCAATAAACCAAAAATTGAACCTACATACATTATACATATATTTAATCATGCACATACAGCCAAATAAAGTTGCATGTTCAGGTCATATCCTTTCACATAAACGATGATTCTTTCAAGTTAAATCAGTGCAACTAGTTAATAAACACTACTAGGAATTTAACCCAATCAATTGTATTGATTTACGAAGCACAAAGAGGAGACAGTAAATATCAGGAAAATATCATTCTAAAGAAAAATTAAAGTACCAAAAATAGAGCATATAGCTGTACATTCCAAAAATTATGAAAACATAGATTCAATCTACAAACTAGTTACCAATTTCCACTGGAAGCTAGTTTCCGTTTCTAGCTTCCGAATGCAAAAAAATAAGAAATTATTGAATACTATATCTCATGGAAATCATTTCAGAGATCCACTACAACCAAATTTCTATAGATTTCTACTCATATATGTCCTCTTATTAATTCATCAAACTAGCTAAATCTACTTCTCCAAATAGGCTAGAAATTGAGGAATCAAGTAAGATAAATGCATAAACAATTTCCAGATTCATTCGGAATCCATTACAACTCTAAATACCATGTATTATAAGTATTATAAGAGGTATAACTCATGTAAACATTTCTTCGAACACTTCTCATGCAAATTCATAAATCCATTTAAAACAATTATTGGCGAAGGAGCTAGTGAATGGAAACAAAACTAGAATTTCGATAAGCAAATATAGAACTATCTAGGAACTCTTAAACAAATTTATTCATACATTTCAATTGTAATTATCATATCTAAGTTCATTTATCTCACTCAGGAATTTTCTCAAACATTTCACATGCCAATTCTCGAAACTACATAAAACAACCCCAATCGGTGAACTAGTTTTCGAATAGAGGCTAGAAACACTGTAGAGAGGTGTTTAAAATCATTCCTAAGATATTGCACAATAAAAGTACACATAATATAAATAACAGAGGCACAATTATCATATATGTAGCAGATGTTCCAAATAAACATTTTTCTCAAGTACTTGCTCACAAAATACCAAAATCTAGTTAGCTATTTTTCCCAAAAACTAGTAGCATAATGTAACTAAAATCTATGAGAGATTTATTCCATAACTAGCTCATATATTTTATCATAAATTTAATGTGAAATAATATAAGAATCATATCAGAGCCAAGTAATTCAAATAAACCTGAAATAAAGTACTTATCTTGCAAAATACGCAACCGAAATCGACCATGCCACATTCTACCCATCCGTAGACAATGAAAGCCAAAACTCACTTTGCAATGGTCACTCCGGAGCCGGAACCCCGATGCCACAATAAAGAATGCACTCAACCACAAAACCCATCTAACATTGGTCCAACCACAATCCAATGGCAAGTGGATTCCACATCACTTCCAATCGATGATCTACAGTGGAAATTCTAGGACAAAGTTTTCAGGAGAAATCAGTCCAACCACAACCCAATAAAAACTCTTCCTCGACTTCCACTCCAGGGAAATTCCAATGGCTCCAGGAAAGAAGATTCAGAAATATATCAGTCCAACCTCAAATCCAATGGCAAGTGGATTCCACAGCACGTCCAATCCAGTATCTCCAAAGGCAATTCCAGGACAAAACAGTGGCAATTCTGTTAAATTTTGAGCATTAATTCACAATACTCTTGGATCTTCACTGAGAGAATAACATATACAGTATATCAATGCATGACAATCACAATAAGCATGAAAAGCATCACAAGAATCAAAAGCATGAGAGACAAGAGACACAAAGTTTCTGTGGGGAAAACCCTAAGGTGAAAAACCCCACAACTTCCTCAGAGATAGAAAGAGCAATGGCTCAACCAAAGTACAACCAAAATACACTGAGATAGTCTTCTAGTAGCAGATGATCCTCCTCCTCACTAGTGCGCCACTTTCTAAGTGAGAGAGATATGACTTTCCGAATGATCTAAATAGAGATCACCTTATCTCTATTTATACTAACATGTTTGCCCAGTGACCTTATGGGGCCGACTTCACACATGGTGGTCTAATAACCCATCGGCAAGTACACACACTTGCGACACTTGTCAATCCACATGACGACACTTCCTTTTAGAGGAATAATACATCTCTAATAAGGGTACAATAAATATATATGAAATACATAGATGAAATACATTCCGAAGTTACATATACATCAACAAATTCTAGAGTAACTCAACCTGGGCACAGGCTCATCAAGGGCGCACCAACCAGAAAAAAAAATCATGTCAAGAGAAACCAAAACCATTCACACCAATACCATAGCAAAAACAAGAGCCAATAGCATGCATAACCAACAAGAGAGACTAGCTCCCGCCCACCCAAATCCCATTCCCCAAGAGAAATTCAGATTTGGGGGGGAGAGAGAGATACAAGGGAGGAGTTACATTCCCAAAAATAGAAAATAGGAGTTACACATCATGAGGCTACACCAAGAGACACACTAACACAACTCAAGAGGGTGCACTAGGTGTGTGAGAGGGAGAGAGAGACTCTAACACTAATAAAAATTAATCCCTGAATAAATGAAACCAAATTGTAACATAACACGTAAGGGTAGACAGCCAAGAGGGTCCACCAAGTCCACAAAAAGGTTGTATAACATCAACATAGACAACATAATGGTAACACTTTTCCCACAACCCCTTTCTCATAACATCATGGTTCCTCATACTCTCTTTTGTGGAGTCGGTTGATCCAGTTGTTTTATTTTATTAATTACTTAATAATGTCCAACATAATAATAATAATGTGAAAACCATAGTCTCGGTACCTCGTTCCACATCACAACACAAATAATAACCACAACATATGTCCAGGGGCTAAGCCAGAGGGTATTACACCCCCTCCCCTTAAACCATCCATTGTCCTCGATGAATATTACATACATGCCTTTACAAAAGGATAATAGACATGCCCATGCCCATACATTCCTCAGAAAGATAACATCTTTCTAACCACAATACTTCCCAATACCACCTACTTTCTTGTCTATCTCCACGGCCTATGGGAGAACCGAGACTACTAGAGTGGACACAAGGAAGCATATACCTGAATCTTTAATCAATTTCAATCATATAAAATTCATCAGGTGTATCAATCAATTTCATGAAGTGCATCAAGTACACCATTCAATCTCATGAAGTGCATCAAGTATATCATTCAATCTCATGAAGTGCATCAAGTGTGTACTCTTTCTTCATGAAATGCATTCCAGTCAATCAATCACATGAGATGCATATACTCTACCTACAGATTCAAGAAATGCATCATGCATATACTCTATCAACAAGATGCATGAAATTCATCTAAGATATATGAAATGCATTCCAATCAATCAATCACATGATATGCATTACCAAGATGCTTTTACATTATTTATCACCCAAATAATTCCCCTACAAGGATGCATGAGGTTTACCATGATACTTTACAAATATGCCTTTCAACTAAGGTATTTGATATACCACAATGATACCCTAACAAGATACTTTCAGCAATGATCACAAGGATATTTTTCTAACAAGGATACGTGTATTAGTATTAGATATATAAGGATACATGAAGTACATCTTCAACAAAGTTACATGAATCATGCTTTAATCAGTCACACGGTTAGTGCATCTTTTTAACAAGATACATAAAATACCACTAGGATATTACCAGATACTTACACATGCATGAAATGTCACCAAGATACCACCAAAATACTTTTCAACAAATATCACAAATATACCTTTCTAATGAAGATCGCAAAGATAAAGATCACAAAGATACCTTTCTAATGAAGATCGCAAAGATAAAGATCAAAAAGATATTTTTCTAGCAAAGATCGCAAACATCACCTAAACATTTTATGCACTTAATGTAACAAGTAAGCAGACTTATATACAACAATTTCAATCTAACTAAGTAACCAAAAAGGGCCATAACGACTAGTAGTTAAACATACTACATTTCATCTCCACACAAGCATAAGTATTCTTTAGAGAACATTCAAAAATACATTATACATCAACTAATAGTAATTAGTATCAACCAGTAACATCAACCAATATCAATCATACACCAATCATACATGCGTTGGTCCATAATGCATCAATTCATAATATCTCAACCATATATCAATCATACACCAATATCAACCAATGACAACCATACATGCATCCACTGACCATACAAACATCAATCATAGTACATAAACCATAATACATCAATGAGAATACGTCAAATAGAACACATCAACCAAGAGCAAAATACATCAACAAGAATACATCAACCAGAAGCAAAATACATCAACCAGAGTACATCAACTTGAACGCATCAATCAGAATACATCAACCAGAAGCAAAATACATCAATCAGAATACATCGACCAAAGTACATCAACTTGAACACATCAATCAGAATACATCAACCGGAAGCAAAATACATCAACCAGAATACTTCAATCATAATACATCAATCAAATTCAGGATACATCAATCAGAATACGTCAATCGGAATACATCAATCAGAATACATTAATCAAATTACATTAATATTTAACAATCACATCTATCCCACATCTGATAAACATCGATTAGTTTATCAATAACATCACCCAAGCACATCAATCATACCAATATTAATCAATGATGACAATAACAACCAATAGAAACCATATGAATAACAGTAGCATCCATACATCATCCACTCAACATCAACCATCGTTCATCAATCATACACACAACAACCATAACAACTAAGAACAACCAATAATAGCCATGTATACAATAATGACATTATCGTACACGTATTAACCATTAATAAACCAACATCAATCATTAACAACCAATAGTATCAAACAACATAATCAACCATTCAAACACAATACATCGACCATAGCAATCATTTCAAATATTTACTATTTATCATAACATTATATATAATTATTTGCACATGATGGTATATATAATATCCATATATTAGTAATACATGTATGCAACCAACATCATCACACAAACACTACTAATACTGCACTTATGTAAACACTCAACACATACACAATCATACATATTTCCTGCAAACATATTCCATCAATAACAATGTTATACATTGACAACAATCCCATCTAATACCCATATACTAACCATACATTATGTTACTAATTATTTACATGTAGCACACTACTTGTACTATCGACCAAAGTAAATACATAGTCACCTCAAACAACCAAACATACTCCCACCAAAATATTCCAATATTCTGCGATAAAATAATTACTAGCTATACAACACACCATCATACATTCATACCATAAACCATGCTTACTATTACTATGTATTATTTCTATACATATGCCCATTTTGTCTACATACATATTATAATTCTTCAATCATATATCATATTATTATTAATCATATACACAACATATTAGTCATATACCCTATATATCCTATACACCCGTATAATTATGATGTTATACCATAATATCCATACAATTAAAACGGTATAATTACTTAATCCAGTGTTATGATATTAGGTACTCATTATAACATATATACTAACATAATACTTCTAATCACACTATACTTCCTAATACTTCCAAATACTTTCAAACACTTCCAAACACTTTTGAATACTCCCAAATACTCCCTACACTTCCAAATATTTTTACACTTACTTCATTACATACGTTCACATATATTGTTATCGGACAATCCGTCAGTGTGGACACTAACCGATCTCCCTATTCTGAATGGCTCATATCTAGAACATAAACAATACAAAACACAGAAATATTTCCTAGATTAACCAAATTGCAAAAGGTATGGAGGAATGGTTTACCGTGTGATTGTAGTGATATATCCTTGTTTGATGTAGCTCCTGATCTTCGGCTGCAAAATAATGCACAAAGAAGTGGAAACATACAAATACCAATAATAATGATATGTAATATGGATTAATCTAAACTAGTAGTCAAAGAAATCAATTCTAAAGATCCTAATACAACAAGAATTTATGGAAAGAATCTGTATTACTCTCAATAAAAGAAATACATAGGGAGAGATTACAACCAAGCTTTGACGTTGCAACTTCTTCCAAATGGTCCTAGCCTCAAAGATCCAATCCTTTTTCCTCCTAATGGATGAAAGGGAACAAGCTCCAACAGAATTTCACCAATGTTTAGGTGCTCTATCTTTCTCCCCCTAACTATGGAGAGAGGGATTGTATATATAGGATTAAAGGGATAGAAGAGGTTGAGTATTTGTGAGAGAAGCTCAAGGGATCATCCCAAAAGGTAAGGGGATCGAGTGCCACCTTTCCTAGTTCATAGGGATAAGCCTCCATGAAGCCATGGGTTCTAGAATCCACCCAAAGCTTCTCTTTTTCCTTTTAAACTGATAGTGTCGCACTTTGTCCAAAGGAAACCTACATCTTTGAGGAGTGACACACTCTGTTCAAAGGCATAATGTGTTAGAGACGCGCTCTGTCAATGTACAGAGTGCATCACCTGGATTCTGACGCACTTTGTCAATGTGCAAGGTGTGTCGGGGTGACAACAAAGGGAAAAAGGGTAACCAAAACTCTTCCTTTGATAAATTTTGATCAAGTGCTTTAGGAATCAGGAAAAATGAAGGACACATAACTCATGATGACGAGATTTTGGTGTAACAAAATTCCTCCCAAAGCATGAATCTAACAAGATAGGGTAGGTGAGGTGCTTTGATATATGGAAAATCGAGGCAAGAACCATCAGTTGAAGTGATGAACAAAGACACCTGCAGTACACTAACTCTGAGATATATGTTTCAAATGACTCATAACATGGTTGCCGACCAATAAACTATAGATCCATGAAACACTGAATAAAAAGAATGGCCACTAGGAATACAGCCGTGGATCCATATGCCCATGACAAGACCATATCGTAGCCACGGGATAATACAAAGTGGATCTACGAGATGAACCAAACATATCCACGGACCAATACAATGTGTATCTATGTAACAGTATAATGGTTCCATCATGATATCTATGTGGAACCTACTCAAAAAATATCTCCATCGCATCCCGGGTGAAATACATAAGTTAACCTAAGGTCTTCAACTAGAACCCGCAATGATACGACTCTAACCATGTGATTATGATGTGTCGAAGTCGAACATGGTAGAAACCACTTGACTACCGACCATTGATGTATACCGTTAACAAGTGCAAGGGAAATCATCATTGATGTCAATGATCCCCAAGGTATCATAGTACATACCACCGAATGTGAATCAATGATTTGAGGTCGAACATTCAGTGGAATCTTTCAATCAGAAGTCAATGATGTGAACTTAATGTTAAAAGAAAGGTAACCTTCCATTAAGGCATGCAGGCCCAAGGTACTCGACTGGTTTCTAGGTCCAATCCTTATATGATGTGTCGAAGTCGACAAGGATAAAACCGTCGAAGGAGGGCCATGATGTCTCCCCCATCATCAACACGAAACAAGATCACATATTTTTTGGAGTAGATCGGACTGTAGAGTGATGTTTGAGACTAACTCAGGGATGACCGACATAAAGGAGGGTATAATGATTGTAGAGGTTGACTCAATCAACATAATTCCCTTGAACATGGAATGGCATGACTTGGAAGCATTGACATGACGAAAAGAATACCAAAACCTAATACAACAAATGGTTGATGCATTCTTCATATGACCCAAAGGAGTATGATGACTTAAGGAATCAATGAGACTCGAGGACAAGGAGATTGTCCAAGTGGTTTGAATGAGATACAAACGATTGGGATTTTCAAGAGTGACTATAAAATCCCATTAATACAGATGAATACAGACTCTTTCCTTATTCCCCATCATGATCGATGAGTACCTCTTCGTTTATTAATGAGATTGAGCAGGGTAACAACTGCCCATTATAACTCATGAATCCTTCGGATGAGTCCAATCTCACATGTTTTACGAACCTGAGATAGGAGGGGTTCATCCCTAAAAGGGCCCTTCAATGTGAGGTTTTATCGAGTCCAGAGAAGGTAAACTCAGTGTCATTTCATATTTAGATAGTATGAAAGGACTAAAGAAGACTCCAATGAGTACTTTTTCGTAAATTTTAGTCTCCTCACCCGAAAAAAGATAAAACAACATGAGAGAGCTCTTCTATTCATGATGCACTAGAGTGTTCATTTTTCGTAAATAGGATTACTGGTCCAAAAAAGGGGTAAACTATCACCGGAAATCCGACCTTTCTACTACTTTTACAAGCGTGAAAGAATCAATTTTGCTTGGCAATCTTTTCCTATTTAGGGAGTCTAAAAAGAGCTTAAATAGAACTCCATGGGGGTTCCTTTTTCGTAGAAGTTTTACGAGCCCGAAAAAGAGATAAAAGCTAACTCGGTGACTTATTCTCATGTTTTTACGAGCACGAGAAAGACCAAAGACTTATCTCGATACCTTTTATACTTAGTTTTAATGAGCACGATAATTGTATCAAAAATGCTCTCAATCCTTTTCACACTAACGAGTATGAAAAGACAACAATGGTCTCCGTCATAATCAAACATCACTAACCCCCACCTGCAAGATTTGGAACAATGTTTAGAGCCATCACAAGGATTTTTCAAACAAAAATAAGATCAACTTTTGAAAAAAACCCATGGAATAATAAACATTAGAAAGAGAATATTCCATTTTGGTTATTAAAAGGGGTAAATAGTAAAAAACACTTACCATTTGTTTTTTACCAAGTTGAAATAGTGAGAAAAATCCATTTCAAGCTCGATCTTCTGGTGAATATTGCAGAGGCATCAGTCAGCTATTCGGCATCTCGTCAGTTGCAGGTAACCCTAAACTCCATTACCTTCAATTTCATGGTTGAAAAATTGATTTTTTATGCACGTTTTGAGTGTTTTTAGGTTCATTTCATAGGGGGAATTGTGCGCCCTGGGTGACGCGCTTCCCTCTTTTTGGAAGTTCATCACTCAGTGGTGACGCACCCCTTGAATGGGATAAGCGCATCGCTGCCGCCCTGTCTACAAAGGCAGGGTGCGTCGGCATGGATTGTCCCATGAAATTTTAAATGGGGGCCAAAAGGGGATTTCTTTTTCCATGAGATGGACCTAATATCCTTCAAATTGATGTTCATGCAGGGTTTGACACTCAAAATGGTTCCATGGAAATAACGTGAGCATGAATTGGAGGATGTGAAAGCAGCAAATGATCCACAATCCATCAATGCTCTAAGAGAGTGTGGGTTGCTCAATTTATTCCATGTACAAGGTATGAGAGCACAAATACAACTACTGGATTATTTGTTCCGGTTATGGGATCCAGACCAACAACACTTCAGAGTTGGAGCACACATCCTCACTTTGGACATTGAGGATATATACTTTTTGATGGGGTTATCCATGCGTGGAGCCCCAATATCACTATCCAAACCTAGGGGTGGTGACCAGACTACCGAGGACCTGATAGGATAGTTTTGCACTCCATTCACACAAATGTTGGGTGGGAAATCCCCATCAAGAACGTGTGGGACCGTCCCTTGAGAACCATAATGTTCACTATTGAATGAGTGGAAGGTAGTAGGGCACCACATCAGGCCACCAAGGCCCAATGTTGTACCCCTTAGAGTGCATGGCTCCTACAATGTTAAACTTGTGCGAGGGGATCCTCGCAAACTTGAAGGAACAATTGACCAAGTGCCAAAGAGGGGAGCTCAAGCAGTTTGGTTATGGCTCCATTGTGGTCTCTTTCTTCTTCGAGAGGGTTCCACTTCGTCATCCCCAAGTCGAGATTAGTGATTTCGATCTATGTGACCCTCGTATGCATCAGTGTCCTGAGGTGATGGCTCGTCACGGTGGTGGTGGGACGATGATCACCTATGGAGATACTTTCTTCAGGTGACTGCATAGCCAGCTCCTCATGGTGGAGGATTATGCGTATGCAGGGGCAAACTTTCGAGGAGATCCATACATGGTTCTTCCAGAGGGAGACCAGTGGGGAGAAATATGTAAGAAAAAGACTCTCTTGTTTTTATGTGTTTTATGATTTTTTCCATTTTTTGTAGTATTGATACCCTATACCTTACTTATGCAGATATTGGCCCTTCTAGACCGGTGGGATCCTCGCCTATCGAGAGACGAGGGGTAGTCTATGATATGGAATTGGTTCATCGAGAGGTCATGGAGGAACTCGACGAGCTCGAGGAGAACCTACAACGGCTGACCACAAACATTATGGACATCTATATAGATGACCTTCCATGAAACTACCAGCGTCGGACGGCTGGAGTTTCGGGTCATTTTGTTCGGTTACTACGTTGGGTGGCTAGGGCCATCATATTCTATCATGAGCATCATTAGTGGTATCATGTATAGATGATGATGTACTGAAAGCTTACGAGCTTCAGATTTTTGTAGATGTGATCTACTGAAAGCCACGGGCTTCGGATTTTTTGTATCAGTACCTTTTTGTATAATATTTTTCCAAACTTACTATAAAACACTATCTAGCGGTTTATACAATGTGACTTTATGATGATTGGGGGTCTTATGTATGTTTTCTTACGTATTAATGGATAATTTACATGTCATGTCAATTTTGCATCTTTAAAAAATAATGCTTACTATTGTGCAATGTGCCAATCTAATACAAAGTTATCCAATGAATCCGCAACCGAATTCATACACCTCGGGATATGTTGGTATTGAATGAACTCAAAGGACCTTTCCAAGAGGCATACTCATCGAAAAAAGCGTAGTATAGGGTCACGGATGGCATAGAATCGGTTAAGATGGGAGACCACGAGTTGTGAATCTAAATAGATGACAATGTTATCCACACCCAGGGAAGATGTGTCAGTTAATAATCCAATCATTGCATGATACTCGGCGATGTTATTGGTTGCAGGACCTAGGCAAGTTCCTCCTGAGCTTGTCAGTTCATCGATGGGGGAATAGAGTACCCAATATAGTGATGATAGGTTTTGGGTGTGTCGGCTAGCGCCGTCCATGAATCCGTAACAGGTTTCCAGGCAGAGCAAGGTATAAGCAAAAATCGAGATAAGACCCTAATACAATAAAATGAAAGTGTCACACCAAGTCAAACACATTATATACAATATATACAGAGTACTAATGTAGGCTCACCTAAGCATAGTACTCTTTTAGGTAGAGCCCATTTAGAGGGTCCCCCAAAGGTATCCCTTCGTAGTCAACTAACTCATAAGCTCCTTTCTCCAAGAAACATTTTACAATGTATGGACCATGCCACATGGACTCAAATTTGCCAGCCCCCATCTTATCGTGTTTTTGGTCATATGTCAGAACCAAATCACCCTTGTTGAATATACGGGGTTGAACGGATTTATCATATTGGGATTTGATGCGTCTCTTATTCATTTCATTGGATAGAGCAGCATCACGGTGAGTCTCATCGAGTTTGGCTAAGTATAGGAATCTCTCTTCCTCAACCGTGGTGTTTAGTAGGAGTTAAATGGCTAGTTTCAAGGATGGAATTCTGCACTCAATAGGTAAGACCGCCTCTAGTCCATACACTAATTTAAATGGTGTGAACCCGGTAGCAGTCTTGACTGAGGTTATGTATTCCCAAAGGGATTAAAAGAGCATCAGATGCCAATTTGATATATGGGTCCCTACCATGCATTGTATCATGGTTTTCAAGACCTTGTTTATGGCCTCTACTTGACCATTCGCTTGAGGGTAGTAAGGGGTTGAGTGTTCATGGTGAAAACCCAACTTTGCGCTCAATTCAGTCACCATCTTGTTTTGGAAATGTGAGTCATGGTTTGTGAAAATGGCTTTGGGGACCCCGAACCTAGCAATCACATGATTGAAAATAAAGAGTGCAGTTGTTTTTCCGCCTTCATTGTATGTAGGCATAGCCTCATCCCATTTGGTGAAATAGTCAACATCGACAATCACGTAGGGATGCCCCACGACCGAGGTAGGATTACAGTGTATCATAAGTCAATGCCCCATTTTGCAAAGGGACCAACGACAATAAATGTAGGGGGGCGGGGTGTGTGCACTTTTTGGAGTGGAAGAACTGGAAAGGAGGACACTTCTTAACAGCTTCCATGCAATATTTGAATATGGATGGCCAGAAGTATCCCGCACGTAAAATATTCTGGGTTGTAGCCATCCCAGAGAGATGACCGCCACATTCCCCTGCGTGGAAATCATTCAATACATTCTCGGCCTCCTCGTGAGTTAAAAATCATCTTAATATGGAATCAATGCCATGGGGATAGAGGGTGTCACCAATGATCAGATAGTATTTGGCATGATGACAGATACGAGGACGTTCATCGCAGGATAGGTGAGGTCTAAGGAGTTGTGTTTGGAGATACAGTGTGATATCTCCATACCAAGGATCCGAAGTACTGATAAGAAACAATGACTCATCGGGGAGAGAGTCAATGGGCTCAGATTCTTGATCAATACAGGGAAGATCACAAATGAGCTCTGCTAATACTAATGAATTTTTGGATTTGGCCTTTTCAAACTGGATATCGAATTCTTAGAGAATCATGATCTGGAGCGATTATTTTCCCCCAAGTACCTGACATGTTAGGACGTGGTACATAGGGTTAGAATCGGCGATGATAGTAGTAGTCCGGAGTAGAATATAGTGACGAAAATTCTGGACAACGACGACGGCTTCCAGAGCTAACTTCTTGACATGCAAATAACGGGTTTCGGAGTCTATGAGACCCTTACTAAGGTAGTACATCACATGTTCCTGCACGTTGTCATCCTCATGCACTAGAACCATACCAATAGTTGAGTTAGAGTCAGCAAGATAGAGGATGTAATCTGTGGTGTAATCTGGCGGTTGTAACATGGGTTCATGGGTAATAGCATGCTTGAGATTTTCAAAGGCACTTTGGGAATAGTCATCCCAAATAAACGGGATGTCCTTCTTTAACAATCGCATATAACCCTGTGTCTTTTCCGCAAAATTGCGCACAAAACGGTGTAGGTAGTTTTCCTTCCCCTGCAAACTTTGAATTTTTGTGATGTCTGTAGGTGGAGGTAGGGCTAGGATGGCCTCTACCTTGAGGGGATCAATGTGGATCCCATCGTTTGAAATGATTAATCCAAGGAAACGTCCAGACTCCTGTAAAGTTAGTCACAGCAGATCTAATGAACAAAATAAATCAGTCACAACAGATGAATAAGAAGATATGGTGCAAAACTGTGCAAAACATGCAGCAGTGCTCTCTATCCCAGAAAAGGGTGAATGAATTACAATACAAACTGTTACAATGAACAGAGCAATTCGAATTACCTAAGGAGGTCATTCGAATCACTGAATGGAGTAGCTTGACTCAATCTAGGAGTCCTCATCAATCATCGGTGTTGCTCATCAATCACAACAAACAGTCATCCAGGTGTCAAGCTGAGTCTAACTGATCATAATAAATGTAACTGAAGTGTGTAGCACTGATATAGGATCTGGAGGCTCAGTGGGGGCGCATGGGAGGCTAACTGGAGTCAGAGCAAGTCACCTAATCGAACTGGAGGTCAATCGGAGGTGAAACAGTCAGTCAGGAGTGAAATCGGAGTGAAATCAATCAGAATCGGAGCTAACTGAATGTAACTGGAGTGAATCTGCAGTGGTAGGTGAACAAGTGCGCCCTTCTCTGTCAGTAGGTGAGAAGAGGGCGCCTTTCAGCTAAGGAGGGCTAAAACTCTGTGGAAAGTGGCTCCCGGGTGCTAGAATAAGGTGGATAAGGTGCTGGAGGTATCAAACTGGTGACTGGACTGCATATCCTGAAATAGATCATGCAAGATCCTGAAGTAGATATGTATCCCGAAATAGATGATCCTGAAATAGATATGTATCCCGAAATAGATGATGGATATCCGAACACCCCCCCTCAAGCTAGACTATGATGTGCCAACTAAAATAATGTGGGGCCCTGGTAACTAAGACCAAAGGTCACCCCAATACAATAATCCAAAAAATGCTGAAAAATAAACTAAGTGAGGAAAGAGGGAAAACCCAGTGGGAAGAAAGCCCCCCCTCAAGTCTAAAGCATAATAATGAATCAATCTGTCTCCACCATGATGGAACTCACCCCCAACAGTGAACGGAGGTAAGAGAACTTCTTCTCAGTGAAGCTCTTGGTGAAGATGTCTGCAATTTGCTCATCAGTAGGGCAATATTGCAGAATGATGGTGCGGTCATGCACCAACTGTCGAATGTAATGCATATGAATCTCAATGTGCTTGGTCCTCTGTCGCTGAACTGGATCTGTGGATATCTTGATAGCACTTTGATTGTCACAAAATAGGACAGTCGAAGTAGTGCCACCAAAACCAAACTCGGAAAGAATACCCTGCAACCAAACTGCCTGAATGCAGGCATTGACTGCCCCTCGATACTCTACCTCTGCTGAAGAAAGTGCAATGGCTGCTTGCTTTTTGCTGGACCAGCAAATAGCACCATGACCAATCATGAAAACATAACCGGAAGTGGACTTCCGATCAATGCTATCACCTGCCCAATCTGAATCAGTAAAACCAATGAAATCTAGCTCAGAATCTGCAGCATAATGTATGCCAAACTGTCTCGTACCTTGCACATACTGCAAGATCCGCTTGGCTGCTCGCCAATGAAGCTCATGTGGCTGCTGCATATATCTTGACACTGCACTCACGGCATATGAGATATCAGGCCGTGAATGTGTCAAATAAAGTAGTGAACCAATCAACTGTCGATACATACTGCAATCTGCAAGCGGTGTGGAATCTCCCTCCTCAAGACTGATTCCTGAGAGGAATGGGAACGGGGCTGCCTTACATTCAGCCATATTAAACTTCAATAACAGGTCGGAAGCATATTTTTGCTGAGATATAGTGATCCCATCGAAATTTTGAGCTATCTCCAAGCCCAAAAAGTGACTCAGCAAGCCCAAATCGCTCATGTCAAAAGCTAGATTTAAGGCAGTTTTTAGCTTGTTTATTGAAGTAAGTGTGCTACCAGTAATAAGCAGATCATCAACATAAAGTACAATAACCAACAAATTACCTTTAACTCGCTGAAGATAGACATTCGGATCAGATTTGCATCTTTGGAAATTCTGAGAAAGAAGGAAGGAGTCCATCTTTGCGTACCAAGCTCTTGGGGCCTGTTTTAACCCGTACAAAGACTTCTTCAATCTACAAACCAATGATGGATCTGATGTATAACCCTCTGGCTGCTGCATATAGACCTCTTCAGCAAGGTCTCCATGTAAAAATGCACTCTTCACATCCATGTGATGCACCTCCCAGTGCTTGGATGCGGCAATAGCTAAAACAAGGCGGATGGAATCCATCTTTGCAACCGGTGCAAAGGTCTCTGTGTAGTCCACTCCTTGGACTTGGGAAAAACCTTTTGCCACCAACCTTGCTTTATATTTGCTGATAGTGCCATCAGCAGCAACTTTAGTACGGTAGACCCATTTACACTTCACTAATTTTCTTCCAGGTGGAAGAGAAACTAGCTCCCATGTATTGTTCTTTTGAAGAGAACTGTACTCTTCATCCATGGCATCTTTCCATCTCGGATCTCGATGGGCTGAATAATATGATTGGGGATCTGAACCAGCCATCAAATAACAAATCTCAGGAAGAAATGGATCAGCAATAGAAAGAGCCATACCTGCCCTTTGAAAGTCTCCTCTTGTTCGTCTCGGATCAGCAGGATTTCCAAGATTCGAACCAGCAGATTGTAGAGTATTTTGGGCCCACTTTGGTAACTGAGGGGGATCTGAATGGTCGGATTCCGAACCTGATATGTCATGATCATCATATGCTGCTACAATATCAGAAATATCAGAACTCATACCTTCATTATCGCTGCTCGAATCTTCTTCTGGTGAAGGCGGTGAATCGGCAGTTTTCTCCTCAACTAGTTGCAATTCTTGAAGCGGTTCTTCAAACTGCACACTGCGCTCTATGAATATCTTTTTAGATCTGATATCCATGAGTTTATATGCTTTTGATTCTTCCCCATATCCTATCAATATGCACTCGATACTTTGTGGATCCAAAGCTCGTCTCTTCTCGGAAGGAATTCTAGCCCATGCAGTAGAGCCAAAAACTCTCAAATTTGACACATCCGGTTTGTGACCAAAGAATGCTTCGAAAGGAGTCATACCTTTCACGGATGAATGTGGAACACGGTTCTGTATATATGCAGCAACATTGATTGCTTCAGCCCAAAGATTTGCAGCCAAACCTTTTGATTCAATCATGCATGTAGCCATCTCTTTCAGTGACCGGTTTTTCCTTTCCGCTACACCGTTCTGCTGGGGTGTGTAGGGAACTGTATGTTGGATCTTGATTCCGCTTTGGGCACAAAGTTGCAGCAACTCGGACTTGATATATTCCCCACCATTATCAGATCTAAGAGCTTTGATCTTGCTCTCAGTGGTGGTCTCAACAGAAGCCTTAAAATCCTTGAATTTTCCAAGCACTTCTGACTTGTTTTTGAGAAAGAATACCCATGTAAAGCGAGAATAATCGTCAATAAATGTCAAAACATACCTTGAACCATTTAATGACATATGGGGCAGCGGACCGCTGATATCAGAATGGATCAATCCCAAAATAGTAGAGGCTCTGCTAGCCTTGCCGCGGTCGAATCTGTGCTCGGGGTGCTTCCCAATAATGCAACCGGAGCATATTCCCTTCGAGGAACGGAGTTGTGGAAGCCCATCAACCATGGATTTATTTGATAGCAGCAGCAAATACTTATAATTTAGATGTCCAAATCTTTCATGCCAAAGCCTACTAACCTCATTACCATGTGTGCGAAGAGCAGTGGGCTTTGCAAGCGGAATAAAGTGCGAAAACTCATAACATTTAGCAGTGTGGTTTGCCTTTCCAACCGCAACTAGTCTTCCACTTTTGATATCAGAAATTTCAACTGTATTAGGGCTGAATGTGACTTTCTTTGGATCACCAGTATGTGTCATTTGATACACAGAAAGGAGATTCGAAGCTAAGGAAGGCACATAGAGAACATTCTGAAAGCATCCATGATCTACATGAATCGTACCTTTGCCCTTTGAAGAAATTTTTGAGTCATCTCCCAAATGGATGGGGATGGAGCTGTTTGGATCGAATGAGGAAAAAGAATCAATATTTGCAGCCATATGATTTGATGCACCCGAATCTATCAAGAGAGTGGGCTTCGAAACCGTTGCCATGAGTGCTTGTCCTCTTTCATGATCGTCATTCCGATCCTTCTTCCTTGCACCGTCAGGAAGGGTTATGTTGTTCTTTTCCAAAAGGAGGGCCATTTGATCTATAGTCTTCTTCATACATGAACTTTCGGGATGAAAGCCACGGTTACAATAAGTACATTTAGATTTTTGGTTACCTTCTTTGCCCTTTTGCTTGGATTTCGAACTGGATGGTGCATCCGTTTGCTTGCCTTTGTCTTTTTGCTTGTGAGGCTCGAATTTGGGCTTCTCCTTCTTTAGCTTTCCTTTACCATTCGAAATCTTGGGTCCTTGAACAAATAGGGCTGAATCTTTGGAGCTTATGGACCCCATTTGAATCAACTTGTCATGCTCTTTCGTAACGGACTCAATGAAGGCATTCAAGGTAGGCATCTTCCAATTCGGGGTAGTTAGCCGACCGGAATTGAAAGTGGAGACAAATACCGAATAATCTTTCCCAAGCTTGCTTAGAATGGAGAGGATCAACTGTTTATCCTCTTTGATAACACCACTGTTCTTCAATTGCAAGTTCAAGTTCTTGAATTTTGTGAAGAATTCATTGATGCTCTCGAAATTCTCAGGATTAAGGCCAATCAATTCATTCTCTAATTGAAAAGCCCTAAGCTCATCCTGCTTGCCGAATAGTGTCTCAAGTTGCTCCCATATGGCTTTTGGAGTCTTCAATCCGCTGAGATGGAAGTGAAGATCCTTGGAGATGGAGAGACAAAGAAGACCGTAAGCTTCATCAAGCTTATTGTAGTGTTTGGTTCTTTCTGCCACATTGTTTGGCTCCAATTCAAGACCAAGAGTGACTCGGTAGTATCCTTTTGAACGTAATATGATCTCCATATCATCTTTCCAATCAAAATAATTGAATGGGGTGAGGATAGGCTTTGAAGAAGAGTATTCCATTGCTAGGAGCGAGTCAAATGATGAAGAAGAAGCTTGCATGCAGACTAGAGCGAATGGAATTGCTGTAGAAATGCTTGCATGCAGAAGGTAGCGAATGCAATTGGAGGAGACAATAAACCTGCAAATCACATAAAAACAACCACAATAAGGTCGAACAATCCACCCTTTGAGAGTTGCATCACACCTGGGATTGGATTTCAAGCAATGTTGAATAGGTCCAATGTATCAGATCCAGGAATTATGTGGTAACTCAAGCTTCTGGAGTGGTATTGGAGTATTTTTCAAGCTTTGCATGCACAGGAGCGAATGCCCTTGAGATATCTCATGCCAAACTTTTTGCAATTTTTAGCAATTCAGTCAAATCTTCTTGTATAAACACCTGTAGAAAAGAGATCTTGTCCCTGCAATGGCTCTGATACCATGTAAAGTTAGTCACAGCAGATCTAATGAACAAAATAAATCAGTCACAACAGATGAATAAGAAGATATGGTGCAAAACTGTGCAAAACATGCAGCAGTGCTCTCTATCCCAGAAAAGGGTGAATGAATTACAATACAAACTGTTACAATGAACAGAGCAATTCGAATTGCCTAAGGAGGTCATTCGAATCACTGAATGGAGTAGCTTGACTCAATCTAGGAGTCCTCATCAATCATCGGTGTTGCTCATCAATCACAACAAACAGTCATCCAGGTGTCAAGCTGAGTCTAACTGATCATAATAAATGTAACTGAAGTGTGTAGCACTGATATAGGATCTGGAGGCTCAGTGGGGGCGCATGGGAGGCTAACTGGAGTCAGAGCAAGTCACCTAATCGAACTGGAGGTCAATCGGAGGTGAAACAGTCAGTCAGGAGTGAAATCGGAGTGAAATCAATCAGAATCGGAGCTAACTGAATGTAACTGGAGTGAATCTGCAGTGGTAGGTGAACAAGTGCGCCCTTCTCTGTTAGTAGGTGAGAAGAGGGCGCCTTTCAGCTAAGGAGGGCTAAAACTCTGTGGAAAGTGGCTCCCGGGTGCTAGAATAAGGTGGATAAGGTGCTGGAGGTATCAAACTGGTGACTGGACTGCATATCCTGAAATAGATCATGCAAGATCCTGAAGTAGATATGTATCCCGAAATAGATGATCCTGAAATAGATATGTATCCCGAAATAGATGATGGATATCCGAACAACTCCATGCAGAATATGCATTTGTCGGGATTTAAACGGATGTTATACCATTGACATCTGAGAAACACAGCCATCAGATGGTCGATGTGGAACTCAGGACGATTTGAATGAGCATGCATATCATCGAGATAGGGTTCCACAAAATCCTTGATATTGTGAAAGGCATATGACATGGCCTGCTGGAATGTGGCACTAGCGTTTTTAAGGCCAAAAGGTAATTTGTGATATGCAAACGTACCCCATGGGAAGTTGAAAGTCGTTTTATTTTGATCAGTTGGGTGGATCTCAATCTGATTATAGCCAGAAAATCCATCCATGAATGAGGAGATGACACTTCTGGCACAGTTGTCAATAATTTGGTCAATAAATGGGGTAGGGTAGTTGTCCTTAGGACAAGCCTTATTGAGATCCCTGTAATCAACGCAAACTCGAATGGTTCCCTATTTTTTTGTAACTGGGATGATACCCAAACTACCAAGGGGATAGGATAAATGAAACTAGCTTTCAACAGCTTTTCAATTTCTGCTTTGATGGCCGCAGTATTTCTAGGGTGCACTGGACGAAGTATTTTCTGGATAGGTTTTGCATCGGGATATGTTTTTATTTCATGCACAACGATAGCAGGATCAATCCCGGGCATTTCTCCGTAGCTCCATGCAAATACGTCGCGGAATTGTTTAAAGAAGGCTGTATAAGTCTTGATTTCATCGAGGGAACAAGTTTGTCCAATGTGGATTGTCGAGTAAAATATATACTATCTATTTTGACATTAAATTGTCAACCCGGGGCTCGTAAGCTTAGAGTCACTAGCACTGTATGTGCAAGATTGAAGTGTAACATAGCCTAATCTAATCTAACCTAAAATCGGCAACACAATTAAATAGAATTAAAAAAACACGCAAATTAAGATAGCTCAACGCCTAGGGAAGAACAATCATCATCCAGTGACCATATCTCATGAGTTAGGTCATTAATCTATCCGTCGACGACTGAAGCTATCAAAGACTAAAGTGTAAGAAAACCTTGTGAAAAAATTAAAAGAATGAAAAATGAAAACTAAGTACATGAATTCAAAGAGGGGAAAGAAATCTAAAGCTAAAGCTATAAAGAAAGATAAAATATACTAAACTAAATTAAAACTAAACTAAACTAAACTATACTAAATTAAAAAATAAAGTAAACTAAATTAATATGAGGAATAAAACAAAAATGGGAAATAAAGTAAACTAAACTAAAGATAAACTAAATTAAAACACAAATCAAATAAAGACAACTAAATTTTCCTATACTCTGAATCTACTCCTCACTCACCTTCAGCAACGCAAAACATGAGATATATTACAAAACATAATATAATTAAATACAAAATACATTTAAAAACTATTTTGTTAACATTATGATAAAAACAATGAAATCCCTTCAACGTACAAAATAGAATTAAAACACTTTTACAAAGACGTTGTATTCTAGAAGTTGATATATAACAATACATTTGAAAGCCGTTTGATAAAGTCGTTTAGTATAATCCTGAAAGAAACGATACATAAGGTTGCACTGTTGAACCTGGTTTTTATAAATGGGAGGTATATTCTGCGTGTTCATAAAACTAAACTATTAACAAACCAAAATAAAACATAAAACAAATATAACGTAAGATACAAATCAACATGTACAGGAACATGAACGTTTTTCTCCGGAGTTCTATTTAATGTATGCCACAATGATTCAAATTACACGGATCCGAAAATGCAGTCAACTATCCAATTTTTTACAGAGTTACACAAGACATAAATTAAAAATTATACAAAGACAAAGGAACAATCTATCGTGCAGGAATTATTTATTTTACCAATAAACAAAGAGAGCTTCACAATTCGAATCAGTGGGCCCTTACTGACTGAATTGCGAGCCCGAACTCACACCTGCTGTAAATTAAGAATTATAACCCAACATTTCTTGAACACAGAAGGATTCAATCCAATGCGGAAATAAGTATTTTTAGATTTAAACAAATTTTGTTTTAAAAATATTATTATGTTTTTAAATAATGGTCTTTCAAAAAATTTATTAAGTTGGTTTATTCACTTGTTTAAATCTAAAACATTATTAGAATCTCATCATCAACTTATGGTTTTAATCTTTCATATGCAGGTATGACGGGACCAGAATACGAAGGTGAGCAAAGCGAGTGAATGGATTTGTCATTAAGCCTAATGTGGGAGTGAGTACCGAAGAAGTGTCAGAGAATGTACCGAAATGAGGGTCGTTTGAGCAATATTGCATTCAATACATCCAAAATAATAGATTATGCTTCTTTTATGTTTAAGAGTTTCAATCAATAAAATAAAGTAAAAGATACCCTGTTTAAAGATAGATGTACTAAATTACAGGTAAATGGGCCATGAAATTAATGGAAATAAAATCATGAAAATGACAATTTTCAAAGCCCAACATGGATGTGTTCCACGATGCCTGGTTTCGTCGAGATGTCAATAGTAGTAGTAGGCATGATGTTTTCCAAATTCCCTTCGGTTACTGTATCCTGGGTGAGGATAGGAGTTTGAGGGATGGGAATGACATATGGTGACACGATGGTTTGAATGGAATTCTCCACTATGTCTAACGACGGAAGGAAGGACGATCGCGATGGTGATTGTCTCCGCATGGAGCCTCATCTAAGCTCATGATTTCCATAATCAATCCATCAGAATGGAAATTCTAGAGGAGATGATCGAATGACAGTGAGGATGAGTTCCTCTGAGATAGCGGAGAACCTGGGTTTGATGTCACCATGCGGTGATCATCAGGTAGTTCGGACGCCGATTGGATGGCCTCATAAGTAGCTTCAGCCAAGGGTCCATTGGGTTGGAGGATGCGATCACAGATGAGATCATGTTCACCGTAGCAATATTTGATGGGGGATCAGGTGTTGGAAAGACTCCCATTAGGGATGAATATTTTAGGATTCCTACCCCCACACTCTCATATATTTGCGAAGAGTGTCCTAAAAGAGGGACAGTATCCACAGGATGAGTTGTGGCGTTTTGTGTGCAAAAATCTAATTGGTCGATAGTGACAATCTTCCCATGGTGGCGAAATTGTACAATGCGGAACAAGGAAGAGGAAATAGTGGTCATGGCATAGAACCAATTTCGACCAAGTAATAAGTTGCAATCCATTGGGTTGGTGACTACTTCTACATTGATAGTAATAGTCTTGCCGCCAAACTCAATGGATAAGGACTGAAGAAGCCCTGGTGGTTGGAATCCACGTTCGTCAAATTATTTCAATGTGGTAGGGGAACGATTCAGTTTAGGAGAGTAGATGGATTTCCAGCAGGACAATGACATTACTGAAGTAGAGGATCCTTCGTCTAAGATAGTATGATGGATACTTTTCCCAATGACATTAGTAATTATTTGGAATTCCAATTGGTGGGAAATCCTCGGTTTAAAGTATTCCAATATAAACATGATCGTTCTAGAGGAATCAAGATCCACTGATCCAATAGCAGATAGCAAAGTCTTACGCTGATTCAAACAGTTTTGTAAGACTTCTAGAGTCGACATAGAAAAAGGTGCCTAGGAGATATCTTCCACAATATTGTAGATTTGAGCGGCCGAGGCATTGGGGTTGAAAATTGCTTTTTGGATCGTGCTTTTCGGTGCATGCAAAATTGCATCTAGTGTAGGTTTGTCAATGGTCAAAGGACCTTGTGACGGTGGAGTAGTGGACGAAGATGTGGAGGGTTTTTCAGTATTTCCTCCATCAGATTCCTTATCAGGAATAGATTCGTAAGTGCGTGTCTTGGTCGACAAGTTGACTGATTCCCTGCGCATCATGAGAACATGAGCGATTGTGGATGGTTCTCCTTGAGGAGGAGGTGGTTGTTGAGAAACCATTTGTTGTTGTTGTGTGGGGAAGAAGCCTGTTAAAACTGTGGGTGTAGGGTTTCCTTTGAGAAACTTTTGGAATTCCTGACGATGTGGACATTCTTTCGTGAATTGGTCGTCACCACATAGTAAGCATGGATATTTGGCCTTCCATCATGGTTTGGTGTCTGTAGGGTCGTGGTTGTTCCTGGGTTCCTGCTGGTTAGAATATTTCTTGGATTTCCCTTTGTTTTTCTTCTTACCACTAGATTTATGAGATGAAGCAAACTGGATTGAATTCACCTCTACAGTGGAAGAAGGACTGGGTGACTGGTTGGTGTTGTTGCCATCATGTGACAAGGGTGGGGGTGAACTGATGTGGTTCTGTGATCCACTCGATTGAATAGCATGTTGGGTGTGAACGGAACCAATGATTCCATCGACATGTGATCCCGTAGGAGGTTTGGTTGGATCATATGTAGGGAGTGGGGCATGAGGAATTATATTGTATAACATGCCAAATTAAACATATACTAAGTCCTAATACTGGGCACGTGAGATATATTGTTATTTCGTAATGGCCCCACCCATAACGACGCTGTTGGCTATGATAGGTAATAATGACTTAGTGAACCAATTAGCCTATAACTGATCCGGAATAGGAGCTTTAATGAGCCAGCGTCTCCGCCTCCATTCGTGAATATGATCCGAAATGTGAGTGGAGGTAGATTGTCGAAGGGAGGTTAAAATATCTCTACCTGTTTCATAGCGGATCGACAATTGGAAATGTGTAAGAAAATCCATGGCCAAGGATTGAAAATCGGTGAAAGACCGTGGTGGTAACTCGATGTACCATTTGGCGGCGGTACCAATGAGGGTTCGTTGAAAGAGACTCAAATGGATAGAATGATCCATTAAGGAATTCGAGTAACACCAAAAATGATATGTCATTACATGGTTTTTGGGGTCCTCGCCGGGTTTGCCGTCAAATTTGGGTATGTCTAATGGTAACTTCACAGGAATGGGTGGCCAATTTAGGCCATGTTGAATGGGATTGTTGGTCAAACATGACAGATATGGAAGATCTAACGTCGATAGAAATTGTAACTGGCGGTTTGGTTGTGGATACTGGTAGTATTGATAAGGAATTTGTGTACCAGTAGTACCATAGATCGATTGACCATAAGGTCCTCCCATAGAGGGTTTTCCATATGGAGGGGGTCCTCTCGCATTAGGAGGTGGACCTGATGGGGGCCCTCCTCCTGAATGTGGGGGCCCTCCGCCGGAATGCGGGGGTCCTCTGGGAGGTGGTGGTGGAGGTGGGACTGTTATTTTTTCATCATTTAATTCAATAGATCTAGGATCTTAACTGAAAGAACAACATGTACAGCATATCAAGCATAAGATACAAGAGACAAGAGACACAAAAAATTTCACCGGGGAAAACCAAGAAGGTGAAAAACCCCGCAACTTCCTTAGAGATAGAATAAGCACCAATACAAAGATCACAATGATCAAACCCAAGAGATAGATATCTTCAACAGCATACTCCTTCTCAAATTGTGCGCACTCCTCCTCTCTCTCACTAATGTGAAGTGAGTGAATGAGAGAATGTGTAAAATAGAGAGAGACACACTCTCTATTTATACACTACTTCACTTGTCTTTTAACTCTAACTAGGTCGGCCCCAACTTAACCACATAACATAATGTTGACTGGGCCGACCCCCACTAGGGTGGTCTAATAACCCTTTAACCCACATGAATCATACAGGGCCGACCCCATCAAGGTGGTTTAATAACCCATCAAGTATAAGTTACGACACTTACAATATAACCTGCGACACTTTCAAGTACAACTGACGACACTTCCAATCGGAGGAATAATACATCTCCGTTGGGGATACAATAAAGCACAAATACAATATACAAGTGAATATCTTCCGAAGTTACAAATACATCAACAGGGACAGGTGGTGGAGGTGGGTGTGGGACAGGTGGTGGGGGGTGGTGGTGGAGGGGGTGGTGGGATTCTAGCTGGAGGACCAACAGGTGGAATACTATGGTATCCCCATGGGGTATTCATGTTTCCGGGGTAAGGTACTCCAGGATAAAGAGTCCCTCGATAAATTTGACCTATCGTTATGTTATGATTACCGGGATATGTATGACCCCATGGGGGTTGGGTCCATGTAGATGGTCCCCCCACTTGATAAGCCCATGTAGCTTGTCCCATGGCTGGGAGTGAACTCCCAACCGTATTGTAGTTCATGTACGAAGTATATACTCCACTTAAACTTTGTCCCCTAACTAGATGTTGACCCCAGTTAGATTTTTTCTGCTAACTAGAGGTTTCCCCCCAGTTAGATTATGTTCACAAACCGAGGTTGGCCCTGTGATTATGTGCTAACCACTGACCATAGGCTGACCCGTGGGTAGCCTCTGCTCTAAGATTGAGTCGGAGGTGTTGTTCCAGTTACGAATTTAAAAGTAGCTGAAGGTTTCTCTCCAGTCATTGGGGTCAACGGGGGTGTAGAATCGACTGAATAGTTTTAATGCGTATTAGATGGAAAAGAGGGTTGGCCTAGTTCATAGGTGGTCATATTAGGCACAGAGATTCCTAGTGAAGGAAGAGTAAAAGAATGAATAGGGGAATGATGTTCATGAATGGCCACCTACGGGGTGGATTGGGTAGGAAAACTATGGCACCTTACCCGTTCTCCAAGTATGCGTAAACGCTTGATAGTCTCATGAATGGGTGCGAGAAATTTATCGTTCGGAAGAAATCGAGTAGGGTGTGGATGTGGTGGTGTTGGATTCTTATAAACTATTCTTGAGGTTTTATAGAAAGACCCAGGTTCTGCGCAGTTGGAGGAACCAACAAAACCCCTTTTCACCGGCCCTTTCGGCAACAATCTGTGAGCAGACTGAGGTCTCACCCGAGGCTAAGTTATGTAGAGGTTTCGGAATCAGGTTTCCACAACCGGGTGATGCGCGCTTCAACAGAATGGGGAACTAGGGACTGCGCGAAGTTCACCTTCTTCGCGGTTAACACTTATGCAATAGCGCATCCATGGACTACGCGGCTCGGAATGACTCTTCGACAGTAGGACAATGCAACTGAGACTGCGCTTCCTCTTCGGTACCTAACCAACCTCAACAAGCTCTACTTAGTGCAAAATGATGCATTCAACAGCCTAATAGAATACAAGCCTTGCAAACTTATACACTATAACAAACTACAATGTACTTGCGCACTTCCAGTGCTGCGCTCAGGGAATCACACTATACAGACTTCGCTGGAAAAGTGTTTACCCGATTAACTTATGCATTCATCTGACTTAGAAATACTGGTGCATTCAACATTCATTCACACATGTCGATACTTAACATACTATTCCTATCTTTTATCCTTATGGCGAATACATATAAAAGCAAGGCACAGGAATTCATAAACAAGATCTTAACTATTCACATAAGCAAATACACAGATATAATTGCCTACAATCACATAACACAGAATTTAACGTGGTTCACCCCCAAGATGGGAGCTACGTCCACAGGAACTGTTGTTATATTATTTATGGGAAGGGTACAACAGTTCCAGTCTGCGCACTCAGCTGCAGACTCTCTTCTCTCTTCAGTAGGTCTCTGCACACGCAACTTGCAGATCCTTTTTACAATCAGTCTCTCAACAGAGATCAATATTCAACAATAATCTCAATCTCGTCTAATCTCTAACCCTTTCCCTTACAAAAGTTTCCCTTTTATAGATTGTGCCCGTAGGTCACGTCTATTACAATGCATAGGCCAAAAACCCTAAGGTTACCCAAAACTGGTGCGGTTACCCGCCACCCTTCCTGTCACAGTTGACAACTTGCTCCACTTGCTTCAGGCCGCCATGCTGGGCCACTCGTGGCTCACACGCCCTTATGACAGCTGCATTCATCACAAAAACGGTTACAACTGCATCGTGGCCTGTCACTTTTCTCCTGCCTGTCGCCGTCGACTTAGTGGCTTAGCTTCTAATAGTCTTCTGCCACTCTCTTGACAGGTCGCTTTCATCTGCCTTTACGCCACTCCTTACCCACTATTGGGAATCCTGGATTCGCTTACCCAAAATAGGTCGCTTTCATAGCTCGACCTTCCCTTATACTTTTTACCCAAAATAGTTGTTACGTTGGCACTGCGTATTCCCCAAAACTGTGCCATTTGAATTCGCAGCCTGAACTGCGTACTTGCCAAAACGATCCTTCTTCAAAAGTATGCCAACTTGGGCCATTCCCAACAGGCCCCTAACACTTACCTGTGGATCGTCCCCGATCCAGCTTCGTTGGCCGACTTCTGTTGCACTTCTTTGCCGGGACTTAGCTTGGCAGTGAAGCTGTGCAAAGTAACGGTGAGTTCCGCAACCGTTTCCTTTGCCTTGTTCTCAAATTCCTTAATTGTCTCCAGCATCACCTGCGAGACCTGCTCATGGGCTTATTCTTTCAGTGTACCCTCCTTAGTTTGAAATTCAACGAACTTTTCATCAATCTGTTGCATTAGTGCCATCCCTTCGTCCTCTATGGGCTACAACTTCACAATAGCGGCAGCCTCTTTTTCCCTTAGCACTTCATTAAATTTTTGCATCTTTTGCCTCGCCAGAAGGGTCTTCATTTCTGCATTTTCGGCATCAATTTCCTATTGTCTTTATTGTAGATCCCCTTTTACCTGTTGAAAGTTTGGATCCTCATTCAATCCATCCAATGCTGTATTTGCGTCCTCGAGCAAATTTTGACACTTCGCCACCTCGGCCGAAATGCTGTCTAAAGTGGCCCTTACCTCTTCAGTTGGAGCTGCACGATTATCCGGTGGGGTACTAGGTCATCGAGCCTCCAAGTCTACGATCTTTCCTTTGTATGAAATCTCCATTTACATCATTTCCATCATAAGGGATTCTACTCTGGCCCCAATCTTGATGATTGTGTCTTCGACATTTGCTTCTTCTTCGCATTTGTCGATCTTGGCGCACACCGCTGATACTGTTTCTTTAGTTTGCGGCTTCTTTCTTGAGCCTCAGACAATTCCCTGGTGTTCTGTGCTGATTCATGTTTCAGCTCATCGAGGCTTTCCCTCAGCTAGACATTCTGGTCATATGAGGCGATGCCTCTTTCATGAATTTCCTCTACAATTTGCATGTGCAAATTGTTCAAGTCCTCAATTGGTAATGACCCAATGTTGAGGTCAAAATGTTCCAAGTTCTTTGCTGCTTCAGTCACCTTATCATTTGGAAAAATAAGGTGCGCAGGTTCAATATGCGCTACCCGAGGGTGCGTGCTCAAAGTAGGGGATTTCCTTTTCCGCTTGCTTGAGCCACCTGACTTTCCTTCTTAGTCCGATCCTTGGACCAAGTCTGGCTGGGCTAGTCCAAGGTGCGCGACCATCGTTTTTACTGTTTCGACCGCCTGAAGGAGGCTTAGCTGCATCTCTTCTTGTTTTTCCTCGTTCTCTGCGCACGTTTCTTCCCATATTTCCTGTACCTTTGTCGCGATGGTCTCACAATCGTCGACGTGCAATATCGGCACCAATTGGGGCTTATTAGCCTTTTTCTTCTTATGTTTTCCTTTTGCCGATGAAGGGCTCGCAGTTGCTTTTCTTTTCTCTCCCGTCTGGCCTTCCAGCTTGTCCTGGGCAGCTCCTTCTTCCTCATCAATAGGTTTTGTTGTGACTTCATCCTTATCCTCATCTTTATCTTTATCTTTGTCTTCCTCAGAACTGGACTTAACCTCGTCTGGTTGGTCCACTTTCCATTCTGCTGGCCATTCCTCTGTCATCTGCTCTATTTTCTCAGCATCCAGTTGATAGAAGCCTGGGTACCATAGCTCTGTATTCGTATCATCCCTGGGCTAAATGTATGTTCTATGTATATCAGCCATGAATCTCAACTTCCCTTTGTATGCATCTATCAGCAGCTGTGAGATTCGCGGAGTTCGTCGAATCACATCACATAGTTGCTCGTAATATGTGTAAAATACTTCATTGATTTGTCATTTCCAGGAGGACTTCGCGTTTTCCCATAAGTTAGCGAAGTGTGTTCCACGGCATTGCCCTGAGAGAAATGGAACACCTTGGTAGCCAACCGGCTCTTTCCACCCGACGAAGGAAATTAGTACTAATAACCAATTGTAATGGAACGGAGTTCCCTTGTCCTGAGTTTCTTGGACGTCGTCTAAAAACTCGTTCAGCAGGTATTGCGCCCAGTTGTAAGGGATTTCGTTCTTCATATTAGATGTGATGAGGATTGTTGCGCCTGGCACCTCTGGTGGTCGGCATTTACGCAGTATCTTCCCTGCGAGCAGTTGAACTGTGAAGCGCATAGCTTCATCCTTGATATTGGTTGTAGGGAAGCCACGTTTTCCCCTGATCACGCCAAATTCTTCCAGGATTTTGGAGGCGAGTTCTTTGTCTTGTCCTTTTCCTACAAATTCTTTTGCAGGGTCTTCACCTCTCTTATTAAGCATTGTGATGTAATATATCATATCGATATTTATATCAACTCTTTTGTCCAACCATAGATATCTTCTATGTATACAAGAAAGCAATGTGTGCACTACTGCATTAAGTTTTGGGCTCCTATCAAAGTGAGGGATGCGCAGTAGGTTAAGCAACCAGTATGGTTCAAGCCCTTTCAGCGAATCCTACACAAATAGAGTTTCGGAGCCGAATTGCTCATCAACCTAGCAACGCATATATTGGTCAGGTTGAAACTGTTTGAACTTCTTTGGCTTCGATTGTCCTCCTTCCAGCAAGCCATGGTCTTCAAACTTGCAGTCTTCCACTTTCCCTAGGAGGTCTCCTACAACCCTCACCTGACTGGATATGGGCGGTGTCAGAATCTCATAAACAACATTTTTCTCAAGGATAACAACTAGTGCATCATCTCGCCAAGGTGGGATATATTCGTGCACGAGATGGATGGATCTCTCTTGGGTTGCGACTCATGTCTGTGGCTTTGCTTCCTTCGGCTCTTCCTACTCTGTATCCTGGTGCTTATCTTTCTTCATCTCTGCATGCCTTGCAGAGCTCTGGGATGAAGCGCCTTCCTCTACTGTAGGTTTCTCGGCAGGTGCCGACATGACTACCTTAAACCATGACTGCCTGAATATTTTTAATACTTCGTCAATGGTCACTAGTTCACTCATGCACTTACAGACTGCTTGGCTCTCTAGATGTTAACGCTATGGAATCTCTTGCAAACACGATAGACAAATCACGGTAAAATCCCGTAAGTCCATGGATGATGAGTATTTATAGGTGATTCTAGACTGGAACGTGTTGATTAACTGTTAGTGATTCATTCAATGTCGTATCCTTCGGCCATATCTACCCTGAGATCTCGATCACTTCCACCAATCATTAACTCTGATCGAGTGTTATTTCTTTAAATGCTAAAATATGTCGGTGCCGCCAAACTGTGTGACAGTTAAATTAGCCATTAAGTGCTAAGTTAGTTGGCCGAATCACGGTATGATCTCGATCATTTCATTAATAATTGTGCTCGAATGGCCATATTTTCCTTTAATGCTTGATTTTGTCGATGCCTCCCTTTTGGATGACGGCTCACTAACCGGCCGACAATTGTCACGGTTACCCTTTTTCGTCGTGATGCGCTGGAGGTTCTGACAAAATATTCTTGCGTGACGCTTTCGTGCACGTGTGCTTTTCCCATTTTAACTTTGCAGCTGCAGTTCCACCTCATGCCTCGCATCGCAGCTTCTCGTTCTTCGCAGTTGTTATGTTTCATTTGATCTGCGCAACTACATTTGGAGCCTCGCAACTGCACTTCTCTAATTCTCTTTTCTTTTGTTTTCTATTCTCACTTTTTTTTTCTTTTTTTTTATCACTGCACGGTGCAACTTCTCTTCTCTACTAGTGCTGCACAGTACATGCATCCTCTCCATCAAACTTCACGTATCGGACAAAAATTGTGTACAGACTCTTTTGCATTTCTAGTGCCCAATTTAAACTATACTTGACACTTAGAATTTCTTTCTCTTCTAATCACTCAGGGTTCTGCGAAGTAGGACTATCCCGATAGGGATTTAGTCTACTACCATTAACCAAACCTGGTAAGTTGTCTCCGGCTAACGTGGCTAACTAAACTGCGCCACCATTAGTAACATGCACAACAGTATATGGGCCAAGCCAATGCATTTTAAATTTTCCAGGAAATTTCATGAACTTACTATCATACAGGAGGACAAGGTCACCTACCTGAAAGGACTTTTTCTTGATGTGGCGATCATGCCATGCTTTTCTCTGTCCTTCTGCACTTGCTGGTGAAAGACTACAATGTAGCGATCCTCTTCCAATCCAACCAAGTGTAGAAGCCTTTCTTCTATTGTTTCTTCGTCCTCCATGCCTGTGAATACAACAATCCTTAAGCTTGGTACAATGTATTCCATCGGCATCACAGTTTCCTATCCATAGGCCAATCTAAAAGGTGTATGTCCTATCAGCTTCTTGCAAGTGGTCTTGTATGCCCATAATACAGTTGCAATGCGCATATCCCAATCATCCCTATTTACATTGCATACCTTTGTCAGCGCATTTTCTAGTACCTTGTTGAAAGCTTCAACAGTTCCATTGGCTTGAGGATGGTACGGTGTACTCCTCTGATGATAAATGTGGAACTCTTCAGTAAGGGCTTCAATAGTTCTGTTCAAAAAGTGAGTCCCTTGATCACTCATCAAAATATTTGGGCATCCAAATCTAGTAAGGATGTTCTCGAAGATGAACTGCGCGACAGTAACTACGCTACAGTCCTTCACTAGTTTAGCCTCTTCCAATATGGTGAGATAATCAGTCGTGGTGATAATATATCTTGCACCAGTCCTCTTTCCCGGTGGGTTAATCGGTCCCACGAAATCAATAGCCCATTTGTCAAATGCATGTAGTGTCAACTGTGGTCTTAACGGCATTTCGTCTCTTCGCGATGGCTTTCCCGTTCTCTGACAAACATTGCAACCCTGGCAATGTTCCTTTGAATCTTTATGTAGTGTAGGCCACCATAGCCCTGCTCTCAATATCTTATGCGCAGTAGCTCTACCTGCGTAGTGTCCTCCTAATACACCTCAAATGTGCATCAGCCAATATAAATGGCTTCTCATGCTCCAATACACATCTGCACAGTACTTCATCTGGTCCCAACTTGTATAACTATCATGCGATGATAGTGAAGTATGTTGCTCTGACTACCAGCTGCTTCTTTTGCTGCATAGTGAACTTTGTAGGTGCCAACCATGTAGTCAAAAAGTCT